>QUSF01000023.1:1770018-1901680 GCA_003676055.1 Chloebia gouldiae | reverse complement strand
CGGCAATGCCCCGCACGGGGCTCCGCGTGTGGCCGGAGATGGGCCGGCAATGCCCCGCACGGGGCTCCGCGTGTGGCCGGAGATGGGTCGGGAATGCCCCGCACGGGGCTCCGCAGCCCGGCAATGCCCCGCACGGGGCTCCGCGTGTGGCCGGAGATGGGTCGGGAATGCCCCGCACGGGGCTCCGCAGCCCGGCAATGCCCCGCACGGGGCTCCGCGTGTGGCCGGAGATGGGCCGGGAATGCCCCGCACGGGGCTCCGCAGCCCGGCCGCGCCTCACGGCGCCGGGCCCCGCTCGCCACGGCTGCCGGCACGGCACGGCCTGGCCCTGCTGCCCCCGCTTCCAGCCCTCCCGCAAGCCTCAGGCTCGCCCTCCCCTCCTTCCCCCGTCACCTTCATGCGCAGCAGGTTCTTGGACAGCTTGGTTTTCACCTCCCCGGCCATGGCGGCCCGCAGGCCGCGGCGGATCCCCGCGCTCGCGTAGCGCCGCGGCCGCGCACGCCGCGGGAGGAGCGGGGCGCGGCTCCACCCTCCGGCCGGGGGCGGCCGCGGGCTCGGCGCCCTCCCTGCCCACGCCCCGGGAGCCGCCGGGGCCCCGGGGTGCGCTGGTGATAGAAATAAAACTTAAAACCCGCGATAGAAATAAAACTTTTACGTCTGTGTGGGGTGAGGGATGTGGGGAAAAAAAAAAAAAGCACCATATTTTATGATTTGCTTTTCGCAAATATTACAATGAATATTATATGTGTAATGTTGGAAAGTTATGCTGTATTAATTCCCTTAAGTAATGTGTTACATATAGTTTTAGGTTCCAACATAATGTTAAAATAGAGACTATGTATGTGGGGAGAGTTGTTTTTTTTTTTTTAGGAATGAGATACTTGCTTCGAGGAACACCTAAATCTTCTAGAGAAAAGGAATTTATGATTTTCTTATCAGAAGAAACTAATATCTTCAGGCCTTGCTCAGACTCGAATACGCCTTGGGGATTAAAGGAAACAGTTGTCATACAACAGAGTTCTTGTTTTAAATAGAATGTATGCATAACCACGAAGACTATATGAACATGCAACAGGCTATTGCTTTTAAGGTTATTCCTTTGTTCACAAGTCATGCTTTTGGTGACTCAGTGTCCGAGAACATCTGGACGTCCGTTATTCTTTGCTTTTTATTGTCTTGTAATTGTCCTAACTCTAAACTTTATTACTCTAATTGTATTACTATTTTTATAACCATTTTATTATTATTAAACTTTTAAATTTTTAAAAACCAAGTGATTAGTGTTTTTCACAGAGAGATCGGGAGTGTGAGCAGGACATAATTCCGCTTTGGTATGAAATGGTAAATCAGTATGTGAACATGCCTTATCCATGCTTGTGTGTTGTGTAGTACTGCTGGCTTACACCTTTGTCCATAATTTTCTGATATTTCAAAAAGAGTATAAAATACTTCCCACACTGATATTTGGAGGCTGCTTGACTTTATAGGCGTTTATTTTTTTACAATCAGTACTGACTTTTATTAAAAAAAAAAAAATCACAAAATGTTCAGATGTGATTAAAACTGGAAAACACACAAATTGAAAGATATTACAGAAAGCCTCAAAGCTTTGTTGGTCCTGAATCACGATTTGTGAATTCAGTGTAGGCAGCGCTGGTGTTGGACTGCCCTGCTGGGCACTGGGAGCTGAGGAGGAAATCCTGATAGGGAATTGCCAGCTGACTCCCAGTCAGAAGCATGTACCACAATTTTTCTATATATCCTCATAAATCAGATTTCTGATGCCTGTTTTGACATTTGGCACATAAACTGGGTGATAAAGCAATAAGAGTGAGGGTTCAGTGTTCAAAACTTTAATGAACTGGTGTGCTCCCAAAGACAATTTAGGGAAAAAAGTTCCTGTATATGCAAGATGTAGGTCAAAGCTTGAAGAACTCTGTAAAGATTTATGCTCTAATAGACTCTACAGAAAGGTATAATGAAGGACAAAACCTGATTGCAATGGGCAAGGAGAGAGAATTATCCACATCCAGGCATCCTTATTACACATTTAAGCTCAGTGGACTAAAATTACACAAATGCCAATGAAACATGGAGCCACAAATGCTTCAAGGCAAAGTCATAACACTGCATAAAAATATTTAAATTTCATGTAGGGAAGGCACCTTCATTCCCAGGCTCTGTAAATGAGTTGAAGCTGCTGTGAAGTTCAAGGCCCCAGTGAGAAAGTCACATTGTGAGTGTGGCAGCTATGCTGTTTTGCTCCTTCTCTGTTCCCTTTCTCATTAACAACTATCGTCCCTTCCCAACAAAAGAAGGCTGAGATGAAATTTGCTATTTTCTGAATACAAATGTTCATCAAAGAATGAATATATTTCAATCTTAGTGAACAAACCAATAGGGGAAAGCTGTTAATTAATGTAGTGGCACAGTACAGCCAGAATCTGTCATTTTTGGTGGTGTGTTCTATTTGCCATGCATTTTAATAATGCATTTACTTTTTGTTGATCATTGCAAACCAGAGCCCTGTGTTAAATTGCATGACCTTCAACATCAGGGCTTTTCTGAGCAGTTTAGGTTCATTTACAGTCCAGGGATGTACTTTGAATGATTTCTTCTCAATACTGTGCTCTCCTCAGCACTTCTGCAGCCATTGAGCTGTGGTAGTGCCTGGATTTGCTTGGTGGCCTTTTCAAGAGCTGTTTCTGTCCCTCCATCCTGCAGAATATCCCAGCTCAACAATTCCTCAGCAGACTCTGCTCACAGCCTGTTTGGGATTTGGGTACTGCACATCACATCTCCTCTCTACCTTTGCTGAGAAGGAGCATCCTGCCCCCAAATTCTCTGTGAGCTGCATTCTAATAATTTACATCACCATGCAGTGTCTGACTGGGATGGGGGGAGTGCAAGGGGTTTTCACCTTATCCAACCATGAAGATTATTCCTGGTGCTCCCTGGTCCCCACTGCACCCCGTGTCTTGGTGCTGAACCCCAGGCTTGCACAGAGCTTCTGTCACTGTCTGTTGGCACATCAGCTAAAAACCTGCCTTGATACAGGCAGGGAGAAGCATTTTGGAGTAAAAGCAGTATAGGTTCTGTGATGTTTATTTAGAAAAGTGGAGATTGTAAAAAGGCTGCCAAAGAATGTGATCTATTTTGGCAGTAAAAAAGCCCAAAGGAAATTTTTGGGTTGCATCTCCCATAACTTGAATTGGATGGGGAGGTTATAGATAACAATCAGCTCCCTTTTGGACCAGATTATACTGTCTGGTAAATGTGAAGACACTCCATTGATTGCAGGAGAAATTTTTATGATTTACTGGTAGTTGTGGAGGTAACTCAGAGAAGAATCCAGCCCTGTAAATACACCTGCTTTTGGAGTGAGGGTGAGGAGAGTTGGGAGAGAAAAATAATCTATGTTTAGAGAAGAGTCGAGGGTCATTGTAAATGACAATTAGATGCTCTCCTACAGCTGAGTGCTGCACAGCAGCTCCATTTTCAACCTGGAACTCAATTTCTTTTTCAAAACAAAAATACTCGAGAAATAACTTGGGGGAAAGGAGTTCCATCTCATCAAAGATTGTACATTAAACAAGCAGATAAAAGATTTTTCTTCCTAGGAAATGTGGTCCCTTCTCCCTCTAGTAATTATAGAAGTCAAATCAAAGTTGTCATTAACATTATTTAAGGAGTAATCTCTCTTGGAGCAACACATGTGGCAGCTGTGAAGTAATTTCATGCCAATGGGATCTAATTTGAGGGAACTCATGGCTTACTTTTTCCATAACTTTTTATTTATTCTTATTATTGTAGTAGTTTGTCACTACAGGATACGTGAAAGTATGATGTGAGCTACTTCTTATCAGAGTTCTCTCAGAGCCCTTTGGAATGCATCAAGGTTATTAAGACATAAACTGTGCTGAATTAGGAAAGAAAAGGCTGAGAAATGGAATACTAAGACCTCAAGAACTAGATAAAGAGGGCTGTGAACCCCCTAGACTGTAACAGATCACATATTCTGAGAAGTGCATGCAGAACGCATGGACAAGATAGAGGCACCCAAGAAGAGTGTGATCAGTGTGTGCAGTAGAGCTAGAATGTATAAATAAGTGCAAAATGTAAACAATAAACAGCTTCTGCTTAATGCTATTGGTTAGTTGTACAGGAGTCTTGTTTCCTGCAGCAGCTGACACACAGAGGGTGTTTTAAATCCCTGCCCTGCGTTCCTCAGCTGACCGCGGGTTTGTCTGTGGATGGGAATGATGTGGAAAGAATGCAGCAGGAGCCA
The DNA here is from genome assembly GCA_003676055.1 of Chloebia gouldiae. Taxonomy (NCBI): domain Eukaryota; kingdom Metazoa; phylum Chordata; class Aves; order Passeriformes; family Passeridae; genus Chloebia; species Chloebia gouldiae. Next base: position 1,897,392 of record QUSF01000023.1, on the reverse strand, counting down.
GACTCCTGTCATATGGGTAACACGGATCTGTGAGGGCAGTTCACATTGCTGGCTCTTTCCTTTCAATAACCTTCAGTAGTTCTAATTTGTGCAGCATGGAAAGGTGTGTTTTAAAAATGTGCTTGTGGCAAAACAGAGTTAAAAAATCTCCAGAACACCTAAGACGTGTCTTTGGAGAAAATGACTGGTGTCAGTTTGGGAGAGGACGATTCATTCTAAATGCTTTTGGCTGGTCCAGTGGCAGGGTGGCCTTTGTATGAATAAATAGAGTAATTCCTTTTTGATTACAGAAAGAACCAGCCTCCTAATGGCAGCTCCCTATATTCTTCCATCAGCTGAAGTGGTGGAGAGAACTCATGCTGGTCTGTCATTCTGCTGGCATGTGGAGAAGCCTAAATATTTGAAATTATTTGATATATGCCCATGTTAGGAGCCAGAGTAAAGAGAATGACTGCAGAACAGTGTGGAGCATCCTTCTCTTTGCTTTCCTTTAAAAACCAGGAGGCTTTTAACTTTTTGAATTTGAAGGAATCACAATTAAAAGAGAAAAAGAAAATATCACCCTCTGTTTGTTAACCATAAAAATGCAATCCAGCAGTGCTGCTGGTGCTTTGCTGTTTCCCAGGTCAATAAATGGCTCCCCTGACTTTAATAAACATTGATGCTGCAGGCTTGTTCTACAGTGATTGAACATTTTTATAGTTTCAACCACTCGCATTGCATGAAAGCTTTAAGATTTTTTTTCTTTTTTTTTTCCCACCCATCTTTTTCAGGAGGGTTGGTTCTGATTGATTAAATTGTCATTTTCAGAGTTAGTTGCTGAATTATAACTTGGCATTTTTAACCATGCGAAAGAGACAGCATTTTGATATAGCAAAGCAGCTGAGAATTTCTAAGCAGTAAAAGGAAATTTTGTTCACTTTGTTCTCAGCCTTTCATCACTGCCTGACAAAAATGCTCCTGAAAACAACATGAAGGCTATGATATGAAGAGAAGGTGCTTAGATCCATGTTCACGTCTTTATTCCATCACAGAGCTGATCTGTGCAGAGCTATATTGCTTTCGATTAGGAGTCAGATATCTCATTGTTGTTCACACATTTATCTTTCTGAGGAGGAAGGAAGGGAGGGAGGGAGAATTAGAAACATAAAATGAGTACCACCCAAAGTGATATTAAGAGTAAGTGGTAGCACTGTACTTTGGACCAACCCTTAATATACACGATGGACTTCCTTGCCACAAAATGATGGGTTCTGAGTCAAAAACCTGCAAGGGTTTCACCTAAATCCAGGCTGAGCCTGGTTCAAAGGGACAAAGACCTTGTAATTCTTTATAAACTGAGAAAATCACATCCACGTGATGATGCATTCATTTTTTTTATTTAACCAGCTGCCACCTTTCTTCTCTGTGGATAACTGCTGGATTTCAAGGTCTGATTTTTTTTTACTTTCCTTCACTCCCCCCAGTTTAAATCTGTATTCAAGACAGTAAAGCTGAAGTAAATGAGACTCACATAAAAAACATGTGTGTTCAGTTTGTGTTTGAAAAGAAAGGCCAACAAAACTGTCCTCTAGAACATAACAGGATATCTTTTGCTTTTGATTTACAGTGCCTGCAGGGGAAACAGGATAATCTAGTGGCCTGAATATGGGAGATCTTACACTGCAGAGTTACCCTGGTCAGACTCTGAAGCAGTGCTTAGCAGTGGAAATCTCAGGGTATCAATATGAAATACTGAAGTCCAATTATACTTCTGCTTGTACACTTTCCCCTTTCTGGCCATTTCAGCTTCTGCTCTGAAATAATAACTTACAGCAGCGCAAAGCTGAATTTCAGCAGTGAATTATATCCCTGGCCTCTAAATTTAATTGCATGGTACTGTAACTAACCCACTATCCATCTTGGTCCCTGGAATTCTTTCTGCCTCTTTTCTTCTCCTTCTGCACCATTCATTTGAGACCTTTAGAAAACACAAAATAGGTGCCCCGAAAGAAGGTGAATTGTGAAGGAATTCATACCTGCTACCAATTCTTGACAGTCTTTAACTAAAAAGGGAGGAAGGGTTCACCAGCAGTGGGGTCAGGATGAGGTGCTGCAGGCTCTGGATGTTTTCCTGCAGTCCTGGGTACCTGGGGTCAGGAGGACAATTTGCAAGCACCAGTTTGGATTCGATCCAGCCAGCTGGGTGCTGTACAGGATGTCTTTTTCCCACCATGCAGAGCCTGGAAAAGGAGCCAGGGCAGGTGTCAGATCAGGGCTCTGATTCAGCACAGCAAACCTGGTGTTCCTGACACTGCTGTTCTGATCAGCTGAAGGTTTCACAGCAAGATGTTGATGCCTGAAGAAACCATTTCTAGCAAAAGCAAAAAAGATACTCTGCAGTTATCATAAATACAGTATGATTACATTTTTTGGACAGTTGCTCATGTTTGTTTCAAAGTCATATTAAGGCTATTTTATAGGTTGGGGAAATAAGCTGTAACATGAAAAAGAGTAAAATATTCATTAATGCTGTAATGATTCATATCAAAACATTATGGGGTAGCACACTTAGCCTCGGACCAGTTCCTCAATGAATGTTTTTCTAATTTCCATAAGTAATTGACCTCTCATTAGCGACTCATTAGAAGAATTGAGGTGATGTGACAAAAGCAAACCCAGTGCACAGAAACTCTGCATATGCATAAATCATTGAAAACTCTAATGGCTTCAAAATGAAGGACCACAAGAGCCCTGCTTTCTCTGACTGAAAAAAGATTTTGTTTGTGGTTGTGAAGTGAAATACTTTTCTCTGAATGTATCTATATATGTGTATATATCCTTAAATCCATACTTTTATGGTCATGGCTGCTTTTCAAACATTGAACATTCACTTCTTCTCCTTGCATGTAACTTCATTGGGAAAACAATTAACCAAATAATTCAGACATATGTGTAAGTGTAAGTCTATGTCATGTCCTGGTACCACTATAGACACTGAGGTTAGAAAAATGGAGTACAAATTTAAAAATGGAGTACATATAAAATTTAAAAATGGAGTACATATAAAACTTAATTTTGGAAGCAAATAAATGTCAACTGGTACTTCTCACTGACTCCATCCTAGAAGTAGGACACCAGAAAAGGCATTGTGCTGAATTCTTGCCTGTCAGCAGTTGTTTCAGAGTGGAGGGGTCTGCCTTGTCCTTTTTATATCCACTGTTAACCAAGACAGGAATGTTAGCAAGCCCAAGTAATAGATTTTTCGCATATTGAGGTATTAACTTAATAACCCTATATATCTGTCTTTTAGAGATCAATAAATCAATTTTGAACTAGTTCTTCATCACTGCAATATTATGAAAAGTGAAGCTGATATTTAATGTAGTTTTATGAGTCCTGGATGCTACTGGACAAACTCAGAAAAAATCCATTTCTTTTTAATATGTCCTTTAAAGTCCTGATGCCCATCTGAAACTTATTTGAAAGCAACTGGATTTATGGGTTCCAAGTTAGCATTTCATTATGAAGTTACCTGAGTATGAGAGAGGAAAAAAAATTACTGTCTGAAAGTTTTGTACAGCAGAGAAGAACTGAACAGATGAACCTCCCCTGACTTTATGCAATACTGGCTAAGAAACTGCAGGGTCTAAAAGGTCAATAAAAGCAGTGAAGTAATATTGTAAAAGAATGGGAAAAGCTACTGGCTTAGGTCTGCCCTGGGTCCTCATTTGGGAGGTGTACCTGTTGTCTGGCTACCCTTCTTGCAGTTTGTTTTTTATTTCCTGAATTCTTGTGCAATGGACCATTGCACAGCGCTGCTTTGATATGGGTGAATATCCCTTTTGTTTTGCCAAAGGAAGCACAGGAGTGATCATGAGAAATTTCCTATTAAGAAAGAAAAATGCATTTTTGAAGGCTCACTTAGAAAAATCAGACTGCTTAGCTTTCCATGACATTTAAAAGGAAAATATTGAAAAGACATGGTAGACAAACAGTGAGGTTTAGTGATGTATTGATTGTTTAATGTCAAGTGACTAGTTTTGTGATGGTGCTCCTGTATCTTTTTTTCTCCTGTATTGCAGGAACTGTGGTTTCATAGCTTAGTCCTGATGATTTCAGCCCAAATTTACAGAAAAATCTGATTTCTAATGCCTTTTAGCACCAAAGAGCACATCTTCCTAGAGCCATGGCTGAACTGATAGAAAACCAAGCATGGTGCAACAGCAGAAAGATGAGGCTCAAATACCCAAAGATCTGAATTGTGTCCAACATCTGCTGCAGGATTTCCAGAGCTGCTACAGAGATGGAGCTTTTGAACTCCTGGGCAGCCTTTCTGCTGGAGTAAAGCATCCTCATCAAGTTTTCTCTGCATTTCTCTGCCCAGCACTGTCTGCTCCTTGGAGCTCTGACTTTCCCCCAGAGAAACATGCTCCTACACTGCCAGGATGTCAGATGGGCAGAATTTATTTGGGATTTAGGAACTCATTTGGATTTCAGCCAGGCATGGAAGATATACATACTTCCTCTTATACCCACGCACACACTCAATATATTCCTTTACATATGGAATCTGAATCAGTAATACTAAAAGCCTGAAGTTGAAAGAAGGATAAACACATTTATAGCTGTGTTTCTTCATAAGGTTTTCATTTAAAAAAAAAATCATTTATTCTATCATTTTGCAGGAGTGACATACTTGATCCATTGCAAGGTGGAAATAACACACACCGAGGTAATTCTCCTTATATAGATTGGCTTTAAAGAACTACTAGTGCTAGGCTTAAAATTTATAATTTAACTGAACTATTTTAAAACGCTTCCTTTCCTTCCCTTGAAATGTAAGGTAAAAGCTCACCTGTGGCAAATGTATCTTATTTGCAATATTTTGGGTGTGCCCCTGCACTGCCTGTTAGTGGGCCCTGAGGTTACCTAGGAATGGCTGTATCTTGCTGCTTCATGCTGAAAGCTGCTAATGGGAAAAAAAGAGTGTTATGGTTAGGGGTCCAAACAGAACTTCCAAGCCTGCAATATCATATCAATATTCATTCCCTGGGTCAAGGAAAGCTGTAGATATTCAGGAATCCACCAGATTAGCTAGGAAGGGCATCCTTAATGACACCAGCAAAAGAAAATAGCAAGGTTTTTTTTTTTGTTGTTGTTGTTGTTGCAGCATGTTTTTGGTTGTTGTATGCAAAGTGGTTTAATGTCACCTTAATCTCAGCTCGTCATGTGAAAAATGACCCTGTCAATTTGAAGTAGAATATTGAGAACATTTTGTCTAATGGGGAAGAGCTGACAAAGACAGACTGAATAATACTTAAATGGATAAAACTGAGTTGACTTTGAATTCCAAATGAAATTAAAAATATTACACTAAGATTTATAGGGTTTGTTTTCTGTCCTTTTTTTTCTGTCTGTGTTTGCTGGGCTTTGCTCATGTTGCCAATATTTCAGTTTAGCAGCACCATTCCATTCTTTATTGATAAAAGCCAAAGGCTAAATATTGCAAGATATTTGGCAATGCCAGTATAAATGGAAATTCTCAGTTGTGTACAGCCCAGTTATTGATGTTTTTATTAGCAATCTTTGTAAGGGCACATTCTGCTTTCCTCCTCAGCGCTGTAATGTGGAAATGAGGAAAATGCCTGTTGGAATTAGCTAAGCACGGGCCAATTTTGATTGAACACATCTCTGTCCTGTGCCCAGCCACAGGGCCAGGGTGTCTCAGCAATGCCTTTTTTCCCCTTTGCCCATCCATGACTCCTCTGCTGTCCAGGGTCTGGGAAAAAAGCAGCCTAATCTTCATCTGATGCAGGAACCACCATCCCTTATTTCTCCACTGCTTTAAAGAGCTCTCCACAACCCACTGACTTCCTGCAAAATGCATTATCTTATCTATTCAGAGCAAGGCTTGGGTCTGAGGACACTATAGGGAAATTCTTTAAGAAAATGAATTTCTGAGAATTTTCACTAGCCACTATAAAAAGTTTTATCTGTGTTATTTTTTTTCCTCCTGCTCTGCTGTATAAACAAACATGACACTTTATTCTACAAAGTGATTTCTTTCTGAATTATAGAACCATGGAAAAAGCATATAAAACCCACAAACCTTATTATTTTTGTATTCTTGAAACTCAAAATTGATTTAAGCCAGGTTCAGCCAGCAATATTTTCTCCCCATCTGAGAAACTATATCCTGAGCTTCAGACTAAAGTAAATTTTTATAGGCATGTCGTAATTATAAACCCTTGAGAAACAGATTTTGTAACAGGGACATGGGCACAAAGCTCCCCTGCAGTTACTCTGCTGAGCACTGATGTGAGGAGGCTGAACATCCATCCTCCCAAGAAGGAGCTTATTAAAAGACCACAGTGGTTATAATGACATTTCTTTTGACATCAAAATTATTTCACTTAGAATCACAGGGCATCTCTCTTTCTGCATTTTTTGAAGGTCCAGGGGGAAAATACTGCTGCAGCCTCATAATGACTGAGGGAAGCAGTCCAGAGAGATAAATCTGCTCTGGTGCTCCTATCCCTTTGTGATGGGAGATATAAATTAAGCTGTTTAATTAGAACAGCATAAAATAGTCATCACCAGGAAGGCAGGAGAAGTGTTTGGAAAATAGTCTGGGTTCAGCTTTTCCCCTTAAACTGATGAATAATGGCTCAAAGGCCAGCAATAACTTCACTCAAAATGAGGGGGTTTGGCTTATATCAGGTGTGTGTAGCAACTTGTGTTCTTATTAAGGTCTATAGAGATCCTGGATTTTCTTGCAATATTTCAAGCTGAGTAAATATTTTCAAGCAATATAGATTTCTTATGGGACTGATCACTGTGTTATTTATATCACGTTGTTTGTGCACATGAATTCAAATCAAATGATGGCAAGTGCTTGACCCAGATATAGCACACCATAAGAGATTAAATTCTTCTCAGTTGATCTACCTTAAATTACACATTTCAGCTATACAGGTATGCAGATACTTTGCAAAGAGGGATAAATAGCTTTATTGCCATTTTAGAGGTGTTTTCAAAGACAAGAATTGTCCCCAAAATGTGCACTAGCTCAGGGGCAGAGGTCTGAACTGCAGCATCCCTAATCCTGCATTCACTGAAGCCTACAGAAACATTTTCACCTAGAAAATCCAGCCTTTGGCAGTAAGTTTGCTTGGCTTTCTTCAGATCTCCTGGAGTTTACTCACAGGAGGAAGGGGCTAAAGTCTGACATGTTCTCAAAGGAGATGTATAAAACAAGTGGTGGCAACAGCATTCAGGGAAGGAGGAGGGTTTGGTCAAGCTGATGGACTGCTGCAGGCTCTTGAATATGAAATGGCACAGGTTGCATTACAGCCCTTGAATTTTAGGGGTTTTGGGCATTGGCTCTTTGATCAGTCAGACCATGAAGTGGGAAATGGAAAACCACAGAGAACTCAACTTCATCCACAGTGCATGGGAGTAGCCAAAAATAGCTGATCGAATTGAATAGCAGGGCTGGGGAAGTTTTCCAAAGTTTTTCAGGATCTCCAAGGAATTTTTGCCCCATATTCTGAGAGAAAAATCATATTAGACTTCCTTTCCCTGAGCCAGTTCTCTCATCCATGCACAGCTAGCCCAGACACGTGGGACTGAACCCAGCTCCTGCTGAAGCCAGGGGAAAGCTCCTACAGGCTTTGGTGGAGGCAGGATTCATCCCTTTGTGAGACAATCATATTTATATTCAATACCCTGCAACTTAAACTGAGGATTAACAGAATTAAACTCTCCCAATTTGTATATCTCAGACTGCCAAGCCGCAATTAACTTTTGTGTGTTTGAATTAATACGGAAAATTATTAACCACCCTTTCCTCATGCAATTAACATTTTACACTTCTGGAAAAAAAATTCTTCCAAATATGAAAAGTAGCCTGCACCCCTGTAACCTTATCCCTTTTAATATACTTCAGTCAGTAGAGTAGAAAGCAATTTTTCACCCCACTGCTTCCATGTGTGGGTGATGCTTTCCCAGTGCCACTGCCAGGCCGGGCACTCCGTGGATCCAGTGGCTCCATGTGGGGCACTCCTCACAGAGGGACCCAGAGCTTTAAACTCACCCAAGGGCAGCACCTGTGTGTGCAACCCTTGGCAAAGTTTACATCCAGCTGCTTTTTGGGTGTTATTTTTAATTGTGCAACATGCAGGATCGACATTGTCCTTTTTTCCCATACAAGTCCTTTTTTTTTTCCCCTGGGCACAGAGCTACAGGTTGACAGGGCAGGGTAAAGCAGCCTGGTGCAGACAGAGATTTCTGCTTTATTTTCTGCCCTTCTCTTGCATGGGTTCCCTGGGCTCTGCCCTGGGAGGGCCCAGTTGGCTCCCAAAGCTGGCAGAACATCTGTTTTCCCATGGGTTTTCCTGGTGCTGCACCACCCCTCCTTCAGGTGCTCATCTCCTTACATTTAGTTTCCTTAGAAAAGTACAATTTTAAGCTATTTTTTTTATTAAGGGTAGGGGGAGATATGCAAGGCCAGGTATCTTTTAATTGATGTATCCCCCTTTTGTAATAAATACGTTTGTAACAACATAATGAAATTGTTGAGCAAAAGTTCTTTTCCAGAAGAATAATCTTTAACTGGTGCAAAATGTCTTGCTGGGATTTTCTCAGGTTTTAATTTCAGTTTGAATAAATAGTGTGAGACACCAGGCTGTGGAAGATAAAGGTGAATTTCATCCGCTTCCAGCTTGTCATAATGGAAATAATAACTACTTTAGCTAAAAACAAGTTTCCAATTAGTTTCTCTAAAATAATATAATCCCCCTTTTTAATAGATACTGCAGCTCATTTTAGAACCTAATTTTGATAATATATAAACAGTTCTAAAATAACTATTTCCACCAAAAAAGTGACAAGCACAGATTTTGGCAGCACATGCTGGGAGCCTGTCTATACTGAAAAGCAGTCTTCGCGCTTTTTTTTTGTGGTGAATCTTAATGAAAAATAGAAAAATCAATTTAAAATATTCTTTAGGAGGAAGACATCTTTCCTGAATGACTTTATTTTAAATAGCTGGATAATGGTCATTAAACAAGACATTCTGAAATTATAAAAAATATGTTCGAGGAAATACATAGGCTATTTATTTTATTATTGATGTTATTTTAAGAATAATTAATGTGCTTTATGGGGGTTTTAAGACACAGGAAAAGTGAAATAGCACTGGCTCTTAAATGCAGCTGAAATTGGCTGATTTATATATAACCCTAAATTCAGAAAGCAACAATAACATGGCTCAGAAAAAAGTGATTTCAGGTTAATGTGAGGATTCTTTGCAGGGATGTAACAGGACTATTCTGTCCAGTCCCACCCTGGGATCTCTGGGACAATTGTCCTCTCAAATGCCAGTAAGTTGTAAATAAATGGACTTTTACTATTTAGGAGGGTGCTTTTTAGCACAAGAAGAAAACAAAACCCAAGCTCTGGCACCCAATGCAATGTCCAGCACTTACAGAGAAAATGTGACTCTCTGTCAAAGAAGCCAAGATGTGTGGCCCTGTTGATTTATCCATCCCTGCCTAAGCAAAGAAAATAAATTTCACCAAAAAACCATCCCAGAATGACACAGAATTTCAAAGACTTTGTATGACAAGATAGCATGAATTAAAACAGCTATGTTAAAACCCCCACATCTAATCTAAGAACTGAATGCATAAACCTCTCATCTTCACATGTACATATGTGTGCAAAACTGTGGGGGAACAGATCCACAAGACACTGATGGTTCCAGGGATGTTTTTCTAACTGTTGACATTTTTGCAATGTATTTTAGCTGTAGTTATGGAGCTGGATGGAGAATTATCTCCTGATGAAAGACCAGACAAATAACCAGGATCTATTTTTGATGAATGTGGCTGTCAAACTGGCTTGGATGAGGGTCCTTCTAACCCACCGTGCTGCCTCTGCCAGCAGCTGACAGGAATTGCTGTGCATGGAAGAGTAAAGATCATGCAGGAAACAATTGTAAAATAATTCACTCGTCACACTCTCTTTCAGTCTCTCTTTTTTTGTAAATTCTTGCTACTCATGTTTAATATCACTAAATGATTTCAGCAAGTAAACCTTGGGCTTCTGGTATGACATGGTGCTAACAGGGGACTCTTTCAACTTTTGTGATGATACAAGAAAAGTCTGTCATAAACTGCCATGAAAGAGCTGCTTGTTAAGACCCGGGCTGGTGCCTGCCTGGAAAATCATTCAAACAATTCTGAAATAAAACATTTGCAAACGTCATGTGCTGTTTGCAGATGCAGATCTCTGACAACACCGCACTACCACACAAATTGTAATAAATAATTAGGTCAGCACAGGTAATTTTCTGTGAAAACAGGTTAAGAGAACAATAGCAAAGCAGGGCAGAAGCTGGAGGTAGCATTGCTCTTTATATATCATGCAAAATATCCCAGTTCATCTGGAGAAGTAAACTTCGTTTGCATTTGCTTCCTGCTCCCTTGTAAAAGACATTATCTCTGTGATTTACAGATTTACAGAAGTATGGTTTACAAAAATAAAAATATGGTGCTGATTTGGCCAACCTGAGCATGGTAATTTTTGCAGTGAAATGCAGAAGATTTTGTGAAACCTCTGAGATGCCCAGTCACTCACAGCTCATAGCCAGGCTGGGAGTGACTTTTTGTGGCTGGCTTGATTTTTACTACCTGAGTAAAGGGACATTAGAGGGGAATTCTATAATGCAGGTAGCAGAAAAGTATGTAAAATGGTGTTGAAATGGTTGCAAGGGACATTCAGGACTGTGTGGAGGCTTTTGACACCTAACCAGCTCCTTAATCACAGATCTGAGCTTCTTCCTTGGAAATACAACGGGACCAAACTCAGCAAGAGCAGCAGCCTTCCCAGATGGGATTAGCTCCTAGGTGTGGTGTGCTGAAATCTCACCTTACCCAGCAGAAAAAGAATTGTTTCAGAGACTTGTGTGCTAGTCAGTGCAAGGTAAAAGGAATCTGTTACTGGAGAGCTGGAATATGAAGTTTATATTCCATGAAAACTGTCTCATGAAACTGTGCATTAAATAGGTTCTTAGAAATGTGCAGCCCAGTAAATAAACCCAGTAATTCTACCCATACAATAAGGAAATGAGTCTGTAAAGGTGTGGAAAAATGAAGGAATGACAGAGAAGCTTCATCACTGTTACACTGAGGGTGTTCCCAATTTGGGCAGGGAAGGGAGCTGTCATTTTTTTTCAAGCTTGCAAGTAGAAATCATTGGCTGGAGAGCCAGCAAAACTTATGCTTGATGAAATGGAAACTTAATACCAGCATAAACAGATGCACTCAAAAATAATGAAATGAAATTTTAAAAGATTTTATGATACTCCAGGTTCAGCCCCAGCAGCTGGATTTACATAACTGCAGGGAAGAAGCCACAGAGATGGAAGCTAAACAAGTCCTGTTAGAGATGGGAGTGCAGAGCCAAAGGGGTCCCAGGAGAGTGACAGCAAATTCAGAGTTGCTGAATGTTTCAGGATAATCCTTGAAGATTTTGAATTTCTCTCAGGCCCTTCCATGCAGAAAGAAAAGAGTTAATAAATACTGTCAGCGCCAGGGGAATTGTTCTCAAGGGATCTTTTGGAAGAGTGATGTTCATATTTAGATGTATTTTCTCATTATGGGTAATAGGCTGATGAACTGAGAAATGATCCCAGCCACTTATGATTCTAAAAGCCCCTAGCCTGAATAATCTATGCTGATTTAGAGATAATAGCATCAAAGGCAGAACTCATTTAGCACAATGTCCATTTACTTACTCCGAAGACTTTTACTACCCTGCACCTATTTTATAGACACTTATAAAAGTTGATAATGATGTGAAAAGAAAAATGTAATCAAAACACAAATGTCAGTGTGCAGTGAGAACTACTCTGTCCCAGCCTTTTCTACAGACCTACCAAAACTGCTCCTCATGAAGAGCAGTACTGTGGCAGCAGCTCTCTGACCACAGAGGGCAGGCACAGATTTTCCCAGGCATTTTCCTAGTGAAGGCTGTGAGAAGATCAGAGGAAGAATGAGAAACAATTCTTATCTCCACTTGTTGCACCTGCTGTTCATGGAGATTTGTTTCCCAAAGAGTGATTTCTTAATTGGACACTGGGTGGTGTTTGGATGGATTGACCAATTAGGTCAAAGCTGTATCAGACTGCCTGTAAGGGTTACTGAATTGCTTAAAAAGAATAGTATAATATAGTATATGATGATAGAATAAAGCAATTAATTAGCCTTCTGCAATCATGGAGTCAGTGCTAATTATTACCTGGCTGGGGGCCTTTGGCGATGCAGTACAAATGCTAAGAGAGGGAAAAAACAGAGAGCATTCCCACAGTGGTGGGTCACAGCCTCCTTCAGGCATCCCTGCTGTGCTGTGGGGTTCTCCAGGTGGATCTCTGCTCCTCCATGGGCTCAGGGACACAGCTGCTCACCGTGGGCTGCACCAATGGCTGCAGGGTGATCACTTCTCTGATGGCTGGAGCAACTTTTCCTCCTCCTTCTTCATGGATCTCAGTGTCTGCAGAGCTGTTTCTCCAATAAATTATCATTCCTTTCTTCAGCTGCTGTTATACAACAGCTTTTCCCCCAGCTTAAATGTGTTATCCCAGAGTTGCTACCAACCATCCCTTGGCCTTGACCAGCCCACCTTGGCCACCACTGGCTCTGTGGGACACGGGGAGCTGCTGGCAGCTTTTCCCAGAAGTGACCCTTGCAGCACCCCCTGCTACCAGAACCTCACCATGCAAACCCAGTGCTGCACTCATTAAATACAACAAACTGATGGAGAGGATGGTTTTGTGGGCTGGACACTGCAGCAGCACTTTGAGGGTGACAGTCACACTCTCAGACCAACAAAGGGCATTTGCTGCTTCACTGCTGGGCTTCCCTTTGGTGAGAGAGTCTTGATTCCACTGCTGCACCAGCTTGGACTTCTGGAGGCAGAAATCCTCTTTGATCACCTCTCTGTGCAGATTCCAGAGCTGCCTCTCTGCAGCAGGCTCTGCATTCTCCTGCAGCACACATTAGCCCACTGGCACAGGCAGCTGTCCCTGATTGCTCCGGATCACAGCCAACACTTTCCCCATTTTGCTTCCAAGTCCTCATGACTGTAACATCTTATTTTCAGTGGGAGTGTTTTCCCACACATGGGACAACAAATGTTCAGGCTGACCTGAGGAGCTTTTTTCCTACATTTTTTGGGTTCTCTCTTCTTCATAAGGTGATGATGAGCTCCAAATGCCAATTAGATCATCGTAATTAATATTTCCCTTTGTTTTTCTCACATCACAGAGATTGTGCTTGCACATGTCACTGGTTTTAGGCAGCTTTGTACTTCCTAAGAGACTGCATCATCCTGGGTGAACTGGGCTCAGGGATTTGGGCAGTGGAGACAACATTTCCAGCACTGCAGCAACAAAGGACAAGTGTTGGACAAGTGTTTGGCTCGAGACAGGAGGATATTAAGAAAGGAGACTGTAATTTATGTCTCTGCATTTTTTTTAGGGCAGAGCTGATGATACAGCTGAGCCAGGACAATGCTGATTGTCTCTCTGTCCCACTCCTCACCCCTTCTCTCCTACACTTCCAAATGCACAACTCCCAGTGAAAATAATAATTTTTGACATCACACTTGAAGAATGCTATTTTCACTTCTAACTGGTTGTTTCAGTGGGAAATTTGGTGTATTTCTTTCCTCTAACCAACTCTTCTGTTGTCCAAACAGAAGAGCCTTACCCCTGCAGATCACAGGTGGAGCAAGCTGGTGGTGTGGTGTGTGTGAGGGCAGCTGTCCACCTCTCCCTCACCTCGTACCCTGAAATTCATTCCATTTCATCTTTCCCTCTGCTGTTTCCTCTTGTGCTGAGACCTTCTGCAGTTGGATTCCTGTTTGTTTGTGTAATAAACCCATGAATTATTAACAGTATATAAAATATTGACAAACTGTTCTCTGAGATAGAACAGCTTTAAAGTATTGATTATGAATCCAGAGAATTATAATTAGTTTCTACATAAGAGATAATTACGTTATTATTGTTTCTCCTTTCTTTAATATAGTGATGAATAGAAGGCATTTATACCAAACTGTATGTAATCTTATTAAAATTAAGACAATAGGTTTATGAGCACTCAAGGTAATGGGAAAATAAAGCATGATGGGGAAGTGTTTACAATTCCAAAGAGCTCAGTTGGCAGCATCCTCTTGTTGTGGAAAGAAATAATTTCAGGTTTGCTCTGAGGGAACTCCTGGGCACAGAGATGTGATTGACTTCAGCAGAGTCAAAATCTCATTTCCATTTGGTTTTAGCAGAAATCAAACCAACACCGCAGTGCTTTGTGTGCTTGTGGACATTTTGAACCCAGGGACTGACTTTGGTCAAATTTGGCTGAGGGGGACACTCTTAGATATATTTTGTTTCTGAAGTTTTTATACCAGCTTGCTGGCAAAGCCTTTGAAGTGTTAGCTTAGCTCTCATTAGGCATCAGGAAAACTCATGCCAGAGCTCAATTTCCAGACAACAGGACACTGGTAATGAGTTTTTATGGATTCTGCTGCTCCAAAGTGAATTTTGCATACTTTAAGTTAGATGCTTTTTGCCATGAGGCTATGCCTTATGGAAACTTGATTTTATTCCGTGGATTACAGTACAGGCAAAGTGTTCCCAGGCAGAGCTGAGCAGCAGGGACCCATCCTGCCTGCCTTAGTGCATCTTCCAGTGCTGTGCTGTGCAGCCCTTGGCTCTATTCCCTCCACAGCAAACAGGGAGAGGGGTTTTCTTCCAGGGTATAATTTATCTGCACAATTTTGAGAAGAGAAAAATCGTTGTAAGTATTTAAGTAAGGATGAATCCCATGCTCAGTGTGGTGTTGCAGTGGAGCCAATATAAATGTCAGGAATGAGAAGCTGTGGGCTGTGCCAGAGGAGTGTGGCCTTCAGTGGATCCCTGCCTGCTCCTGCTTCCTCTGCCTCTTCCTCTGCTGCTCACAAGGAGAGGAAATGCTCTAGCTATGTGCAGTCTGCCAAATCCAAGAACTGGAGAGCAAAATTAACAGTTCCTGGGATACATTCTCTTCGAATGCTGAGGACCTCCTGATGCTCTTTAAAGACATATTACTTATTCCTGGGAAGTCCCCTCTTAGGCTGGTGTGTGGTTGGCCACTGAGAGAAAATAAGGTAGAAAGAGAATTTAGGAAGGTGATCCTCCACCCTTGTGCACCAGTGCAGGATCAGCAATGCCAGAAGCCTTCCTCATTAGACCATTTGCTCCTGACCCTCTCAGAGGTGAAGGTTCCCCACCTCTCCTCAATCATGAATTTAATGAATTATCCTTATGATTACATTTCCTAATGTATAACCTTTTACAGCCAGGAACCTCAAGCAAAGAGAAATTTCAAACAGGTTAAATTCACAGGGTCAATTAGGGCTACAATTTATCTTATGAGAAAGCACAAAACTGTATAACATACCAGGATACCTGCACCATCACTTCGGACATACACTTGCAAGTCATGGAACTTTTGTACATTTTCAGTTGCTTTTCGTCCTTTTGAGGTTATGAACCTCTTGGAATTTCTGTTTTCTTGCACAGCATAATTGATTCTCACAACCAAACAAGGCCTAAAGGCAGAGCTGAAGTGACTTCCTTCAGAACACTCCTTTTTCTCCAGAAAAAGAAAGGAATCTCAGACAGCAACAGGCAGACAGCGCTGTCCTGACCCCAGCAGGGTGGTTGGTTTGCTGAATGTACACTTTCCAAAGCCTCTCACCCCAGCAGCTCATCCAGCTCTGTCCAGCAGCTGCCTGACCTGCTCCCCTGCTGGGCTGGAGCCCAGAACCACACTCAAATAGCTGCTTTTAACAGCTTCTCATCTCCCAGCTTTCCCGTGGCATCTGGTGGGAGCAAATTGCCTTGCTAGACTTCTGCAATCAGAAGGAGCTGCACTGCCAAGCCATGTGGGTGACAAAGCCACGTTCAATCATGCTGTCCAATTTAATCCAAAGAAATCCTGCATTAAAGAATAGAATAGAAGCAGGTAAGGAATTTATTTGCAGATCTCAACTGTGTTGAACAACTCATAAAACACATGAAGTCTATGAGGGAAAGTGTTGTTAGAATTTCCACCAAGTTTGTTACAGCCAGCCCTTAAATCCCACCTTCTAGGCCAAATCAACTCTAAATCTGTGGTATCTATGTGCTAATTGCAAACAAGCCTTGGATCTGGGTGTTGCTAATGCAAGAGGAGTCTGGGGGAGTGCTGAGCGATGAACAGCTCCTGAATTGTGAAATGAAGTTGAAAGTGCAGCTGTCGGACGGGGAAGCGGACGTGACAGCGCTCCCTCAGACTTTAATAGGCTGCTTGTGTGGCTGCTTTCATGATTTAACATTTGCTTGATAGTTCCTCTCTCATTCTCTTTTGGGTGGAGATATGAGCATCCTCACAGAGGGCACTGGTCCTGAGCAATCGCTGTCTGCCTACGGAATGGTGAAAACGCCTCCCCACCCCTGCCAGCAAAATAGGGCACCTAATTGAAAGCCACGCCACGAGTGCTTCTCCATCCCCCTCCCTCCCCAGCACTACATCTTCATCACATCTTTTGTCTGCTCTACATCAGATGCACCTTTCTTGCTTGCTCTGACTGAAAACAATCCCTGCCTTCCCGCGGGGAGGATGACAGCCTCTTCCCCGAGCGCGAGCGCTAAACGAGAGCCGTGCTCGCTCTGTGTACTTTGGGAGGCAGGAATATTTCGAGGGACTAAATTAATCCCTCACATTTTCAAAGTGTGTGGCACAGATCTGATCTTCAGCTCCCACAGTGCTTAAAGCAAAGGAGAGGAGATGAGGTCCTCTGGGTTTAATTCCCACCGGCGCGACGAGCACAGCTCGGCTCTGATGTGTTCGGTGCTGCGGGCAGGGGTGGCAGATGTCTGTCCCGTGGGATCTGTCCTCCCACTTTCACTCTGGGGAAAGCTTTCTCCCCATCCTCCAGCTGAAACATCCAAGCTGTTGGGAAAAGGGCTACAGGGGAAAAGGAAGAATTGGGCAATATGACAGTTTGGGAGCACACACTGGCTCTCGCCTCTCCAAAATGTGTCGCGTAGGCAAAGCGTGCAGCTGTGCAGGGTTGGGAACGGGCTCTTGGAGCTCCTGCCTTCGAGCCAGCAGCATTTATGGGCTCAAAGGACAGAAGAGGCAGGGGCTGCCTTGGCTCTGGGAGAGCAGCAGGCAAGAGATGGAGACATGACTGCAAAAAGCAGCTGTGTCCTGGCTTTGCCAGGCAGTAGGTGCCTGTGTGGAGGCCAGGAGTGAGCTGGAAAGCCACCAGTTCAGCAGGGCAGGGCTTGCCAGGATGCCTCTTATGCAGGCTCAGTTTGCAGATGTGCCAGCCTGGCTCCCTCTCTCTCTCCAGTAGAGCCAGCAGCCCTCACCCATGGTTCAGTGCCATCAGGGGTGCGTGGTGACCCAGCTTAAATACCATCCCCAGGGAGGACCTGGGTTTAGTTTCTTCCCAGCTTTGCTTTCTCTGGCAGGTTTTTCTTATGTGATTTTCCCTGCCCCTTCTTTTACAGCAAAGAAATGGCTAAGTTCTGGCCATATAATTACACCAAGAAATTCTAGCTCCCCGCTCCCAAATGGTTTGAATCTACTGAAATCTACTGAAAATCAATGTCCCTTATCAGCTGCAAATTTGTTGTTGCAGGAGGAAAGTCATGCACAGCTGCTGGTTTTGATGAGTCCCTTATACCTGGCTGTTCACCTGCTGGGCTCAGCTTCTCACTGAGGTGGAACAGTTTTATCCAAAACAGAGGTGAGAGCACTGAGTGCTGCTTCAGAGGTTACCTTGGAAAGGAGAGGGAGACCCTTCTTCTCCAAAGACAAAGAGGGAGTTTTTGATCCAACAAAGCTTTCTCCCCAGGCTGTCACAACAAGCAGCTTCTAATCGAGGCTGCCCTCGCAGAGTGCAAAGTCTCGACAGCAAAAAGGCAGAGATGTGCTGCTGCAGGACAGCTGTTGTTTGAAGGCAACAACTAACTGCGTGTCTGGCTGTGTTTTTCCCAGTTTGGATCCAAGCAGGGCTTCTCCTGTGTCTGTAGGCAGAGGACACCCTTGAACAGAAGCCCTTGCATCCCACAGTGCTGCACGATGTGCCTCAGATCATTAGGAAGCCCCCAGCTCTCCCTCTAATTGCAGTTGTCTCTCTGGGTGTGAATCACTGGCATTTTCCCAAGGCTACAATATGCAAGGGGTACATGTACTCACTTTAATTTCAGAATTGAAATTCCAGTGTGTCACTCGTCCCTTGGACCAGAAAAAAAATTGTCCCTGTTGTAGAAGGGGTGGACTTGGCTTCATTGGTAGGAACAAGGTTTTGGCCACACTTTTTTTAGTCACATTGTAGAAATTAATGGTTTCCTATCTTCCCTTCCTTTTCAAAGATGCACAGATGCATTTGTCTTGATGCTGTAGTGCCAGAGCTAAGTTAGTTACTTTGCCTAACAAATAATGTGTTTTTCATAAGCTGATTTTTATCACTCACCTCATGGAGCTTTACCACGTCTGAATTTTTTAAAAAATCTTTCCTGTACTTTTCATTAAAGCAGGATACAACAGCCACAGTTACCACCTGTGTATTACCATGAGTCCTTTTTCATCTCTTCTTTTCAAATGTTTGACACAACTGGGCAGAGTCAACTTCCCATTTTCCCTGTGTGTGACATTGCTCAGTGGCAGCTGCTGAAAGAAAAGCCCCATCATAATCAGTGTGTTTTGCCTGTAGCACAAGGCATTTCAGCAACATTGAAAAGCTGAAAGGAAATAGGAGATAAGTTGGAAATCATGAGCTGAAATGTGCATTTCCATTTTAGAGATTAAATTAGAAAAATATATTATCATGAATTTAAAGCAGCATCATCAGCTGGCTTGACAGCTCATCTGAGCTCCTGCTGGGCTGTTATTGAGGGAACTTGGGCTAACATCCAGCCTCAGGATCCTGATCTCCCTGGTGTTCAAAGGCTGGATGGAGCTTTGGGGCAGTGCTGCTCGGTGGGGAGCAGAAGAGGTTTCTGCTGGAGTCACAGGCTGCTGACTGAAGCACTTTGTGAACTCAGTGACCTGCCAGCAGTACCATGGCAAAGTGCTGCTGACCCATCAACAGCGAGAAGGAAAAGAGACATGATGGGGAAAAATTTGCACAGCTGGAAAAGCTGATATCAAATCAAACAGTCCTGTAGAGAATGTAACAGGCAGGTAAATGAACAACCATTTCCTGGCCACCAGGAGCATTGCAGTCCTGCTGCACAGGTGACCCAGCTGCAGCTGCACGGGTTTGGATGACATTCAGACGATCTTCAAGTGACAGCACACAGGAAGGAAACTGGAGGGTGTTTCCAATAGCTCAGCTGATGTATTTTCAGAATTAAACCAGGGATAAAACACAAGGTTCCCTGTGGAACACCTGCACCCCATCAGAAGGTTGGAAACTCTCTCACCTGTGCTCCTGAGATTGTTCTTTTGGTGGCTCCAAGGCAGGGACTCTCAAAACAGCTCTGCAGAAAAGATTTGAGAAATGTTTTGTGTCCTAGTGGAAAAAAAATAGGAGTGAATCTGTTCCCTGTTGTCATTGTAAGCTGTTCCACTGCCCATATTCCTGCCCAGCAGGAATTCTTATCTTTTCCTCCTACATTTTCTCCATGTAGGCATTGGAGTAAGAGAATAGACTGCTAGGTGATACCAAGCTCAATCCCTCTTGATGGTGAAAGAAGAGGAAAACATGCAGAAAAACTCCATTATGAACCAGATTAGAGAGATGTGTGCATTTTATCATCTCTAAAATGTGGGAAAGGGTCCAGCCTTCACTGATAGGACACCTTCTCTACATAATGCTGTTTCACTGGACCTTTTGAAGCACCCAGTGTTCATGTGGAGTGCTGAAAGTCTTCAGGAAAAGTTAAATTCTGCATTAATTAAACAATCAAGCTGCAAGCTGTGTAAAGAAGGAAGGTGACGCCCTCAAAGGCAGTAGAAGCATCAGATTGAGAGGTTGGAAGCACAATTTATTTACCACAGCTCAACAAGTTATGACAGTGTACCAGTAGGAAGAGCTGAGCCAGCCACACTCTTTGGCTACTGTGTGTATAAGGTAAAATATGTGAGCTTAAACCTCTCATTTCTGAGAGTCCATTCCTCCAAGCAGAGAATTAACGCATGCAGAATATCAAAATAACTTCAAGAAGTTGAGCCAGAACAAAGAAGTGTTACCCAGGGAAGAAGCTGCTTCACAGCTTTTTTGGAATGAGATCTGCTCTTCAAGATGGTTTAATGAAGAGGGAAAGGCAGGAGATGTCAGCAGGATGTGCATATGGAATAGGGTTAGTTGTCTTGAGAGAAATTAAAAATAGGTAGATTATTGTGCCAGTTTTTTCTGTCTTCTGTCATAAATGGTGTCAAAATCTAGCAGGGAAAGCACTGGGAAGATGCACAAACTGGAGGAGCAAAGCAGCACAAAAGGTACGACCGGGTCTCTGGGTGACAGCCACACTGAAGATCTCAACCACTGGCAGGGACCAGAGCCTGGGCAGAGAACAGGCAGAGCTCAGCTTTCATTCCTCTATTCAAACACAGCAGAAGGAAATCCTTTCTCCTTTATGAGTGAGGCTTTGGCTCCGTGGCACAGAACCATGAGAGGTGCTGTTCCTGTCCCTGCAGGTGACGTGTCCCAGGGGGAGTGTGGCACCTGCCAGGTACATAATGCTGAAACAGGCACTGGTGCTGCTGAGGTGTCTGTGCAGGGGGCAGGGTCACACACCAGCGCCTTGACGAGAAGATGAGGTTCAGCTCTCCCAGAAGAGTCAAGTAGAAGGTGAGATTCATGTGTGGTGTGAAAGAAGAGATGCTTCTGCCTGAAGGGAAAGCTGCAGTGCTGTAAGGTCATTGCCACAGCCAGAGAGGGGAATGCATTCCCAGAGACTTACCTGCTGAGAGCTCATTCTCTTTTTATTTCATTGATCCCACCAAAGCCAGTGTCAAGACTTGCTAGGATGGCAGTTTCAAAAGAAGTTGTGATGCCATGTTAGCACCGACAGCTGAATTTTGGCTTTTCACAACCAGTAGGAAAAGTCACTGAAGGTCTTTTCTCATCAAGAAAATACATGGAAAATCCACAGAATGTTCAATGTAGCAAGACCCATTGACTTCTCCTGTAGGAGAAGATTCTGGCCTTGCCATGCTTTTGGTTGGGGGCCTGTGTTACGAAATTTGAGGACAGACTGCTGGGGATTGGGATTTTACAGCTGGAAAATATCACCAATTCCTGCCCATGTGTACCACCCTGTCCAGGACACGTGTTTTTGGGCACAGTTAGAATCCAGGATACAGGGGAAGTGGAGCTTAGATGAACTTTTCTCCTGCATCAGAATAAACACACAGTTTGCATTAATTTGTGCTGATCTCTGCATGTCTCCATTACATGGTTGTATACATCTATAATTATTTCTATATAAATGAATGAAGGGACATTTCTCTCAGAATTGCACATTGCCATCAAGATGAGCTTGGCTGGAACCACCCACACAGCCCAGAAATGTTTTCTCCTGTCAGCTGCCTCCTGAGTAAAACCAGCACTACATCTATGGATGTGCTGATCCAAGTTGGGGGTCTGGTATTCAACAGAGAGAAGATTAAAGAGGGGGTTGGTGTATAGGCTTGATTTCACCAATTCTGGTGCTCCAGAATAAGAAGTCTGGTCCCTGCCATCCTCTCTGGTGGGCTGTAGAGTGAGGCAGCACGAGGAGAAGGATGAGGTCTGGCACCAGCTCACGCTGTGCACACCAGGCTTCCATCACAGGCCTTCTTGCAAGGAGCTCCCACAGACTCATTTCAGCTGTCATCTGATTGATTTTTTTCTTTGACCATTTCATATATTTCTGGTAGTACTTTTAAGATGACAAAACCCCCTGGCTCTTTGACTTTCCTGATTCAGGTGCATCCTGGGTTGTATTCAAAATTATGGTACAATCCCCAGAGCTTGAATGTGAGCCAGCCTCTCTCTTTCCCAAGCTGGCAGGCTGCAAGGAAAGCAATGAACATATTTTTCACAGTTATGCATCTTGCATCTGACTCAGGTTGTTGTTATTATGCAGTAAGTGTTTCAGTCTGAACATTAAAGAAAAGAAAAAATGTTCAGGTCCTAAGGGGGGAACAAAAATCCACTAATCCAACATAGGCTTTATTTCCTTGTTTTCTACCAACTGATGTTGGGAACGGCGGGACTCCCAGAGCTTCAAACAAGATTAGAGACTAGGAAATAGGACATTTATTTCAACTCAGATACTTATTTAAGTCTTCATTCTAGTTACACAGCTACGTATTTGGACATCTGGCAAAAACACTTGGCAGTGTTCACGTTCTGAAAATGTTGTTAATCTTTCAAATCAATATTTCACTTAGGAAATTGCTCACCTACCTGCATGTTTGTGAGAACTAATTTGTCCAGATGCCATTTCTAAAGTCACTAGTTATGCTGGAAAAGGCATTTCTTTATCATTCTTGGACAACTTATACCCCCCCATAAACATTAATGTAAAAAATACATTATTACTACTAATTATTTAGTGGTAATATTTACTACTATTACATTATTTACTAATTATTATTACTATTTATTAATACCAATTGGAAGATTTAAAAAAATGTCTGTAAGTGATTTCCATAACTGGGACCCACCTGCTGGTTAAAAAGTACGTGGGTACACCAAACTCATGTGAATGGATGTTGGGCATCCACAAGTTCACTTTGGTCCCTCTGACCATGAAAAACCCATTGGCCCACCTATAATTAATGCTCTGAATCTCACACTATTAATATACTAAGCTGAATCTTACTTTGCTTAAGAATCAGGTGGCTTGAAATAGAGACAGTGGAAGTCAAACAATGGGGTGGTTGTAATTTCCTGAAGCTGCTGTATTTGATTTGCCTTTGACTCAGTTAAGTGTCTTGGCAAACCTTTAATTTGAAATCTGTACAGGCTGAGCATCACACCCTGCTAGGCCTATCAACAGATGGAGGAATTACTGGAGGCAAAATGTATATCTTTATGCTACTTTTTTTTTTTCCCCATCATTATACTAATCATGCACTGAAATGATCAGTAACCCCAGAGAGTGACAGATTTGTTTGCAGCAGAGGGTGACCCTGGAAAAGCGTGGGACTAACAGAGACACAGGTGGTAGGGGTTTTCCCAACATGGGCTGACTTTTGTTGTGGGAAACTTAGAAGCTGATGGTAAACAAGAAATCAGGTTTGCATCCCAGAGATTTTGGAAAACGTGATAGCGTTTGGATTGCCAGGGTGGAGCTGTGCAGGAGCTGTGACCTGAGCTCTGCCCTGCCCTGCAGGGTGGGCAGGGCATGGAAGCTGCAGGGTCCCCGTGCCTGGTCCATGCCCTTTCTGGAGGAGATGAAACCTGTCACATCCTTGGGATGCTCCAACACTGAGCCCTCTGAGCCTGGACCACCGTGGAAGTCCTTCCCCTTCACACTGCAGCATTTAGAGGAGATCCTGAACACACCAGGCTCAGTTAAAGCTTTGCAAAGACACAGGAAAAAAAATCCTTTAAAATTACTCAGCTCACCTCCAGTGTGCACACACTGCCCAAACGAGCTAGAGGGAAATTAAATAAAGACCCCCCTGCATTTTCTCTTTCTGAGCTTGCTAATAATTTCCTCATTAATCACAGAGCTAACTAAATTGCTGTGGGAGTGAGCTTTCATTATTCCTCCCACGCCCCAGACAGTGCTGTTTTGGGCGGGTGCTCACACATTTCTGGAGTACCCAGTGCTAGCACGAACTGGGGTTTGTTCCTGCACCCTCAGGGCACCCTCAGGACTGCAAACTCTCACATCCCACAGCAAAGTCCCCTGGCTTCCCTCTCACAAACTGCATTTCATCTGTCATCCCCAAAAGGACAATTTTATTTACAAGAAAAGCTCTTCAACAGAAGGCACATCCCAGAGAGCTATCTGCTTCAGCTGCCCTCAGGGTGATACTATTTTATTAAAAAAACCCAAAACGTAACAACAACAACAAAAAAAACCACCAAACATTTCAAAATAATCTGTGGACTAAAATAAAACAAGAAACCAGGTGCAGGTGAACTTTGCTATACAACCTAGATATGAAATGAAACTCAATCATGCAGAAATTGCCAACAACTTATTATATATGAATGGGGTGGGAAGTGCATTTTGTCTAATCCCAAAGCATTTTAAAATAACTATTCAGCATCCTCTCACCTGAAATGTATCATCTTATTGATTTTGAGCTGACTTTTGCAGATTGACTCTGGCTGCCTGTTTGGCTTTTATGCTTTCAAGCCCTCAACTGCCCAGAAAATGGTGCCACTGCCATTCAAAGATGTTTTTAGTGAGACAAGCTTAAGGTGAACTAGAACAATAGCTGGGAATGAGAAAAGCTGGATAATAACTTCAGCCAGCTGGGAATAATGAGCACACAGCCACAGCTGAGCTCCTCTCAGATGGAATGGAAAATCTGAGTGTTTTTAAGGATTAACCAGCTACACAACCAGGAGAAAATATTTTCAATTGGAACAGGATTTTGTCAATTTTCACTGTGCAACATGGTCAAACGTGAAGGAAATGTCAGGTCACTTGTTACAGTGATTTATCTGCTAGCTAAATTGTTCCTCCTCAGGCCTTCTGGTAATGTTCAAGACCTCCTAAGATATCTTCCAGGTTGCCCCTGATGTTCTTTTGTCAAGTACAGAACTCTTTTCAATGGAGAACAAGCCCAGTCAGGGCAGAAAACACCAGGGCAGAAAATGTTAAAAAAGGATTAAAAAAAGAGAAAGCTCTGCAGATAGGGGAGTGAAATGAAAGCATATCTCACTTTCAGGGTTGAAATTGTGTTTCAGGGCTGGTTCACTGAATCATGAACTTGGACTGAAAGGGTTCCTGGCCTGAGCACTTAGCAAGTGCATTCGAGTGTGCACGGCTGGGAGATTTCCCTCTGCGAGTTTCTGGTTAATATAATCTTCAGTCCTGACAGATTTATGCAGAGTCAGAACATTTCAAACACAGCAAACTCAAATGCTACCCAAATACCTCGCTGTTGGACAAACACCATGGGCAGGGTTCAGATATATCTTGGAGAAACAGAGAATGTGAGGGAGCATCAGACACCAGAGATTGTCAGGGGCATCCCTGGAGCCCCCCAAACTGGTGGGAAGCTCCTGAAACTGCCCAGCATGTCCAAGTACCATGGAAATGTGGTTGGAGAGCAGGATAAAGAGCTCAGCCTCCTTCCAGCTCCCCACTTTGCTGGGGCACTCTCTGGGTATCCGTGGGCCTGAGGGAAAGTGATCTCAGCAAAAAGGCCAAAATTTGCTTTCAATGTGAAGGTGCAAATTGACTCCAAATGGTTGATGCTCTGGAAATATCCACAGTGGGATTTAGGTCAAATAAAGATGGTTTAGAACAACTCTTCTACAAAATTGTGTCTGGGATCAGAGCTGATATCCCAGCCTCGCTGGCCAGCTGGATATCCAAGGAATTCAAGTGTGTCTACAACCTGCTGCAAATGATTAGGCATCAAACTACAAGAAATTACAGTTCAGGTTTGTAAAACTGTACTGACAGCCCTCCCGATTGTTTTGTAAGATTTCTTTTCATTATAATTAGGAAGAAAAACATCCAAAGATCTTTACAACTTCCCTTCCACTTGGAAAACAATCTGAATTTCCGTGGGGCAGTTGGCAGGCACGTGGGCTGGAAGTGGGAGACTTTTCAGCATAGCTGATTGTGGAGATTCCAGAGCTGAGAGAAGGACTAAACATACAGCTATCATAGTTTGGGGTATTTTTGGTTATTTCTCCTTCTCTTCTAGACATCCTTATAACAGTGGAAATTCACATCCCCCTATCCCCTCCTTGTGCTCCTGTGATGTTGCACCCATCTGCTTCTGAGGCATCTGCTCATGGCATCATGGGGAGGTTTAGGCTGGGTATCAGCAAAAGGTTTTACCCCCAGAGGATGAGCAGTGGAACAGGCTCTCCAGGGCTGTGGTCACAGCACCAAACCTGGCAGAGCTCCAGGAGCATTTGGACATTGCTCCCAGGCTCAGGGGAGTTGTTGGGGTGTCCTGCACAGGGCCAGGAGTTGGGCTTTGATCCCTCTGCGTCCCTTCCAGCTCAGGATATTCTGTGAATCTATCACTCACCCAGGGTGTGGATGGAGCCCCTTGCTTTGAGCACAGACCTGTGCCAGCCCTCAGCCACCTCCTGCCCAGTGGTTTGGTGAGTGGAGGGAAGAAGATGGGTCCAGCAGTGTGTTAGGACAGGTCAGGGCTTGGTGTGGCTGTGTATCTAAACTGGTTTTGGCTGAGCTGGCCATCCCTTGCTATCTCTCAGCAAAACCCTTCATAATAGTGGAGGAGGCAGAAATGATTTTAGCACCTTTCAAAACAAAGCAGGTGACTCTGAGAGCTCGAGCAGTGAAATCTCAAGTACAGATTCTCCAGTTGTAGCTCGCCTGATACTTCCTTCCATCCCTGCTGGAAAGAATCCAGAGCTGCCCAGCAGCTCCTGCAGCTCAGCAAAATGACAGAGCAGCATGCCAGTAATTCTGACATAACAAGAATGACACATTAATCTCACAGCTGGGCATCACTAGCAAGGACTAAAACTGTGCAGACAGAAATCAAAGGAGAGCTGCACCATTTCTAGGTCTCACCATTCAAGGGAACCCAGGGTACCCATCCCTCAAAGGGGAGCAGTGGTTTTGAGCACAATGTGGTTCATGGGATGCAGAGATTAAAAATGGAGCATTTCTTTAGTCTAAATTGTAGCTTTGGGTTTTGAAAATTAAGCACAGCGGGTTAGAGGGCCCAACACGTTTTTAGAAAGATACAAAAGCGTGGTAATCTTTGTTAAAAAAAAAAAAAGAAGAAAATAGTGTGTTGTAACAGCAACACTGCCAGAATTACATCTAATATGGAACAACAGGGGCTCTACTAAGCAGACATGACTTCACCTTAAGCATTCTGCTAATTCCCAGGTACCATCAGGAGGCAGATTCCCTGTCAATCACTTCTGGGTGCATGACAGCTTATGGCTTAACTGCTCCTATCTTGTATCATTTAACCAGATATTATCTGTTTTGACATCCATGACTGAGATACTTGGCTTGTAATTGGGAATGAGTACAACAGAGCAGAACAGAGTGATTTCCTTCCCCAAGGGTGGTTGTTAGGGTGATGTGGCACTCTGGTTCTTGACTCACTGCATGACAGAAACCCTCCCAGGAAAGCTGCAGAACGGAGCCAGGGAAGGCCCACGTGTGGCTAAAACCAGGGAATTGTCCTGGGGATGCACAAGCAAGGGGACACTGTCCAGGTGCCAGTGTCCTTGTGCAGGCACTGGGCTGTGCATCAGCAGGACGCAGGGGCTGGCACAGCCCTGGCCCCAGACCAGGACACACGTGGGTGTTGCCCCACTGCAGGGCAAAGCATCAGCACACCATGGGCCTGAGGTGGGTCCTCTGCTTGAGCAGTGTTATTTGGGTTTGTTTTGGACATTTGGGAGGATTCTGGACTATGGAAATATGTTATCTCCTGCCCGGGTTGGTGTTTCACTTCCCTTAGTTAACGGAGGGCAATCTGCAGACAGCACCATGAAAACTGAGGGGGTGCATTCTGCTGCTTCTCTCTCAAGGGGGGAAGAGTCCAGTGATCAAACAAGGGGAGTCAGTGCTGCCCTATTTCACACCCACCAGACCTCTGGATTTTTTCCCTAATTCAAGTAAGTCCACACTAAAAAACCTGATGCTCACTATCACTAAGATCAGAACCAAGATGGAGAGAGATTTTATGCTGCATGTCAGAGCAACAATATTATTCTTCCTGAATATGTATGACAGAAGAAAACTGATAAAGCTATTGACAGCAGAAACCAGAAAGAAATATGAGATGAGAGGAGATTGAGCTCCTTGATCTGTTTGATGTAACCATTACTGTCAGGTGAGTATCCTAATTAATGCAGGTATCTCATTCTAACTGCATGGATCAGGCCACTTTGTCTTTTCAATAATCTATAGAGCTGTACCTGGCATTAATCTTATTAATGGAACTATTATACTGCTTACAAATTAATTTCCATCTTGAGATTATCTACTGGATGTGCTCATGTGCAGAAGGATGTCTTTCTTCTGAACTGTAAGAATGGGAATCTTCACAGAGTTCTCTGGATTTGAAGATTTAAAAAATTGATGCTGAGATTTCAGTTGTAGATTTCAAGTGTCCAGATGCAGGAAATGTAATCTTTCATTTCTGCTCTTTAAAACACTGCTGCTATTTGTATCACATGGAAGCAATCTTGTAGATTACAGTCTAATGATTTCAGATTAAATTTTAATAATGCTGCTGGGTGGAAAGGATTTATCGACAGGTATCTCTGAAAAGAGGAAAACAGCCTGTGGAGACCATTCATTGAAGCAAATAAAGAGTTTTCGTTTTTAGTCCAAGAAAAGGGAGTTCAAATGGGAGTGAAATTTAGGCTTCCCACCTCCATTTAGTCACCTCTCTCAGTGCAGTCCACATTTGTCAAAATTTGTTACTTTGATGAAGTTTCCCCTTTCTCAAAAGAAGACTCTTGAAGTGCAAGCCACTCTCAAGGGGCCAGGAAGCAGTAGAAAGAGCTCTGGAGTTGAATGTCACAGCTGAGAGGAAAAGGACACATGAAAATGCAATTAAGAGTATGAAGAAAAGCTCAGGAAATGACTGATGATGTCTCCTGAGCGTGTTTGAATGCATGCACCCAGATAGCTTCGTTTCAAAAAACAAACAAAAATTAGAAAATTGAGCTCTACTATGCATTTGTTAATTGAAAAATGAAGAAACCCTGCAGCTGTCGAGTGTATTTCTGTATTTTGGCAAGTCTGTGTTTAGATAGGCCATGTGTCTTTTCAGGTTTTATTAAATTTTTTCATGTAAACTTTATGTGGAAGACATTATTTTTCTGGAGGCAATTACACCCCAGATGCTGTTTTTCTCTGCAGATTCTTGTATGTCTTGCACACTTGGTGGTACCCTGTTCCTGCAGGTTCTCACCTCCTTCTGCCTGGAAATGAAGCCTGCACTGGGCTCTCCTCCATGTAACTTGGGAGGTTAAGTTTAGGAAGATTCTCTCCTCACAGATTCTGTGCTCACAAGGCTGCAGGAAGAGAAACAGAGCAGGAATTAGGGTGTAAACTCGCTCAGAGGCAAACTCACAGCTCAGCCTTGCTGACAGCTGTGGGCTGGGCTGCACCAGGGCACAGATTGAATATTCACCCTGAAACAAAATAATAATCCATCCTTCCTGCTCTGGAGGAGCTCTGCCCAGGGAATGGGAGGCCCATCTCAGCCAGGGTGAGAAAAAGTAATTTAACCCAACAGCTGAGAGTCAATCCCCTCTCCAAAAGGACCCTTTCCAGAGTGCTAGACCTTATAGGCAGCTGTATTTTTTCCTGCCTCACATTGGTGAAGCATGAAAGTTAAACACCTAATCATTTAAATTTCTATTAGAAACACAGACAAAAATGGAAGTGACAATATTATAATAGTCCTGTGTTTTAGCTACTCTTATGAGCTATATTTGAAGTTAAAACTGCCATAAAATGAGATGGAAGTGACAAAAAGAAACAATTCCTTGTTTAAAGGCTTAATTCCTGCACACTTTCTTGACTGCAGCTGCTGTGTGCCAAAAAGTGAGAGGAGACAGGGAATGTCCCACCCCAGATGTGCTGAGACCCCTGTTCTTGGGGCAGCTGGTGCCTCTGTGTGACCAAAGGATGCTGAGCCTGGCTGCAAAAACCCCCAGGAACAAACCCATGTGTCTCCAAGCCCATAAAGCAGAGGTGGACACAGCCTGAGGAAGTGCAGGCACTTAATTTCAGCCTGAAAGTCACCATGCAGTTAAGACATGTATTGATCGGCGTCCTGTGCGAGCGCTTTATGAGTGATTTCTTATGTAAGTGTCAGGTGAGAGGCATGAATAGAGATCTAATTAAATTGTATACAA
Organism: Chloebia gouldiae; assembly: GCA_003676055.1. Taxonomy (NCBI): domain Eukaryota; kingdom Metazoa; phylum Chordata; class Aves; order Passeriformes; family Passeridae; genus Chloebia; species Chloebia gouldiae. The sequence continues at coordinate 1,867,305 of QUSF01000023.1, read as the reverse complement.
AGTACACGCAGTAAATCTCCCTGGCAATGTCAGCCTGCCTTGGAGCAGCCCAGGAGAGCAGACAAGATGGCATAAATGAAAGATAAAGAAATACTAAGAGTCTGCAACAGCTTGGCTCTAATGTGGTGCAGCTGAGGATATCAAAGGAGAAAATGTGTCAGTCCTGGGACATGTTCCACAGTCCAAAACCCCAAAACAATGGGAATTTTGCTCTTAAATAACAGCCTTATGTTTTTCCCCTGTGTCATAGCCATTATTCCATTACTGTTTTTAATGAATGCACTCTCTATCTGTTATCCATCCCAACAGGCTTTTATACCCACTGTAACATTGCAGAGACAAGGAGAGTGCAGGAAGAATAGGGAAGTGATTTTTTTTTTTTGTATTGGAGAACCATCAATATTAGGACAATGAGATATTGGGATTTCCATGATAGTGCTATTGTCCTTTGAAAAGGAGTGGGCCCTGCTCATGATGAACTGGGTGAAATACAGGATCTTCAGCTTTTGGATGGACTGAATATCTCACAGCTACAATGAATTAGCAGTTTTATGACAACATTTTCAAAAGCAAAATTATTTTGCATGTGTCTATCAGGATGGATGAAAACAGATGCAAGTTCTTTCTACCTCAGTCCTGGCTAGTTGAAAATTCTGGTGTGGAAGTTCGACACGGCTGCTTTCTGCTTTGGGGAAATACCACAGCCAAGGTAATAAATATAGTAGAAATAAATACTACAATATATTGGCTTGGGCATAGCATGGCACTAACTTATCTCTACAGCTTTTTGGACTGGAGCTGGCTTGTGTTTCTGCACAAAGGAGCTAAGGTCCAGGTCAAGGTATTAAACACTGACTCCCCCAAATGACTACCCAGAGCTGAATTACAGCTGGCTTGGTTTGGGGATTTGGGGTTGTTTTCCTTTTCTTCTCCTGGAGATGGGACTCGAGAGTTTTTCCAAAAGGTACCACTTCTTTCCTATAAAAACTTAGTCCAGAATCTGCACTGTATTCCCTCTAAACTCCTGCAGTGGTCCTTGGACAAGGAGAAAGCTATTCCCAGCCTTTTATCTTGGCTGTGTGGCCTGGGACCTATTTAAATTTTACTCATCTGTTCTTCTCTTTATTAAGTCTGCACTGGGGTGAGAGTCTTCTCTTTTACCTCTGGGTTTCCTTACATTGTGCCCGTGTCCCTCCTGGATAACGTGATGGAGCAGGGCACGCTAAGGAAATCTGCTCATTTGTAAAGCCAGTCATTAATAAGAATCAAGATGGCTTTACCACAGGGGTGCCAGCATCACTTGGCTGACAATGTCCCTTACGATCCTGGAGAGATTTTAATGGATTGAACAGGTTGATGTTGTCATTTCCAATTTGCTGAACCATCTGACAATGTTCCCAACAATTAGCACGTACAAAGTATGGAAATGTGTTATCTTTTGAATTAAAAAAAGGAAGATGGGAAGCTGCCTGGTCTCTGCAGTTGTATAACGACTTGTTATTCTGAAGTGCTTGCTTTGACTTTAAATAGATTTCAGTACAGCAGAGTCACCCTAACCTTGGGATAAATTTAGCTGTCGCCTGAGTCAGTAGCGGGGTTTGGGATCATTAGAAGCCGATCAGGAATTAGCACGCGCTTCCTGCGGTCGGAACTGCTGGAGGTGCTGGTTCTGCTCCTGCAGCCCAGAGGTGGGCAGTGCTGGCCACATGAGGGGACAGGGACCACTGCTGAGACCCCCATGCACAGGGCCAGTCACTGCTGAGATCCCCACACAGAGGGCCAGTGGTTTCACCTCCTGCACCTCTGCAATCCCCAGCGCAGCAGAGCAGGGAGGGAGCAAAGTGACTCAGCCAAGGTCACACAGCGGGATGGGCCCAAGCTCCAGGCACTTTGTGTCCTGGCTCCTGCAGGGGGACAGAGACAGGAGAGGCAAGCCAGGACAAATGAACACTCATGAATCAGGAGGTGCTTCCAGGGAGGTCATCCACTCCTGGCTGTTGAGATGAAAAGGTTGCTTTTGTTTCTGGAGTGGACATGAGACCATGAAATGCAGCTGTCAGCTAAGGAGAGACTGAAAGGAGCACTTCACATCAAAACCCTAAAGGCAGCAGATATATTTTTTTAGTGTGATGGTAGTTGCAGGCATTTTAGACCAACCATATCTTGTGTTAAGAAGAAATACATCTGGCTCCTGACACTGTGCTGTTGCTTGCCCTGCCTGTGACATGAAGTCACCTTCTCTGAGAGTGGGGCAGATTGAAGAGGTTTTTATCTCTCCAACAGGATGAGGGCTTTACGTTGAATTCTGAGTGCAAAGCAGGAGGAGGTTGTACTCAGGAGAGGCAGGGTTCATCCCCAGGTTTTTCCTTCCTCACCCTCAGTGAGCATCTTGCACAGCTGCGTGTTGGGATGTGCCTGTGCTTTTGGGCACATCCTTTCTTTCTATCCTACTGAGAGGGAGAAGGGATTTGGAGAGCCACAGGAGGCTCATTCAAAGTGCATATAACTTTTGTAGGAACCACAGAGGAAATCTGGCTTTAAATAAAGCAGCCAGGCTGGGCTCCATGATGCATTCCCACCTAGGATGAGGGCAGGAGTTAGACCTTCCCCTGCCACCCCCTGTCAGCAGGGAAGTGACCCTTATTTGTCACTGTGTGGTAATAGGTGATGAATAATGGCTCAGGGGCTGCTACCTGAGGTAAGGCAGGTCCTGTGACCCAGGAGGTCGAAGCCTTGGCAGGCTGCATCCGTCTTGGCACTGAGAGCAGCACTTGGAAACCAGCACCAAACATCTCATCCCCTGGGTGTGGAACCAGGGCAGGGGGACAAAAATGGGATAGGGGATCCCCAAAACTGCTACCTGACCTTCATGTGTGCATTCAGCAATGCTCTGGTGGCTGCAGCCTTCCATGCTTCAGATTTCTGTATTTTTAACCTGTAGTGACTCTTCCAGGACTTTAGTGCACCCAGACATGGCTTGTAGGAAAAGCAGCTACCAAACATTTGAGCATTTGAGAATCAGCCTCATAACCATGTAGGAAATGAAGATCTCCTCCTCAACCAACCAAACCCAAGCCAGAAGCGTAGGAAGATTTTTGTTTCTTTGCAGGTTTTCATGCTGCTTTTCCTAGAGACAGTTTTGAGAAAGACTGTCAGAATATCTTCAACAAAATACTAAGGAAACACACTGGGAACTGCAAAAGCTCAGAATTGAATATAAATATGATCTGACAAGCTGCTTCATTTGGTATCATTAAACTTCACAGTTAGACTTTTTTTGAAGACCAAATTACCATGTAAAAATATGCCTGTAGTGTTAAACTTGAGATGAAAACTGCTTATTTTTGTGTTTAGTGTGATAACTAGTAGAAGGAAAAGTTTCTGTGGTCTGATGTTTCATAGGGTTTTGATTTTTACATTCATAGCAGCTCAATTATGAATAATATTCATGATGCTGCAAACACATGGGGGTTATGAAAGTGAAGCAACCCAGGGTGATTTTAAGATTATCTGATACTCTGAGGTTTAAACCAAAAGCTGAAGGCACAGACTAACGCAGCTGAGCAGCCGACTTAGAACATCCCGAGCAGGACGAAGGAGCTCTCTCCTGGCTCAGCGCCGGCTGATGCGCAAACATCCCGACTTTTAAATAAGAAAAGGGGCTTTTCGAGGTTTCCCGGTGTCAGAGGGAGCCGAGTGACCGCTGGATGTCACTGTTAAGTCACAGAAGCACCCCGGGCATCCCGAGCGATGCCCCCGTGCCCGTCCCCTTCCCCGGGCTGGGGCGCTCCGAGCCGGGACCGCCCTGGGCTGCGGAAAGGGGAACTTTTGGCTTTTGGTGGTTTCCCATTATTTTTAAGAGTTACACAAAGTTCAAAGTGCTGAGGCAAAGCTGTTCAGAGACAGGGTGAAATTTAGGACAGCAAGAAAATGAGATTTGGCTTTCTCCTTCGTTTCAAACAAATCCCCGTACCCAAAGTAAGGTGGCTGAGCTCTGCCTGGGACCGTGGGTTTGTTTGCATATTTAAGGTGTGGGGATTTGTAGGCTGCTTGTTTTTCCTGCTATTAATGCTGCAGGAGGGGAAAAGAAAAGTGATGTAATTCACTGGCACAAACAAACAGGCTTGATATTAAATCAGAGCAATGAATCCTGCTTTGACCTGGGTGTAGTCCTCTGGACTTTTCTCCCAGTGCATGGATATATAGATAAATTCCTTCCATATCTAAACACATGCTCAGTCTTAGAATTACATTATTTGGGTTGGAAAGAGACCTGAAAGCTCATCTAGTTCCAATCCCCCAGCCATGGGCAGGGACATCTTTCACTAGCCCAGGTGGCTCCAGGCCCTGTCCAACCTGGCTTTGGACAGGGATCCAGGTGCATCCACAGCTCCTCTGGGCTACCTGTGCCAGGGCCCCACCACCCTCACAGGGAAGGATTTCTTCCTAATATCCAAGCTAAACATACTCTTTTTTTTTTTTTTTTTTTTTTTTCAGTGTGAAGCCATTCCCCCTTGCTCTGTCACTTCAGGTCCTTGTAAAAGTCCCTCTTTAGCTCTTCTGTGGGCCCCTTCAGCTACTGAAGGGCCACAATTAGTTCAGCTTTAAGCCTCCTCTTCTTCAGGCTCAACAATCCCAGTTCTCTCAGCCTTTCCTCATAGGAGAGGAGTTCAGTGGTGTTTAGGTAGTTTTCTCTTAAAGGAGTCTAGAAATGCCTTTCTTCATGTGTCTCCTATTTCCCTTTGTTCCCAGATATGACAACACATCTGTTTTCTCTACAAACTGGGGACAGTTTTTAATACCAAAGCCATTGGAACATATTATCAAAGCCTCACTCAGGCTCGCTTGATGGCCATTTTTTACTAGAAAGTAGCCTGTTTTTTCTTAGTATGCCATCACAGAAATTTCCTTTGAAAGAAGGACTGTTCTTGAATTTACAATGGGCTATGACAAACTGAATTTCAAACAGTTCCACATTTCATTGCAGAAATTTGTCACCTTTTTCATATTAAGAAGTCAGTATAGATGTTTGCTTCAGGCCATTCCAACTCCCCATTGGTCCCGTGGGGTTGGTTCTTGAGCAGTTCCCACTGATGCCAGCCTTTTTTTGGGACCAGACTCATAAGTGCTCAATCTTTAATGATGGACAGGGTCATGGTTTCTTTTTCTTTTTTTCCCCTCTAGCACCAGTTTCCCATGACCTTGGCTGAGCCATGAAGTCCCAGGAATGGGAATGGGGATGGTACCAAGCACTCATCCTGCCAGAGCAGCTTGCAGACTTCCTACTAAAACAGCCCATTCTTCCCAAAGCTGAAGGTGTTGATAAGATAAATCCTTTCTTGAGACTTACTTATCACTTCCTTTGAACTGTGAGTCCAAATTCAATTTACTTATTCCCTTCATTTCATGGATCCAAAATCAAAAATCTCACTTTTGTCCATTTGCCTTGATTGGTGTCAGCTGCAATAAAACATCACTGTGCCTCAACCCACAGAATGCTCAGCAAGGTGTTTGAGGCTAACCAAAGTGTTTCATTCTCCCCAATGGCTGTCAGCTAAAGGAAGGACAAAATAATTCTCCAGAAGGGAGAAAACAATCTCAATCCCTGAAATGATTTGAGTGTATGTTTAAAAACAAAAGGTATGAGGAAGGCTCAGATTGCAGCTCATCTCGCTGTCATCTCACCAATTTCTTTTATCACTGAGCTTCCTCCCTATGGCCCTGGCTCAGCTCTGCTCATTTCAGCCTTCTTCTTCTCCCTCTGATCTTTGACATTGCCATGGATTGTTCAGTCCATCATGCTGAGGGAAAAAAAATAGTCATTTCATGCTATTTGGGCATTGATAGCAGCAGTTACTAAAGTAGGGAGAAATGGTTCTTTTTAAGTGTGCAGTACAAATATCTGCTCCAGAATGTTTTCCAGATCTGTGTGAGAAATTGGGGAATTTCACCCTGTGGTGAAAACCATGCTGAAGGTGAGGTGAGGTGAGCTGGGGAGGGAGCTGGCTTGGTGGCATTGCCTTGAAAACTGGGAGGAGGTGGGAAAGCAGCTTGCTAGGGAGACAACAGATTTACTGCTAAAAGAGCAGCAGCTAAGCAAAGGTGCCAAACCTCCCCAAAAGGTGAAGAGGAGATGGAGAACAGAACTGTTGGCACTGTTTGTTAGTGACTGGAAACTGCACTGTGATGAGAAAAGATGTGTTCACTCACAGGAGATGTTCAAGGGGAAGGCCAGGTCCTCCCCTATGGAGATAATAATAAAAGTAGTGAAAAGGAGTGTCATGGGAACCAGAAACAGAACAGAAACTATCCAAATCAACCCAGTGGTGGTGAAACATGAGCAAATCAAACTGAGGAATGATAGACACATCAGAACAGGAGTGATCAAAGCAATCATGCAGTCCAGCTTGCCACCACTGCAGAAGATGTGAGCCCAAAGTCTGACCCAGAGGAGTCTGTGTAACATCCCCCCTGCACCTGCAGCTGGGAGTTCCCCCTCACCCTCTAACACGTGCAGATTTTCAGTGAAGGGCAAAACCCCACAGATGTAGGAAGGATCCCCTGACTGGATGCATTCAACAGCAGAAGGAGATTGCTCTGTTTCCATAAGGAGTGGGCAAGAAAAGAAACCAGAACAGCATCCCTAGTCTGGGGGGCAGCTCCCCTCTTGGCTCCAAATCTGGCACTCAGCTTGCTCCTGGGTGCCCAAAGACACACCAGACAGGGACCAGCCCCCCATAACCTATACTGACTGCAAGACTAAGAAAGACAAAGATATTCTTCAACTGAAGATTTCACAGACTGGGGAAAACAAAATGAAAGACAACCTAAGTGTAGCAATTTTGATGAAGATGGCATATTAGCAGTGGAGAGGAAATCAGATACAGGAGTCTGCATAGGTAGAGGCTATTCAGGGTCTTGCTGCTGCTGTAGAGGTTTGGGGAGCAACCTGCTGCCAGGCTGGTTTGTGTGTAATACCCTTGGGGGCCAGAGGGAAAAGCTGTGAATCCTTTAAGCACTCAAATGCTTTCAGCCATATAATGTTTGGATTAGGATCCACTCGAAGGTGCAGCGAGCTCACTTGCTGAGTTCAACACTGGCAGAGATGTGCTGGTGCTTATTAGAAGGTAAGAAGGAAAGAGGGAGTGTTCACAGCACTCAATCAGTTACCCACAGGTAGAAGAGGAGATTGTGAATGGGGAAATGAAAATTATTGTTATCTGCACAAAGCCATTCTTCCCCCAATGACACTAATGGGGATATGATACGTCAGGCTGCCACCAGGAGGAAAACAGAGTCTGATTTTGCCTTAGGAGGTGTCAGGGGGGAAGGTGGGAGCAGCACAAGGAAAACACAACTCCCTGGGGCTGGGTGCTGAGCATCCCTCAGGGCAGGAGGCTGCACCACCTGCCAGGCTCCAGCACTTGGTCCTGCTCGTTAGTGGCACGGGAGGGAGCTCCCGGCAGAGCTGCTGCACTGCCCTGATTGGGGGCAGGGGAGATTGATTGTGGTGAATGAATAAAGAGGTGAGATTAAAGCACGGCTAAATGGCGAGGAAGAGGCAAGAGTCTGTAAGCATTTGAAGGGCGTTAGCAGAGAGAAGGGGTGAATTAAGGTGGAGCAGGGGCTTTTAGCTGTGAGCAACAGGGTGAAATCAAAAGGGGACATTTAGATTTTATATACAGGGGTTTACCTGAGTAAGGGAGCAGCCCAGAACAGCTGCTCCTCGCTCACTCCTGGGAGGGCACTTTGTGCTGCACAAAGACTGCTTTGAGCCCTCTGGATGTGATGGGAGCCATGTGAAATAAAGGCATTTCTGCAGAACTGACAGTGCCCTTCGCACTCACTTCCATTTATTCCTCACCAGCCTCCCAGTGTAGACAACAAGTATTTATCAGTGTAACTTTCTTTTTTTAGGAGTGAGATTTAAGCCTGCAAAATAATCCCCTCATTGGACATGCAGAAGGAGCCGCAATACTTGGCAGATGTGAAAACAAATTGGATGGCAGAGAAAAGGATTTAAACAAGAGATCCTAAGGAAGGTCAGGTCCTGGGGTGGCAGCCCCAGATTTGCTACCCTGGGGCAGGTCCCCAAGCAGCCTCGTGCCTGGACACGTGTGGGCACTGCCTGCCAGGCTGGGTAGCTGCCCAGGAGGAGTTCATGGCATTTCCCCCAGCATCTCCCCACCAGGGTGAGGTTTTCTCTTGGAAGGGCAATATGTTTCTGCAGGAGTTGCAGAGAACAATCTTGTTAGGGCTACACAGACTTCAACTCATCCATCTTAATAGGAATTATATCATTTTCCTTGATAGTTCTGATTTTCTATCCCATTAATAATAAAAAAGCTTCTCTGCTTATATATAATGCAATTCAACAATAAGTCTCAAAGGAGGATCAAGATCACTTTGGCTTTCCATCAATTTGATACTGACGCTTCTCCAGTTAAATAACTCGGGTGTGAGGAGAGTGAAAGCAGCCAGGGATGCATCCCAGCACACACAGCTTTGAACCTGAGTCTTCCTGAAAGCAGCTGATGTCAGTAGCCTTCACATCACCTCCCAAAGGGCTTACCAGGGAGGGTAAAGCCTCTGTTTCCACCTGCTGTAAATCAGGATGCCACACTGACTTTGCTGGAGTGAGGCTGATCTCAACGACCTGAGAACTGGGCCAGAAAACACCATGAGAAGGATCTGTGGTTATTTTTTATTACTATTAGATTTCAAATTGGTGTCTGGAAAGGGGCTTGTTAGTCAGTGTTTGCCAAATGGAGTACTTCATGACAGCACTAATTAAAATAAATGAAACTTGACTTTTCAAGATGGTGCTTTTTTACTGCAAAGTACAGTAGTTTGGAAACATCTCTAATTTAATTGCAAAATACTTTCTCTGGTTGTTTACTTAAAATTGTCTCTTGTTGCAGAGTTGCACCAGAGTTTCTGGATGCACACTTTGATTTCGACATTTTACACTACATTATCAAGTTAATCTCCTCAAATCATTAACCCCCAGCAGGAAAGATTTTTAATTCTGTAGATTCACCAAGTGTTTTTCAAGATCTGTATTATTTACATGAGCTCAACCCTAATGTACTGTGGGGAGAGGGAGGGCACTGTCCTACACCTGATTTCATGAAACATCATCATGAAAAAGGCCTCCTAACATGCAGCAGATTTCAGCTAATACATCTTATCCACAACAGAAAACAGCTAATGTCCTGGAGAGCCCCTGCCTTTCTGGGAAGGAATGCTGATGTGCAAGAAGATAATTTAGACCAAACTGAACCTGTTTTTCCTCTCTAACATAAAGCAGTTTTATTCCAGTGTATCAGAGTTCTGATTTACATCTCAGGATGTGGTCTCTGAATCAGGCTGAAGCTAAAAAATAGTGCTCATGATGGTTCCTCCTGCTCTTCTACAGGTTAGAAAGCAAATAAATTGAAGAGTAAGATTGAATCCCACTCCCTAACATCGTAGGGGAAACAAAGAGTTGGGGAGATGATGGAGAAAGGAGACTGCATTGATTTTTAATAATTAGCACTATTAAAATGTTGGTTTGAGCTCCCTCCCAATGCCTTCCCTCTCTGGTTGGGCCCCCATGGTGGGCATGGAGGTGTGGGCAGCCTTGCTCAGAGTGTCAGCAGGGACTCAGCAGCTCTCGCTGGGCTGGAGTAATGCGTGGAACGCTTCTCTCTGCAGGACACAAACACTGGTGTCTCAAGTGCTGGAAAAACCAGTGAGTCACAACTGGCAGAACACCATAAAATCGTCCTGATTTGCTCATCCAAACCCCTATTAAAAGATGAGCAGCAGCTGAGAGGGAACAATTGCATGAATGCGTGGTGTTCTCTGTGTCGATGTCACTGGTGGGCTGAGGAGCAAGGATTTGTACCCTCAGATGTTTACAGGATGACAAATGGTGACAATAATCCTACAGGAAAGGAAACATTTGAAGATGACACCAAACTCTTCTGGCTTGTGCAGCCAAGCTCCAAACACAAAAGAGAAATGAAGCATTTTGGAAAGGCGGGTGCATTTTGATTTCATGTGGGAGACATGAAATGGTTCCAGTCCTGGTGGCTCGGAGCCACGGAGACACCAAAGCAAGGCTGGGAGCAGTGAAACTTTTTGTGGGCAACTGACTTTATTGTGAGAGAGCCCAGAGTACTGTAGTGGTTTCCTCTGTGAGACATCACTGTGGGGGAGTCCCACAAATGTTCTGACAGGTGTCTCAGTGTTTTACACTGTGTAATGTGTCAAGGAAGCTTATGCAAACACTCCTGTGTTTTGTTTTTTTTTTTCCTGGTACCTGCCTCGTGTCTCTCCTCCTGTCCTTGCTTCTTTGGAAGGGAGATGAGAATCAATGGAATAACTGATAGTTCAGGACTGAATTAACAAGTCTGAATGTTTTTGCAGGTAGGTGGGGTTGGTGTGGTACAATATGGATCCCAAGTTATGTCTTTAAATGCAGTGAGTCAGTGCAAAACTAACAATTAAGCACTTTCCCTCTGAAACAATATTCATGCTCTCTATTCTGTAGTGATCTAGATCCATAAAACCCCAAGTTTATAAAAATTTTATAGCAGAACTACAGCTCATTGCTACAGTTCATATTTCTACATTGAATATTGGGTGCAGACAGTAGTGGGAAACACATGATAGCTTTTACAGGTGTAAAACACTCTTCCATAGCTACTTTTATCACAGAAACTTTATTTCAAGTTTTATTTTCTTTATTCTTTTACCTGAAGCCTATGAAATCTCCTATCTGTCAGCCTGTGTGATGTTTCACCCAGTGTTTCACACTGCTATATCAAAGTTAATAGCAGCATCTCTATCTGCTGCTACAGACATCATTATTTATTTGCCCTGTGCTGCACTCAGAGGTCCCAGGTGCAATCAGAGCTATCACTGAGCCTGTACCTAATTTAAACGTCAGTCTAATGCCAGACAACCACAGCACTGCCCCTGCAAACGTGTGCTCTCTGATCATGGGAACAGACTTCAACCCAGCAGCCCTTCAGCACATTTCTGTCTTGGTTCACATCTTCCTTGCATTCCAAATTGGCCAGGACCTTACAAAAGACAAATTTGACACCACTGAGAGGAAGCATGCTGTGTCTCTCCTCTTCACTTTCCTTACCTGCCTGCTGCTCCTCCCAGAGCTGCAGATGCTGCTGAGAGAGATGGCTGTGGGACATGGAATGGAAGAAAAGAGAGAGAAGAACTAAATCAGCTTGCAGGACCTGCTCAGTGCAAAGGCTGAGGATTTGTTGTCACTGCTGGGTTGTGGCAGGGATGTGCTGAAGCATCCATAAGTTTTCCTCCTGGGAGATCTTTGGAGACAGCACAGTCTGGCCTTGGCAAAACGTCATTGTGTGTCTGCACGTGGGAAGGACACATCTAATTCAGAGAGCACAAAAACTGCAAAGTGTGTGTAGTGGTATGAGGCAACTTTCCCTGATGGTCTGGCCTGATCCTCTTGAGGGTCTTTAGGGAGATCTGTGGATGTTTTCTGGATGTGCAAGTTTTATAACAGGGTCAGCAGGAATGGAGAGGGTTTGAGAGGTCAGGAAAAAGCAGTTGCTTGGATGTACTTAATGTATTATTTTACATAAATGAGGTAAAGGCAGAGTACCTAATGGACAAAAAAAAAAAAAAGAAAAAAAAGAAGCAAGCTTGAACCTACTATCCTTTAGAACTGGCATAAATCAGGAATAGCTTGGAAATCAGTAGTCTGAATCTTCAGCTATTGCCAGTCTTCCTGGGGTTTAAATGATGTCGGAAGAGCTCTGCTGGTTTACATGAGCTGAGGATACGTCCTGATGGAATCACACAAGCATGAATATACTGTAAGGCAAAAGAGAATTAGGCCCATTATTTTTAAAAAAGCAAAGCTTGATTAAGGATGTTCAGTATAGGTTTAGAAAAAAGAGCACTGTCACGCCTCACTAACTTTGCTGTTCTGCTGAAACATGACTACCAGGGAGGTATTACAGTGCCCTGGGATTTTCTTGAAAACCAATCAAGGCAGCGTGGTTTGGGGGAGGAGAGGGGGGAGCAGTACTTTTGTCAGTACTAATTGCAGGCGTTAATAGGAGCTTTAGCTCAGAGAACTGCCTGAACTCCGCGGAAGTTGGAAGCACAAGTGCACTTGGCTTTATGGGTGCAGAGAGAGAGAGATAATTCCTCTCGCAGAATGGAGAGGCAGGATCTGAGCCTGAGAGCAGACGTGCTGATCACTCCCAGTGTGATCAGTCAGAGGTTCAAGAACTGCAGTGAATCGAGGAGGAATCACAAGGCATTTCTTAAGATTGAAACATAATTAATGCAAATGCCTCCAAGGCTTGGCTCTCACTTTTGGGAAATGCAGAGCAAGAGCTTTATTATTTTTAAATGAATTGGATAAAACGTGAAGGCTAAGTCCTCGGCAGAGTTGCATCAGCAGATATTTAACAGCAAACCACAATGTTGATGTTGCAAATTGGTCAGGTGCTGGGGAAAAAAAAAAAAAAAGTGGGGTCTGTTCCTATAGGAAAAAACCACATAAAGAGCTGTGGAAGACTGCAGCCTGCTGGCACTGGGGTGTGGATGTGACAGCAGCATCGCTGCCACGAACATGCAGGAACTCTTACAGGAGGTCACTGGGGTGGGCTGGATCACAAAAATTCCTTGCAGGGTCACTGTTGGCACTTGTTGCTGCTAGAGAGGAGGTCCAAACTATATTCCACACCAGCACTTCACTTCAAAAGTCTTAGAGCAATCTTCTTAGTCATGTTCCTCATCAGAGAGCTTCCCTGATCGACTTCACACCATCCAAAGGACTGTTGTGCTGTCAGAGATGTTCAAGCACTTGAAGTTGACTCTTTTTTTTTTGTTTCTTTGATTTCTTTATCTTTCTCTTGAGTGGCAGTTCCCCCATAAATGTACAAATGAGATCAATGTAGAGTCTGACCACTGACATTAGCAGGACCTCTACTTGAATTCCCCTTTTTGGCAGTGTAGTGCAAACAGATCAAACAGCCTTTTAGGTTTGGTATTTTACGTTACTTACTTCATCTTCTCTTGCTCTTGCTTCTATCAAATCATCTTTAATATTGAAAGATTCTCCCACAATGCAAAAGTTTATTAGAGGCCAATGCCTCATGGCACCCTTGCATTCACCTTTTCCCCAACTGTGACAGAGCTCCTCAGGCTTCCACATCCTCTGTCTCCCTTCATCATTTCTGGATAGAGAACATACAGTCAGAATATTCAGAATATCACAGGTCCTCGTCTCCGGGAAACCAGGCACTGCAACTGCCAGGGATTTCAGCTAACACCACAGAGCTCCTGAAAAGTCAAGTGTCTTCAGGAGGGGCAGACATCTGCTGCCATCCCCATGTTTTTTCCTCTCTGTTCAGATTAACTATCTCTGTCCCTCTGCACAATTTGCTCGCCAAAGAGAAAGCAGGATTAAAGGTGTTTCTACATTACCACCCTTTCAATGGGGAAAGAAAAAAAAAAGGGCTTAATATAGCCTGAGAAACAAAGACAACAGCATGGAGAAGAAAGAAAGCACAGGTGTAATTTCTGGGCACAGTGAGAAGCCTTTTAAAAGCCCTTCAATGAGTAGTGTGTACATGTTTACCACCTCTGCAGCTGACATATAGCCACAGGAGCACTGCACTACAGGGATCAAATGAGAACTTGTGGAGGGCTATTGAACACCAGGAATTTTCACAGTTAGGCAGAACAAAATTATTCAGCACTAGGGGGTTCTCTAATTTTGGTACACTTGGAAAATAAAGCAGTGCCTTTGTCCAGGGCTAATATTTGCTCACCAATGGCCAAATCCATCCGTTGCTTTTCTTAGCTGTGACCTGGGATATGTAGGCTAGCATTTGACATTTGGGCTGTTCAAGGAAACATGCAGAAATACTCACTCAAGGCTTGCTAGAGGACTTTTTTTTGATTCTATTTTGGTTGCTTTGTGTACCTAACTTCTCCGAATCGTCCCAGGGCTTACACTTTGGCATATATTTAAAAATGTAAATAGACTTTCAAGGCTAGCACTGAGCCTCAGGGAGTCTCCAGTGAGATAAACAACCGAGCTGGTGAAACCCTTGAAATGTTTGCTGGGAGAGCAGAGGAAAACCCTCCTGAGATGCCAGCAGGCAGCACCAGCCGTGACTGCAAGGCCACCCTGCCTCAGATTCCACTGTGCTCAATTATAAACACTGCCAGGCCACAGCTTTGCAGCCAGGCACAGATTTCAGGGAGGAAAAGCCCAGTCACTCCTCCATCACGTGCATTTTGCAATGGGTTGGGACTTTTTGTCCCATGCCTTGTAGGGTTTCATCCTGTAAGGGCCTGTAAGGGCCGAGGCTGCTGCCAGCCATGCCATTGATTGGAAAGGCTGCAGCAAGATGCCTCACAAGATGATCCCATTTTTATGGCTGAAATTACACTATCTACAGCCATTAAGTACCTTTTTCTCCTCATTAAATTTTGATCGTTTCCTCTGATAAAATATGGCTCTGGAAGATTGCTGTTCCAGGTTCCAGCTTTTACCTTGCTCCTGAGGCAAAGGTTTTAAAGGTGCAATCCTGCAAATTACTCCCCTAGTAAGGATTTTTATGCAAATCGTCCTGTTAACTTTACACAAGAAAGAGTTTGCTGGATCATGCCATTATCCCTAGGCTTACAATGGAAACACAACTGACCTTTAGCTGTAATGAGCACCAGTAAAAAAAAAAAAGTGACAAAATTGTCTGGATCTTTGCAGGCTGATACAAGCTGTGCCACGCTGGTAGGGGACAGATCTTTGAGCAGGCTGAAGGAGTTAAGTCATTTCACGGTGTTAGATAACAGCTAATTGACAGCAGATATAATGCATGTTGATAACCAAATGTAATTCAGCAGCTAAGAATGAAAGAGCCCAAATATCTGCTAAACCAAGCTGCATGGGAGTTATTCTAGAAATGTTCCCAAATCTTTTGCAGCTGCAGCCAAAGGAAAAAAAAACAAAAACAAACCACAACCCCCAAAAAAACAAATACCCCCCCACCCAAACTGTGATTTAGTGCAAAAGAAAGAGGAATCCAAGCAGCTGGTGCAGTTGGTGTGGAAGGTGCCAGTGCAATTGCACTTCAAGTGTGGAGTGTTGAGCACCCAGTGTGCAGCAGGTGATGAGAAATGGAGCTGAGCACAGGAATTGTGTCACTGGCCTTGTGGGATAACAGGCAGGATGGACTCCTGGGGTGAACTTGTGTGTGAGAACAGGGCAGAAAGATTTCTGATATTTTACTAAATTCAGTTCAGCTCTCCAGAGCCGTTGGGCAGGTTATCAGCACTGGAGAAAAAGGTTCAGGGTACAAGTGGGTTGTCAGACTAATGGGTCTTGGCCCAGACTTTGACATCATCTACCTCTTGGTGCTTTTCTTCCCTTTTTTAGCCCAAGGAGGCTGTGGAAAAGGCCCATCATCTCTCAATCCACAGCACTGAATGAGCAGTGCCCCTGCCAGCAGCTGCCATGGCTCCCTCTCCTTTCACATAACCAGGCATTGATGTTATTAATGCAAACATTTGCCATCACTCTGCAGCTGTAGCAGAAACAGATCAGCACCACCATGGCCATTCCACACTTCCCTTTGCTTCTCTTCCACTTCATTTCTCCTCCCTGCTTGTGCCTGCCCATGACTCCACTCCATCAATCACCCAGGTTTTCTTCATTTCCCTTGCACTCTTCTCTCCTTTCCTTCCTTCATCTCCTCCTTGTCCTTTGCCACCCCATTGTACAATGGCTTTTTTTTCTTCATTCCTTTGCTTTTACCTTTTCTCTATGTCTTCTTTCTTTCTTCCCACTCTCTGCTGGTAGTTTTGATGCCTTCCCCTTGCCTCTTTTATTGCCCAGCTGCATTGCCTATTGTATTACTTGCCATTATCTCCAAATATATTTTGATATATTTCCCCCATTTTTCGAGCCTAGATTTTTGTTCCCTTAAAGGCACCAGAAAGCACTAAGGGTTAGAGAGGGGAACTGAAAAGCATTCCAGTAGTTTTCCATCAGCCTGTGTATAAAGCACTTCTTTTTCCACTTGATGAGAAAGCAGTAATCAGGTTCCCCCTGCATCGAGCTCTTTTACACAAAGAGGCTGCTGCAAAAAGAAACCAAATAGATTTCTACCTGGCCTCCCCCTTATCTCTGCCTCGGAGCCTGGTGAACCCACAGCCTTTTTGCTCTCTGTGGCTGCTGCTGCCATGCAAAGCACACACAAGGTCGAGGGGGATGAGCCTCATCCCCGCTTGGTGGTGCAGGTCACGGCTGAAATTGTGGATTGGGTCCTGCAATTTATTTCCCACCTGGAGAATTTAAAGCCTTCATCCAATAGCAGGGAGAGGAGATCTCTAACTCTGCAACAGCTGAAATGGTGTCAGTATGGAAGGTAAAGGGAGAGATGCTACAGTGCTAAAAGTAGGCTTTGATCTTCAGATTAAACATCACTCGGTCCCTTGGGTTCCCACCCTCCTACCTGTGACCACAGGGTTAAAAAATAATGATATGAGTGCAGGGGAAGGTTCTACTCTAAGGTGGCGTGGACTGAAATGCAGGTTTCAACCTGTTAAATACAATGTGCTCCTCTCCTCAGCTTTGTCTCTACCAGCAAAAATCAGAGCAACCTCCAGGAACCACTTGCTGCTCCCACCAGATGTGTTCCCAGCTCTTTCCCTTCTGCGCCAGCAGCCACGGACCCAGCTGGGCTGGGCAGCTCCCAGCAGGGTCCTTCCCTGCCCCACAGAGCCCCTGATCTGAGGGAGCTGGGTCTGTCAGAGCCCACCAGACTTGCCACAGAGCAGCATATCCCACAGATGAGGGGCCAGGAGCAGAGGCTGCCCTGGTACAGGTCCTTCCTGTCCCTGTAACAGAGGGGTTGGAGTCCCAAGGGGGTCCAGTTTCGCCTTGAAGCACCTCACACAGTGAGGGTGCAGGGGCTGTGATGCCCTCAGTGAGCTGGGCATTGTGTCAGTCCCCTAAGCATTTCTGCAAGTTCAGAAGATGAAACAAAACACAGTCCTGAAATTATCCCTAATAAAGCAAAGGGAAAATGAGAACATACAGCCAGAAGGTGAAAGGCCCATTATAACAAATTTGGTCTGATGTTTTTCTTTAAAATATAATTTCAGTCAAATGGATCTTATTTGCACGCTTGCAGTTGTCACTCCATCTCTTTTCTGCAGTCAGACAATACTTTTAGTTCTGATGAGAAAATTCTGTAACTGCCTTTGTCTCATTCTCTACCTTCTCTACAGCCCTCTGCTTTCTTCCCCAGCACCAAATAAAATAAAATAAACTGAAATAAAATAAAATAAAATAAATATGAGTCCCTCATCTAAGGCTCAGTACCAGAGATTTAATGTTGACAATGTGCTTTGTCACTTTGACTCTGGAAAAGGCTTACAAAAGCTTTATTAACAGGCTCATTAGCACGGCCTGATTTACTTCTGCAGACTTTACTCTTTTACTAGTTTCCAGGAGCATCAGCATCAGTTGCAGGGCTAATGAATTCACTCAGATTTGCATGCTAATGAAACTCCCATGACTCTCTGTGCTCCCGACTTCAAATCGATCTTTGCTGTTGCTTGAGGAATATTAATAGAAATAAAAGTGAAGGGAAGCACCAGGCATTGCAGTTGGACTTGCTGTAATCTAAGGCTGCTGTGCAATTCACATTTCATACATTACACTGTTTCAGATCTCATTTCTTTCATGCTTTATTGACAGGAGAGAGCACCTTTAGGAAATTCCTGGAACAGGGGTTGGCCAGGGACTCAAGGGGTTATTTTGGAAAATCATACTTGAGCTCTCAATAAATGGGTTGGTCACCAGGAAGTGCTGCCATGCACCAGTGCAATTCCAGGTGTTTTTCCCCAAACATGGGTACCACTTCTCTTTGACAGAAAGAGAAAACCTTCTGACCTCATTTTCCTGCTGCCTGTGTGTGCAGTGCATCACACAAAAATGGGGTGAGGGAGCTCCCCTTAACCAGACCTTAAGTCAGCTGGGTGAGGGGCCTGATCCAGGGGATCTCTGGCTGGGGAATGAAGCTGCAGCCATGGAGGGAGCAGAGACATCTCCAGTGACAGCAAAACACCCTTCCCTGCTAGAAGCAATGAGGAGACCAATACCAAATTTATTCCTCATGTTCTGGAAACCACTGGGAACCAGTTCCACAGAGGTATCAATTCATTGCACTGCAGCTGCCAATATAGAAATTAATATATTTCTATCATCCTGGAGCATAATGATTGCCATTTCACAGGCTGAAAATCAGTTTGTTGGAATGCCTTCTGAGCAGGGACTGCTTTGTTTTGGGCTGTTGTGAGAAAAGCAGAAGGGATTTGGAAGTGCAAGGAAGGATTCAGAGCCCCAGATCCTCTGCTCTGGTAGGTCTGTAGGAAGCCTTCCCCACAGGATCTCACTAACAGACCCAACCAAAACAAACAGCTCAGCGATGTGCCCCTGTTAATTGGAGATGTTACTCTCTCACTCCCGCTTCAATTTTAGCAATGATGAATGCTGGTAGTTGACTGAAGCCCTAGAAAGAAATCCCATTGTGCAATCGTGTTTTTACAAGAATATTTTTGGCTTCTGAAAGTGCACTTAACACATCCAAATTAATGGAAAAGAGGATTCTTCACTGAGCAGCCTCCCGTGCCTGCTCTTCTTAATTTGATACAATAGCAGAGCGTACATTGAGATTAAAATGCTCTTTTGGATGCTCAATGGCAAGAAATTATTCAGCAAAAAACCAGGGTACCATTTTCGTGATATCTCTTGCGAGTGACGATAATCAAAGAGCTCCATTTTCCTTGCTGCAAAAATAACACAGTTCCTACATACTTCAGGTTTTTTTTTCCCCTAACAGAAGTAAAGAAAATTAAATAAAATGTAAAGCAAGCTGTGGGCTAATTATCCTTTTCTAGATGAATTCATATTGTAAAATAGCCTATTGAATGCATAATGAGCATCATTACCACCAAGAGGAGGAGAGTGGAGCGGTCATCCCATCATTATCAGCGCTTATTTCGGGAGCGAAGCAGTGCCAAGGTGAAGCGGATGCTTTGTGCCCTAAAAACTGAGAAAACAAGCCAAGCTGAGAGCCTCAAACTTCTCTTTATATTCTGAAGCACCTGACCCTGCCTCCAGCTGTCCTCGATGGGCTTTGAAGGCCTCGGATGCTGGTTGCAGCTGGACACGTGTGTTTGGGATTGGCAGCTCTTCCACCAGCTTCTCCCTGGAAACAAAGGGCTGGGCTCTGTCTTCTGCTGTGGGAGCTTTGAAGGGGTAATGTGGGTCAGGGCACTCATCAGGATGGATGAGACAATTCTCATCCATGGCTCGGGGAGCTTTTTTTCATATTTATAGCAGCGTTCCCTGCAAAGTGGAATGATTTCCTGGGAGAGGCTCCATCTGGAGAAACTTTTTCTGCCTGAGCTCTAAGCTGGGCAGCTCCCACAGGCTGACAGTGACTGCCTCACCTTTCAGCAGGGTCCCCCTCTGCCCTACACACATGGGCTGCTGCCCCTGGTCTCCCTGCAGAGAAAAATTCCTCTTTGCCTTTCCTTCCCATCTTTCTATCCAAATGGATGCCAGGCATTGTACTTCCACAGAGATGAAAATACTCAAAGAGACTAAAATACTCCTCCTAAGTTAGGAATGTTCCTAAGTGGTGTTCTCTGCATATTTTACCTGCTTTCAAGTGCTTGGATGGCACTGGTAGAGCTGAGGTGATGGCCACAGGGCACAGCTGCTCCCCATGTCCTCCTTCCAGTGTCACCCTCGGTTCAGCAAATCTGTTTCATGCTCTAAGCCTAAGAGGTCATTTGTAGCAGTTTGGCCTGGATGAACCTGAATGAAAACATCCAATCAAGCCCTAATTGTGACAAATTATATTAGCCTATAGCTGTGCAAGTTGCATTGCAGCAACTTAATTCAGGCTGTGCTTGGGAAGCCGGGAGAGGCTGAAGAAGCCCCTTAAATACAGGGAGATGTGTGCGAGGGTTGAGCTGCCCTCCTCACCCTGCTACTCCTCCATTGAGCAGACTTTCATCCCAAAGTGCTTTTGTGCTGTCAGCTAGACACTGTCCAAGGTACTTGAGGAATTAAGCAGGTTAGTCCCACTCTGTGGAGCTCGCAGTTTGATGCTGGCTGAAAGACCTGAGGAGAAAGAGCATCTGGCTTGTGATGTGGGAAACTGTTAAAGTGAGGTGCAAGAAAGAGGAATGTGATGGGATTAGGTGTTCCTGTCCCTCTATTCCTCATCCCTACAAGGAAGATACACTGGACCTTCAAATGGCTTTTCTCTGGTGCAAACTATGATAGTGAAGGGAAAAAAAAACAGGAAAGAAAAGAGAGGAAATACTAGAATTAATTTCCCTACATGACATATTTTAAAGGGCACTGTCAATTTGCTTTATAATTACATTTCTAAATCACTGGAAGGTTACACTGAAAGGTGAACTTTGCAAAACCTGAATATTTTTATTAATTTTTTAAAATTAAAAACCTTTTTGAGGATTTAAATACAATCCTCTTGTGCTGTAAGCCTGTGTAACAGCAACAGCAAGGAAATGGATAGGATATGCTAACCCTTGTTCCTGCTCATTTGTACCTCTCATTTCCCACTAAGGCTACTAAACCTCAAAAGATTTAGCAGCTCCTTCTCTAAGGATGAGCAGCATGCTTAAGCACAAGTGCTCAGGTCTCCCCAAAATTTTCACACTGCCCTCATTCCTCAGGATCGTGAGAAAGGGCTTGAAGTGTTAATATTTGAGGCAAGAGGTTTATTTTGCTATCCAGTTTTTGAGCCCTTCCAGATATCCCCATTTCATGCCTTCAGGCTTTTCTCTGCAATGAGGAAAGCTCAAGGTGTCTTAGCTGAGAGCTGAGCTTCTCACCTTATCAAATTGCTCCAGGTCTGAGAGAGAAACCAGGCGTCAAGAGAATCAGCACAGAGATCTGCAGCTCTGCCTGTGGGGAAAATTTTGTTCTGGAAACACTGGAAAGAACCAGAGGGGTGAGATCCTGCATAGGTGGGCACTGTCTGGGTGCCCCCAGCCTCAATTCCACCTCCTTTGCAACACTTTGTGAAAAGAAGCAAATTTTGGCTGAATTTGTGCTGTAGCCACTCAGGGGATACTCATGAAAGGCACTGGGTTAAGCAGAGATGTGATTTAGAAGTGCCCTGGCTAAAGAACATTAAATTTTAACATCACCACTCCACATTGACACGGGGCTGTTCTCGTCTGAGCTCCTTTTGCTGCGAGATGAAATCTGGTTTAACTGATTAACTTTCCCACCTGAGCTAACTCCCTGCCTCGTCCTAACAAGGTACAAAAATAAAAGCACAAAGCAGCTCAATGTTGCAGTGGTTGTAGGAAATGCTGGAGCTCCCCGTGCTCATCCACTACAGGAATCTATATTAGGTTTTTCAAAGTCTTACAAGCACAATGAACTAATGCAGTCTCTAAGTGCAGGTGAGATTTATTTCTCTTGTTCTCAAATATATGCAGGCCCAGATTCTCTGCTTGTTTAATCCATTGGTTTACATGGATTTACAGCAGATATTGGCATTTGATCTATGGCTGGGCTTGGTCTTTTGGCTCTAGCTTGAGTGAAGGAATAAAGTTCAGAGGACAAATTAATAGAGAGAAAAATTAGCTTTTTGTGTATTGAAGACAACAAAATTGCAGCCTGCTATCAAATAATCATCTAAATAAATAACCTTGAGAAAACCAATTACTTACATAGGAGGAAGCTATTGGCAGAGGTGTGAGTATCCTCCCGCTGCACCAGACTGAAAAGCCAATATTTATGTATAAAATGGAAATCTGGTTACTGAAACAGCATTGCAATTTACCCATTGTAATTAAAAAAAATAACAATCACAATTCAAGATAATCCTCCAGGTAATCAAAAGCTGGATCAGTAGCAGGTGCTGGTACTGAGCTGTGCCCTTGCTGGCTCATCCCCAGAGCAGGCAGTGACAAAGCTCTGACTGCTAAAGGTGGGATGTGATGGCTGATGGGGCTGTTTAGCCCAAAGGGGCACGAGGCAATAACCTGGAGAATCTGGGGACAAAAAACAAACAAAAAAAAGCAACCCTCTACCTACAGCAGGGCTCCTAACCAGATCTATCCAAATATATGTGTGTATACAGCCCATTTGAATGTGTTACACTGGAAATTTAGGCTTTATGGCCCTGAAAGACAAAGAACATCAAATGATTTTGCTTCTAATATGACCACATTAGTGATTTTAACAGCATTTGGTCTACTGAAAGAAGATAAGGCCTGGAATAATAATAAGCATCAGTTCAAAGATTTATCTAAATATGTTTGGCAGCTCCCCGCCCTTTGCCTCACGATGTGAACATCCCACAATTGAGACCATACCCTGTAAATTACCACCCTCTGTGGGGTTCTCATGTTAAATTATTCCAAGGCCAAATGCTCTCAACTTAGCCAGAGATAATCAACTAATGTAAAGCAATTTCCAACAGTTCTATTTTTCTGCTTCAGGCTCTTTGAAAGACAAACAAAGCCACACAGGAAATTGGCATGGAAAGGAATAAGAATTGTCACCTACTGCTTGTTGGTGCTGGACCAGCTTTCGTGTGTGTTCCTAATTATTAGGATTAGCAGTGTTGGATACCCAGCCCCAGCCCCCTCTGGGATTCAGCAGCAGCACTGGACATTGTGTTGGAAGCTGTGGGGATGAGATCTTATTAGTCAGGTAATCCATCTCCTGGTAGAAAGCTGAAGGAATTAGTTTCACTTCCAGGGCTTTTTAATTACGGTCAAACACAAGTGCCTCAGTCAGACAAAGAAGTTGCATTACCTGCTGAAATTTCAGATTGTGGCACTCTCTCCTTAAGGCATTGTGTTTGCTGTCTGCATTGACTTTCAATTTACAGTAGTCGTTTCTTCTTGTAGCTCAAGATAACAAATTTCACTGTATATTCAGAAACTCAGTGCAATGTAGATGAAATTCCATAATTTACATAATCAACTTCTGAGCTGAAAGTTCTAGGTTAAGACATATCCCTGAAATAGAAAGGGTTTTGCTTTTTTCTTTTGTTTTGGAAGGTATGACCCATCATTTTGCACAAAATTGTACCATTCTGCCTTGCTGTTTTCAGTAAACCCCATTATCAGTCAAACTAATAGGCCTGGAGAATGAAACCCCCAAAAGAAATCTACCACATTAGTGAAATAAATACAGTTAATGATGATAATTAAGTCACTAGGGATAATTGAGAGATTATTCAATTACTATCTATAATTCTTTGGCTTGCAAATAAGATAGGAGTGTGTAGAGCTAATCCATTCTAGCAATAATAATAATAATAATAATAATAATTAAAAAATTAGTAGGGGGAAAAAGCACAAAAAGCCCCCAACCTACAAATTATTAGATTTCTTCACAACTGGAGGTATTTTGTCAGTTTAATTGCCTAGTTGGAGCGTTTTTCTAGTCTGGAGTAATTTTTTTAGGCAGCTGTTGCAACACTGGTCTCTTGAGGATGGGGAGATATTCTGGGTCACTGAATTCCCTGATGAAATTCCTGATTCCCTGCAGAGGCCCTGCTGTCCCCTAGATCCAGACTAAGATGGACACATGTGCTGCTAGCAAAGGTCTTACAGTAACCACAAGTGAACCGATCCAAAATAAGAAGAGATGGGATCAATCCAGGGCTGTGCTGTGGGTTCTGATGGTAAATTTAGGACAGAAACATAATTCCAGTGGGCTCTGCCCTACAAAAATCCCCTCAGGTCCCCATGGACTGCAGTGCCCCTTTTTTGTGTTGGTTTTGCAGCAGGGCAGTCATGCTGTCACAGAGCTAAGGAGAGGTGCTTGACCACCCTGACCAGGTCAGGTGCTAAGAGAGATTTTGGTCCCAAATATTTCTCAGCCTCAGCCTGTGTCACACTAGCTCGAGTTTTCTAATTTAGCAAGTGAATTAGGGACAAGAGCCAAATCCCAGGAAAACACAGCAGAACTCTGGGGAAGTTTGTACACTCAGGGATAGGCACCATTTTTTGGGAGGTAGCTACATTTTTGTTCTCACTTTCAAGCATTTGTAGGGCTCTGCTTGGTACAGGTAATTTAAGGAGATCTAAATATGGCCCCCAGCATGTCAATTAAGGATGTGTTTAATTATAACACATAGTTCCTTTGGATCTCATCCATGGAAATCAATGGCAGGGCTGCTGGTGGTTTGATTGGCTTCGGATTAGAGCCAGCAATTTTGATTGTAGAGATCGAATGCTTGAAATTAATTATATGACTAATGCTTCACTGGATTAGGGAATCAATTAATGGAAGTGGGGTGCTTGTTAGCAGATTTCCATTAACTTTCATGCAGATTTTTCTCCTAAACACAAACTGCATATTCATTGCCCTTGAATGCATTTAGGTAAGTTGGAAAAATAATAAGGTGGTTGAAATAACCAGAATTTTCTAATGAAGCTACTGAAAAGAGTGTGGGATTCCATGCTGGAAATTAAATCCTTGTATTGGAAGACCTTATGCCAACTCCTCATACCAAATAGGTAAGTATCAGAAAGCTTTTCCAATCCTGTTTAAGCCAGAAACTCTTCAGTCAGGGATTGACAGACCTGGAAGGCAATCATCTTCACAAGCCAATCAAAAGGATCAGAAATGAGGTAGCAGAGTACAACCCTTTCTCCACACATCTTTTCTCATCTTTGAGTTGCTGCTGGAGGGGAAAGCATCCTTCAGCACTTCAACTCCTGCTTAACACAGGCGGCTCTAGCTACAAGAACATCCCTGCTCCCACCTATATCCATTCCTCTCAGCCCAGTGAAACCTCATTTCATGCTCAAAGCTCCATATGGACGCTGAAAACACTCCCAAAACCAGGTTCTGGCAGGTGTAAACACCCTCTGCTGAGGTCCAGAAGTTGCTGTAGGAAGGGATGGCTCCTTGGGAAGGTCCCAACCTGCCCAGCTAGCACAGGTTTGATGGACTGCACTTTATAGCAGGATGCTTTTGTTCCTTGGCCACAAATGGAGCCCTGGGCTCTGGAGAAATTCCACTCCTAATGGTCCCCAGAGCCCTGTCCCCAGTGCTCCCCGAATCCCCAGCCCTGGGGCCCTGGAATGGGAGCTGCCTCTGGGCTGGTCCGTGCTCCTCCTCCATCAGAGCAGTGCATTAAAGCCACAAAATGTTTCTGTAAATATTGCTTCACACTTGGGTGAACAAAGCGTGCTTTTATCGGAGGGAGAGCGCAGGGCGTAAATTACATTTTAATTGAGGAATTGGAAATACCAGCTTTTGCCTTTTTTTTTTTTGGTTGAATTGTTAGTGGGTATAGCTCTGATTGAAGCTCCCTGCAATGAGCCCACTCTCATTTCTGCAGACTTTCCCACCTTCCTTGTGGCTTGGCTTGCCTGCATTCTCCTCCTCCTTCCTAGCGAGGCTGTCTCCAGGCCTGTGAGTGTTCCCGAGCCTCGCTCACTCACAGCTTGGCAGTGTGCCCTGCAATGTTTGCAGCTGAGAATGGCTGGTTTGGCACCCCCGTGCCCTGCTGCCCCTGCTAGGCAGGAGAGAGGGAGGCTGACAGTCTGCTGAGACCCCATGGTGCTGCTCAGGGATGCAAGTCACAAAAAAGGCTCCTTGGAGGAATGGAGTGTTTTGTGCTGTGCAAACTGAGTGTGATTCCCCCCCTCTCCCAGAGCAGCTGGCACTGCACCCATTGAGGGCTCACAGGAGCATCTCTCAGGTCTGACACCCAAGTGCTGCCAGTCATTCCAGCCATGGTGTGGTGCAGAGGTTCTTGCTCCCCACACTGAAATACCACTGAGAAGCTGCAGTTGCAGCTGGGAGCACAAAGGAGCACAGAGTCATCTAGGTTGGAAAAGACCTCTGATATCATCAATTCCAGCTGTTAACCCAGCACTGCCACGTCCCCAGGTACCACATCTACAAGTCTTAAATCCCTTCAGGGTGTTGACCCCACCACTCTCCTGGGCAGTTTGTGCCAGTGCTTGATCACCCTTTCAGTGCTAATATCCAATTTAACCTCTGCTGGTGCAACTTGAGGCCATTTGCTCTCAACCTATTACTTTGAAGGTGCTGACCCTTATTTTGCTACAACCTCCTTTCAGGTCATTGTAGAGATGTTTCCCCTGAGCCTCCTTTTCTCCAAGCTGAACAGCCCCAGCTCCCTCAGCAGCTCCTCGAAGGACTTGTTCTCCAGACCCTTCCCCAGCTTCACTGCCCTTCTTGCTTTTTATTGCCCATCTTAACACTTTGTTCATCTTCAAGGGCCTTTGCATTTATTCCCACCTCTCACACGTCACTGCTGTGCCCCAAAGGACCACTGTTCTTCTAGGACTTGCCAGGAGTGTGGGATCCTGTAGGATCTCTCTTTTTCTTGCTGGTGTAAACATCCAATAGTTCGTAGCCCAAGCAGAAAACCTCCTGGTTTCTGGGGTCTCAGAAATCCCCACTTGCTGGGAAGCTCTCTTTGGGAAGGGAACACAACCTCATTCCCCAGGGTATTCAATGAGCTGTCAAGCATAGGAGCTGGACATGGCCAGACAGGAGGGAAAGGCAGGAAAGGGAGCAGAGGATGGAGCCAGCTGTGCTGAATCTCTGCTTCTGGCAGGGAGCTTCTGCTGGAAGGGCTGGAGACAGCCCAGGCTGGAGGTGAAGAGCTGCATCCCCCTGCAGGGGATGGAATGGGAGCATGAAACGCTTCCAGCTGGGAGCTCAGACCCACAAGTGCAGATTGCACCCTCCTGCTCAGGGGGGTGAGTCAAGCCCATTAGCCAGCTAATCCTCACAACAGGCTTTTGTGAGGCTACTATTTCCTTCTGGGGAAATGTATGATCTACTGATTACACAGCATCCCAACATGCCAAATGTATGCTTGAAACCAGTAAACAATAAATATTTAATTAGCCGGTCATTTAGACAATAACAACAGGCAACAATTAAACTGGCTTTTGATTTCCCCTTCATTTAATTGTCAGTCTTGTATAGTCAAAGTTAAATGCCAACTCTTGCCTTGACCACAGCCTTTAGTAAGGCTGTTAGGAGAATATTTAGGTTTGATCTGAGCTTTTGATTTCTGGCTCTGATTTCTCCCGCCTTTGCACCAGTTGTAGGCATGACTCAAATACCATTAATTTAATGTGGGCTGAATGTGAAACTTAGAAGCTTATTCTTTCTAGCCTAACAGTGCCAGCCAATATTTCAGAGAGCAGTCACACTTGGAAATACAGTAATGATTCAACCTGAAACTCCTGATCTCCTCCACTGCCATCAGGACTTTGCTCACCTCACAGTCTGTGTGCACCTGACGTTTCCCCACAGGCACCTCCTTCCATCACCCTCTGTGTATTCTTCTTTACTCCCCCACTGCTGTTTCTCTGCAGACCTTCCTCTCAACCCCAAAGATTCTTGTCACCAATGGGGTGACAAATTTCTGAGTGGAAAGGGGAAGAAGAAAGCTATTTTCCAGCACCAAATTATATTTTCCTGACACCTACTTTTGCATCCACAGCTTCTGTATCCCAGCTCATCTCCCTACTCTTTGTCTTTGTGTGAATCCCTAAATTTTTGATGCCAAATTTTTTCAGGTGGAAGGTCACTTTGGCAGGTTTGCTGGGGCAGCCTTGGTCTGGAAACCAAACTATCCCTACTTACCAAACCTTGACCATCCCGTGTTAAGCACCGAGACCCAGAGAAGATGTTTGACAGTGTGGGAGGAGGTTGAGGTGGGACCTTCTGCCACTGACAACGCTGCATCTACCCTCAGAAAATAAGCAGGGCTTATTTACACAGATGCCAGTCAAGGTGTGCAGTTATGACCAGGAACTGAACATGGATTTTGTCTGGTTGAATTCAGAGCACCAGACTGCAAATGAGGAGCCTTGGTGTAATCACAGCTCTCCTGCTGGATGGTCCCTGACTGCAGACAAGTAATTTCACATCTGTTCCTCTTTCCATCCTTTCTGGGTTGTTTAAATGAATGTGAGATCTTTAGAGCACGTTAATGTCACCCTGATGTACCCAAAGGCCATTTAGCACTGTGCAGCCCTGACACTGTTTGAGACATGGAAGCACTCTTTTAAGGTACCAGGCTTATAAATATTGCCCCTTTTTGCATTTTCCCCCTTCACTACCACAATGTAACATCCTGCCCAAAGTCTCCATGCAATGTCAAACTTCTGATTCAACAGTTTTAGCATATCTTGTTAGATTTTGTTGAATATCGAAGTTTGTTCCAATTTAATTTTGCCTTTGTTGGGAAATGAAAACAGAGCCTTCCGTCCTCCCATGAAACACAGCTAACATCCTTCAAAATAATGGATTTAATTATAAAAGTCAGCTTTGGATCAAGTCTGCTCTGTATAGACCTACTAATCAGAGAGTATTTACAGAGTCATGAGGACCTGATAAAACGTGTACACAGTTTTAAATATGCCATTGTAATGCATTGTAAACCTTAATTTGAAACAAGACAGCTTAAAAGCTTTATGGATTTGACTGATGATACACCCTCTATATTGATAGCTGAACCCAGCATGCTTTCTCTTGCTAACAACAAAGTTCAGAATGATAATATATTTTATAAAAAGCTTTACTATTATGCTGCTGCAAAAGTGACTTTAAATAATGATAATAGGCCTGAACCAGAACTTCACACAGAAACAGCTCTGGAGAAGATGAATTTCCATGCAGCAGGCATGGATGCAGCACAGGGATAATGCACCAGCTCTCTAAAATATTAGCAGCCCACAAAGCACAGGATGAAAGCATTTTGGATCCTGAGTGGATCAAACCCTCCTTTCTCCAGGAAAGGAGCAGGGCTGGCAGGGAGCTCAGGGATGTGTGACTCTCCAGCAGGTCACATCCCAGGAGACCAGGCAGTCTGAAAACCCTGCTGGCAGCACTGAGCCTTCTCCCCATGAAGAGTTCCTCTTCTGTGTGGGGAAGAGCAAAGCCAGCAGTCTGCTTTAATAATGCAGAATTAATGAATTAATTTTCCTCTGCTAAACCCGGCGGTGTGATGGGATGCAACAGAGCCAACAGCCAGCAGAGCAGCAGGTTATTCACAAGAGGGGCTGCACTGCCCGTGGGTCTGAAAAAGCACCTGCAGAACCTTTGTTCTTCCTTCTCTCAGGCTTCATGGTGTCAGATGGGTGGGATTTGGCCAACCTTGAATGGGAAGCCCCACTTTGCCCTGTGCTCTGTTAATTCTTGCACCTTTGAGATCCAACCTTCTTTGAGGTCATCTAAAGAAAACCTGGAGAAACCAGGAAATCATTAGTTTGTAGCAAGAAACTCTGTCCAGCTCCCACAAATACATGAAATATGCACAAAGAAGAGCAGGGAGCTCACAGCTTCCAAAGGCAAGAGCTTTGCCAGCTCGTGGGTCTGCCCCTGGTTGTGGATAAGACCGTGGGGTCTTTAGCCAAGTGAGCACAGACACAGTCACCCTCCCACATGTGAGACACTCCTGTGCAAAACTGAGGGGCAGTTAGCCACATTCAATTTGAGATAATTATATCAGGAGTAAAAATTCACCCAGTTTTGTTTAACTGGGTTAAACAAAAAGCTGCAAAGGAGCAATGACAGAAAAAGTACTTTTTGTATTCAAACACTGGCATGATTTATTCAAGCAGTGAGGAATGGTGAATTTCAAACTTGGAAATGACACAGGTTACAGGTTGTATGAATTAATGTAATTATTCCACAAGGCAATAAGTTGAAAAGTTGACAATCACTCTTAAAATACTATTCAAAGGCTACAGCATCTACAGTCAAAAAGACTTGTTCTAAGCTTTGCATGAAATACTGTCCAACAATAAAATGTCATGTGCAGCCTCCTGAACAGACAACAATTTCAAATTCTATCTTCATTCTTACACTTACTGTGGGTCAAATTTATGCTTATTACGTTCTCACCAGAAAATACAATATGGAGCAAAAACTACATTATGTCAACAGCAGCTCAAATTGTGAGGCAACTTTCAAAGGGGGATTTTTCAAAACCATCCCTTATGAAATTAATTGGTTATCTTTAAAGACCATATAATTAACATTTCTGTGTCTTTACATTTGTAAAGCTAGAATTTGTGTTCAAATTTACCTTGCAAACTCCATAATTATAATACTTATGTGTGTGTGAAAGCTGTAGTTGGTAGTTTCAGTGTCTGGCACAGTTTTAGAAGTGAGAATTTATGATCTCATGAACTTCCCCATTGTAAGCCAGATTCCTTGCTCAAAAGGAAGT
Source organism: Chloebia gouldiae (assembly GCA_003676055.1). Classification (NCBI taxonomy): domain Eukaryota; kingdom Metazoa; phylum Chordata; class Aves; order Passeriformes; family Passeridae; genus Chloebia; species Chloebia gouldiae. The sequence continues at coordinate 1,836,994 of QUSF01000023.1, read as the reverse complement.
CAAAACAATTCAGCACTTTGTAAAATTGTAAAATTGTGCACTTTTATGTATGTTATTAGGGGTGTATTTTGTGGAAGTAATAACAAGATTGAGGTTGAAATGAATCTCCATTTCCTATTACATATACACACAGATACAATGAAATGCTGTTTTTTATACATGTAAAAACATCTGGAAGGCCACCAATATAAAAAATGTTTTTGTGTGCAGGAAACAGGATTGACAAAGTCCCCTCTAGTCCCTGGAAAATAGAAGATTTGAGGTTTGAAGAGAAAGGACCAAAAATCTTACCTCCTTCATTCAGGAAAGATGCTGTATTAGAGAAAAATGTGTAGAAACGCAGTGAAGGGAAGCACCAACAGCTGCTGGGATGTGTTCAGACCCAAAAGGGAAAGAGGCTCTGAAAACATTTACTGGGCTGAGTTTCATCAGAGAAATGCCAAGTTTCTTGCTCCTGATGTGGGTTTGGTGTTGGGCAAATATTGCATATTTCCAGGTTAAAAACTACACCCTTTGCTCCTTGTAGGGTCTTCAAGATCTAAAGTGTTGACAGAAGCAGCCCAGACCTTCGGTAGGCACCAAAGTCATTTTAATCCCAGAGAGCACATTTCAAAAGTGTGATTATTATCATTGCTGGGCTAAAAATGTGCTGGGCAGTTCGTGGAACAGAAGATAACCCTCCTGTCCTGACAAGCTTGCAATCAAAGTTGCCAATTTTGCAGTTTTGTGTACACTGCGATGGCAGTGGGAGGACAGAGCTGCCACCAGAGCTGTGGGACCCCAGGGAAATGTGAACCCCAAGGGTGAGGAGGAAGCTGTAGGGATGAGAAAGGCTGAGCAGGACCCTTGTATGAAAATAAGGTCCCTTCAGCAGTCAGTAAAAAATTTCATATTAGTCTCTTCTGGTATTAAAATCTATGAATTTGGGAGAGAGGGAATATGAATGAGATGGGAATTTATGACTTAAGTTTTTTATTTTACAAATGTATGCAGACTCTGGGAAAGCTGTACTACTGATTTTTAACTCTTCCTCAAATGGACACTAAATATTTCAGTATCAGTAGTTCATCATTATTTTCCATCTTACGAGAAATGCTGTTACCACCTTTTGCATAAATGTTCATTACTGAGCCATGCAGTTTGGGGAAGATTTTCCTTTTTTTCTTCCTTGCCTTTTGTCCTTTCATTTATGAATCCTGACAGTTTTGGGGTTTGCTCCACTGCCCCAAGTTCATGTGCATCTGCTGTCCCAAGACACACCACATTTAGAAAATTGATCATTAGCAAGTGGGTTTTTCCCCCCTCTATCCTGGTGGAGAATAGAAAACAATTTTTCAGGTATCAGCTACAGCTCTGTAGGCAACTCTAGATCACTTCATTTTCCTAGTTTCAAAGGGCCACTTGATAAAAGTTAATTAGAATATTGCTGTCTGGGATGGGGAGGCCCACTGGGAGATGGTGGAAACATCTCATTTCTCACAGCACTTCAGCCAGAAAGCTTCCCAATGTGACTTCTACTATTAATAAACACACTGTACAATAACTATAGCACACCATACAAAAATTATGCCTTTTACAAGCAACACAAATTTGAATCCTGTTTTACTAAACCTCCTTCATCACTCTGAAAATAAAGTTACACTGTGCCCCAAATGCTCAGCCTGGAGGTGTTGCACACACAAAATTACCACCAGTGTCAACAATAATGACAACAATAAATAGAGATGTGAGTCCAGTGGCTCATGCTGGGCCAGCTCCTACACACTCAGCTTCATAACACATTAGTTGCTTAATTTGGTAAGCAAAGGGGACTGTGGGAAGAAACAGGACTGGTTCCCCACCTCACACACTTTGTAGATTTTCCTGTTTACACCTTTCCTGCCCACTGTTCAAACTGACCCACGAGCCAATTGATCAGGAGAACAGGGAAATAAACTTCAGCCCAGAAATCTTAACAAAACAGGATAGGAACAATTCAGAACAGCACAAATAATAAACCCCTGACTCTGGCATATATTGTGTGGCCATTTTCCCTGGGGAGTTTTTAAATAATGGGACACAGCTCCATCTCCCAGGCTGGCCCCAACAAAGCAAAAACCATCCTGGCACCAAGTTCCTCATAAACAACTTACATTTGTTGCTAAATAGATGCATCTTATTATGCCTGCTTAGCAATTCATTCAGATGAGGAACAGCAGGTTGGATGACAGCATCTCCTGATGACAGGTTTAGGTGTTATGAATAGCACAGCCTTGACTTCACTGAAGCTCCAGGATCTCATCTGCAGCTCCCACGTGACACCAAAGCTTGATCAGGATCTGCAGCCTCGGGGTTCTGCCATGCACGGGGGCAGGATGGGGTAGGGCTGCACATCTCAATGTCTTCAGAGCAGATGATCTTACCCTGGCTGTGCCCTGGCTCCTCTCTCTGCCTCTTGGCCATGCAAGAGGTCTCCATGTGGAGAAGAAGCCTGGCTTAATCATCTTGCACAGCTCAAATCTGTGCCCTTCATGACCCCTGGCTTTCAGAGGAGAAGTATTTAGCTCCCTAAGCCAGCAATCTGCCTGGCTGTAGAGCTCAACAGGAACACAAATAGGGCCTCAGTCCAGAAGAGAATATTTTGCAGAGGCAGCTAAAATTAGGATCTGGCCCTGGGAATGTGTTTGCAGACATCTGGATACAATGCACAGCAGCACCACTTGTGTGGATCACCAGCATAATTGCAATAAATAATTCAAGAAACAGCAAATGATGCTGAAAGTGAAGCCTCCAGCTTTGCAACCATCTGATGGCATTGTGACCTGCAGAGGGGACACCTGCCACGGTGGGATCTGGGGCTGGGAGCACTGGGGGTCCCCAGGGTACCCACAGTGACCAAAGGGGGCTGCAGGTGACAGCCAGTCCCTCTGCCAGCCTGGCTTTAGCCTGCAAATTTGTGATTGCAGTCTTTGTGTCCCAGGTGGATTCCTCAGCCCCCTTCAAACCCACAATTTTCCCCAAACTGAGGAACCTTTGGGAAAAGTAAGGAGTGTCCACAGCTGTGCAGAACTGCACCACGTGGGATCAGGAGGTGAAGGAAGCCCTGTGTGTGGTTCTCTGTGCACAGCCTGGGTGGGTGTTTGGAATTAACCATCCTCCAGATTCCAAGGTGAAGCCAGGCAGGATTTTCCTTTATGCCCATTACTCTTTTCTCTGGCAATCAAGACCTTGGCCTGGAAAATATGTGATAACTCACAGATGGAAGGTGTAAATACAGAGGGAGTGGGGAGGATAATTCCTCTCTGTACTGGTGACACTCTGCCATACATCAAAAACCCTGACACTTCAGAACCAGTAGCCTGTGGTCTGGTAGAGGGACTTGTTTTCACTCCTGGTTGAAAAGCAAATCTGAACACAGGGATGTGAGGAAGAGAATCTCTCTGGAAATAAAAGACCTTCAGTCATGTAAGTGGAGCAGCAGTATCTCTTGCTTGCTTAGAATTGAAACAAACAGCAAGCTCTTTAATCAACTAAGGAAAAAAGAGATAAAGCTGGTCAGATGGCACCACAGCAGGCAGAGATGGCACTACTGGAATAAACATCCAGCAAAGTTCATCTGATCACCCTGAACCAACACAGCTACCTTCTATCTGACAGAGCTTATTAAAAAATGGGATCTTGGAGACACCCCTTTTCCATCTCCATACCTGTGGTAGAGCAGGTCTCACCTTTGTAACAAAGCGTGAGCTGAATCTAACACTCCAAACTCTGCCCTTTTTAGATGATTAACAGATTAACATGAAGTTATTTCTCCCACTGATGCATTACAATCTCAGTTTCATAAAAGTCAGTGATTGTGGTTCGCTCCTCGGTGCACTCATAACTCTGACTCATATTTGAATTACAGTTTTGCAAAGGCTCTGCATACATATAATGGGCACCACCAAATCTGCCTCCTTCCTCCCCCACCTCACAACTTAGACAATTAAAAACCGATATACAAAATGTGGCAGGTGAAGCCCATTTGCAGTGAAGTGTAATTATACTCAGAATAATGAGCATATGCAAAAAATTTCTTCTTGAACCAGTGCCTACCTTTTGTGAGGCTCTGAGTCACACTGGCATCATTTTCCTCACTATATATTTTTTTAGTTGTTACAATTGCTGTTAGGCAATATAGCTGTGGAAAGAAGGTTAGGTTTTGCTTTGCATCCCCCGTTATCACCAGCAACATCATCAGCTAATCTGCTCCTGGCAGTGACCTACTTCAGGAGGAAGCAGGAAAGCTGGGTATTCTCAGGTCTAGAGTTGGAAATCTCCTATTGGCCTTGTAAAAGGATGTCATTCCACCCACAAACCATTGAGAGACACTAGAAATGGGAGCTCATAGAGTTTATAGAATTCCTTCTTCGTGCCTTGAAGAGAAAAAAGTAGAGACAGCTCAAAAGACCAGAAACTGTGATTAAATGTAATTTTTTTCCCCTATATAGGAAAAAATATTACAGTACAAATACGTAAAACATCCAATAAACTTGCTCTTAATGTCCTGACCCTTCTCCTCAAGCTCTTTAACTCATTCCAGCATCTATGATCTTCTCCTGCAGAGCTCCACATATTATGACACTTCCTCCACGAAAACACAGAGGGGATGTAGTGCCAATTTCAGCAAAGGCATCACAGAGAAGCAGCAGACAGGAATATTACTGATCAATGGCAAAAAGATTAAAGGTAGTAACATCCTTATGGCAGTGTGCTGAGCAATGAGTGAAGAAGATCAAAGGGATTATCAAGTGCAAAGAAGAGCTTGTGGCTATTAAACTGACAAAAAAGGAAATCCCGTGGGAAATAGGAACAAAACTCCTAGCAAAAGACAAGGATCAGATTTTCTTGTTTCACTAAAGTGGAGATGTTGGAGGGACAGATGTCAGGAGCTGCAGGTTCTAACAGTGCTGATCCTTGAAGGGCAGGGGGATGAAAAGCTTGGAGGAAACGTCACCAGGAATGGACAGAACCTCTCCTGACACTGGAACACAGAAGCTTCCACGAGGAGCACAGCCCAGGTCAGGATGCAGAGAGATTTTAATGCTGAAATCATATTTTATGGATCTAACTTAAGAATAGGCATAACAGTGTCTACCTAAATTTAAGGTTTTTGCTGAAGGGGATTTAGCAGATTTAATATTGAACATATTTTAAGTGTTTTCATGGATAACTTCAAGCAAGAGGAACGTGTGAGCTGGATTATGAATCTTATACTCTTTTACAGCATTTATAATTAACTCTAGGTCTATTTTTTTTTTCCTGTGCTACTGGGAAGCAGTCATGCTGTAATCTTCTAATTAATAAATGGCTCAATAAATCATGAGATCTTTTGTCCATGGAGAAACTTACACATACTGTCAGAAATATTGCACTCTAAAATGGGTAGTAGGCAACCAACCATATTTTTACTCCTTCTTCACTTTTTTAAAAAAAAAATTATATTTAATTTGAAAATGTTTAACGACAAAATTAGTCAAAGAAATTATCCAGTAAGAGATAATAACTGGCACAGTTATTATCTCTGGGAAAACTCTCATTTGCACCCAAGGGCTTTGTGATGCAAAACCCAGCTGCACCAGGGCTGTCCCGTGACAAGGACATCCCATGGCTCTTGTCTTGGGCCATTGCTTCATTCACACAACGTGTTTCTGGGGAAAAGCCTGGTCCAATGCACAGAACAATGGGGGAAAGTCCTGGAGATGTGGGCTTGACCCCTCACCCTGTGCTGTGAGCATCCTGCTCCACCTGGGCCTTCTTTCTGTCCTTGATTTTTTCATCTCTTGCTCACTTACACCGAAAGCTCTCCCAGCCATGGGCCTTCTCTCACTCCATGCTTGCAATGCTCACATTACTGCAACATGAAATCAAAGAGTGATAAAACCTGTCACAGATCAGCAGTGACTGACAGGGACCTGGACTTTGTCATTCACTAGCCAGACTTCCCTCCTGTCACCTCCTCAAGTCCACTCCCTTCCCCCAGAGCAACATTAAAATAGGCATTTGTAATTGTGCTTCTGGCTGTCACACACATAAACAAATCCCTGCCACTGCGAGGGAACTGAGGATCCTCATCTTCACTTTCTGAGTGGGGATGTGAGAGCAGAGACAGACAGGGTGAGACTTTTCAGCTAAAAACATGCATCCCATATTTATCCAGGCACTGGCTGTGATGTGACAAGGGTGCCTGGGTGCATGTGGAGTGCTCCAGCCTCCAGCTGCTGATGAGGAGGGTGCCCTGCTCGCAGCCCTCCCTCCTGAATTTCTGCTCTGGTGGCACGGGACATGGGGAGCCACAGCCTCAATCAAAGCCCAGTGGTTTGAGCCAGCTCACAAAGATCATAACTGTGGTAAGACCCTGAGAATGACAGGAAAAAGCAGCTCCTTGGAGGAGATGCACTACAGGAGCTCACATCTGGAGGGTTCCTGGCTTCATCTGTTGATAGCCACTGCCAAAGCAGTGAACCTCAAGCTCTCCCCTTATGTTTTTTTCCTTATATTTTATCATCCCCAAAAAGAAAAGTTCTTTATTATGAACTACAGACACTGAGTAGTCTGTATCTCAGCAGTGTCTGAGAGCTGCAGCCAGCTGTGACTCCTGAGGGAAGGTGGTTACAGTGCCTGTGGAGGTGTCAGGGTGCACAAGGCAAAGCAAAATAACTCACTTTTGTTGTGTAAAATAAAAAGACTCTCTGAAAAAATGCTATATTGAGGAAACAATAGCACTGCATTTAAGACAGCCCCTAAATGTCAAGGGAGCATCAATAATTCTCTTTATTTTTACAAGAGTAGAAGACACAGCCACCTATATATGGGCTGATAGAAAAAGAAAAGGGGAATGTGCAACTGCTTCTGTTTGAAATCTTAATTATTCCACTAATCTTTCAAATACAGTTCATCAGCTGGATATAAACACTATCCTAGCTGCAAGCATAGGTGTGAAAAGGGAAAAAATCCCATTATCAAGAAATCTGCAGCTCTGAAGACAACAGCTTCCCACATCAGCAAATTTCTAATTGTTCTTTGTTACTGGTGTTAGCAATAGGTTATGAAAGTAAATGGCTTCCTAATGCAGGATGTAAGATATTCATTAAAGACCAGATAGAAGAGCATTAATTTACCTTTTAAAACATATTAGGAGACAAATAAGGCAATGAATTCATTAGTATGCATGCATTGCCTCAGCTGATCAGGTCAGACAAGCTCAGCCGTGCCTCCTAATGCCTGCACTGCACAACACTGCTGATAGTATTAACATTTTAATAATAATTGTAGTAATATTTACTGATAGGCAAAGGCAGGATGTGAGTTACTGCAGCAGAAATCTTGGGTTTTCTATCTAGCTTGTTCACAGGTTCACACTACCTCTGTGAATAATGCACTTAACTCCTACTGCTGCCTATGGCCAGCAGCAAAACAGGTAAAACAACAACAACCTGTTTAAAAAACAGCCTGAAAACATCCTAAAAACAACCCAGGGAGTCTGAAGAAGTCAATATTGCAAACATCCTGCACTAAGTGGGAGAGCAACTGAAGAGAGGTGAATAAAAAAGGGGGACCAACTCTTTTGCTTGGTATACACAAGAAATAAATAAACTCTATTCCACCCCAGATAAAAATGGGTACACTTGCTCTAATTTATATTTTACAGCAACCCTCCCTTAAAGCTTCAGTTCCTCCAGCTGAGATTCCTGTTAGACCCTTCCCTAGGCCACAGAGTCACCTGTGTGCAGTGATAAATCCCTGCTTTGAAAGCTGAATTATACTCTGCTTTGGGGTCTCCAAACACGGGTGAGATCTTCCTTCACGTGCTGGCCCAATGCAGTTTTAGTGCACAGCAAAAACAGCACCTGAGCACTCTTTGATCTGGATCTCGTCGTGCCAAAGCTGTGTGCTGTGTCAGAAAAGCTGCTGTGGCAAGGGCTGGATGGTAATTGCCTGAAGTTACTTTAAAGTGAAGTTGCCTGCTGAGATTAAGCAAGAAAATGCAACAATATCTGCATCTATTTATTCTGAAAAGCATAATCAGGGATGGTGAGGAGTTTGAGGAGTGTGATCCCAGTCCACTGAGCCTGAGCACACGGAATATGAGTTTTCAAAGAAGCTACTTCAAAGGCAAAAAGAGAAGGTAGAGACATCAGTGTGAACAGATAATACAGGGGAAGCAGGGCTTAGCAGCTGATTCATTCAGTGCATTTTTGCAGAGGATTTCTGATGCAGCAGCTCACAATGACACGGGGCAGCCTCTGCAAGGCAGAGGATGGAGTTGTCTCCGTGGCTGGCTGCTCCCAGCCTCCTCCTGATCCAGCAGCCACTCTTACACATCATTAAGAGACAAGCTCCCCACGGGGACCACCACTGGCCTCATCAGCATGGAAAGGAGCCCTCCTGCCCTGCATCACTGAAGGCTGCAATATTCCCACACTGCGTCCGTCTGAAACACCACAGCTTTTTAAGGCAGCTCTGGGATTTTCATGACCAAAATAATACATCCAGAGAGGGTCATATCAAGGATTTCTGATGTTGAGAGCAATCTGGAAGCCAGGTGAAAGCACAGTTCAGCCCATCCAGAGATGGTTCATTTGGGATTTATCTTAAATGTTGGTGGGGTTCTCAGAGGGAGCCCTGAAGATATGAGCTTTAATTGAAAAGGGATTGCAGGGGATATAAACCAACCTAAATGTCAGGGCACTGTTGTTTCCCCTAAAGGTCAGAATGAGCATACTGAAACCACAAGTCTGAAAATGATACCTCTGACAGTGCTGTTCCAGCCATCCATGGGTACAGAGCAATGTTGATCTATTCCAGCTTGGAAACTGGCAGGGAAGGATGGGAAAACAACCTCACAGAAGGCTGGGATCTGGATAGAGCTTTTTGGATGCAGCTGCAATAAAAGAGTCTTCTGATGCCTTCCAAAGGTACAGCCCAAGTTATTACAACAGCATTAATTTACCATTAGGTCTTGCTGCAACCAGAGGGGAAGATTTTGATTTTTAAAAACAGAGTCAAAGGAAGGCAAGAGCGAAAAAAAAAAAAATATTCAGTCCTTTTAAAGTCTGACCTAAAAAGCCTTGCAGTGTAAAATATGCCCTAAAAAATTTATGTCAGGTTTCTATGGTTATAGGTAGGTATGGGTGTGATATAGAGCAAGCTCAGCCTTGCTGCTGCTGGCCTTACAACCAAGGAACTCAAAGAGCTCTTCCCAGTGGAAGGGCAAAGCCAGACTGGAGTCAGCAGGGACAGCTGTGCTGGCTGTGTGGATGAGCTGAACAGCCACAGGGCACTGCCCTCTGCCCCAGCAAGGCTTTTCTGGCATGGAGGAGGGAGCTCAGGGGGTTTCTGCTGCTCCCCAGCTCCTCTTGGGATGGGCTGGTTCAGTGCATTCCCTTCCCCTACAATAGCTCCTGGTCCTGGAGGTCCTGCTGGCCTCGTGAGCCTGGTGATACAGGCTTAACTCCAACAGGGATTGAGAGGTGACAAGTCCCTGCTCCTGACCAAGAGAGTCCCATGGACATCCACGAGCAGTCCCTGCCCACAGCAGGCAAAAGTGAAGGGGCATCCCTGTGAAAATGATGGATTTGTGGGATGGAATTTGAACAGAGGAAAGAAACTTTCTCTGCTTGATACCAGGAGAAAATACTAGCCCCTCCATCCAAGATAAAGGATTCAACACTCCAGAACAGCAAATGCTTGTTAAACATGGAAACAAAGGGTCTAATTCAGCTCCCACCCATGCAAAGAAAACCCCAAAAACCACCAGATTAGAGCCCTGATGTTAATGAGTGGATTCACTGATCAAGCAGTGTAACAGAGGAGCCTCTCTCTGAGTGCTCCTTTTGGTTTCTAAGGAGCCAGCTGTTATTTATGCAGTCTATTTACACCTTCTCTTGGCTCTTTATGCAAAGGAATTATTTTATATTGTAAACTCCCTCTCGTTATTTTCCCCTTACAAGTGCATGGACTACAGGAAGAGAAGGTAGGACAAAGATGTTTGAAAGAACCACATGTAGGTATGTTTTAAAGACAGAAGATATTTCAGGTTGTCAGGATGAAATTGTCAGAGAACATAAATTACTACTGCCTGTGCTTTTCTCCTTCCTAAGAGGATTGTGCTAATTAAACAAGAAGAGATTATCAAACTTCGTCTACAGATGATAAAATCCAACTACAAATTAAAATGCATGTTAAAGCTAATCAGTCACAAACTGAAAAATTAAGCTAGTGCCTTTGTAATGTTTGCAGCATCCTTTGTCCTTCAGACAGTGCCCAAATACTAAAATTTGGTTGATTCTAATGTTTTGCACTTTTGTAGAGATTTAGAATTGTACATTCTATGCAGTTTTCTAAATGCTCATCTTCTTTGCATGTTGAAGATTCTGTCAGTAATTTGCATTCCCTTTTACAAATGGAATTGTAAAAGAAAAGGGAAAATGTAAGCAACTGGATTAAAATAAACTTTTGCCTCCTTCCAGTGCCAATAAGTTTGAAAAAGTTTCCTCTTGTTGTTACATACCTCTGATGAGTCACAGCAGCAGAAATGCCAAAATGCCACCAAAGAAAGGCTTTTCTCTTTTTATTACTGGAACAAGCAAGAACAAAAAGTTCTAGAAATACAGAGGGAAACACATTCTCCTGGGTCCCAGCCTTGCTTGCACGTATGGGCCTGAGTCACTGGAGCTGTGATTAACCAGATCAAAATGAGGGAGTTGGTCCACAGTGGCACACCCAAGCCCCAGCACTGCTGAAATTAGAATTTAAACCTTGAGGGTACTAAATCAAAGCACCCAATCCCCAGATACCCATCTGATCCTTGATAACTAAAGGGCATTTTCCTCCTGGATCAAGTCCACTGCAGTCCAGAACAGTGAGTGTGACAATAGCTAAAGGCTGAAGGAACAGATCTGAACAGAAAAGATAACCAAGAGGCCGTGGGGGCTGGAAGAAAAATTACAGCTCTCAGCCACAGGACCTGAAGCCTGTTCCTTGGTTTGCTGCCTGCTGGGACAAGTCATGTTGTGTTTTTCCCTCTGATTTTTTTCTTGGTTGGATCACTTGACATTTCAGACCCCTTTTGAGAAGGGGCTTTGTTCCACTCAAGTTTGGTGACACTGAACACTTAATGTAGAAGTGACCTTTAGGACCTCTGATGATTGAAGTGATAATTGTATAGTGAATAAAAAATAAAAGATATGTGGTGTCTTTCATCATAACAATCTTGCACCTTTTAAAGTAACTTTAAGTGTTTTACTTGTTGTTAAAGTATTTATTATGTCAATTTTTGTTCTAGCTTTGAAGGATATCACGACTCTGATGGAGTCAAGATTCTGAAAAACACAGGCTCCTCCTCCTAAGCAGAGCACACACAAAGCAAATTCCCTGCAAAACCCAGTCTTGAGAGAAAAATAGAAGAATGTACATTAAATGCTTTTGCCCACAAGTCACCCTATTTATTTTCCAGCTGACATTTTAGCACTGCTTTTATATTTGCCCTTCTCTCATCTCCTTGACTGGACATACACACTGTGGTCAGATGCTGGTGGGACAGCAGCCTGAGAGGTGTCTTCATTCTGCAGCTCCCCTCACCTCTGACTCCAAGACCTCAGACACTCCTACAGCTTCCTAAAATCACCAGCACATCCACTCATCCTCCAAACCTGCCCACGCCCTGAGAGCTGGCTCTGGCTTTATCCTTTGTGCACCACCAGTGTTCATCCCACATCCCAGAGCCTGCCTGGCTCACCCTGCAGAGGGATCCAACCCCTCCAGCCTCTCTGTGCTGGCTGTGTGCCCACATGGACCCATGGTGGCCCAGCACAGCCAAAATATGGATTAGCACTGGCTAATCTTGTCTCAAAACCTCGTGTCTTCAGGTCAGCCACTGGTGAAGACCCGTTCCAGCCTCTCGTGCCATGTCCCTCCAGGCAGAAACTGAGATCCTGCTTGTCGGGGAGAAGAATAATTGCAGGTCTCTGGTTTTGCTCTAGTCTAAAGTGGAGTTAATTCCTCCTAGTTCAAGGCATTGGAATAACAAATTCCACGTGTCCCTGCAATTGCTTTGGCTTTGCACTGTGATTTGTGCCTGAGTAAGGTCCACTTAGACTAGAAAACACAAGGGTAGTATTTATTTAACTGATTATGCTGCATTCTTGTCTTATGAATCACTCTCCACAGATGGTACTTATGCCATGTTCTACTTTCCTGTTTGACAAACGGCTGCTCTGACTCCCTTATATTGGCTCTTGCTCGAATGTAACTGCATTGAATGCAATGGATTTATTCTTTATTTATATTGGTGCCAACAAAGCTGGACACGGGGCCTTTAAAAGTAAAGAAGTGCCCCAAATACCTGTAAAATCCAATATGGCACATTCATTATTTATAAAATGATTGTTTCTCTTGCAGAACATTATTGATATTGTTATTTTGTGAGCTTTCCACGTGTACAACTGATACGTACAACTGTACTTAGTCAATACTGCTTGAGATTAATAAGACTGGTAGGAGGTTTTTCAATCAATATACTCACTCCAAAGAATATGCAACTGTGTGTATGGGGGAATTGATTCTGTTTTCATAAAGATGTAAATAAAAACAATTCTTAGCAGCAGAAGGAATTGTAAAAGTGGGAAATGAGGAGGCCATTTGTGATGTAAAGATTAACATACATTTTAAATATGACTTTGTGGCACTTTGGAGACCGTTTTGGGATTACAGTAATTTTATATTCAGTAAAAAATTTTATATTCTTTCAAATATAGAGCCACAAATTACTTCTAGTGAGGAAAAAAAGCATTTCCCCCTCGCCCCCCACCTACTGCCAAAAGGTTTGTCAGCTTACTCTTGCCAGTCCCTACTAAAGAGAGTCTGGGTGCATGAATAGTACTGCCAGAAGTAGAAATCAGCAAGAATGAGCAGTCTAAAGGCTTACATATGAAAACCAGCCTACAGAGTTCAAGGAATGATTTCTTATTGCAGGAGCCTTTCTATTCTCTGAGGGAGAAAAAAAGGAGCAACCAGCCTGAGACCCAGGGAGAGATGAGAAGGGCTTTGGCCCTTCCGTGGGTTACCCTTGTGGGCTCTGCATGATGAAAGGAGTGTGCAAACCTGAGATCTGGTACATTCCCTTTTTTTTTTTTTTTTTTTTTCCTTCCTCCCCTTGATGATTTCCTTCACTCATCCTGCTCCTGTTACAGTTCATGGCTTCAGGACTGGTTCTTTGACTAAAGCAACATCCCCTAACTAAGCCCCAAACAGCTGATGAGTTTCTCTGTCCCAGCACAGAGGAAAACCTGGGCACTGCCCGTGAGGCACTTTTTAAAATTAATTAATCCACATCACTACCACTCGCCTCTCCTGCCTATTCCACCCAGGGAGCCTGTTTCCACCCCATGGAACAAGAGTGGATTCACACCCCACACGTCTTCCATGGTTTTAGGGATGTCCTGGCTCCCTCCCTGCAGCCACAGTGTTTTGGGCAGATTTTGCAAGCAAATAGGTTTGGCTTTATACAGCTTTGGGAAAAGGAAGCTATTAAGCAAAACTGAAAGAATTGCTGAGCAATTGAGCTGATTACACTTGTCCTTGGATGGAGAATGATCCGTGTTGGGGGAGGTGCCATCTCTGGAGGCCCTGTGAGATACTTGTGCTGGACACTGAAATGACAACCTCATGGCATTTCATGCTGGATATTATTGCTGTCCTGGCAAAACCACAGTTTGGGTAATTATATCCTGCCCACCTCTGCTGCTGCTCTACTTTCAATCAGATGTAATATTCTTCATATCCTGTCCAAAACTACTGTGTGCTTCAAAAATAGCTATTTCATTTTTGCACAGAAATGCCTGGTTTTCAGCTGTGGTTAGGACTCCTTGCAGGTGTAAAAAGGAAAGAAATAGGATTTCTGGAGAGAAAAATTCAGTACAGGCTGTATTCTCTTTTCACATCCACTGTAATGCCTGATCTTCACGCATTAACCCCAGACCTTTTCAGCTATTTTCTACCCATTGCCCAGAAATGCAGAATCACTCAGGACCTTTCCTGCTTGGCACCATGTGAATCTGCAGTGACAGTCCCAGCTGGGAAGAGTTTGCAGCCTGAATGCCTAAGACAGTTCAGATAATACATAAGCCCAGCAAAAGCAGAGAGGCTTGGCCAAGGTCACCCACATCTCTGTGGCAGCCTGGGGACCTCTCCTGCTGGTCAGGCTCCTGATAACATTTGAATCAAGTCTCCCTTCAGCCTCTCTTCTGTCTCCTTTCCATCTTAGTCAGTTTATATCTTTCTAAGTTGATTTGAGTTTTGCTTTTTAATGTTTTTTTTAATTCCCTCTTGCCTTCCTCAGACAACAGCATGAAGTCACTGAAGTGTGTTTTTTTACCTATTTGATGCATTTTTAGAGCTTGGGTGCGTGGAGCAGCTGCTTTACCATCACTGCTGTTTAAAGCTGGATTGCTCTGAATCCTCTCTCTGCTTGCAAGAGCCCCTTTGCTAGGGGTTAAGGCTACAGTTTGTGTAGAAACAGCCCAAAAAACCTTGGAAGTCCCCCTGGGGGCGGGATGCCATCTGGAATTTGCACTGCTCCTTGCTGTGAGCCTGCCTGGTGGGATGGACTGGGGAGGGAGACCAGAGCCCCTGCCCAAAGCGCCTTCAACACAAGGAAACACCACAAACCAGAGGCAAAACGTTCCAGGGCTCCCAAAGCTGATGTGATAGGTCTCTCTGCCTTGTCTCCTTTCCTTTTTCTCTCTCTTTCCCCCCTCAATATGAAGAAGTGGCTTAAAGCTACTGAGCAGCAGCAGAGTGATGTGGGCAGGGATTGTCAGCAGGGGGTGGATGGTGAATGTGCTGAGATGGTGAGAGGGAAAGGAAAGGAAAATCCTTATGAGCCAGAGCCTGAAGATCTGATAATGCTTCTGCAGAGCTCAGGGAGAGCTTTGCTTGACTCAAGGCTAAACAAGAAACTCAACACCTGGCTCATTTAGAGTGGTGAACTGTTCAGACTGAGCTTTTGGCTCCAATAAAGCCTTTTGCTATAAGCCTCAGCCATCAGCATTCAGGCAAGGATTGGATGGGACAATGCAGCATAAGCTTCACTTTTAGGGCTGAAAGATTATTATTATTATCATTACTGTCAGCATCACCATCACCATCATCATCACCATCACCCATCATCATCTCATTATTATAATTATTATTACTGTTATAGCTACTATTATTATATTTCAGTGGAAATAGTCACACAGTTGAATTCATATATATGCTAATGCCTTGCTGAATCAGAACCTGTGAAAACAAAGAGGAGAAACCTGGTGGACAGTGAGGATGAACAGTTTAACACTGAGCTGGTCCCAGTTAGCAAATGGGAAAGCTCAGTTTGCTGTAACTGCTCCAGACAGGAGCACTACTGGGTTGGAGGGAATGTATTACAGGCTGGAGGATCTGTCCCAGAAACTCTTGCAAGACCATTTTTTGATACATATGCATTTCAAAAAACCTGCAGACAATCCCTAGGCAAGCAGACAGGCAAAATTACCACTCTGAAACCTGCTGGCTGCAGCACAGCTATAGACCAGCCCTAACTCTGCTATAACCATGCTGCAATGACTGGTGTTCAAATAAATTGTCATCTCCTTTCTCCAGCCACTATTACTATTTCTGTGCATGAAAAGGAAATGGATGTTTTATTTCATCTGCTACTCACATAAGTGAAATTTTCTTATATGTGCCATACTCCCAGCCTGAGGTGTAATGTTAAAATACAACTTGCATTCTTAAACTTGGTCTATGTTTGAATTTTTGCTAGCCCAACTCTGACACTTAGGAGTGTGAAAAAAAGAAAGAAAAAAAATCACACCTTCTAACGAACGTAACAGCAATGTACAAAATTCCTCATCTATGTTTTGCCAAAACCATTTTGAAATCTGGTTTAATTTATCAGTAAGGATTTTTTTTTTTAATTACAATCTATTTCTTCCTAGGGAAGATTGCTAGGTCTGGGTTGGCTCCATAAATATGGATCTGAAGACAAAGTTAAATTTTGAAATAGTCAGTAGTAATACTCAGTAGCTCTTAGAGTTCTTAGACCCAACATTTGCTAAATGCCAGGCTCGTTTTCACCAGAGGAGCAGAGGGATTGTCTCCTACTTGACCAAATGCCAAGGTGGGGTGAAGTGGATCCTGTGTGGTCAAACACACCCCTGGATGTTTCTAGTTTTTCTCCTTTTTTCTCCAGTTTTCACCATTTTGCTGTTGATCATTGCAGGATCCACATTCCTAGCTTTGCTACCTCCTCCTTGCTATTGCTTTCCCCAAAATCTCAGCTTTCCTGCCCCATCTGCATCCCAGCTGCAGAACCCCAAATGATGGTTTATACCTTTATATCTGGACTTCTGAACACAACCAGAGCTGAGCACACACAGAGGGGCTCTGGCCTGGGTTTTCCCTGCATTGCTGCTCTGGTTTGCTGGGAAAAACTCAAGTTGCTCCATCTGGGCTGTGCTGAGAGAAGCATCTTGTCACCCTCTGTGTCACAGCCCCTGGAGCAGCCTCGTGCCAGCGTCTGGCACCGCTGCTGGGGGAATGCTGGCAAGCGCCGAGTCAAAAAAACCAATGTAATTGGAAAAATTAGCATGATCACCAGACAGGAGAACATCCCCATATGTTTTCTTCAGAAAGTCCACAGTTTCTTTAGCACCATGCAGGGTCTGTGAGCAGAAAGGAGCTGCTCACTGCTGCAGAGGCTTTGGCTGAGCACAGAGGTCCAGCAGGGACACGTTTGTCTGCATCACCATGAGAAGGGCTTTCCAAAGCACGCAGTCAGCTCACTGGTGCTCCACTGTGCTGCTAAAAGTTTGTGTTTTCTGGGTAAAACTTCTAAAAATAGCCTCCTCTTTAATATTAAGCTCAGAGCATGGATATTGCTTTTGGCATTTGGTTCGCTGCTGGAGGAACTCTACCAAGGAAAAGTTTCCCACGGTCTGTGCTTTCAGTTCTCTTTGCACATAAAACATAACAGTGACACCAGAACAGTCTAAAACAAGGGATAGGAAAAGATTTCAGTTCTGCAGCTCTTTCTTTTTTTTTCTTTTTTTTTTCTTTTTTTTGTTGTTGTTTTTTTCACTGGTTCTACTAGGCTGGGATACTGCACTTCACCTGGTACTGCATGTGAGTCAGATCACTCTCAGAGAGGATAACAGCTGCAGTATCTACAGGAAGGAGAAGGGGAAGGTTGCTGTGAAAGGTGATTCCAGCTGTATGTTAGAGATAAAATGCAAGTGTTGGAGCTACAAGTAGGTTTTGTCTGGAGTTCTCATCTCAGGCTGGACTATGCCTAGTGGATATCAATGCCAGGCAGTCTCAGATGCAGAAATAGCATTTCAAGTAGGACAGTCTAGAAAAACCTAAAAGGATCTGCCCTTATTTTTAAAAAAATGGCAGCTCTCCAAGGCCTCACCACCTGAAACTTGGGTACAATTGGTCATATGCAATTTTCAGAAGCCACCAGTGATGGATTAACCTCAGTAGCTGGAGATGGATGAGCTGCAGTTATCCTTCCTTATGAGAAGTGAAGCAAACACTTTGGGCCATTCATTTATTGCTGCTGTGATCAAATGGAGCAGGGTGGACCATGGATCTGACCTTCTCTTGTAGTTTAACCATCCCCATCCAGCCACTGCACCACTCCATCCCAGAGGAGGATCCTGCAGTGCAGCAGCTGGATTTTCAAAGGAAGGGTGACACAGCAGCAAGGTTGGAAAGGGGAAAGAGTTGGTGCCCTCCTCCACACAAAAGGAAAAACAGAAAGATTTTCACTTAACTAAAGTTCAGTTTTCTAGAGGGGAAATCTCCTGATCTTTCTTTCTCTTGACCAATTATCCTAATAAATAAATTCTCTGGAAAACACTCATAAAATAGATAAAACAATTTGTTTAGTGAATAGATAAAATCACAAAGGGAACAACAAGAAGAAAGCCACACAAGAGCAACACGAACATTGCCAGGGAGAAAATTATCAAACAAGATTCCCAAGGGATTTTAAAGGCTGTGTTCTTCATTGAATGCACACATTTCACCAGCAAAATGTTAACACCTTCCTTTTACACAGCATGAAGAAGCCAAAGGTCTGGTTAAATTTCTACTCAAACATGAATTTTAAATTCCTACCCCTATTAATTACTCACATAAACACACTCACATGCAGACATTGAAGAGTCTCCAGCCTTTCTAGAGTTTTCCATTATTTTTAGGATAACAAAACACTAATTGAAGACCTGACTCATAACTAGACTTTGGTCCCCCCACCACTAAAATGGTGACATCAAATCAGAAAAATTTGCCTCTGCAAATAGTTTCTAGCTTTTTATATGTAAGAAGTGTTGAGCTTATTTGAACTACTGTCTTTCTAAATGCATTTTATTTAAAGATGTTTTTAAGATCTTGAGAACTTTTCATTCTTGTGGCTGAGGGAATAATTCTTCTGGGTTTGTTGCCTTTTATTTTTTTTTATTTGAGCTGAAATGATTTAATTTTTCTGCTCACAAAGCAAAACAAATATTATAATTTTGCTTGGCCTATTTAAGAATACACAACTGCCAGAAAATCGATATGAAATGGGTTTTTATATTATTAAAGACGTGTGATCTTTAAGATCACTTGCAGCAAGATATTATATATTCCTCCCTGCCAAGTTTCCTTTCTACCTTTTCCCTCCAGCATGTATATAAAGAAATTAACTTTTCCCAGTGCTCTGATGAATTATTCCTCTGTCCTACCCATTGTGTGATCCCATACAGGATGGTACCAGGAAGGACTTTAATTTTGCAGGTCTCAGGTTTGTTGTTGTTAGAGATTTTTGCAGGTCGACTGCAATGCACAACATACAATTTCCTTCAAGAGGAAGGGCACAGAGGCAAAACTCGAGCTCTATAACATCCAGGTTTCAGTGTAATCAACAATAAAATTAAATTTTCCACCTTGGCAAACCACCTTAGTCCTGCCTTATTTACTGGAAATGTTCTGGGTGGTGATGTGACGTTGCAAGCCCAGAGGTGTCACTGCCATTCCTCTCTCAGAGAGGTGCTCTGGGACCTGGGAAGCGGGAAGGAGCAGGGTAGAAAGACAATATAAACCCCAGCCAGCCAGGATTTCCTTTCTGTAATAAATATTTTCAAATCCAAGGCACTGCACAAGGAATTTGCTGAGGACTGATTCACCACACCTTGCCACAGGACAGGGTAAAGCCACAACTTTCTCTGGAATATCTTCTGCTAGCCTGGCTTTGTCCAACCACTAAACCCAGTGGCATTGTCCAGTGCTGTTTCTTTCTGCTCATTTTTATATCTGGTCATTCATTTCAGCTCCCCCAAAACCAAGGCAATTGTAGCTTGCCTTGGCTGCAGGTCTGCCAGGCTGTGAGTGTGGGCCAAGGAACCTCATGAAGAATTTCTTGGTGAGAAAAACATCCTCTCCCCTGCTGCCTGGCATTTCCTCAAGGAGAAAACTGTGGAGCTGAAGGCAGAGGGAGCCTTTGCTACAACAATTAATTAAGGTTTAGTGATTCCTCTTTTTTTGGTGTCAAAAAGGAATAACCACTTGTCTGTCACGATCTTGCAGACTGGTGTAAATCACACTGAGGGTGGGTTAACACTGGGCTTCTGCACACTTGGTTGTCTTAAAACCAAGCAAGGAGCTTTGGGGGCAGTGGGATAGAGAAGTAGCATCATCCACTGAGAAACCATCCGTGCTGATGAAGTTATACTGCATGCACGGGTTGGAGAGGGTCAGTTTGCTTTCATGCATGCTGGAAGGCACCAGTCCTACAGTCCTGACTCTGCCTGTTTATCCAGAACAGCCCCAGCGTGGGCAGGGGAGTGCCTTGATTTGAGTATTCAGCATTCAGCAGGAACGGCTTCGTTGGCTTAGGGAAAAAAAAATTCAACTGGAAAGTTTTGTACAAGCATTGATGGAGGTTCAAAGGCGCATCCCAAATCTGAGCACATGGAGAAGGTAGGAAATGCTCCTCTGCTGACAGCTGGTAGGTCTGGCCGTGCCTGCAGGATGACAAAGGACACTTCTGGTGGGGACTGGGCCAGGCTACCCCTGCCCAGAAGCTTCTCTGGAAACCACCACTCATCCTCATCCTCACCACAGGCTTCTCTGCTGGAGCAGCTGAAGGGGTGAGGACAGAAGTGCAGAAAAAACCTGCTAAATGCCAGCTCCTGGTGCCACTGAGAGTGGGTGGTACCACTCCACACCCCTCCAGCTGCTCAGCTGCCATCCCAGAACATTCCTGTGTCTGCTTTTGGCTTGGGTTAAGGGTTGAACCAGTCCTACACACACCCATTCCAGACTCCTCCAAATTTCCAAAGCATTTAAGCACTTGGGTTGTCTCTAAGTATAATTTACAAGGCATTTATTGCATGGACATTGATGGCAAAGTGCTGTGTGTATTTCAAAGCCAGTCCAAGTGCTCAGAACAACTTTTTCCCATGGTAAAATACTTGCTCAATTGGTAATCCATGAATGTGCATCCAACGTAGCAACCATTTAAAAATAATAAAACTGTAAAATAACTCTATCTAAAAAAAGCCATGACCCTTAAAAAGTATTTCCAATGACACTTATTAAAAATGAAAAGATGTTTCTAATTATATCTGCCTTTACACTTTATTGAAGCTCAAAAATAGGAAAAACAAACAGAACAATTTTTTGCTTTCAGATGAGTGAAAAGCTCTTATGTTCTCCAAAATTATTTTAATCAATCTTTTTCGTGGGAAAATGTATATATTGTTCCTGTGTAGCATGAACCCCACTTCCACAGTTTTAGTCTCTTTCCCATTTTCCAGGTGAACCTGCATATCAAAATAAGTGGAAAAAAAAAAATCGACTCTCTAATTTTTTACACTTCTCTAACAAGAACCAGTCTTACCTGATGAAATACCTACAAAGCATAACTGTAAATTTTATTGTCTACCACACACCCTTGGTCGATTGAGTAAGGGCTACGAGCCCTCAGAAATCAATCTGTATTTATCACACAACCAAACCTTTGTGAAACACAAAGCAGGACAGGTTTTCCAGGCATTGTATGATGTGGGATCTGAGTGTGCGTGTGTGTGTGTGTTGGAGAACATTTTGACCACAAACAGAGCTGATTATCGATATAATTATGCTGCAATCACACCAGAGGAGAGTATCCAGTAAATCAAATCCAACTGTCCGCCCACTAGCAGAGAGGAGAGACTAAAACCTGTCAAATCAGGGAAGGAGGAACAGGTGGCCTCATTTGCAAAAAAAAAAAAAGGCTGCTCCTCGCATGGCCAAGTGCTGAACATCCAGACTCACACACACACACACATTTATTAAATGCAGAGTGTTTAATGAGCTTTCTGTGCAGCACATTAAATGTGCTTCTGGTGCATGCACCGATATAAAATGTGACACGCAGGTCTCCTCGCGCACCGAGCGAATAACCTGGGACTTGCTAAGTGCTGCCATAAGTTTTCACCTTTTTTAATGTTTTTAATGGCTGCTGACAGCAGCTTGCAGCCTCTGTGGCAGTTCTGCTCAGCCCTTCAGAGGAGCAGCTCTGTCAGCAGCTCAGAGGAGGCTCCTGCTATGCTGGCATGGGACAGCCTCTCTTCCCAACACGGGAATGACTCCTGTTTTTGGGGACTGCTGCTGCTTAGCTGGGGTTCTCAAGGCTGGGTCTCAAGAAATCCTTGGTGCCTCACCCAAGTGGTAATTGATACTTCTGTAGATTTTAGGAATCACTTTAAACTGAAGGAGGGCAAGGTTAGGTTGGATATTGGGAAGAAATTCTTCCCAAGTTGGAGGGTGATGAGGCACAGCTTGCCCAGAGAAGCTGTGGCTGTCCCATCCCTGGGAGTGTCCGAGGCCAGGCTGGATGGGGCTTGGAGCAACCTGGGATTGTGGAAAATGCCCCAGCCATGGCAGCAGGTTGGACTAGGCGAGCTTTAAGGTACCTTCCAACCCAATGCATTCCATGATTCTATGAAATTTTGAATTTCCTTCATCTTCTCTGACTTTCTGATATGGTGGGCACCAGTGAACAGACCGAGAGACCCCAAAGCAGATAGTACTGAAAAAACTCAGATCTCATGAATGCTACCATATACAGTTTCCTCCTGTTGGAAGATGCAGGCATAGGGCACATGCCAATCAATCTGTTTTGGCAGGGAGTGGCAGCAGGTACAGGAAGAGCATGCCATGTTTTGGGATGCAAACAGCTGCATTCCCCTGCTCACACAAGTCTGATCTCAGCTGTGGATGTTGTAATGACCAGACTATGAATCTTCAAACTCAAGGTTAATTCCTGTTTTCAGTAATGGATGGGAAAAGCTGAAAATCCATCAAAATTACACAGAGGAGGAAAATGCCTCTGAAATGTCTTGAGAAAGTGCTAGCTATGAAATGAAATGCAGCTATGGCAAATGCTGTGAGTTCTCAGGATTCAAGTGTGCCCTCTTTCCAGAGGTTGTTGAAGGAAGACATGAAAAACAGCTGAATGCCTCAGAAGGAAGGTTGGGGCAGCTGCCCTCTAACAGGAGATTCTCAAAGGCTCCCGTCTCTGGGGTGCCCCTCTCACATATTATCTAAAGGGAGAAAACATAGAGGATTTAAAGGTACAGAAAATACCAGACTGTGTGGGATACACTGAAACTGCAGCCATGAGCCCAATAATAAGTACTAAATAATAAGACAGAATGATGATCTGTGGAGTCATTAAATCCTTATTTTCCTAGCTGCAGATGATGTTGCCTCACAATTCCTTTCCCAAGCATAAACCAGCTGTATTGTGCTCTTAGTACTGAGGTTGCAACCCCAGAGATCTATAGAGACATGACAAATCTGGTGTTTATGCACATCCCTTATTCCCAGGGTTAAAAGAATACTTTTGAAGGCGGAAAACTCCAGGAGAAAATACTCTGTAAAGAAGTTTAAGGGTCCATCTGAAGGGGCAAGCAAGCATTTGCTTTAACAGTGATTTATTTTTAATTATTTTGTGCAATTTCAATGGACACAAGGAGAGAGACCATTTGCAAATTCCTCTTGTAGTAGCGCATGCTGTACAATTTAATCTGTAAACTGCTTCTGATAATACCCTGGAATGGTTTTCTGCTCTCAGTAGCACAGTGAACAGTTGCCCACGTAAATCCCCCATGAGATAGGTGACCCCTTTATGATCCAGCACACACAGCAGAGGAGAGAGATCCTGCTCCACTCATAAAACCAATCATTCTTCCCTAACAGTCTACACATTGCAGTCACCATAAAACCCACCCTGACCATATTTAGCAGGCTGGGGTGTGATTCTGAGCTTGAAGGTTAAAGACCTGCACAGGTCCATCCCCATGGCTGGACTGTGAAGAGAAGTCAGTAATTCACACCAACTACCACCAAATGGCACTGAAAACCAGGAATCCCCAGCACAGGAGCAAAGGACCTCCTGGAAGCTGCAGAGTTCTGTGCCACTGGGCTGTGCAGCGCTGGGAGGTGCTGATAAACTTTGTTGATAAACTAAACTTAAAAATATATCCGGGAGGAGCAGTGGGAACATTTCCTTTCCACAACAGGCACAGAGGTCTTTAACTTGGAATATCACATTTTTCAACCAACCCAATGCCTCACCACCTCCTCCTCTCCAAAGCAAGCCATAGTGATGACATCTTCCTTATCATCAATAAAAATGATGTACAGCAGACTGCGGAGTTATTCAACAAGCAATTTCCAATGATCACCTTTACTATGGTGTATAAAACAGATCTAGGACTCCCTTTCCAGGATGTCAGAATTTTATGAAGCATCAAGTCTCCACTTTCAGCTCCCTGTTATGAAAAGAACAGCTCTTCATGTCGATACACAGTGTTTTGCTTGCCTCAGCACATCCCCGTGACCGTGCAAAAAGGTTGCTCGTGATGAGGATCGCTATTAAAAGCAACACTGAGGTGATGCAAGAGAGGAAAAACCACTTGCAAAACACACCTAAACAGAGCTGAGCAGGTGTTGCTGTCTTCCAGCTCATCTTGCCTGAGCCTGTGGACCACCCTCGATGGGGATGGTCCCACCGAGCATCATGAGCACAGATGAGCCCTGTTATTAATGAAGTTTTTCCTAACTGATGTTGTTGGAACTTAAAATGTGGCCCCAGGAATTGATTATGTAAATCCCTCGGATGGATGGAAGCTTTTCCCAATGAAACTGAGCATCACAGATGATTATTTCTGCCATCCCTGCAGCAGTCAGGGCAAGTTAAGAGCTGAGCACATGCTCAGAGCTTATTACAGGCTGTTATAGGAATTTCTGAGTGTCAAGGACTCAATCTCTTCTTGAGGATGCAGTGTTGATTCCTAACTGTAGAGATGAGTCATGAGGAGTCAAAAGACAGAGCAGAAACACATCTGTTACTTTGCTGATCTGAAGAAGAAATATTTTCTCCACCTCAGTATTTCACACCCATCCTCACTTTTTCCTACCAGCACCTCCTCTGCCATAGCTGTGTTTTCAAATCCAGGGACATCACCATTATTCAGGAATAGCCCCTTTAGCAAAGATGAAATGAAAGCAATATTACCAGCTCAGCAGTGGCCAAGGATGTTAAATCCTCCTCTAGCAGGAATAAACAACTGTCTTTTGGTGATTTCTGTGTCCTGAGATTTCCATCACATTTGGACACAGTAAATATCAATAAATTAGCCCAAAAGAGTCAAAATTAGATTAAAAAAATTGGATACTATAACAATTATCTTCTGCATTTCAGAGCACAGCTAGTAGAATTTACTGCATGGAAGAAAAGGTGAATGGATTTGCATTTAAGTTTCATCACTTTTAAGGTCCCCAGTAGCCAAGCTTCCCTTTAAAAGAGCCCTAGTGGACAATAAACTCTTTTAGAAAATATACAGCAAAGCAGCAGTGCCCAATAGACATAAAATTAGAGTGCTGTGATGTTTCAGCTGTTCACTTCCTTTGATACAGGCAGCTGGCAGCAAGACACTTGAAAATATGGAAGAACAAGTAACTTCTAATGGATAAATATATTTTTTTTCCATAGCATATGTGTTTTAAATATACATAAATGCACACACTTGCACGTGTACTAATAAGATAAATTTACAGGGCAAACAGAAGTGAACAGTCACTAGTATAGATACTGAGCTACCATTAAGCATTTAAAATAATTACAGCTTTTAAACCATGGAAACAAGAACTTTAAAAGTATATTTTTGGTGCATTTTCCTCTAGAGTGAACATTTCTCAAGCATTTCCTCCTGAGTGAAATGAGAAATCACCAGTGCCATTATATTTTAAAAGCAAAAGCTTTCTGCAGAAGATTTGTCATAAAGATGTCCCCAAATTAACCCCCAAGAGATGGACCAAGAGAGATCCTTAATAATATTTCAGTATGCAATTAGATTTTTAATTTCTTGTTAATTGTAATTAATTATCAATTACATGGATGTCTTTGCACATGCTATTTTCATGTGAAGCCATGGAATGGGTTTTCCTTTCCACACAGCCAGGAGGAGGGGAAGGCAGCTGCCCCCTCTCTCTGGACACTCCATTCCTTGTGCAGATCTGTGCCCCCAGGTCTGTCCCCATAAACCTGCCCTCTCTTCAAAGAGAAACAATTGGATGTACAGCTCTTCACAATGACTTTCTCAATGAGACACACAGAAATCAAAGGATATTCATCCTCCTGGAAAGCCAGCTTCCATTGTAAACCTTTCATTCAGCAGACTGAGCTGACCTGTCTTTATGCAAAATAGTGCTCAACCAGTGAATTGCTGAAGAACTAACAAAAAAACTATCAGAAAATAAATTGAAAAAGAAATAATTTACTTATTTGCCTCATAAGTAAAAAACAAAACCCAGTATTCACCATAAGAAACCAAGAAGCTGTTATGTTTTATGCAAGAGATCTTTGGCCTCCCTTTTCCTCTTCCACTTCCTCCTCCTTCTCCTCCTCCCTCCAGCCCTGGTGAGTTGCTCAGGAGCCCTGGGAGCTGCAGGATGGGAGAATTTTTGGATGGTGCCTGGGAGTCCATCTCCTCTGGGCTTTCCTGCAGAAGCAGAGGAAGGTTTTTTTATCTGTTACTCAGCTGTGACGTGCTCTGCTTTCCTTCTGGGTGTTATGTATTTGTTTTCATGAGTGTTTGCAGCACCTTTCCACTTTGCAGCAACAGGCTTTGTGTGCCAGGCAGAAATATCAATGTTATCAGATACCATATGTGTCAGTCCTTATCTGTAGCTGGCTGCAAACCCATCCCAGAACAACCAAAAGAGATAATCCTTTCTAGAAGGAAAAAACCCCCAACATTACCTATATTTGGCTTGAAGACACTGTCATATAGTTTTGAGGTTCTTTTTTTTTTGCAGCTGGATAGAAAAAAAACCCTAGTTTCTCATTGATGTGATTTCTTCTCCCCTCTGAAACACTGAAAATATTTATATCTGATTTATGCCATAAAGGTACAAGTCCTTGATGTCTTTCCTCTTTTACAGCATATGTTCAGCTCTTGTTTTCGCATTTGTGTAATGAAAATAAAAATAAAGAGACAATATATATTTTCATCTTTAGTGTGAACAGGTGTATATCCAGCAGGATGGGAAGGCAGTGATCAGCAGGTGCTGCTCTCCTGCTGCAGGAGGGGTTTATTCTGGTGCTTTGATTAACAACCCCTGCTTGGACACTTCTCCCTTCATGGAGATGCTGTGAGGCTGAAAGGACCTCAGAGGTTTTCAGCAATGGTGGTAATTGAGTGAACTGGTCCTGGTTAACAGATTTGTAACACATTATGGAAATTCCATATTGAACCTCTTCATTCTAAGATGATGCTTGTCTCAGCAGCCTTTAATGGTAGGGCAAAGCTAAGGCATGAACAGAGTACACATGAGCACACAAAATGTCTGCAACACAAGCTATGATAACAAAAAGCACAAAAGCAGACAAATTACAAAAACAGATGTTCTTCAAGGCTTTTAAATCTTTGCCCACTGATTTCTATATGGAAAACTGTTTTCCATGTGATGCCCTGTGAAGGCTGACCTAGAACAGAGGCTGGACAGAGATAAAGAATAAAGCAGGGATTTATTAGAAGGCCTCAAACAATCCACCTTAGGCAGCAAAAGAGCCCAGCCAGGGCTGCACCCAAGATGAACCAAAATGGCCCCAAAATGCACAAGCGCTCAGGGGGTCTCTCACTTTTATAAGTTCTGCTCCATTTGCACCTTGCAGTTCATTGTCCCATTCCAGCTCCAGCCCAGGCAGCCCCACCCTGCTGGTTTTTCTCTCTCCAGCCCACGGGGTTTGTGCTGCTGGGATGAGGTTTGGATCATTTGTCCTTGGGGCCCAGCTGGAGCAGGAATTGTTTTGTGTCCCTGCTCTGTGCACAGAGCTCAGCATCCCCTCATGTGAAGCTCAGAACTGCACACTAAAGCAGCACAGAATGTGAAAAATAGAAAAGCCAAAACCTGAGGCATCACGTGCAGTGCTCAGAACTTTCTGGCTTTGTATTAACAGGTTCAGGAGGGCAAAAGAGTGAGGATACCACTCTGCCTTGGAGGAGATCAGCACCTCTGTGGGCTCTGAGGATGACCTGGGAGGGCAGGAGCTCCACGGGGGTGGGAGAGGGCCTGGCGTGACCCCGGCTCCGTGGAGCTCGAGGACCTCGCAGGTGGAGCAGGGACACAGCCAGGACCCTGCAGGCTCTTGCACAAGTCTGGAAAATGTGCAGGGCAGCATTGCTGCCTCCTACAAGGAGCGTGCAAGGCTGTACATCCCTCGTGTGCTGCTGTAATTATTACCGCTCTCTTAATCACGTTATGCAAATGGGCTGAGCGGGAAGGAGGGAGAGGAGGCAGACAGAATAACTGAGGAGGAAAGGGTAATACTTTTGGGTGGTTCCGACTTTGCTCCCTGATTAAAATTCCTGGAATTCTCAATTGTGTCTTATCAAAAGGCTTTAAAAGGAGGATTTTTCTTTTAATAAAAATAAACGAAGAAAAATGGATCTCTCATTTCCAAGGGATACAATGGAGATCACCTTGTAGTCTGGCAGCAGAATTGATCTGATTTGCATTACCAAGGATGACTAAATGGAGTGTTAAATTATCTCAAAAAAAAAGAAAGATGTAAATTGATATTCATGACATCAACAAGGTTAGAAAGGAAAAAAAAAAAGATAGTGAGTCTTTACATGTCTTCTTGTGCTATACAAGTGTTAATCTTATATTCCATGGGCACTGCACTACTCCAAAAGGCATCTTCTGCTTTTGTGTGACACCTCTAGGAAATGATTTGCAATTATACAAACCAGCACCAGAATGTGATGCTGCAGCAATCAGCACTGGCTATAAAAACACTAATTATTTCTGATAAATTCATTCTGTGGATGCATTCTGAACACACACAAAAAAAAGTTTAGTGAGCTGCAAATTTGATTTTGGAATAAATGCATTGCATTCTAAAGTTTTCTGCTGGAAAAGAGGTGGGGGGAAAGGGAAAACTGCCTCCTTCATCAGCTATGGAATATCTCAAAAATATTTTTGAGCAATATTTAAATTGTTTCATTGCTCTTAAAATGTTTCACTCTTTGTATGGATTCCATAATCTTTCATGTATTTATCTATACACACATACACTTATATGGGAAATACATTGGGATATGCAAAGAATATACAAGGTATGTGCAATTCCATGCATGAAATTCGATATTTGGCCCCCACATGGGTATTATTAACTTGGGTTGACCCTGGGCTAATGTTATCTTCTAACTTGGGGTCATCCTGGCACATGGCAAAAAGAGGCTCTGATCCCAGTCTTGCCACTGCTCCCAAATTTACTTGGGATCACATTTTAAAGGACTTGCTGGTCTAACCAATATTGAATAATTGCCACCTATAACTAGTATTGCCCAACTGCTTTGCTCAGCTTTTGGGACTTTAGTTTGAGCTGAAACTTTTCTATGAAGTCTTGGGGTTGTGGGAGTACAGCTTAATCTTGCTCACTTAGGATTTTATGACTGTAATGCTGCATGATTTTTAGTAGGTCAGAGAAAAGTGTTTAGAGCTATATTAATTTTAAAATATTAGGTTTGACTAGTTTCCAAATGCTTGGGATGTCTGATAAGGCATAATTTTTAAACATACAAGTCAGTGTTATACACTCATCAAATTCTGCAAAGGGCCAAGTATGTTTTGGTATTTAGACACCAATTTTTAGATAAATAAGAAGTTCTTGCTATAGTGCTGACACAAAATGCCTGTAAAATCTTCATACACATGTCATTCACCTTTGAGTCCAAGGCACAGCATTGTCACCACAGCTCCAGTCCCCCGTGGACCAGAGCAGCAAGGATTCCACCTGGAGCACATCAATCCCTTCCCAGCAGCACAAACAGTCCCTGTGACAATTATATCCATGGTCCATGCTCTGCCCCTTTGCTGTCTTTCAGGATTTGTCAAGCATTTTTTCCTAGCTGGAATTTTCACATTTCCCTATCAGTCTTCATTTTTATCAGCTGTCTGGCAAGAGCACATAGCTGACAATTATTCAGCTGTTTTCTTCTCCGCTGTCCAATACTGAGAATAATTCCTTCAGAATGAGGGAAGGATATTGGCATTTGGTTAATACCACAGGAAGGTGAGAGGTAGAGTGAAATGTAACCCCAAAGTGACAAAACCTATTAGTCAAATAACACTGTCTACTTCTTTTTATTCTTTATTAAAAGAAGTTGCAAATATTTTCTTTAGTGTTAAATCAAAATCTCTGAGTACTCAAGGATGACAATACTGACTCATAGTCAGAAGCCTCCTTCCTCATACCTAAACTTCCTGCATCTCCACTGAAATGCATCAAGCCCTTTAAATCTGTTGCTCATCTCACTGCCAAGATATTGAATTATAAGAGCTGATTGAACTTTTTTTTAAAATTCAGAACAGCAGTGGAAAGATTTATTTCACCTCTTTATCCTCCAATATTTCTGTATAGGTGTTTATTATAATACTTTATGTGGATACTAACTTTAGATTTGCAGATATGCATTTATGAATAAAATATTGTAGATGAGATCATAGATTAACAAATGCAGTAGTGATTTTTTTCATTTGTAGTAACACGATGACCTTTTTTGCATTGCAAATTTCACCATATTTGGGTTGGGGTGAGGATATGAAATATGTAATATCAAATAAGGATCTATAATAAACCAAAAGTGGATATCTGAGGAACAAGATGTCTGAAATTGAACAGTTTTTGATGTTTTAGTTCATTCTACCCTGGCTTGTTTCTCAGTGAACCCCAGAATTTACTCTCTGCTGTCCTCAAACCATTTCTGCATTAGGGAATAGGATGGCAGTTTTACACCCCTCATCTCATGTCAGGAAAAACATAATTTTCTCCAGAGCCCTTTCATGCTGGCGGGCATTAGTGACAATCAGCCCTGAAAAGTTCCCAGCAGCACAGGGTGGTTTGCAGTGAGATGTAAAATGCTCTATTTATAAACAATGTGTCCATTAGTGGACCCCAGATGAAAGCTAAATTAAACACCTGCATTCAGATGTTTCTAAACAATGTTTCCTGCTGCACTGACAAATCATACCTAGCTATTTTCCATGAAGGGCATTATGTCTTTAGAGGAAATCTGTCAGAGAGAGATCAGTCCAATATTCTCCATCCCTGAACAAGAAGTCTGGATTATACAAACTCAGTGCTCTTTGCAGGCTTGGGAGTGTCTTTGCACATTCTTGTTCCCAAATGTCACCACTTCATAAAAGAAACTGAGTCTCTAATGTCCTCTTAAAGCTCTATCACAAGAGGATAACAGGAGGGATTTAGAGAAGTGCAAACACTCCAAAAGATGGAAGGAAAAGTAAAATTATTGCTTTGTATCTGGGATGAGAAATGTTTACTGTCAACCAAAGTGCATTCTAACTTTTGTCCACAAATATCTATCCAACTAATTGCTACTGAAACCAGGAGAGAAAGAGTCCCCTTAGTGCTACACTCTAATTTCATGTGCTCTGTTCACTGTTTTATAAAACCTAGCACTTTTTGATGAATAGTCCTTGGCTGCCCTTCATCCTGGCAGAGGACTTTGCATTTCAACCTTTATTTCTCATAGTGGTTTTTCATTCCAGATGTTGGCCCTTTGGACATTCCTGATCCCCATTTAGCACCTCGGTTTTGGGTGCTGCCCACAGATAACCGGTGCTAAGGCCATTATCTTGCCAAACATCCCTGCAGCCAGCATGCAGTCAATTATTTTAATATTGTCTTTTAAATGAATCGCTCTAATCATCCTGGCTGCCTACCTCTGAGGCCAAATTAACTTGTCAGCCTCTTTTGTGTTCCAAGGGTCAATTTTAGAGAGGTCTCAGCAATGGCCCAAATCTGCTGCCATTGAAATCAATGGCAAAGCTCCCGGGATCCTCACTGGAAGGAGGTTTTGGCAAGTACAGAGCATTTGTGTAAATTCCAGCCTTCAGGACAAAATGTCCTCAATATTTTAGAGGTGCCCTGCTCTGTGGCATTAAAGAGACATTTCCCCATGACACACACACACACCACTAACCCTGGGTGCCTTCCCTTGCTCCTGCTCTGCATACCCACAATATTCTAATTTTGTTTTCTGCAGTTGCCTGAAGTAATTGCTGCATCCTAAATCCCTTTTCCTTCCCCAAGTGATTCCTACCTCCTATTTATTCTTTTTCTGTTGTTTTGACTGCACATTACAACAATGTGAATTTTACCACAATGTTAAACCAAGAAGCTTCTTCTTCCCCCTTTTTATTTTTCTTCATTTATGCCTTTTTTTCAAACTGATACTTCACAGTTTAGAAAACGTTGCATTTATCTGGTGTTTACTCCACCATTCATTTCATTAAATAAAACAAGGCTTAACACCAATAAAGTACCCACCCAAAGTACCCCTAATTATTATTTCTCTCCAGACTGATACACCACAGTTTGTCCTTCAGCCAGTACAGATTCTCTGCATTCGTGAGCACCACCAGCTTCCTCCACACTTCTTCTCCAAGAAGGACTGTGGAGTTGGCCTGTTATAAAATGTATATGGATTATAAGCATTGCCTTTCCTCTAATGCCCAGTTTCATAAATTAATTTCAATAAAGAAACAATCAAGCCAACAGTGTTTTGGCAAATCTCCTCCCTGAGGGATCCACATTCCAGCCTTGGGTGCCCAAGGCTGGAAGAGCAGAACTACACTCAGAAAGGAAAGTGCCCATTTCAGCCACCACCTATTTCACATTTCACAGCAGCAGTAGGACCCCCAAACTGGAATGCTGTGCTCTGTTCCAGGACAAAGAAGTGAGATCTTATCAATGGTAATTTTGCTAAATTGCTTAAAAGTCTAAATTAAATACAGGCATACACAAAATAAAAGTTTGTTGATAAAGGAAAAAGAAGTTGGAATGCTTATCACAAAATATTGTGTAGAAATTTTTACAAGAAGCAGTGCTGGCTTACATGGACAGCAGATTTAGGTTTTGGATGGGTGCAAAGTCATCCATCAAGCAGAAAAACCCTTCCTGAGGAAATCCTCAGCTATGGATGTTCCAAGTTTTGATTTTTTTTTTCTACATTAACCTCTGACTTTCTCAGTTGATTCTGGGAACAGAAGAAGTTAAACAAAATGGTGCCCAGAGTAGGATTGGTGTGGTTGTCTCTGCTGCAGGGGGGCAAAGACAGTGGCTGACCCTCCCTGACCCTGGCAGTGGAGCAGGGAGCTGCACCTCCTGCTTCTCCATCAGCTCTTTGCTGTGGTGGAACCTCTGGAAGATCTGGTTCTCACCCAGTCAGCACCTTCAGGGTGGCTTCTTGATGGTAAGAAACCACTGTTCAAAACCTGTGGGCAGCTGTGCTCAGCTCCTGGCTGATGTCTGAGCTGGGCAATCCCCCTCCTTCCCTCCGGAGCCTCCTGGTTTCCAGTTTCTCCACAGTGGTTCTGTGTGTATCTCGCCCTCACTCTGCTGTAAATACCAGCAAAGCTATGGGGCTGTGCTGCAAAATGCAGCTGACAACATTTAAATCAATGTCAAACCAGCAAGGAGCAGTTTGCCTTCACCAAAACCCTGTAACAGCCAGGAAGCCAAGAATGGAAATATCACATC
The DNA here is from genome assembly GCA_003676055.1 of Chloebia gouldiae. NCBI lineage: Eukaryota > Metazoa > Chordata > Aves > Passeriformes > Passeridae > Chloebia > Chloebia gouldiae. The sequence continues at coordinate 1,803,828 of QUSF01000023.1, read as the reverse complement.
GATTAAAAATAAATAGAGAAAAATTCCCATAGTTGTTAATTTTTATGACATTTCATCCAGCTATGTCAATCATCCATTTAATACACTTTTCATTACCAAAAAGCCACTCCCTACCCCCACACAGAGGGAAAAGGCAGGCAATTTATTCTTAAACATATTTCTCCTGAACTGACCATGACCTCGCTGAGTGTATATTCCTCTGCACTTGACATTATCACAGAGTGAAAGAGTAGTTTTACCTTGCACATAAGACTTAAAAAGACTCAGTCATTGATCTTGGTTTTCATTTCTGCCACAAAGGAATGCACAGGCATTTTTTTCTTCCACAAATGTGGATTTGGGTAAAAGCCAGCTTTACTTGCCTGGTAATATACACCAGCAGTTTGTGTGTGACTGGCAGCTGATGCTCCTGCCTCTGAAAGAGGAGAGCAGTGGCATTTGTCATGGCATGCCTCTGACATTTTCCACAGCAAGGGGCAGATAATATCAAACTCCTGCTCATCCATTCAACTTCCTGGGGAGAAACAGACTTCAAAATCTAAACTCAAGGAAAAATAGGCTCTTAGACACTTGTCCTGAAGGCTGCAAAAAAAAAAAAAAAACAAAACAAAAAGTGTTTATAAATGTATCAAACTGCAGGAGCAGGATTTATCTTTGATTTGTCCTTGTTGGTTCTTGTCTGTGCAATTACAGCCTCCCTCTGCTAGGGCAGGGCTTGGCCCCAGGGTCCTGGGGAGCCACAGGAGTTGAGTCCTGCAACAAAACCCAAAAAATCTCCACACTGAGAAGGAGACATGGTATTTGAAAGCTTAATATGTCACCTCTTGGCAATGGAAAGCATCAGCAAAAGTAAGACTGAGCATCCCATGGGGTCCATCCATTACAGACTCCCTGTGCACCAAAATCCCCTGGACAAATGGAAGAACAAAAAGCTTCACTGTAGCTTTTTAAAGCATCCCCAAATTCATGGGGCAGCACAAGAAGTGCCAGCTGTGCTACAGAGAGACCCTGCTGGGAGAAGTATCTTGAAAACTGTTTAATCTTGAGGTTTAATTCCTCAAAAATACCCCAGTTCCCCACAAGACTGCATGTCCAGTCTGTGCAATACCCCACACTTGGGATGTTCAGGTGGACAAGCACAGTTTTGTGTCAACCATTTGCACTGAACAGGGGCTGCATTGCAAATTCATCCCAGGGCTGCAGCTCCTGCTGCTGAGGGAAGAGAGCCAAGGGCCAGGAATGCCAGTGGCACTGCTTGTCATGGCTTGGCCCAAGTCCACCATCACTGCAGGATCTATCCAGTTCTCTCTCTAGCATCCAAAAAATATTCCTTTCCTTTCCAGAAACATAACACTTGAAAGCAATTATATAGTGCCAATGAGCAATAGAGAAGTCTTTCGTGGCTAAGGCACCATTATTTACATTAACTCTCCAACAATTCACTTGCTGATAAAAGTACAGTTTCCTCTGGGTGATTTCCACGAATTTGTGTGCTTACAGCATAACACCAGTTGCAACCTGAAGCCATAATTCAGCCACATAAACTGAAAATGATAAATCCAGAGTCTCTTAATCTTTGCCCTAAGATTCAGGGTGTGTTGAGTTCAGGATGTATTTTTTTTTTTATTCTCTCTTTGTGATCACGTCCTTCTTTCATTTAGTGCATTTTTGAACACATAAATGTTTATACCACCTATGCAAACCTCCCTGTGCTGGAAGATGAAGCCTAAAGTGTACAAAACCAAACTTGTGTGTAGCCTTAGTTTGTAGATTCATTGCCACAGAAGATAATTTCCTGCATATTTGGACACTGTGTTATATAAATGGCTGTTGATGGCTATGAGCTGGTCTTTAAACTGCAAATATATAATTATCAAATAATAATAATAATAATCCCACATAATCCATGTGTATGGGGCATGCTCACATATAGAATATGCAGCAAGAGTAATTTAGTTGCAGTTTCTAAAGTGGAGAATCCAAGCTTTAAACAGGAAGCTAACAGTACAGATAGATGTCAGGAAAAGGGAGATGCAGAAAATGACCCAGAGCTGAACCTCAGTGACCTCCTGTCCATCAATGTAAGTATGAGAAGGCTCAATGCCAGAATTTCTGCATAACAAGCACAATAAAATGCCACAATAACAAGAAAACAGAGTGCTAACCTGAGGTAAATCAAACCAAGCCTTCCCCACTGGAGTGTTTTTGCATGGGTGTGTGTTTTGCAGGGAGATACTTTACTTAGCATTACAGATGTAAGTTAGACTATGGCGCATATAAGCACATCCATATTTCATGAACCTCTATGTAGCTCCATAGTATTATCATATAAGTGGTATAGATTCCTTTCCTGGCTGTAATGGCAGAGTGTTTTCATTTTAATGATCCTTGTTATTATGCAGGCTAAAGGAACTCACAAGATCATCAGTACTTAGAAATTTCCAGTGTGGCTTTTTTTCCCCTCACTGCATGTTCTGTATGGTGTTGCCTTGATTTTTCACCTGGGGCCACATGCCCCAGCTAAACTCCTACTCAGATAAGGGCCAGCTCTTCATCCCCTTTGTGTTTTTAGGGATCTGGGAGTGTAGGTGGGTGGGGTGGGGGCAGAGCCTGGGTTTGGGCCAGGTTAGAGCAGGTGGCCTTCAGAGGGAGTGTGGTGTGATTTACCCCAAAGCCTCTCAGAGGTCTGAGTCTTCTGAGGGAGAATAAAAAGAGCCTTGGCTGAATGTAAATGATGTTTTCATATGGTAATATATTACATGGCTTGGACTGAGCAGTGCAGTGGCACGAGGTGCATTGGGGACATAAAGGAAAACAAAAATCCTTGTGCTGAAGAATTTATGGCCTAAAAGAATGAGCCCTGGATTCTCTCCAAGGCAAAAAAAAAAAAAACAACAAAAAAAACAACAACAAAAAAAACCCCAACTCTTGGGAATATATCCTAAGATATATTTGAGAGAAAGACTTTCAGGGTATTATGGCTCATAACACTAACATGTAGGAAAATCTCAGCTGCTCCTGGTGCTCACCTTGTGAGAGACACACAGCACAGACTGTGCAGGTCAGATTGTGTAGGGGACAACATACAGCTGTCTGAAAAACACTGCTGAAACTCACAAATGTATGTGGGAGCCAGTGCTGAACTTTCTGGGCTCTCTTATCTTTATGTGTGACATCTTCCACTGGGAAGATTTCAGACAGCGACCCTGAAATGTGCCACACTTTGGGTCGCACTGCTGAATCAGTACAGATGCTTAAAATGGTCCAGAAGGGGGGAAAATCCCACAAACCAACCCAACCCCCCCAATTTCCTTTATTTCATTGTCTTCTAAATCAGTGCAGCACTTTTTCACTGTAGTCCCCTGGGTGTAAACCTGCATCTGTGTTTCTGAAGGGATTTGCTTCATGCTGGGCATTTGTTTTTCACAAATACAAAAAGCTGTTTTGCTTGGAGCTTTTGGCAGGCTCCAATTTCACGTGTGGCACTGCTGGGTCAAACTGCCTTCAGCAGGGTGGCTGCTGCAGGGGTCACACACCTGGCCACTGCCTCATCTTCATCACCCACTTCTACCTATGGGATCCAGCAGAGTCAAAATGTTGGAACCAGGGAAAAATTGGGCCACAATATCTACAGCACTGTGTACAACCTGCATGGAACACAAATCCAGCTCAGTGGAGCATGCACGATTAAGTAATGGGATATTACATCCCATCTATTGGCTTTTACCATCTTTTAAGACCACTTGATTATGCCAAATGCGCAGTTTAGGGCGGGATTTACAGGAATGTTCAGCCTGATGCCTCCCCACAAACAAAATCCCAGCCTGCAGGGTTTCAGTGGAAACAGCAATACACAAACATAAGGATTGTGAAGAGGACAAGCTGTTGAGAGGATGCCCTCTTTATTACCTGCACGTTGAGCATGTGTTGTCAGGGTTTTATATGTGACTGTATTGGTTAAAACAAACAAGAGTGTGGTGTAGAGCAAAAAAGCTGGCAGGAAGAATGATTTAAGATGAATCATCCCTTCAGCAGCCACTTAAGGGCTGTATGGAGGCAAAGCCTGGGTAATTGGATCGCAGAGCTCACCCCGAGGGACCCTGCCGAGCAGCAGGAGCAGCTCTGGCCAAGCTCACAGCCGGGGAATTTAAAGACAAAAAAAAATATCATCAAGGCTTAACAGGGGATGGTGGCCCTGGTGCTAGATGAGCTGGATCTGAACACAAGCGACTGGTCTGAGGCAGAGAGAGGGTTTTAGGGGAGGTGGATCTGTACAGGCTGCGGGTTGGTTTCAAAGCACTCTCTAAGCTTTGTTACTGCTGCAAAATACAGAGTGACTCTTTGTTAGGGGTTGATGGCACATCAGCAGTGCACCACTGAGCTGCCCCTCTCTGTCACGCCCTCTCTGATTTGGTTCATGTGGCAGAGCATCCCCAAGGATGCTGGGATGAAACAGCCCTGGGAGCTGTGCTGTGCTCCAGAGGTGTGCAGCGTGCTCCCAGCACTAATGAACATTCAGCCAACGCCATCAGATTAGAGCCATCCATGAGTAAAATCCCCTAAAATTGCTCCTGCTCCCAGCAGCGACAGCTCTGCTCTGCAAACCTGTGCCATTGCCCAGTGTAAACAAGCCTTGCTGCTGCTGCAAGAATCCATCTGGTGAGTCACAGATGTCCCCAAAATGGGCTTCTCAAGGGAAGGGGCTGACTTGGCCAGCCCCAGTCAGACACAGACACAAGACTGGAGCATTCAGAGTAGTACAGCCCCCTCTCTAACCTTAAACAGAAGTGAATGACCAGAGAGGTGATGCAAATGTCACCTCTTTAATCCTCTTAGGTGTAGTTTACCCAACAGCTGGATTACCCCTGCTTACATTCCTTGGAAAAAAACTCCCTCGCACAAAACCCAGCTCTGTTCAACAGAAGAGCAGCAGTGATGGAAACCTGGGGGTAGCTGGGGGGGTCACAAATCCCTCTGGAGCCCAGGATCTTTTCAGCAGCCTGAAGTTACGTGTCTGGACTCTGACAGCTCCTAGGATTTCACAGTGAGCACACCCTTCCCAGAGAAACAAATGCACTGTTTGGTCAGCAGTGAAATTGTTTAGTGGAAAGAAACCAACTCCAATAAACACTGCCAGCTCTGCCTGCCCTGTAGCACAGAAGCCAAAATAGGTGAAATAATAAAATGTGACTATATATGTCCTGTGAGCTTAGGAATGCTGAGAAGAAGGGATGCATAAATAGCAACAAATTATTCTCACACACTTACTGCTAAGTCTGTTTATTAGATTAAATTAATAATAATGCTGCATTAACTGACTCCGCTGTCCATCTTGCACACTCAGGCGTGTACCTCAAAAACAGAAGTAAAATTTCTCTTAAATATTTTGCCAGATATTTGTTCTTGATTAAAGCTCTCTTAATTAAGCAGCTGCCCTTTAATAATAAACCAGAACCAAAGATGTAGCATTACAAGTGTAAAACCCATGAAGAAGAACTGAAGCTCCACTATGGATACAAGGAGACTCTTAGGAACACCAATAATTTCTTGATTTGAATAAACATTTTCAGCTGCCCCCTCCAAAAATGAAAAAAAAAAAGAAAAATAAGAAAAAAAAGAAAGAATTTTTATTTCTATTAATTTTTTTTCTCCCCTTTGTTCTCCTAAGAGCTGAGGCATTAAAAGAGGAATCACTGAGCTGCTCAGGCACCACAAGTTGACTCCCCCAGGGGCAGGAACCCAGTGCCCATCTCTGGGACACCTTTCACAGCCTGTTAGAGCCACCTGAGCCCAAAGCAGCACCTGGACCTGTGTCCCAGTCTTCTGTAAAGCTTCCCCAGAGCCTCAGGCATCATAAAGAGGAACAAATATGAAATGATAAAACTGCTCACGACACACACACAGTAACACAGCAGCAGGAAGGTAATATTTGAAGTTTACAGAAAGCAAATTCAAGTAAGCTCTAAGTCAATCAAAAGTGACTGAAAACTACTTTGGTCCAAATATGTGTTCAAAAAGGTCACAGCTGGTGTAATTATCCTTGCTAGACTTAACACGTGTTCAACTTAAGACTGCCAAGAACTGAAGAACACTCTGGATGTCTAAGTAACTGTCACCTCATTAAAATAAAATTTAAAAAAAACCCTAAATTCAGTGATACTTTAAGTATACAGGAAATAATTTCTTTGGGAAATACTTGGGAGACTTTTCAAAACCAATCTCTCTCATTCCTCCACAAAATCTCCTTTCTGCAGCAACAGTCCCAGTCAGAAATACAAACCAAGTTTCACATCGAATGGGATCACATGTGAATGACGATATGATGGAAAGAGACTGAGAAATAAAGCCTCAAAAATGTTAATTGCATCTCAAAGGGAGAGTAAAATCAATAAATGCTATTTCTAAAACAACACAATATCCATCAGCTAAGATGCCTGATATAAATCCGTAAAAGCAGTGTTATGAGAATGGTAATTTTTCCTAGTTATGGGAAAGGCTTCCTCTTATTTATTGCCAGTAGCACAGCCATCTTCACCTATCTCATTGCAAATAATGCAGACTTGGGTGGTGTCCCCCAGCCTACCCTGTGCCAAGGACAGGCAGCCCCTGCACGACTCCAAAGGCAAAACCATAAAGGTTTTACTGGGGACCTGCAGCACTCCTAAAGCAGGCAGTAATGAACTCAGAATCTATAGGGGTAGAGATTACTTTGGACAGAGTAAAAGGCAAGGGGAGAGGTTGGTCTGAAATGTCAGAAATATTAGCTACAGAGAAATACAGTAAGTGAATCAATGAGAACAGAGCTACTGGGTAAAAGGATTAAATGGCTAATAGAAGGGAGACTCCACTGACCTCCAACATGGGAAGGAGTTGATAATGAGATAAGTAAAGCTTATGAAGATAATAACAGTGTAATTATGGTCGAGTTCAAACTACTAAGTGTATATTAGGAAACCCCTGAGATATATATAGATATAAAATTCTGGGTAGCTGGTAGTAAATGATTACTTTTTAGTCCAAAGTGTAAGAGGCTCAAAAAATACTTCTGGATTTGAGTTTAACCTATAACCCAACAGTGGGACTACATAAAACATTTTACACCTCATTCTTAAGGAACACACAAGAAGGCACAGTGATTATGGAGTGATTTCTCCACTGCAATTTCTGTTGCCACCAGGCTGCACCGAGGTGGGGACTATAAATGCACAGAGTTATCCTGGGAGAGGTCTTGGCCTGAGGAACACGTGCTCCAAGGAACCCAAACACACTGAGGAAAGCAGGGGAATGGGGCAGGGTGGGGTTCTTGCCCAGTTTTTGTCCCAGCATTTGTGACCTCACTCTCATAATTGATATTTACTGTAAAGGAACAGTGTGTAAAAAAAATTAAAGATAAAATTATCCCTTTGCTTCCCTCAAACAACTTCTTTGTATCCCCGATGCTGAATGTTTTATTTCCCCATTTTTTAATTTAATTTTTTTCAGAAAAAATGAAGCAAGGGATACCACCCGCTGCTGAAGATGCCAAATCAGCCAGATTACCCAACAACGCATGACAAATGCTGCCTTTATTGGAAAAGCACAAGTAAGCCTGAAGGGCCACATTTTTAGGGGGACTTACTTCATATCTCAGTCTCCTGCCTCAATCCTGCAATCAGCTGACAGCATGCATAGCAGGATTTATTTCCTATCATCTAATTTGTGGGTGCAAACAGCAGCATTCCACTGAGAAACGGAGCACTTACAGTTCCCATCGACTTTGCTTATCCCTGCTATTTGTGCTTACAAATCAGGGCGATGCTTGATCTTTAAGTTCCATAATTTCCTCCTGCAATTGGTTGTACTTATGAAATTGCACCTGTGGTTGATTGCTGGAGCAGATTTAGGGGCTGGTTCTGAAGATGCAACCCGTGATTTTTGAAAAGCTGATGCTGGAAGAGAGAGAAAAAAACAGCTCCCACAAAAATGGGAATGGGGTTTTAGCTAAAACGACAGGTATATTATTCAGTAAAATAAAAGTGACAGGCATCAGAAGGTCTTAATAGATGCAGGATACACTCCTACCTGGAGAATACAAACATAGCTCAGGGAAACACTTTTCTGAATAGCTGTCAATCAGAAAGTGGCAATAAAAAACTAAATAAATGCAGATTGCAAACATCGGAATTCTATTTGTCCTAAGCAGGGGATAGACAACTGTGTGTCCCATCACACGTGTGCCACTGTGCACGCCAGAGTGTGGACAAATGACTGCTGAAGTGCACGAGCTGTAATTGGCTCATTTGTGTGCAGTCACCACCATTCCATGACCAAATCAAGGATATCACCAAATGCCTGATCCCCCATTTATACTGCTAAAAGATATCCATCTTGCCATCCTTTGCTGTAAAACACTGGGGCATGCACAACAAAGATTAAGAAAGATTTCTCTTTCCAAAGGACTTCTTAGGTCACAAAAATACAGAAAAAGTAGAAGAGACAGGTAGTAGGAAAATGACTAAACAAATATAAAGTCATTTATTAATAGAGTACAAGTGTGTGCTCTGAAAGGGACAGGTGGGAGATTACTGGGAACACAGGGCAGTGAATTATTTAAGTCAAGTGCCTTTTAGGGCCATGAAAACAGCAGCTGAAAAAAGGCTATTAGGCCACTTTACCCATACTCTGCATCTAAGTCTTAAAAACCCCTTACTACTGAGCCAGATAATGAATTTTTAATACTTATTCACTGTTCTTAGATATTGCAAATGATGCTGCTTTTCCCACTTTGGGAAACAACTCTACTCTCCAATAAAAAAACCAAAACACATATAAATTGCCATCAGAAGGATTTTGAACCAAAATTCTCCTGGCAGCATCCCGTGGCTGCTCTTCCATTCTGTTTCAAGTGTCACACTACAGAGATACCTTCAAAGGGGCAGGGTGAGGAACTACATCAAACTGTAAGAAATCCTTATGTCTAAGAACAATCCTTCAGCTTATCTTCTATGTAACTTATTTTTTTCCCATCTAGTGGCAAATAGATGAGAAATGAAGCCTTGAAGAGAAAAACCTTCAGGGAAGGTGAACTCCAACTTAGTGCAAAACATGCAGGTAGAAGTGACACACAAGAGACCAACATTAATTCTCTGAAACCTCAGAAAAAGATGTGTCCCATTTTCAACTCAAAAGCATCTTTACCTGGCAGATCTGCAGGCTCACATTCATTTTCTACCATTTTTTCTTTTTCCACACTTAGTCACATATAGCTAAAGAATTTTAAGTCAATTCTGGTTCTCAGATCATCAATTCACCATTTTTTAGCAGGCTCATTTTAACTCATTTGGTGTGTGTGTGAGAATGTGGGCATGCACCTAAAACTGAGGTACAACATTTGCCCTCTATTTGTGCCTGGTTTCTATCACTGATTGAGCAACAAGGAGGGAAAATACATTTCCTTGCTGACACTGAAGAGAAAAGCCCAAAGCACAAAGAGAGCCTGATCTTTTGCCATGAGTTTGACTTTTCAGAGGAAGATTGTAGCGTAAATAAAAGTATCATTAAGGAAAAAAAATCACCATACAATGGACTTTAGGGTCAACAATCAAGAGCAGGCTGCACTTCCAAAAGCTTCCTTATGAGGAGTCTGGAGATGGTGCAGTTTTCCATTTGTTTTTTGAACTCTAATGAATTGTGTTGTCCCAGATTTTGTCCTTGTGCACCAGGCACTGTCCTATTTCCTCAGTCAGATCCTCTTCCATGGGGAACATTTTGCCTCTCTGTTCAGATGGATGTGGGACAAATTTTGCAAACTGGGTCCTAACTAAATTTGGTTAGGAAACTGAGTACTCTTTTTAGGGGAAAAAAAAAAATCCATGTAAAAAACAACTTGACTAAGATGAAGATTATCCCAAAATGTTTTTTATATTTATTATTTTAAGAAATGAATAATTGAAGATGTTTGGAAGAACTCAGATGGAAACTGTGGGTTTATTTTGTTTTCTAAACCAGCTACAGTGTTGAGGTAGCTCATTGAATAATACCAGGGAGAGGAGCTGGGCCAAGACTCTTCTGGGCCTTCCTTCCATTTACAGAGCTTAGCCTGCTTATTGTTTATTTCAAGAGGGAAGAGAGCCAGAGAGCAAAGTTCTTGACCCTGTGAGCCCCAAGCCCTGAGGTTGAGAGCACAGGGTCCTTAATCACCTGGATGCCAGCTGCTGGTTCCGTCTGAACTTAGATAGTCAGGCTTAGAAACTTATTTTTTTACCTTATCATTTAAAACCCCCTTATTTTATTATTTTTCAAATCAGAAAAACAAAAAAGAAAAAAAAGCAAAAAAAAAGCAAAAAAAAAAAGGCAAAAAAAAAAAGCAGAGATGTATATTTTACATGAGACTTAAAAATGCTGTTCTTAGCATCTCTTTATGGGCAGGAAAGGAGAAACAAGCTCCTCAGCCTTTACTTGCCTCCATACTTTGCCTTGCACTTTTCAAGGCTGCACAGCAAAACCCCCAGGGCTGAATCTTCTTTGCTCTGCATGATGGATCATCAGACATACAATTCCCATTATTGTTAATGGCAGTTGTGCATCAAATTACTACACGTGGCATTTGCTAGTCCTCTGAGTTACCTGCTTTCCTTTTGCAGTACAAGCACGTAGGAGATGCACCAGGATATTGCTGCTTTTGGAGGTTGTTAGCTGTGAAAATTTGTGCAATAAAAAAAAATTGCTGCAAGCTTTCATTATCTTAATAACAAAAAACTACACAGAATTTTCACTTTTTACTGCAAAGCCACCAGTCCTAAATACTGTGAAGAAGTCCAGAAAAAGCCAGGCAACAAAATTTAAAGTCAATCCATAGGCCACCATCAATGATAATTCTGGGCTACTCTGCTAGAGGTTAACACTAGTATAAGGCATAAAATGCTGTTAAGAAATACTTTGGAATTTTTTTTCCATCATTTTATTCTAGTCATAGCTTCCAAAGAAATAGGCTGGGCTGAAAGTGCTGAGTACATGAAAAGGGAAGAGTCACAGAGAGGGCAATCACTGTTAGAGGCACAGGTCAGCCTTGCCTTTGACGTGGTGGAGTCCAAGCTGCTCGTTTGTGTATCATGGGCAGCACAGGACAGCTCTTCTCCTCCAGCATCACCTGGAGCTGGTGTCTCCTGCACTGGGAGCAGTGCCACTGACACAGGGAGCACATTCCTGTGCAGATGCAGCAGATGAGGTTTGTCAGGAGGGTTTTCATTATGTGCTTCCCTCTCATTTGATGAAAGTACAAGAAAGTTGCTGTCAGACCCTCGAGATGTCTATTCCTCTCTTCTTCCTCCACTCTGTACAATGTTTTCACACTCTGTGCACTTTCAGTCAACTTACTGATATACAAAGGAGAATTTAAGCAAATGTGCTTCTGCTTATATCTGCATTCTGCATTTTGTTTAAAGCCTAGCTAGGCATCTGTAAGGGAACAGACAGGTTACTGCTCTGAGCTATGAAATATTCATAGAAACACCAGTGTGATGCCTCACCTTTGCTCCTTCAAACAGACAATGGTCTGGCTGCCTCCCCAGAGCCAAGTTTCAGTGTCAGAGAGAGGAGTAAGTAACTTATTGTGCTGTTAATATATGATTATGTCATCTCTCTTAACACTCTCCCACTAAAGAGGCTGAGACCTTCAGGTCTACAAATACCCAGCTTGAAATGGAGCTGGGGATTTCTTCCCCTGTCTGTAAAGCACTCAGCTGTAATATGAGCTGAGTGGAGAAAAGGTTTCACCGGGAAAAGGTTCTGTGGCTTTTTTTTTTTTTTTTCAGGGATCCCATTTAAAAGGCTTCAGAACAGAAGTCTTAGCACATAATTTATCTTCGTGCAGGAGGATGGAGGAGATCCCATTGACCTGTTGGTCTCTTCTTGATCTAAAGAAGGACAGTGGTTTGGACAGTATTTTTTTCTGAACTTGCTGCTTTCTTCACTGACAGTCGCACTTGAATGAACCAGAAAACCTCCCCCACTGCAGCCTCAAAAAGACAAAATTTATGGCCTCTTCCTTCTTGAAATGCAGAAGAAACAGATAATTTTCCTGCACAATGCACTAACGAAACCTTTCCAGAATCTGTCTGCTGGTGCCAAGGCAACTCCTGTTACTTCCAAGACAAAGTCCTGGACTACACCAGATGCAAGCCCACTCCCACCTGGTTGCAGAGCTAGAAATTACAGGTGGTTCTAAGGACCCAGGACAAACCCCAGTGAGCTTTTGACATCTCAGTGTTGTGAAACGGAACTTGAAATATCCTTGCAGCAATAAACAGTGAGACACAGAACCTCTGGAGTCCGTAGAGCACCTTGGCTTCTGAAGAGGATGCTGACCTCATTGTTCACTGCCCAAAAGTCCTTGGGATTTTATGGACCTGCATTAAAAATCTAAATATTTTCATTGGAAGACCTATTTTTTGATGGATACTGCAAATCAGTTTAAAGTAACACTTTGTCAGCCAGAAATCTGATAAATTTGAGCGATGCCTCTTTAAATGCCTCTAAAGTTAATGTTTCCATAGTTCCTCCCTGCAACCTGGGGGAAATAAAGGTCTATTGGTGATTATTTTCCTACTTTTCATTGTGTCATGTAGACATTTTATTTTTAATATTAGGTCCAGGGTAGAAGATATCTGATTTATGTAGCTGGCATATTAATGGCCACTAACCTGGGACCATTTTTCTTTCTTGTTTTACAAAATAGATGTTCTGAAACTTCTCAATTCCTATTTTAGAAGGAGAACAAAAAATCCTCTAAAAGCTTTTTCAGATTTAAGGAATTGTGGATATGAGGAAGAAAAGAGCAGAGAGAATTCTGTTTCAAAATTGTGGCCTAAAATGGTTCTAACATGAAACCATCAACTTTCTGGCTCTCAGGTGCTTCACAGAGATTTTCTTGGGTTGTATTTGTCATAAGAATATCCAACATCAAACTTCATCAAAGCAGTACTGGAATTATTGGCCACTGTTAATCTCCTGTATTTCAGATGAATCAGTTTTGACTTTTATTAGGAGGTGGGAAAATCTCTCTCATCTGATTCCCAGCATCTTCATTCATGCATGACAACTTGTCTCCATTCTCCGCCTCTGCAGTATGTGTGAAACAAGATGTCTCAAAGTCTAATTCTAGAATTCAAGTACTGAACTGAAAAAATTGTTGAAGTTTCTCATATATTTCTGTAGCACAGGCTAGAATTATTAATAGCCATAAAACACAAGGCCCTTTGCCCACAGCTGCTCTGCAGGTGGAAAACCAGTGAACTTTACAAGAAATTGGTTTCCAACTATTTTATTTGACGCACTAGAGGAGAATAAGGGGTCTAATCTTTCAAGGACAGACATAACTTGAGTCTTGTGCCTGCCAGCAGACTTCAATAGGACAAGTTAGGATGATAGATTTAATTGTCTGTTGGGGATGTTGCTGAATCAAGGACTGGACTCCAGTGGCTGATAGATGGTCTAAAGTGTGAAGCTCCATGGAGCTGGCTAAATAGCTCTTCCCAAGTGCAGCTTGACTCCTTTCTGCCCTGTAAGATGATAATGGCAGTGCCAGTTAACATCCATGTGTTCACAGAAGGGAACTGGGGAGAAAAAGGAACACAGGGCTGAGCAGAGAAGGAAAATCACTGCACTGCAAAGAGGCTGGGGAGATGTTTCCCTGCCAGGAACATTTCTGATTGACCAGGTCAACCCAACACATCTGACAGGGCCTGTCCAGGGAGAAAGGACAGTGCTTAGGGACCAGAGGTGCTTTGGGGGCTGAAGCATGGAGGCTGATCTGTTACGTTATGTGCTGTCTAAAGCTGGCTGAGGATTGTTGCTGGAGCCTTTTTCTGTTCACAAACATTGGTATGCCAGAAAAGAAAACATGCTTTACAGCAAATTCATCAAAATGTTTGTTGGGGAAGGTTTCTAACCTCCAAAATGAAGTGTCTTGAGAGAAAGATGCAAACAGCTAATTGGACCATGCTTCTAAAGAGTGGGAAATAATAATTCCTGTGATCTTGGAAGCACAGAGTTGTTCTCCCAAACCCCAGAGGCACTTCCCTGCCACTGCCCTGGAGCAGAGCTTCTCCAGTCTCTCTGCTGGGACTGCTCCATGTGGAGAGGCAGCTGGGTGAGCACATGGAAGCTCAGCCCAAGCTTGGCTTCAACTCTGATCTCCCACATCCTGGATGAGTGCCTACCATCACAGAAATGCTCCTTTACAGTCATCTCCTTTCAGCTGTTATTTTGGGGGGAAAAGGAATAGCCTACAGTGGTTCCATGAACAAATAAAACCCACGAAATCCTTGATGAGCCAGAGAAATTATTTCTCACCATGTCCACTGCACTTAGAGTATTACCTGAACACCTGCCCTTGAACTTATGTTCAACAGCTCCTCAGAGGCCATTTTTCCTCTGCAGAGGTCTGCCTGATGCATTCAAATTATGATCTTAAAAGAACTTCCTCTGAGTGCCTGTGCTGCCTGTCGAGGGTGGCACCCTGCTCTGAGTGACCTCCAGCCATTGCTGGATGTCCTGTGCAGTCACACCTGCACATGTGCTCAAAAAAAGTGATTATTTTATGTCTTCACTTATGGCAGAGGAGGTAAACCATCACACAGCCAGAGACAGCCCATCCTCATTTTTGCTTTCAATTAGTTTTGTTTGAAGAGGGACACGCTAAAAGCCTGGCTTAGAGGTGCAGCTGAAAAATGAGCAAGCCCAAATTATTTTTTGTTGTGTTTGATTTCATAGGAGCCAATCACCAGAAATGAATCTGATTTTATTTTTTCTCTCTCTCCCCCTCTCTCTGTCACACACACATGGTCTTACTTGGAAAATGTGCTCAAGTTCTGAAAAACCTCTGTAGTTTTGGTAAACCCCCAATTGTACTCCTGAGGGAAGTTTCTGTTAAATGACGTATCTTTAATCACCTCTGTTAGAGTTTCTGAGAATACGATTAATTAGCTTTAGACATCCCTCTACCAAAAAGGTTAAGTTCATCTTCATTAGGAACGACCTCATCTTGTCTCCAATCTCTCACTGCTATCATCAGTAACGACACACCAGAGAGGCATCACTTGTCCCATGACTGAAAGGCTGTTGGATGACTTGTTTATGACCAAAGCTTTAATTCATTAAATAATGGGGAAAACAACTTTTTAATGCCAGTTGTTTTACTGCTGTGCAGACTGAGTGCTTGCCTCAGTGCTGCTGTCGCATTTGGGGCTAATTTAATGAATAATTAAATAATTTAGCTTTTAACTAAATTAATCATTTAGTTAATTCATTAATAATTATCCATTGCACTTCGATGGTGCCTTCCAGGCTAGGATATCAAAGTGTTTAGTGAGCATTATGGGGAAGTTCACCCTTCTTCCTCCCACATACAGCCTGAGTAAATGGATTTTATGTGAAAATCCACGTTAGTCAGCTTCAAAGAGAGAAGGAATCCGGTTCTGATTCTGTGGGTGGGGGTGAGGAATGGCTCAAACCATCAGCTTGCCATTTTCAGCAGACACAGACTCTCTCTCCAAAACCCTTTTCCCTTGCTAGAACAGCATGTGATGGGAGGTGGGATGGCTTAACACTGGGCATGGTGATCACAGTCCCCAGGTGCCTTGGCTGTCCACCAGCACAATAAGTTGGGGTGCAAACAGCTCCTCATTTCAGGAAAAAAACCACACCTAAAGCTGTGAAGCTTCACACCACGTTAAAGAAACCAATCTGCAAATTTTGCAGCTCAAAGAGATTAAGGTTCATCCTCACAGAGTTCTGTGACTCCTCTCCTTGGCACTAGGGAAAACAAGGCAAAGGTCTGCTCAACTCCCACAGCAGGTTGGTGGGAAGTTCAGCACTTTGTGTGCCCAGCTGATCCGTGCTCAACTCACCTTCGAGCCACTGCCCCACTCCAAGACACACTCTGCCAGGGGACTGTTAAATTTTCAAGCCATTAGTAATAACCTCCTCATCAATAATAAGCTCCTTTTATTTTTCTCCCTCTGGTACTTGAATAGCCGTGAAGGTGGTTTTGATACATTTAATGTCATCTCTCCATTTAAAATGATTTTAGTGTCAATCTGGTTCAACAAGGTGCTATTTTTAACACAGAATGGAAATTAATTTTTTGTACATAGGGAAAGAGGCTGATTATGTAGGACATCATGGCTTCTTGTATGGGAGCACAATCAGGAATCACTTTACTCATATTTTTATTTATTTTTCAGGCTTAAGCATTGCCAAAATTCTTAATGACACAACCTAGTGACTACTTACTTCAAGGAAAAAAAAAATTAGTATTCAAGAAGAGTAAACTGACAAGATGCCAAATGGATTTAACTATGTAATTCCAAGAGAGAGGAACAGAAAATGCTTTAAAGAGCTATCATGTTCTTAAGTGAAGAGGTGGTGATGCACTGCTACATGAGGGAAGAGTGGAGGCTGAGATAGTGTGGGAAGGGGGAGAAAATGTGATGCCCTCACAGGCCTTAGGAGAGAGACACAGAACAACTTTGGCGAGCAATGTGATGGTCAAGTACAATCTTTGAGATCTCTGAGGGGATTGTGCTGCAGAGCAAACACAGAGAGGGACTTTTGCCACCTCCTTGGGAAGAGGGTGAAGGGAGAGGAAACTTCTGAGAAGTGGGCAGTGCTTCTCAGCAGCCAGAGCACTCACGGAGATGAGAGCAGCACAGACAACTCTGACACCATGAAAGCAAACTGAGAGTGTTCGAAACGGTTCCAGAGGGGATCTCAGCGACTGCAATTTTCATGTGCACACCGAAAACTCATCTGGGGATGCTTGAGGGCTGATGGAAGTGCTGTACAGGGAAAAGGAGAAATAAGGAAATATTCCCAAGTGTCCTGATCATCAGCCTGATTGAGGAGGAAGCAGCTCAGAGGTAGATTGTGCTGATCCAGCAGAACCATCACACGCTGGGTTGGGACTGGTAAAACTGCTGGTCCTGGAAGCAGAAGCCTTTTCCCTCACATCTGCAAAATCCTTGTGTTCAACTCTAGATCACGTGGGCAGCCACATCTAGGCTGTTTTCCTGAGGGAATCTCATGGGAAGAACAGGAATGTGAAACATCTTTGAGAATCCTGCAAACGGTTGAAATGGCAACAATCCTGCTTGTAAAGGAAGTGGAGGAGGAGCTGGGTGGTCTGCTGTAGCTGAGGAAATATTAAGAAAGCAGAATATTGGCTTGTCTATTTAAAGAGAACAATCTATGTAATGCAAGGCTGTTGTTACCTTGCAATTGTTGTTACCTTGAAATTTAAGCGTTTGCTTAAGTGCTTTGCTGGACAGGAATGTAATTTTCCATGGGCTTAAAGCTGAACGTGTGTTGAAGAGATTTTGGTGATCAGAAGCAGGGTTTAGAGAAAACTTCAGTCTCAGCAATCATCCAACCTGCTTACACGGGAGCCACAAAGCATCAGCCCAGGTGTTCCCTGAAGTTAAAACTGTTGGTCACAGGAGCTCTCTGTAAAAAGTGAGATTTTCCAAAGGATGATGATGGAGGTGCACTCACTGCTCACTCAGTCCCTGCAATGGGCAAATCCATTGCTGGTATAAGTTTCCATAAGGCAAAGAGATCTGTTTTTCACACATTCACTTAGAATTCTCACTGCACTCTGTATTTTTACTGTCTGTTGCAAATACAGATAATATTTACTAATTTGACAGCTATTGCTATTCAGTGGGTTGAATATTTGACAGCTCCAGTCAGTGGATTGTTCCTTCCTAGATAATACTTCTAGAATAATCAGAAGCACAGTGAAAAGAAATTTAAAAGTACCTTTTTGAAGATATGCCACTGCAATGTCTTGCCCAAAAGAAGAGTTTGTCCTTAATTAGGCCAGAAGAAAGAAAAAGCTTCCATGGCATATTAGCATGCTTTTATCAGTGCGCTGAGAGTACCAAATAATTAACAAAATGAACCTCATGTAAATGTGACTGGTCCTGTGAAGCATCCCTTGTTAGTTGTCTCCAACAACTGCCATGAGGGCCTGTCAAATTTGTGTTAATATGTGTATTAATGGATTTTTTAGTAGCACCATTTACTACTTCAGAGATCATGTGTGTTGTCTATTTAACCTTGAAAAAGTCACTGGCTAAAAGTATTTGGGAATACGAGGTGCTTTTCTGCCTAATTTGTTCTGTAAGTATCAAATGGAAGATGTGTCATGGTAAATTGCATTTTCAAATGACAACTAGTGTGGCTGTCCAGCAGAGGACTTTTCTAACAATTTTCTGGACTAATTTATTGTTTATGTGTCAGCCACCTTATTTACTGGCCATTCAAACCAGGAAATAAAAAGTAAATTTAGTTCCTTATTTTTAAATACTTTCAGGTTTTATATTACTGCAATAACTTTTGAAACTCCAAGTTTAAAAGGTAAGTGAATGTAGAAGCTCATTTAGCTGCTCAATTAATTTTACATCTGCTTTATCTGAAAAAAATTATCCTTAGCCATGGCATCCAGATCTTTATGAGAGGCTTGTATTTGCATTATTTACACTTTAATATACATCACTTATTAAATTATTAATCAATTGAAGTTCGTTAAGCTCTTTGAAGATAAAAAGCACTCAGAGTGTTAAACACCATTCTTCTCACAATCATGTCTTCTAATTTTCAATGTTTTAGCACACAAAATACGTTTCACTCAGATCTAGAGGATGCTTAAAATTAGTTTGTTTATACATTTTGAGGATGCAGTTAATTTACGTAGGTTAATGATTCCTGTGGCATATTGAGGATGCTGCACAGTGAATAAATAAGAGTTTTCAAGCTGATTCGTGTCAAGGAAATTGAGACATCAAGGATTCTGTC
This sequence comes from Chloebia gouldiae, assembly GCA_003676055.1. Taxonomy (NCBI): domain Eukaryota; kingdom Metazoa; phylum Chordata; class Aves; order Passeriformes; family Passeridae; genus Chloebia; species Chloebia gouldiae. Next base: position 1,784,994 of record QUSF01000023.1, on the reverse strand, counting down.
AGTTTTCAGTGATAGTGAAAAATCTCAGATGAAATCCTACTCCTGGAGAAAAACTACAGGAAACCCCTCTTGGAGGACGAGCACCAGAATTCCAGGCTGGGCATCCTCGTGTTTCTCAGGGGAACCAGCCCCGCCAAAGCAAAACTCTCTGACACAGACACCCCTTCCCAGGGAGGCAGAGCAACAGGGCCTCCCACCTCCCCATCCATCAGGACAAATTGTATCTAATTAATTGCAACAGGATTAATTACACCTTCCACCCACCCCAGCTTCAGGCTTCTTGGATGAGCTGATGTGAAGAATGGAGGTGCACGGGGCTCTATTTGCTAATTTCTGTGGAGGTGAGGGGGAAAACAAAATTATTGTTAAAAACCTCCCTAGAGGTTAGGAGCAAATGGGAAACTCCTCAAAAAAGTGATAAAAAGATACTTGTCAGGACAACAAATTGCCTCAATTCCTGCTGATGGAGAAGAATCAACGCTTGAGTAGATTTATCAGGACCACCACAGACATTGCCATTCGTTCATGCACAAAGGTAAAACAACATCCTCAACTCTGGAAGATGTAAATAAAGATCCTTGAATTAGAGCTCAGTAGAAATGTGACCTTTTAGGGTCAGGAAGGACGAGCAGCCCTGCAGCTGCTGAAAGCAGGGGAGCAGCTGCCCTTTGCCCTGGCCAGCTCAGAGCCTGCTGCTCAGGGCTCTTCCTTTGGAGATGGGGACTGGAACTTCTCCAAGGCTGAGGAAGCTACAACACCGAGTTTTGAATTTCTTTTCTACTGCTCAGATATTTGGATTACCACCAGCTGGGGTGAATCCATTCTGTTGGTTGAATCTGTGAGCTTGGTGGTACATTTTGCTGTTATATTTGTTCTAAATAAACAACTCATTTTCCACATCAGTGAAGTTTTGGTTTAGCTACAGCAGCCCCCGCTGCCCAATTCAGATGAAAATGGATGTGAGTGAGGGAAAGCTGGTTGGGAAATCTTTCTTTTTAATCAGACCATTATTTAGATAAATCTGATATGCTGCAGGGTGGTTGATTTTCACATGTACCATGTTTCTCCTCAACATCATAAGAGATAAAATACTGACTTCTCTCTCCCTAGATTTTCACACCTCCATAGTATTTCCTTAAGCTTCAGCCATGCATAACGTGCTGACAAACTTAATTAAAGTGCAATTCATTTCCAGCATGCAATCTCCACAGCTTACAATTAAAACTTGTTTCTCCTTTACTTTTTTGCAGCAACTGAAACCTTTGATTTTCTCACTTTTTTTCCCCAGCCTCAGCTAACCGAAAGATAAACTTTTGATAACACAACGGAGTTCACATCTGTGATTCCATGTCTTTAAAAGGTATGTTCCTGGCAGCAGGAAAAACAGAACCATGTTGTATGAAGAATGTATAGAGCATTTTAAAAAGTTTTAACCAGCTTAAAGAAAAAAAAAAAAGAGAGAAATAATCCTTTGAAAGCCATGTTTGGAAAAGAACATGAATACAATTAACCTCTGAAATTCTATGCTTGTTGGTTTGCTTAGTTCAGCGCTTCCCAGGGACCATTTATCTCAAGAGAAAAGCATAAATACTGTGTAGCACTGACTTTATCAGTGCAACTTTAAGTGAACAGTGTCCCCAGAGGCACTTAAGGGTTAATCCTTTGCATCTCATGAAAGGTAATGGATTTTGATTAAAGAGAGCACCTCAGTGGCTTGGGAGCCTAAAGCAGATACACACATCCCAGCTTTATATTTAATTTAAATCCAGCACCCTCAAAGAGGAGGACAAGCCATTTATACCACCAGCAGCTAAACCAAAAAATGTAATGCAACTGACCTCAGTGAAATGGAAATTACAACCACGGCTTAGCTGTAATAATTATTTGCATAAGGTTTTAATGCCCAGTACATTTCATGGAACAGGGTATGGATTCTTAATGGAAATGAGCCCAGATTTTGAGAAAAGAACTCAGGGCACTTTTTCCAGGGGTGTTTTGAGTTGATGGACCCTTCCCAAGAAGCAGAAGCTGCTCAGAGTGGTTGGTCCAAGCAGGGGGGTAGGCAAGTGAAGGAACCACAACCATTTTCTTCACTTCCAGAGATTGTCCACATCAGAGGAAAGAAATTCAGGTTATTCCCATGCAATAGCCAGCTCCCAGCACAACACACTGAGAGCTTCTGGACCAGCCATGGCCACTCACAGCTCCGGGGGAATCAGCCAAAGAGGGATGAGGGAGTGTGGGATGACCTTGCTGGAGCATATCTGGTTTTTGAGAGAGTGACAAGCAAGTTCACACTATTTTTCACACCAGGGTGCTCCTGAGGGAATTGATGCATATAAAAAGCTCAATTATATATGATATCAACTTTCAATGTGCTGTTCTGAAAAAAAAAAGGTGAATTGTCTTGATGTAGGCAGAGAGGGATTTCATCCATAGCCCACATGGCTCCTTTATTTAAATTCTTCCTGGCTTCAGACAAATTGCTGAAGGTTGTCTATTGGTAATAAAATCACAGAATCCTTAAGTTTGGAAAAGACCTCTGAGATCATCATGACTGACCATTATCCCAACACTGCCAATTCCACCCCAACCTCTGTTCCTAAGCACCACATCCACCTGTTTTTTGACCACTTCCAGGGACGGTGATTCTACCACTGCCCTGGGCAGCCTGACCACCCTTTCAGTGAAGAAATTCTTCCTAATATCCAATCTAAACCTCCCCTGGTGCAGCTTGAGGCCGATTTCTCTCATCCTATCCCTTGTTACTGGGAGAAAGGACCAGCCCCCACATCTCTCCCACCTCCTTTGAGGTCATTGTAGAGAGTGACAAAGTCTCCCCTGAGCCTCTTTTCTCCAGCTTAAACAATCCCTCAGCTCGGGAGGGACACAAAACCCCAAACCCCAACCTCACACTGTCCAGAATAAAAGCCAACCACAGGAGAAGAAAATATGTGGTCAGCAAGCAAAAGGCCACCCTTCATTTAGATTTTAATTATGAAAATTTTTCTCTCCCGACAAATGAAATGAATTTAGTCACTCATGCATGGTGTGAAAGTTGAATTGTCTGAAAATTAAATCAAAATAAAAAATGAAAACTACAACCCAGGCTTTTACTGCTACCAACAAGGGAGCCATCCTTTAGAGGTGACATTTCACAGCAGTCCCGGAGAAATGTGATTGTTCATAGCATTAAGTAAATTATGGTCTCTGAACAGTGCGGAAATAATTGAAAATGTTTGCTGTTTTTAAGTAAATGTTATAAATCCCTGAAGGCTGTTTGAGTCTGGAAGTGGAAAAGAATAAAATGTTTCAAACAGCAAAGCATATGGGTAAACAGCCTGATGGTTTGGCTGACAACTGTGAAACTTCACCTGAAATATCCACTGGAGCAGTTTTCCATTTTCTGCCAACAAGCTCACTTTTAGAAAGTTTTCCTTTCCTTCCTCCTGCCAGCCAACACAGCTGAAATGGCAACACTTAACCAGACGTGGCTTTCTCAGGAGCAGAAATGTCAGTGCCTGAGCCCTACAGTAACACAAGCAAAGGCTGTGCTCCCTGGAATGCCAAAATGTGACTCCCTGACTGCTGCCCCGGGTCCCAGCCTCTCCCTGTCACCCCGGGAATGGGCACTGAGAGAGGTTTCCTGATGTTTTGTTTGTAAAGAGCTCACACCTCTGGCAACAGGATTCTGCTGCAATCCTCAGGCAGCTCTGTGCATAACCTGCTGCATTTTGTGGTTAATCAGGAGCATCTGATATTCCTCTTGAAATGCTTTTTTTTACCCTCATCGTGCTACATCTGCCATTTCTTCTTCCAAATTCCTGATTATTGTGAATAAAAAGAAGCTTTTACATTTTTGTTGAAGAGATGTGAGATTGTTGCTTAGAGTACACTTGTCATTTTGTCTCATCACAACAGTGTGAGACTCCAGCCCCAACACAGATATATTTACTACATCCAGATTGTGACACATCCGTGCAGAGAGGAGTCTCTAACACATCCAGCCAGCACTTCCCTCGACACAGCCCTGCACTGTACAGAGCTGTAGAGAACCACCACACACTCCAGTCCTGCATTGATTTAATGATCCATCCTTGGAAATCCGGGCTGCAATTCCCGGGTGCCAGGCACAGGTGTGCTCCAGCAGACGTGCAATGCACTTTTGGATTTTTTCCAAGCAGCAGCAAGAAGAGGAGGAGAATTAACTGGCTTGGCTCAACACCAGCCATGACCCCACCTGCACGGAGCAGCTGTGAGATGCAGCATTAGCTCCTGACAAGTGGATTACTCACAGCAAGGAGACAATTCTATTACTCAGAGGAAGGAACAAAATATGTCACCGAAAGGTTTAAGGACCACGGAGCAAACATATCAGCATTGTTTAGGAACCTATTTATGCATAGATGAGCCTAGTGGGATTCACCAAAGCACCTGCATAAGTTAGTCACCTAATTTGTACCAGCCATAAAGGCATTCAGAGCCTAATTGCTTAAGTGTTTTTGAAATTCCTGGTAGGCGTGAAAAGACCTTTGTAAATCTGCTCCCCTGTGCAACACTATTTTTATGGACAGAGACTATAAACACCAATGTACAAATGCCTATTCATGAAGTCACACTCTCTTCATCAGTGGTTTAAGGAATATTTGCAGTGTTAAGGGTTTATGTGAGTTCAAATGAGTCCAGTCATAAATTTGTTATTAATCTGCATGTAAAATTTGGCTGCATGTTGTAACAATGCATGCACAGTTATGGTTTAAACATAACTTTGCCAGAATACAAATATTCCTCCATTCTTCAACTCCAAATGTGAAGGCATCCACCGAGACAGTGTGACTGCTCCTGTGTACTTGTAGTTGAGTTTTGATTTAAAAAGCAGGCTTTCCCCTTCACTGGTTACAGCTTTTTATCCCTTACGTGAACTAAATTCCTTTACAAACAACATACATCTTGTACGCAATGCACTGAAAAAAAAAGAATCTCTCCTTTTTCATTGCAGAGATTTGTGTGGAGAGCCTGACTCCATTAATTTCAACTGGATTGACTCTATGCCATCTGTTTTCTGTGCAGCTGCTTTATTGTGGGAAGAGAGGAAGACAAGAAAGCACCCTTCTAAGCTCTACCAATGACATCCAAAAATAAGAATATAATTGGTGGAAAACCTTCTGAAGTCCGCTGCAATCACAACAGTCAAAGGGATTAGAGTGTGATCTAAAAGAATAGATGCAGATTAGGTATTTTTCAAAAGGATTTGAAACCTGCCTTCAGACCCTTTCCAGACCCTCATCCCTTAGAAGTAAAATAAACAAGGCCACTGGCATGCGAAGCAATCAAACTTGAATTTATACAGACTGGTGTTTCTCACGCTTTTGCAGCATATGGTAGACAGGCAGTAACCCATCAAACAGTGATATCAGTGCAAGAAGCAGCAAGGTGACACACAGGAACATTTGCCCACTGCACACAGAAGGGCAGTGCCTCAATTTTAGAGGAACAATCCTGGTTTTGCGTCATCTTAATCCCTGCTCTTACCCAGTGACGTTGTTGCTATGTCTGTGCAGCAGCAAAAGGAAAGTTCCATGCAGAGCAGAAAGGAATACAGCCTCCCAATTTCTAGAGGGTGAATAATGTCTAAACCACAGCTAAGAAAACAATCCCCCAAAGCAGCTTCACAATCACACGAAGGAAGTGCTCAACTCATTTCATGTAATACTGCACTACCATGCACACACACTTTGTTGGTTTTTATTCATTCCTGGTTACATCTGGGGCACAATACTTCTATCAAGCATACTGACATTAATAAAAGGGCCTATTTCAGGTCCATCCTCAGCATCACTCATTCCATGATCTAAACCCCACTGCATCTTCATCTTAATACTGCCAGTAGCTTCAGTCACATTTGTAAATGTGTTCTTGGTCCCAGAAACAATTTATTTGTGCTTGAAGTCGTTGTGATAAGAGCGCTGCCTTTGCAGGATTAACCGATGCTACCCATGTATTTATGACTCGGGCAAGTTGTTTTTCCAGCTTTAATAAATAATGAAGTCCGGATGGTTTTCAAGTGGGTTTTCGGCCTCCTGGAGCTGCGGTGTGAGCCGGAACAGAGCTCTGATGCCAGTCAGAGGCAGAAGCTCGTTCCTCTGCCTAAGTAATTCTCAGCAGAATGCACCAAGCACAGCACAGAGCCCTGCTGCTATAAATCCAGCCCCAGCCTGGTGAGGAGCGGGGTGGGAAGTGAGGCTGGTGGAGCTCCCACTGCGCCGGGTGTCTCTCGGAAGGCTCCATCCCCTCCCAGGTGCTGAGCTCCCTCTGTGCTGCATCAAGCCCTGCTCAGAGGCAAAGCAGGGCCCTTAAGGGAAATGGAGCTTGACATGTAGATAATACCTTCATGAAGCAGACAGCAGCAATTAGCTGGGGACGCATCCTTCCCATGCAGGGCTGTCAGATCTCCTCATGCAGCGGAGCTGAGGATGGATTTTGCCGTGCTTAGGGAGCAATGATTACTTTCTTTTTCTACCCCACTTTCTGAGAGAAGCCATCCTTTTCTTCTGAGCAGGACAGTCATTGTGACTTACAGCAAAAGATCAATAGAGAGGTGGGAAACATCCTCCAAGAACCTACATGTTCACAAAGGCTTTTTCCAAAGGGTTTTAATTTTCACTCCTACATTTTCCGTGCTTATTGTCTCCACAACTTTGTGGTCAATAAGCTTACACTGGTGATGGTCTAACAACCACCCTGCTCCCCCAAGACAAAGTGCCATCTATGTGGCACTGTTGGAGATCTTTAAACAATTTTGTTTGATTTTCACTGCAGAGACTGTTGATGAAAGACTGAAACTCTCTTCTGAAACTTTGTCCCTGAGGTGCACGAATTCCTGCGTGACCCTGTCACGCTCGTTCAGCATAAAAGCTCCCTCCCCTCTGCAGACTCCAGCAGCCAGCGATTAGCAGAACAAAATACACAGCTGACACGGCCCTGCTACCTCCTATTTCAGACTTTCACAGTTTCCAGTGCATTTATCTCAACTTTCATCAGGAATGGTGAAGTTGTCTCGGCTTGGTGGAGGTGCACAGAATCAAAGAGTGAGGAATTCAGCCTGAGCCTTCCCAAGCCTCTCACTCACACCACAGCCAGACATCACCCAACAGTGAGGTGGCACAGCACCTGAACTCAGCCCACCTGGACATTTAAGGCTCCCTAGGCAGATTTAAACTGCTGTCTTGGGAGAAGGGGGTTTTTACTTCCCTATGTTCATTTATTCAGCCATTTTATACATAATCCTTATCTACCTTTATTGAAAACAACACATGTCTGGGGGAATGGGACTTCAGCTCTGATTGCTTTAAAATGCTTATACCGTAGATATTTACATGTTGTACATGGCAGAGCAATACAATATTTAACTCAAACATCACAAACCCAAAGTGTTTCAGGTACTTAAATATGTGCCTTAAAGCAAGCATTGTAAACACCTCATAAAAGCAAAATTCCCCAGTGTTGGCAAATAAAAAAGCTGCAGGGTGGAAACAAAGAAAGCACAAAGAAGAACCATTGCAAGATAACAGCCAATGAATAAAACACAGCTGGAATTATACCACAAAAATTCAGTGTCCTCTTCAATGAGTCATGTCTTCCTTGCCTGCCTACCCCAGTGGACCAGATTTTGGAAAACCTCACAGCTTATAAATGTGGATTGGTGGTATTGAATACTAAGTAAAATATATACATGTGTATATAAATATATGTATTTATGTATGTAAACATACACTTTAATGCATCATATGCCAATGTAGGCTAATAATTTTTATATATTTTCCCTAAAGCTTTGATCCAACAGAGCAAAAAAGCAGAGGGAAAAAAATCACGTAGCCCTGTTCTGTGTGTAGACACATCCTGACAGTGCATTTTACGTGTGTTAAGTTAGAGAAAAACCCTTGCTGCAACATGGAGAGGAGCAACACTCCAGAAATGTTTTCCCAGGGTTACAAGGTGCCTGTGTCGTATGCAATACAGCATTTCCCAGCTCCTGGGAGCTCCTGCAGGAGAGAGGTTTCCATTTGGAATCATCAGAATCTGTTTTATGCCAAACTGACTTGATCCAAAACATTTGCTTAGTAAGTACGGCCTTGGTGGCTGTACTGTGCATATTAAATAGGCCACTTTGCTATTACAGTGGCAATAAAAGCAATGAAGAGACTTTATGGGCAAGAAGAAATGCATAAAGGCTAGGTACATCTGGACTTTGAATAATGCATGAAGACCAAATTTGAAGGCCAGCTTGTAAGATAAATGCAGTCCCCAAAAGTCACTGGAACTGTCTGATCATTCTGGCTCATTGATCTTCAAGGGGTTTAGTGCAAACACTCTGGTCCGAGGTACTGCCTCACTCCATCAAAGCTCCTCTGAAAGAGTCAACATTTAGATGAATTTCAAACTACAGTGAGAATATCACAGGTTACCCAGGCAGCTCTAACTTCTTCCACACAGCGTTCAGAGAGTGAAACACAAGCAGAAGTGAGAAGCCACTTTTTGGTCATGCAGCCAAGTGCCAAGTCTACAATGCTCTCCCCCTGCTCCAGCCTGCCAGACACCTGTCCCTGCCTCTCCCTGTTTCTGCAGATGACACATGAAATTCAAAAGCATTTGGGACATATCACCTCCCTTCACCACCTTGAATCCCAAAAGCCAGTGCAGGAGGAAGATGGATCCCTGCTTTCCAGCAGGATGCTCCAGCTCCAGGTTATTGCTCAGAAAGGGGCAGTACTGCCTTTCACCCACTGAGAGGGAATTTTCTCACACAGGGCAATGCCAAACCCTCCCAGTCCTGAGCCCTTCCATGCTGCTGGAGCTCCTCTGTGTCAGTGTTTGGAGCTGTGAGTCTCCAGTTTTCTCACCACCATGCCTGCAGGGTACGACAGCAGCGTTTTTCTGGCACAGGTCCTAAGGGGCTGCCAAACTTGTATTTACTGATGGCACTCCCATGCTGTGGATTGCAGGTTTCCTGGGATTAGTCATCCAGGCAGATCCATTCCTTGGGCTTTCATAAGCTGTGCTCAAAATGCTGAGGGTTACATCTAGAAATGAAAAATAGCAATTAATGGAAAGAACCTGTAGAAATCTCTTTTGCAGTGGCTAAAGAATAAGGATTATATATTTACTTCAGAAGCGAGCATTTAACATGGAGACACTTCACAACTGGTAATTGTCAAAAGGAATCTCCTCATCCTCTAACCTGTGCTGCTCACTGAATCAAAGAACTCAGTGATTGCCTCAGTAATGGGCAATCAAGCCATGGCCAGGCACTAAAACCAAACCAGGAATGGACTTTAAACAGTCGGCCATAAATATAAAAATCAGAGCCCCATGGGTCGCCAGGGATGCAAATGGTGTTGATTGTTCTGGAGGGCTTTAACTCCTTGAAGTTTTTGCTGCTAATGAGAGTGAAGGGAGTGCCCGTGGCAGACAACACTGCCTCCCTCCCTTTTCCCAGATCACCTGGATGAAAACAGCCAGCAATTATCTTGCCCTCCCTGCCCCCAGCTGGATGGAGAGGGACAAAAGAGGGGGTGCAGAGGGCCCTCTCAGCAGGGTTTAATTTCTGGGGGTTTCCCAGCTACAATGTGTGCTGCCCTGGCATCCTCACAGTATTTCTAAGGGTGCTGGGGGTGCCTGAGGCACTGAGGATGCTGCTCAGCCTGATGCCAACACCTGGATTCTTGGGGAGGAAGGGGTGGAGAGGTACAGAAGCAGTGAGATTGCTTTATAAATTACAGCCTGGATTCAGCTGACACATTTCAAGCTTCAAAAGAGGCATAAGCACTACTCATAGGGTTTAAACTGTAAATCCTTAAAAAAAAATCCTTGAAAACCAAAGAAAGGCAACGCCAGGACCAAAACTTTCCTCACTTCATTTATATTTTACAATAGTTCAGCTTGTCAGTAGATATAATTTGTGCTTCCTGCTCAGAAGATGCTCAGAACTGCCACAAAACTGCCAAAAGACGCCAACTTTTGTTTTATTTTGTCCTTGCTGCTCCATCCCTTTAGAATGGGCCAACAATAAACTATATTTAATGTAAAGTATTAAAAGTGAAGTTCTCCCCAGGCTGATACTCAGTGCATGGACTTTCAGGTCTTCATGGTCATGTTATAAATCAGCTGTGAATTAAACCTCTGTCAAAACATGGGATAAAAGGGCTCTTCTGGTTGCTGCTATTGTTATATATTGTACAATATAACGTGACCAGTTTCAGAATGGAATTTCCTGCATTTCTAAGAAGTGTTTCCCATTTGGGAATGCTGTCCATTAACAGAGATACTTTTATATAAGAGCTCACACAAACAGGTGCTGGGTGTTGAGTTTTCTGTTGTTCACAGTTTAATATATTGACAGATTTTAGGTTCATTTGATCATCGTAGCTGATTTTATCTGTACCACACATTTAGAGTCACTTCAGAGAATAGATTCTCTGTGCTGTTGTGCATGCTCTTTATAAATTTCATGTTCATTACATGTACCAAAACGAGATCAATAAAAAAGAAATAAAAAATATAACTGGCTGGGGGCCTAAAAGAAAATATCAGGCAACCATCACAGTTTATCTGTTGCTAAGTGTGAAGACCCCATTCCTTGAGAGCACAACAAGTTGCCACATGTCTCCACAGACATATGTCAGATGTGTTTCCTGCCAGCCACTGGTGGCTTAATTTTTTTCTGAAAATATCTGGGGCCAAATTTCCATTAAACAATGCAAAAATCCAAGAGAAAACTTTGAGGAATAATACTGCATGTTGAAAATAAAATGTCTGTTTTAATAACTACTGTTATCTTCTCTCTCCATACAATACTACCTTTTGCAAGATAAGGATGTAAATTCTATCTAAAAAATATGCATGTGCAGATAAGTGCAAACAGATTTGCATTGACTCATCCCAGGGCTGTCAGATTTTGGGGTCTATCCCTCTTCTACCAGCCCAGATTGCTCCCCACAATCAGGGCTGCTCCCTGCTGCCCTGAAACACCAAAGTAACACCGTTTTTTTATTTTTTCCAAATTATTTCTTCAGATGGAAATTGTCATAAGCTTCTTGGTTTCATTCTGATTTTGAACAGAATTTTTGAAACTACCAGAATGTAAAGAGGATTTTTCAAGCTTACACCAGCTCTGCCTTTGATTTTTAAAAGAACTTGTTCACATCTCTTCACACTCAGCCTGGTCAGTCTTTTGTTTTGCTGTGTTGTCATTGTCTGATTCTCCCCACTGCATCCTGCTTCCAATTATGATTTAAATTAAGCTTAAAACTCTATTCCAAGCACAAAGACTTCTCTTGCCCTCTACACCGCTTTCATTTCCCTCCACCCCCAGGTTTTCTTTTGTTTCTTTAGCTGCAGAAGAGCCTCACAGATCAGCCTGCAGCTGAAATTCAATTCTTTTGGATGTGTCTCCTTTTCTGTTCTGGGGACTCTTGGATCCCCTACTTGCCTCTTGCTCCCTGTGCCAAATCTCCAAACTTTCTTGTGAGCACTTATTTTTCATGAAGGGAAAGAAAAGAAAGTCATGCACAGGAACATGCACTGGAATAGGTCATTCTGTTAGCAGAAACTGATGGCAAGAATAAAAATAAATCTCATAGCTCTGACAGTTACTCATTTTAAAAGGACTGATGGGAGACAAGCATAAAAAACAAAAGCCCAAAAGCAGATTTGAGCAAGAGGGCAAGCAGCATAGATCTAACAACCTAATAAAACCTCAGCCAAAACAATTTTAGAGAGGAGAGAGCTCCAGCAGAAGGGAGCATATGTTTGACTCAGCCTGATTAAAACAAATAAATAGAGGTGCAGCCATCCTGGAAAGGAAAACTTCCTCAGTCAGCAAACACAGACCAACCCAGGGGTGAGACTATGAAAGATGAGAACAAAACCCTCAGTAACCTTGTAAATGGTGGGTGCTTAATTTGGGCAGTCTTGTATCAAGAAAAGAAAAAGCAAAAATAGACATAATCCTGAAAAACACACACACACACAAAAAAAAAAACAACCAAAAAACAAAACAACAACAACAAAAACCCCCCAAAAACCCAGAAAAATGAAAATAATGGAGCCTCAGTAAAAGGAGGCCTTCAAGATTTATTTGTTTCTTTAACAGGAGAAGAAAACAAGAGGAGGTTATCTTACCAAATAAAAGATGCTGCAGTGTAGGCTGGTCAGATGATCCTGTTCAACATTGGCCACAACAGGATGATACTTAAAATGGTGATACTTTCTCTTATAATGTGCAATATGTGACATATTGCAACTGGATTTAAGGGGAATTGCACTTTGGGATGGACCAGCACTGTTACCACTGTTACACGCCCATTGATTTCAATCTTAGAAAATGAGCATTCTTGTATATTTTCAGGCCTTTTTCCCCCCCTTGTGCTCAAACAAGACCTGAATGACCATTAGGATGTTAATGAATTGCAAGATAAAACAATTCATTAGTCGGGAGGGAAGGTTAATAAAACATAATCCCTTCCAGTGCGTGCTGAACACATCACCAAAGCTGGAGTCTGAAGCAGGGGCATCTCAAAGAACTGAAACTGCTGATTGAGGCTGGAGGAAAGGTTTCCACCCAAGGATTTTGGATCAGCATTTAGGAGGAAACGCAGTGATCACACTGAATGGCAAACACCAAGCACCAAGCAGGTGCCAAGTGTGGCAGAGTTCAGGTAAATCTGCCAAGGCCACCCACTCCTCCTGAGCTGCTCACCACAGCTGGACTTTTCCACTTACAGGACAAACTAGTGCTGTATCCATGTAAAAAGACATAAAAGATGGAAAAAGATGGATGAGTGGTTTCACAGGGGACATTTTTTGTGCACATGGGAGGCCTGGGGACACCCACTAATGGCTCTCTGTGGGTAAACCTGATTTTTTGTCCCATGAATATTTTGGGCTTGCCAGCTGTACACTCAAAGCAACCCTAATTTATGGTTTAAATGCATGTAAAACAGAATTGATAGTGTGAGCATCAATTTAAACTGATGTAAAATTGATAAAAGCAGAAGGGCAGATTATTCCTAACAAACTGGATGGGAGCAGAACAGAAATTGAGTTCAACACCTGTTCTGTCCCAGGTCTTGTGGAGTTGGTCTGAATGGTTTAGATGTGTCTCCAGAAATCATAAAACACACAGATGAACCATATTAATCTCTCCTTCTAGAGTATCAGGATTTCTTTTTTTTTTTTTCTGGACTTTTCTTGCTATTGTTTAGTTAAAAAGCAATTTTTGATTGCATATAACTTTTTACATGTATATATGATATTTACACAAAGAATGAAAAGGCATTCAAAATAAAAATCACCCTAAAAATACAAAAAGGATATCCCAAATTTCCAACTGGATAAATAAGGTATCTAAAAACTATAGGAGAATCATCTGTAGCTAAAGCACCACTGAAAAATGTAATTCCCTATTATTTTTAAAGTCAGCTTCAGCTAGGCTTTAAAATTTCAATAAAGCACAATTCACAATTCAGGGTTTTGCTGAGATGTTAGATTACACTTTGAAAATATTTAAGATTCATTTCCTGCTAAGTGCCAAACTACATCTCAGGAAAAAGATGTAAATTCATAGAGAGAATTTAAGTAATGCATTCCACGAGAGAACAGCAAAATGCCACATTTCTTTTATAGTGACACATTAACCTCCTCATATCAGCATGTTGAAAGGAAAAAAATCCCTTCACTCAACAAGACCAAAAAGCCTTATTTTTGCCCATTACTGTTTGCTTGCATTTATAAGATTCCTTTAAAGAAAAAAGCTTAATGCATCCATGGGAGGAGGATTAGATAATTTCTATCTCAGATATCTGAGGGAAATGGCAAAACAAACTGCAGGTCTGGTAATTTACTGCTCAAACCTGGACAAGTCCAGTGTGACTGGGGAAAAGCAAAAAAAAAAAAAAAAACAAAACATGGAGGAAACAGGAGGTGCTTTTATTTAACCCAGAACAGCAAACATTGGTTGTTCAGTCAGGTTTGGTATGCAGGGTAATTTGGGTTGCTACCAAGTAGAAAGAATTATGGTGCTTATAAAATCTATGTCTTTGTCACAGCTAACCCTAAAGCTTCCCCATTACTGGTACAGCCTCTGCGTGAGATTCAGAGATAATCAGGGTACAAAAAAACACTTTGTTGAGTGGGAAACAGAAAATGCAACTAAGCTTTGCTAAAAATAGCCCATGCCAAACTATCCTGATATTTTGTTTGAAAACAAATCCCCAAAAGCAATAGCTGGAGTAGCACGAGGAAATGCAGAGGGTCTGATTTATCCCAGTGTCTCTGAAGCAGGCAGGATAAGGTGTTCTGGATGCTGGGAAAGTGAGGAGCTTTGAAGTGCTGCTGATTTGTCTGAATAAAAGCAGGCACAAGAGGAGGAGGGAGGCTAAAAATCATGCCTGCCATGGGTCCTGCTGAATTTTCCTATTAATGATACAGACACAAGGAGGAGAAGCGTGTGGATTCCCTGGAGACACGCTGGAAAGCGCTGCCAGCACGGGATGTAGGAAGAGGGCTGGAGGACACTGGGGCTGAAGGAGATGGGAAGAAATTCAACCTTCTGCAAGGGCACATACATGGACATTAATAAAATCTTCAGCTAATAGCTAAAGGCTGCTCTTTTAAGTGCTTCATCCAAAGGCTTTCCCAGTGTGAGAGGAGAGCTTGGTAACGAGAGCACATTTGCCTGCAGCTGCCATGGCTGGCTCCTCTCCATCACCTTCTCCCTCTTGCCCCATGGCCTCTCTCCTCTCGTGTGGCCTGAAATAAATTTTGTTCATGATCAAAGCACAGATTCCTCTTACCTTTACACCTGCTGTATTCCTCTTCCATGACAGAGATGAGTGAAGCACAGAGCTCTGTGTCCTTGCAGGCAGCAGAGGCTCCTCACTTGCAGACCTGCAGGGAAGGGATTGAGATGCTCTTTTT
>QUSF01000023.1:1373791-1769918 GCA_003676055.1 Chloebia gouldiae | reverse complement strand
AGGAAAGGAAAGGAAAGGAAAGGAAAGGAAAGGAAAGGAAAGGAAAGGAAAGGAAAGGAAAGGAAAGGAAAGGATGTGGCTTATCCTCTCGAACTCAGGGAGGAACTCAGGCACAGGATTTTGCTGCTCTAAAAGTAGACTGTGGTTGCATCCTCCACTGCCTGCCCCATCTGCCCTCTAACCTTGGCATTAACAGCAAGAAGTCTTTTACTCAAAGTTGACAAATTAGTTCTGGAATGGGGTTATGGGCTCTGAATCCCATTTTCACAGCATCTCCTGTCCCATGGATGTGGGTCAGTGCTAAACCGTGGATCTATGGAGGATTTCGAACACATCCCTCTCTTTAGTATTTCCTAAGGCAGGCTTAAGTGTTCCCTGATTTACTCACTGCCTGCTTTGAATCTCATTCTGAGGCACTTAATCCTCTCCCTTCACCCCAGAGGGAATTCAGGCATCTCACTCAACTCTGTGAACTCTGCTCCTGGAACAAAGCCTGTAACCACCGGGCACACGCTCCAAAAAGCCTCTTTCTGTTCATGAGGCCAAGTTTTGGGTTCTAATGGCACTAATCATCCAAGAGGCCATCGCCCAACCTCTTGCATGACACAGCTCCAGCACTTGGAACCTCATGTCTGATACAAAACTGATACAAAACTCTGGGATGAGTACATTTCTCCACTGGAAACTGCTCATCAAACCATTTAACCCAAGAAAGGTTCCTAAAAGGAGCAATATCCTGAAAGGCAGAGGAGGAACAGGAGAGTTTATCTGTGCTGGAAACAGGTTTTACAGCCCTGAATTATGTGATATTTTATTTTCCCCTGATAATTTTAGGTCAAAATACTGTGTAAACAAGGGATCCCTTGTAAAAAAAATTAAGGGGTGGGTAGTGATTCTGCAGGTATCTGAGAGAGAATTGTGCCTAAGCAGGAACAGGAGGTTATTCCTTGTCAGATAATTTAGATCCTGTCATGGTTTCCAAATTCAGGCAGTCAAACCACAACAACATGAAATGCAGCTGGGCAGGACAATCTTAGCAATACATGAACCAGTTCCCCACAGGAGGGCAAATCTGTACCTTTCAAAGAGTGTAAAATCTAAAGTGGAAACCCATCATCAGCCTGGGATTGGGGTCTCACAGCACCACCCTGATATGGATCTCCAAGATTGAAGGTCAGGTTTTCCATGTCTGAGAGTGGCAGTGAGGTGACCAAGGGTCCCTGCCTGCTGCCCCATCTTCCCCACTGTAGCCTTCCTCTTCACACAGCTTCTCTTTTTTCAAATCACTCTTTTCTGGTATCTTTCACCTGTCATGAAGGTTTAACTGCTTAAACTTTCCCAGAGCAGCTATTCCACAAATGGGGCTCTGTCAAGGGGGAAGTGGGAGCTCTGCCCTGCCCTGGTGCTCCTTCCCACTGCTCTGGTTTGGGTTCCAGCTGCACACCAGTGGTTTCCTGGCAGTGCACCTGGCTGCATCTGTCATCCCACCAGCCCTAAGAATCATCCCTTTTTCCTGGTTTCTGAATGCTCTTACAATTATTTCTCCACCTTCCAAAGCATCTTCTTGTCCCTTAGTTAAATAGACTAAATTTAAGTGCCAAGAACTCAGCTAGGTGAATAGAGCAGGGCTAAGATTGCATGGAGAAAATCCTTGGAATTATCGATCCAGTTGGTTTCCCAGTGTATTTTCCCAATATATTTTACCATAGTCCAGGCTTTTAACACCACCCAGGAACACAAGGCTTGACTAATGGCCACTGAAATTCAGTGCTGAAGTTTTGAAAAGGTTTATTTAAATGAATTTTACTTGGCATTTTCTTCACAAGTTATAAAAAGCCTCTTTCTTGCTTCAGTAGTTACACTGTGTATATTCTCTTGGACTTTCATACTCATTCCCTCTTGTTTGGAAGTCAAACAAATTTATCTCCAGCTTTCATCTACTTCAAAAAGGGTATTTGTTTGTTGCTGTTATGTCTGTGGTACATATCAAAACCGTGCAGGCTTATCAAGTGTTAACAGTGTTTATCTCTAAATTTTGCAGTTGTTTTCAGACACACTGAAATGTGTTTTTCTCATGTGCAGCCATATTACATTAAGAGAATGTTATGGCTTTTATAATCTTTGAGTGCTAGTTTTAAGATAGATGCATATGAATATCTGTCACATTTAAGTATCTCCTCCATCAAATTCAGTAAGTGGCTTATTAAGAGCGAAATGACTGGTTCATACACTCATTAGAAAAGGGAGATTTCATGGTACAACAAAGAGGAAACGAATTTTTTTATTTCTGACTCTACAAGAAAGAAGAGAGAAACAAAATGCTTAAAGAGAAAGTTTAATCTCTTGTATGAGCTGAAAGAATCCAGAAGATTTGCTTTATGCTATTGGTATGAGTTAAAGATCCTTTTATCACTGTATGGAGAGAGTGAAAGTTGTAATTAAATAAGTAATCGGTGGCCTACACAAATGAGTTTTTTCAGCTTAATTTTCAATGCATAGGCCAAAAAAAGCCACTTGGGCTCACTCCTCACAACACAAACCAGGCATGATTTTGCACTATGATTACTGATTGGAAATGGTTGAACTCTGTGACAAGGCACCAAAGTAAATTTTCCTTTTGCAGTGCAATCAAGGACAGGACTATATTCCCCATCTGGACTTGACCTTGAGCAGCAGGGATGGCTGGCTGATTTCTCTCCCCTCAGGAGCAGTTCTGTGATGGATTTCTGTGCACCACAAACAGCTCACTGGTGCCACAGGGGCCCTGGTCATGCTGCCATTGATCCTGAAGTCCTTTCTGCTCCCAGATGCTGAACTTTCCTGCCCATGTGGAACTGCCTGGTGGTGGCCACCCCTGGAGCTCAGGTCAGAGGCTTTGTGCACCACCCTTTCTTCTTCTCCACCTCTCCTTTCTGGGCCATTCCTCTGGTTCTACGTTTCCTGCCTCCTTTGGAAAGAAAGGTCTGAACCATGTTGTACTTCAGAGGCTGGACCTTTTTTTCTCCCAGCATTTGCTCTGCCTCACCTTGGAATCTGTCCATGAATATGAAAAAAGAGGAGATAATGCCCATTTAATGGATAATGCCCATTTTATAGAAGTAATAACTGAAATCATTAGTATTTCCCACTCCAGGTTACCTCAGCTTCATCCCACAGCTTCTTATGACTGACCCCAAAGAACAGTTGGTTTATCACTTTATTATTTTTATAATTTGGTGCTTTTCCAGGATGCTGAGTTTTTCTATTGTTTTTTTGCACTACACTTCCTCTTCTGCTTTTCTTACCTCTGTCATACTTTTGGGAATACCCTGAGCTCCTCTAAACTCCTGTGTTGCCCCTGCCAAGTGGGATTCAGTTCAAGGACAGAGGAGGGACCTGATCTGACAGCTGTGGGCATGGCTGGAGAGGAGAGGCATGGTGAGATGTGCAGTTCTGGGGTTGGGGGGGAAAACACACCTTTAGCTTTATTTATGGCAGTGCTGCCCCTCCCTATGACCTTTTCCTTTCCTTTTAAGACCTTGAAGAGTTTAGATGTAAAACTTCCATTATTATATTCATGCTTTGTGGTTTTGTGCACTACCTGGTGACTCCTCCCCCCTATTTATCCCCATGTCATGAGTTGTCACAAAAATACAGCTAAAGATGGCCATTTGCACGCCCATCCTTCTTTTCTGCTCCAGCTTTCTTGTCTTCCTCCTGATCTCCATGGCCCAGTAATCCCCATCTGTCCTCCTGCTCCGTCCCTTGGCACCATCCTGCAGGTTTTCCTGCAGGCAAATAAACTCACTTTGCAATTGAGGCATCTGGGCTAACTGGATCAAGCAGAAGTTCTGCTGCTGAGGACAGTGATTACAATTTTTCATCATCATCAACAGTACAGTGTGTTTTCAAGTACTGGATTTGCTGCTGTGCCTCAGAGTGGTGGATTTATAACCTTAGAAAATCAGGATCTGAGGATGTACATATATTATCTCCAAGGAGCACAGCTATCTGTAGTAATAAGGAGATTTTTTTCTGCAGATAGCTTGTAGTATGAGCCTCATAAAGGTTTCATGTAACAAAGCTATGCAAGGCTTTTAAGCCAGATCTCAATACAAGTCCTAATTTATATTTCCTATTTAAATAAATGGCCAGATTTTCAGAAGTGCTAGTGAAAAAGTTTGCCTCTTTTGGGCTCATGAGCTGGGTTCAGAAGTGAGAATTTGAAAGCTGTGCATATTTCCGGGGAAGTGGAGCTTGCCTGCAAGAGCAGAGGGGCTGCAACAGGGAACTACATCCCAGCTCCTTCCCATTTTCCTTTGCTGCTCCTGTGTATACAAAACCCCCAGTGTTTGGTCAGTGCACAAAAAAAAACTAGGTGGAAAGGTTTAAGTTTATAAGGAAATGTTCTACTGTCTCCTCTATCATTTTTTATAAAAACCTCATACCAACCAAAACTAACAAAAACAACCCCAAAACCTAATTAAAAAAAAAAACAAACCCTAACAAACCCCCTAAAGCTGTCTGACATCTCTATTTTTTTCCTAAATTCAGTTCTAACTGTCCAAAAGAAATCAAACTACAGTGGTTTATATAGAAAATCTATCTGCTGCTTGTCCTGATAAAGCAGTACTTACGTGCTTGCAGGTGTTCCACAATCTGCTTGAAAAATCTGTGAAAGAAGCATCATGTAACATATTTAGCTACTGAGAGGGAGAAATTGCTACATTATTTCATTTCTTTATTGTTAGATCACTTGATTATTTTGCAAGCCTTTCACCATATGTTGCTAATTGACGCACAACGGATGTGTGCTCTGTTGTCTTCATTAATTTGTAGAAACTAAATATTTTGTTTTTCACTTAAACTTGCTAAGATCCAGTCTGAAAAAAATCCATAATTAGGCTCACACTGTTTGTAGAGTGCAGCAAGAGCATCCTGGCGCTGTCAGCTGGGGAGGAGGAGGAGAAGGGAGAGAAGAATGAACTGTGTGAGTGAAATCTGCAGGCAAAAGAGATATTGGCACGAGCAGTTACACTTTGCAGTGTCCCTCAGCTAACTGTGCTTTGGGAAAGGGCAAATCAAATAAATTTAGTATACCTTCCTGTAATGAAGATATTGCTGGAAACAAATCAGCCCAGCTCGGAGGAGTACAAAGGATCGGAGTTTTTGGAAGTGCTGGGATCTGCAGCCTCCATCCCCTTTGGCACTGGTTTGTGCCAGAAGGAACTCACAAAACCTCACCCCAGCCAGCCCAGCACTTCTTTCCTCTGTGTGTTAATTCTGGTGGCTGTCTGGTGGTAATTCCCAGTGTTAATGTTGGTGGCTGGTCGTAATTCCCAAATTCTGACTGTCCTGCATGGTGCTGCCTGCTCCTGATGTGCTGCAGAGCACCTCAGTCCTACCTGAAACAGGTAGGACTTCTCAGCCCCTTCAGAAGATTAATTAGAGTGAGGTTGAACAGCCATGGTCCCTTCCCCTTTTGCCCAGTCCTCAGAGCAGAGGGGAGGCTGGAATGCCCAGCACTGCCATGGGGCCTCAGGGAGCTGCTCTTTTCCTTCCCTTAATTCATGGTGATTTAATGGCTGGTTTAAAAGACCACAAGTCTGGGCTGCCAGACTGTTACCCAAGCTCCACTTTTGCCCTCAGCACTCTGACTTTCTGCCACACATCTCTGGAAATCCTGAATCCATCCTCCATAAGAAATTCAATATTGCTATTATGTTACAGGGCCTCATTAACATGAGTAAAATCTTCTCCTGAAAGGCACCATAGAGAGACAGAATTTTATCTTTTCCCTTTCTAGCAATGATTACTTTTCCATCCCTGTCATTCAGTGGAATGAGCTTCATATTTATTTAGAACCTGAGAATTCAGATTTACTATGCAAAAAAAAAAAATCTGCAGAGTTGGCAGCCCACTTTTTTTGTAGGAGACCTCCACTGGATGCTTGCAGACATTCCACCATTTTCTCCAATACATGTTCTGGGTCTTGTCTAATGTCCTTGGTAAATTATCATAATTTTTTTTTTTGCCTTAAGAGCAGGAAGTAATCAGTGGTCTTAAAAAAAAAAAAAAAGAGAAAATTGACTGCCTATCTCTCTGGCTAGATATACATCCAGAAAAAGAACTGAACACAGCAAAGTAATAACAGAAGTTGATCAATCTTATATGCTGTGGCACTCACAGATGTATCCTCCCAAAGATGAATTTTCTGTCACAAGTCCAAACCACTAAAGCATGAGGAATAGCAGTAGCAGATATCGCTGATTGTAAGAAGCAGAAGTCTCTGATAGTTATCTAAATATCTCATAAAAAAAGATTATTTTCTGTCTCGAGGCTTGCCTTCCAGGTAGAAATGGAATATTGCCTCTAAATGTTATTAAGGAACAGATGGGTCTGCACTCCAGATCATCTTTAGACCTCCAATAGCAGCAAAGCTCTTCATCATTGAGAGGCTGAACATTTGCCTGAAACTCATGAATTGCTACAAACCAGCTCTGCTCAGGATTGGGCTGTATCAGTAGATCTCCAAGAAATAAAACAAAAAGCACCAAAAAAGGCCCTGCGAAGCCACCCAGAGAGACTTTTTGATTTTAGCATGAAAACACAGTTTGAATTCTTTCTAATTTCTCTAAAGGAGAGCCAAATCAGCTCAAGTTTGTGACGGCTGAAGGACACTGACTGACTTAGTGGCACTAACAAGCAAACAAAAGCAACAACTGCTGTAGCTGGCACTTTTGCAGAGGTTTCAGCTGTGGCTTTGCAGCATGACTGGCACATCTCTCAGATGTGATTGTTCTGGCAGAGAAGCCAGAGGCTGGTTTTCCTTGGCACTGCCCACAGCTGGTGACGTGTGGCACGAGGAGGAGCAGAAGCACTCTTAGTTCCTGTTCCAAAGGCTGTGGAGATTAATGGAGAAACTCCAGCTGGAACAAGGAGGTGTCACACCTTTTCCTCAGTGCCTGGTATTTCCATTAGCCTCTTCTAAATCTGCAAATTGCCGAATCAGGCTTTTGTCAGTCCACGTAATGACTGGAACTCCTCCATCAGCAGACATGGCGAGTCAGTGCTCACACACTTCTCTCAGAAAATGAAGAGAACAGAATTTGGTCTGTTGCAACAATGTGCTGCATCTTTTGATGTTGTCCCCACCTGTACTGTAACATTTTTTTTTATGATTCTTTCCCATTCTCTGTATAATCACCAGGTTTCTTTCTTCTGAGTATTGTACAGTAGAAGATTCAATTTATAGTTTCTAATTTTCAGCATTGCACCTCAGTTTCCAGAAGGAAACCCTACTGGATGTGTCATTGGAGGGGAGAGCCTTTGGTCTCTCAAGTTATGCATACATTTAAAAATAAACCTCTCTGAAATCATAAGGGTACATTGCCCCCCATGCTCTGAAATTCAATTTTGAAATCAAGGGAGCGATTGATTTAAAGTTCAAATTGAAAGCAAAGTCTTGAAATGGCTGAAAAGCCTGGCAGTATGTCAGCCCCAGCCATGATGTTTTAAGGGTCTCATTCATCCCATGGACATTTTGTGCAGGAGAACCCATTACAATTTTTGCTGTTCTCCTCATAAAACCATCAGGACTCTCTCCTTCAGTTTGCCTTTAAAAAAAAAGGAAAAAGAAAATAAAATCCAATTTTTCCAGTTAAGTCATTATTTGGCACTGGAAACACAGGAAGTAAATTCTCACTGGGAAACCATAAAGTTGGATTGGGTCAAGCCCTTACTCCCTCTCCAGCACCACTGGTCACCCCACCAGCATTACAGCAGAGTTGTGAATTGGGACAGGACAGGGGGGAATCTGCTAACACGGCCTTTTTTCCCATGCAAATGACCTCAGACAACTTTCAGCCCTTAGACCCTAGGGCAAGATTAAAAATTTTTGTCCCCAATACTTGGTAAGAAGAGGTTGGGAGAAAAACCACAATTTTCAAGTTCTAAGAGCAAATGTTATTCACTGAAGTACAGTGTCAGGTAAATAGATGAGTTGTACAGTCTGCAGAATAGACAAATAATGTTGAAAAATTGTGGAAAAATAAACATTTTGACTTGTAGGGTCCATTTCAGGACCTGTAATTTCTGTAGTTTCCTTGCCAGTAACTCAGATCCCACCAGCTGAGTCTGACAGTGTTTTACACACCACAGATTTTAAATATCAAAATGACAGTTTCTCACATGTTGTTGTCCATCAGTATGAGCCATGATTGCTGTTTGGAGAAGATGTGATTGCCAACCTGTGGCTGGTGTGATTGCTCTTTGCAATCTGCTGTTCCTGAATGATTTTTGTGGGAGTGTGGGGGAGGTAAGCGGCTGGGCTGGAGTGCACTTCCCATATAAATGTTTCTGTCCTGATTTCTCATGGTAGTGCTTATGCAACTACAGCGTGCTCTGTGTGCATTTTGAGCTATTGGTATCTTTTAAATATTTTTATTCCCATTTTATACTCATTGGCTAATATGATAGCTGTTAAGATCCTGTAAGTTTTCTGTAGGTAAACAGGGAGAACAGACAATTAATATTACCCTTGAGATGAGGGTTACCATTGGTCAGGAATATTTTCCCTGCGATGTTTAGCTCTTCAGAGAAACAGACACTAAAAATCTGTACTTGATGAAAACTGTGGTATTAAAAGGGAATTCACATAGCAGCTGTGATTTAAGACAGTTTCATGGAGCTTCATTGGTTGCACTATGCACAGACTTATTTGTTTCCAGACATTGTTTTGGATATAAAGTGTATATGCAAACTTTCTTCCACCCTCTGACATAACCATATATCTGCACTGAAAAGCCTGGCTGTAATTGCTGGAAGAACACAGAAGTTATTGGCTCTTTAGTCTGCCTAGTCCAGAGGAAAATTATCCTGGGGAAAATTCTTCTAAACCTTATTAGTGGCAGTTGACTTATGACCTATATCACAGTAATTTTTACTTGATATGAATAAAATCAATTGTGTTTCTCTGCAGTGTAACTATCCACTTTCACATTGTTTGCATATCTAATCTGGTTTTAGGTTGAATTTAGCTTTTGTCCCCAGTGATATTTCATTTTGGTTAGTGCTGCTATGGATCACGCTCTGCTTGCTTTTATTTTCTATTAGCTTTTAATTTGTTCCCTTTCAGACCAATTGATTGTGACTTCATTAAGTGAGAGGGCAAATATCAGTAGCAGATGAAGTTTTTCCTATGCCCCTGACTTTGTTTGTCCCCTCTGTCCCTTCCAGAGGGTTTCTCTTGCCTCCACATGACGTGGTCTGCTCCGTTCCTGTCTCCCTTTGAGCAGGAGCCTCTCCACACTGCTAATCACTTTTATTGCCACATCTGCACATTGTGTCTTTTCTCAAACAGGGTGAGTGAGTTCACAAAATTGTGCAGGGGACAGCAGGGAGAGGATCTTGTGGAGCTGACATTAATGGAGAATCTCAAAGGCCAGCAGTTCCAATTCCAGCTACAGTGTCACAGCTGAAACAATGTCAGGACCCATCTCACAACCTATTACAAGAAAAAAAACCACACAACAACAAAAGCTCATAACCCTTTGGTTGTTGCCCTGAGACTCATTCACACTGACAGGTTCTGCAGGATATTGGATGTTCTCATCTCACTGAGCAGAAATCATTTGGTGTTTTGTAGGGAGGGTTGGGCTTCTGACATAGTCGAGCCCCTTCCTGCTGCTGTAAAAACAATTTGAAGAGAGGGTCCAGAGTGTTGGGTAGGTGCCAGACAAATAGGATGAAAAAAGCAGAAGAAAATACAAAACTTACTGCATCCAAGAAGTAAATCTGAGCCCATGCTAGGAAAAGAATGTCAATAAACATGTATGGCAAGGAATGCAGGCTATGTTTTATAGCAATTTAGAGTACCCATTTACCAGATGTTTCAGTTAACCACTGAAAAATAATATATATATGAATAGCAGAGACCTTCCTCTTTCAAGAGAATGAAAAAGAATCTTAATTGCATTGAATTTATCACACTTTTTGTTCATTTGGTGGCAGAGCACTTGTCCTAGACGGTAACAGGCAGGGCTGCAGTGCCACCAGTTGCTTTTCTGTGCACATTCCCATATTGATTAATGTCCATCTTGATTTATTTTCAGAGGGCATAAGCAATGTCCTGTAACAGGCACACACTTGCACTAAGTAACTGTTGATTCGTTTTGGATGTATGATCAAAACCATTCAGAGGCTTCAAAGCACTTTCTGTTTCGTTTCTACACTTTCTCCCCCCCCCATTTTGTCCTTGGGGGGGGAAAAAAGCAGCAAAGGCATGCAAATGCAATCACACTGGCCTCAGATGATGAATATTAAAACCTGGATAGGTTCAGCTTTTTTCTGCTCGGTGTCGATGTATGTTTGTTGCCATGGGTATGTGTGGGCAATGTGTAGGTGGCTTCTTTAATGTTTTACAGCTTATAAAAAAGCTTATTTCTTTGAAATCAACAATGAGTATTGTGCTTGTCCATGTGATATTTACTCATATCTTATGTTGTGCACTAATTAAACTGATGTAAGAGTGAATAGGTTGACACTGTAAAAGTTAATGGCCCACTGCTATAGAAGTCCAGATGGTTTTAGGGTCATATTTGTAGCATTAATTTTGAATGTCAGGCTGTTTGAACCCTGCTGGGTGCAGTGTTCAGGCATATATCAAAGCAGCATCTTCTCTGTGAATTTAGGGCTAGAATATTTCCCTCTTGTCTACAAAGAAAATCCACCACATAAAGCAGGGTAAGTTAGGACAGAGTTAATTCTTGAGATGCTCCCCATGACTCTGGTGTTCTGAATTGAAATCAGTATCTGTGCAATGTTAATGCTGTAATTAAATTTCATTAGATTTTAAGCTCAACCTTTTCATGGTGAGGTAAAGAACATTCCTCTGTGGTTTTACTGATCATTGCAGTAAATGCCTTGAGAAAATAGTGCTTGAAGGCTGAGATCCTCAAAGGGATACAGAGACCTGAAAGGGGCTCTGCCAAAATTCAGGTGTTTGAGATCCACTCTGCCACTCCACATCCTCCTCTCTCCTCAGGTGCCAGGAGGAGAGGACACAGAGCTGTATCTCCCCCTCAGAATGCCCATGACTGTGCCCTGGAGTCCCATGGGTGACTCCAACCACTCTGAGTGCCATCCACCTCCTCCAAAAGAGCCTTTGTGTGGCTGGGCTGATGGAATGGTCTCCTGGGGGCCTGGAGTGCATTCCAGGATCCACCACCAGCTGAGGTGGTGAAATCCTGGAGCATCAGTGCTGCACACAGGCCAACCTGCTCTTGTTAATGGCAGCCTCTGACCTGGCACGGGGCTGAGTGGATTTCTGAGGGCTCCCAAAACCCCAAAAGGTTCAGTCTTTGTGTTGCAGTGCTTGTATCCTGTTGTGTCTCCTGTGCTTTGCTGACTATTAAGACCCTCACTGAAGCAGCTTTCTGCTGACACCAGCTGTCTCACTGGCTATTAGCCTGTCTCTAACCTCTGTGTTTACCAGGAAAATTATTGAGAAAAAGGTAACAAGGCAATCTGGGCATCATCTGACAGGTTCTGATTGCCTCCAGCTCTCTGGGCAAGGCCGGCCTCACCCAGGCAGGGAGCAGAGGTGAGGAGCCCGTGCTGATTCAATTATCACCACTCTGAACTGCCCTCAAAGGCTTGAGGTGGCTCGCAGATCAGAAAGAAAGATGAGCTCGTAACCAGCCAAGTCCAAAAGCTTCCAAAGTCAATAGAAATCCTTTCATGGAATTCACTGAGTTGTGGATCAGGGCCATAAGGAGAGCTCTGACAAATGGGGAAACAGGAACACTGAAGAGTCCCACTCCATTACATATTAAATAGAGATGGAAGTGGGGAATTTAACACAGAATCACCTCACCTGTGCAGCATGTGCTTTATTTCTACCTAAAAACCAGGCCTGTACTCTGTATATGCTCTTTTGGCCTCATAAACAAAATCCTGCAGCCCTTTGCCATGCAATCTCTAATATCCTACTGTACTTTGTAGGTGAATTCTCAGAAAAAAAATATTGTACTTGCAATTAATCAATTGTGCTGTGTTGTAATTAAATGGCTTTATCAAAGAGGAAGAAATTAAAACTGGATCCCTTAAAACAACTACTCAGTGGTATAATTACAGAATACCCTATGAGCAAATTAGTTTCTGCCTATGTGAGATCTGACAAACTAATAAACACCTTGCTGTGTAAATTGAGACCAGGTATATTTTCAGACTCTTAATCACTGAAGCTTACTAAAGAGTGAAATGGCAAATCACTGTTTGGGTTTTTTTTCTCCTTTCTGAGTGAAACACTAATTCACTGCTAGTCTTAATTCTTCATATATCTTTGGAAAGCTTATTCTGTTTGTCTTTCTAGCATTGTCTATTCTTTCTTTCATTATGATATTTACCATAGAAAGAAATATCTAGTTCATTTATTCACTGCTTTTCAGTGAGCAGAATTCATCAATCGAGAAACCAGCATCTGGGAATGGTAATAGTTATGAACCTCCTCGTTCATATAATTCCCTTATCATAGAAAAGAAGAAAAAAGTTTTGTGAATGTATGAGAAATCTTGTTGATTAAAAATATGCACAAAACCAAGACTTTTCAATAGGTAATCTCACAATCTTTTCTTAATGTAATCTCAAAGACCTTAATATATGTGAAACATTCTACTAAAGGAAAAAAAAGTCAATAAAATGATGAAAAGTAATTATGCTAGGAAGTGTAGGCAAAAAGAGAAAATCAGAGTTCAACAGATCATTTTAATTTACTGCCACCAGAGACATAAAGTTAACAAATGAGAAGATACCATATTCATTTTGAAGTGTGCAGTAAATATGACAGAGCATCATAAGAAATGTTCTGATATGATTCACTTAAAGCTTGTTCAAATTAATATACTACTTGTTGAAAATGTGTAGGAGCTGTTAAGTTTATTTTAAGAAAATATATTGACTTTAAGGAAGGAACAGTCACTGTGACAGACATTAAAACACTCGAGTGAATTAAGGAACATTATACTGAGTGTATAGCAGATGAAGGCATGATATCTCTGGAAGGGTTTTACAGTGTGAGAAATCTTTAATGAGGCATTTGAGCTGCATGGAAGAACAGCTCTCATAGCCTTTGGAACATGACTACAAAGAAGATATCGATCTGTAGATGTTATCCGATTGTATTCCAGATTAAAAGACGACAAAATCTTCAGGAGGTAACTGAGAAGATTAACCTGTCAAGGAGATACCCCATAATGAGATTATCCCAATGTGAGACTCTTCACAAAGGGGAGGGATTATTAAGAGGGGGAGCCAGTGTTTAAAGGGATTTTTAGTGTGCTGATTTGTGTGTGTGTGTGTGTGAGCACATGTGTGTGTGTGTGTGCGGGCTTCAGTCTGAGAGCAGGGCAGAAACACACTGAGAGAAAATACTGATCTGTGTTCCAGGACACACAGAGATGAAGCTCTAAGAGCCCTTCTTTTTCTAAGGCTCGTTACAAAGCCCACTGTTCACTCTCCCCATGACCCCAAGCTTCACCATGGCTGTATTAAGCAAAATAAATTTTACAGCCCCAGAGAGCATTTCTAAGAAATAATCAGCTCTGTGCTTCTGCGAGTAGCTGCAGGGGCTACAGGTCAGCAGACTACAATTACCCCTCATAGTTGACTACACTTCCAGATTTGTAGGAGCTAAATGGTACTTTTAGTACATTCTTAAATATAGCTATATAGTACATCTATACCCACACACATATCAGTCCTTTTCTAGGGGTAACTGGTAAGCCTGTCCCATTGTCTACAGATCTACCAAAATATTTATGTCGTTTGTGATTTGTAGTTACTTCACATGCAAATTCTGCTCTGATCTTGCAAATTTCTGTGCAGGTGTTTGTGGAGTATTAACTTTTAGAAATGTTCTGACTGCTTTTGGAATGGCTTCTATCTTGTTCCAGGCAGGAAGAGCTACACCCAGCTAGCTGCTTTTTAATGGTTGCCATTAAAAAGTTATCAGTCACTAAACTGAGACCAAAAGTTGCCTTCTGCATCATGGTCTAGCACCATATGAGTTTATTAATAAAGGCTGATTAGGTAAGTGCATTTTTCTGCTGTGTTGGGACATTTAGTCATATTGGACTCCCCTCTTTCTAACCATGAGTTTCTAATATAAATTCTTTGGCTTTTCTGAGGTCTGTGTGCTGTGGGAGCTGTTCAAATGTTTGTTGTTGAATCAGCATGAAGGAGCTACAGGAAGTCTGTTTTAACAACCAGGGCATGTCAAGGAACTTCCATCAAGGATGAATCAGATCTCTTTGCTGATTTCCTGCACCGTAGTGAAGCAAAGTAGTGCTGAGTTAACTTTGAAGCTGGAATGATTACAGCTCTGTATCTGCCCTCTTGTTCCCCACCATCATTTATACTCTTAAGGCCGAAGTCTATAATTCACACACTGAATGATCTTGTGCTGCCTGGGGAGTCCTGACTGCTCGTAGATGGCAGTGCTTCCAAAGGCACTCCTGCAAAGCTGGACCTGGAGCAAATCCAGGAGACTTTATTAATTGATTCTCTCTTTTAGAAAGATTACTACCTATCTTTGTTCCAGTTTTCCCCTGTGAAAACTCGCTATTTCTGCTGGAAGAAGCTCAGAAGGCCAAACCTGATAGCACCAAAGAATAAAGATACTTGAGCTTAGTTTTATAGCTGCAAAAAAAGGCCTGTCAATCTCAAGAGCTACCTGAGATATTGGATGAGCTCATGAGATATCAGGCCCTTCGAGTGCAGATTTCTTCAGCAGCATGGGAAGGTCAACCTGCTGTGGCATCTTGACAAATGTGCAACGATGAAATTTCTCTCAAATTATCTTTAAAATACTCCATTTGAAAGTCTGCACGGCTCTGGAGCACGGTTTGTGTCATGTCTTGCTTTCTTTCATTTAATTCATCGCAGCACTTTTAACCCTCCTCCTCCCTCCCTCTCTGGCAACCAGGGAAAGCAAACCTTTCCCTAAATATTTGGCATCCCTATTCAGGATTTTTTTGGTTTGGTTTTCTCTAGGTGCAGCGCTGTCCCTCCCCTTTGCAGGTGGAACTGAGGCTGCCCCACAGGACACCCCTGAACCCAGCGAGCTCAGCCCCTCTCCCCCTGCGCTCCCGTGAGCCGCACTGCTGAGCACCGGAGCAAATCAGCAGACAGAGGTGAGGCAGATGATATAAATTATGCAAATTTAAAAGCCACACCACCCAGAAGGTTAATCTGCAAAGTCAGTGCACCTGGTAAGCGGGGAAAGCCGCTCATTTGGCTCCAGAAAAGGCTGCTGAGTGACAAGGAATAAGTCACCAGCCGTGTTTCGAAAGGGTGGCTGAGGCAATGGGATTGGTCCCATCAAGGATGATTTAGGGTCTGCTTTCCTTATTACATGTGTAAACTTGGCAGCAGGTGTATTTTGAGAAGAGAATGAATTTATTAACATCAGGGAAGAAGGGCAACAAATGTGATGGAACAAAGCCAACAAATTAAAAATAATTTGACAAAATTAATTGGGCTTATGTGCAAGTAAATGGGTGATACACTTTCTAGCAGGGAAGTATAAGGTGATGGAGCAGGGGACAGAAAATTATTATAAGGCTGTACTCTTAGGAGACATCGATCATGGTGAGGGCTTAAAGATGATTTTAGATGATAAATAGATACCTAAGAGTAGAGAAAGTCCAGCAATAATTTCAAGAGCATATTGACTGAAACACGTGAAATGTAAAGGGTGAAAAGGAAAGGTGGTTGGTGCTCATTTATTAGTATTGATTTGCATTATAGTAGCAACTTTGTATCCCAGCCAAGCTCAGGATCCCATTCTGGTCGGCACTGGATCAACAGACAGTAAGAGGTATTTTATAATCTAAATAGACTGGAGACAAAAAAAAAATAAAAAAAAGAAAAGAATTATAATCCCAAATGACAGAAAACTGAGGCAGAGAGATGGTAAAGCTCGAGCTGTTTGAAAAATGTGACCTTTTAATTAAAAATACAGCTGCAAATGAAAAATATTTAAATTTTGACACAATTCTCATGGGAAATTTTGAGCTGCAGCTAAAAACCTCAGTGTTTCGGGTAACAACAAAAAACAATGCAAATATTCCTGCATGTCTTTTCCTTTTCTGCCCTCTCAAGAAAAGCTTTTTGAAAGGAAGTGGAAGAATGAATTAATTAATATGCACATTTGTTCTCTGCAAGCAAAGCTTCCAATTTAAAGAATAGCTAATTTGAAAGGAAATTTTCAACCATTTTGTATTGAGTTCTTTGATGTCTACCCACCAGGAGATGCACCTGACCACAGCTGTCCTCCACGCTGCTGTAACCACAAGAAAATCCTTCTTAGAGAAGGGAAGAATCTGCTTAGGAATACAGGAGTTCTCTACTACAGGAGGTAGGGAGCTCTTATGGATTTTTCTCTGCCCTAGTTGCTATTTTCTAAAGCCCCATGAACGTTTAAGTTCATGGTAGCTTACTCCATGTTTAATAGTGTAAGAACTCATCCTCTACTCAGTGTGTCCTTAAAGTGTATGTGAGGGGGGTGAGGAGCTGTAAATTCATCCCGTGCTTTGTTCTGCACTGGTTTCTTGGGGTAGACAAGCCCACAGAACACCACAGTTGTTTTAGCATAATGGGGAAATAAGATAGACACCATTAACATTTTATGAACGGTTTTGGTCCTTGAGATAAATATAAGATACTCAGCAGAGATTGGAGTGGTTAGGGCTGTAGCAACAACAAAAAAATTATAAGGGTTCAAAGGTTCATGGGATGTAAGTCAAAAGGAAAGATTAGCTAGTCAGAGGGGATTATCTGAGAAAAGAGGTAGATAAACTCCTGACAAAGGTGACAGATTCATGCCAATAAGTTATCTGTGCTGCTGAATAATTCAAGAGAAAGAGAGCAGGGATTGAAGCTGAGGGAAATGCTCATGCAAAAAGAGTTTCAGAGCAGTCTCCTAGAAAAACTTCAGCTGCCCAAAGTCATCAGCAGAACTGAGAGCCAGGAAAGGATGCTACACAAAGGAAAAAGGGAGATCAATTTTTTTTACTTAATAGCTTTTATAAGGAACAATTTAAAACCAGCTGGGGATTTCCTCAAAACTCAACTTTCAAATTTTCCTGTTTATATAAGGAAAGGAACCCATAAGTCAGTGCTATTTCAAGCAGAACCCAGCCATTATTTCTTCCTTATTGTGTCTTTGGTATTAATTATTTAATAATAATTATTTCATTGCATCCTAGTGCAATGACCTTTTCCTTCTTGCAAGCTTTTAATCAATGTGAAAATACTGCAGGAAATATTTTGCTTCCCTTTTTCAGATACAGTATTGTATTCTGGAAAAAAATATCCATCAGAAGGATTTTTTTTTTTATGAGGGGATATATCAAAAAGCAAAATCAGTGGAACTGCTGGCTGAATTATTCCTCTGCCTTTCCAAGATGTTTTAGTAACATCTATCAGTGTCTGTCAAGTGTTAATAATACTTCAGAGGAAACAACTTTACATTGCAGCTCCCCTTCAATAAACTTTCGACTTTCAGTGAATAGCTTACAAGTCTGAAAAGCTCAGTATGAGACAGGAGTCTATCTCTGCACACAGAGAAATCCTCATTTTTAAGGATTTAGGGTATGACAAGAAAACTATACCAAGAATAAACTGATTTCTGCTTCTTCACTTCTCCCCGACGGACCCAAATTTAAATTTCTGTTTTTTAAAAATTACCTAGCAAAAATGATTTGAAATGCGAAGAACTAAAATGATCTGGAACATGTATTAGTTGAAGGCACTATTTTTGATTGTAGATGTTAACACCTTCCATGAATCATCAGAACAGGGCATTGTCCCCTTCCAGTCATAAGCATGGTTAGAATTTCCAAGGACATCAATATTCCACTTAAAAATGACAGGAAATACATTGAGGCCCACAGGTGGAGGGAACAAAACTCTCTTGGGAACAGTATCCAGTGCCTGTTTAAACTTTTAAGTATTTAAAGATGCAAGGTGAGTCAGGAGGGGATTTTCAAAAGAGTTCTAGCAGAAAAAAAAAAGATTTAAATGGCAGCAGAAGCAGCCACTGCAGCACTGCCAGGCCTGTTTGTACCAGCATGTGAGGAGCAGCAATCTGCTGGCTGTGAATCCCTGTTCCAACATCCCAGCACTAACTGGGAATGTGTCTTGGGAGAGAAAGTGAGGGGTTGGTGCTTCATATTCACAAGGACTTGCTGTGCTTTCTCCTCAAATCTTACTGCCTGGCACGGAGAACTAAATAATGCCCCTTCCCTCTCTGCACACATTCCTGACAGGAAAATGTGGGAAACACTGCAAATCATCTGTGCCAGACCTCACTCTCAGCCAAACAAATAAATAAAACACATTTCCACCCATGTACTCATCCCCCTGTGTGTTGAGCAGAGGAATGTGAGGGATATCAGCACTCATGGGACCAGACAGAAAATGGGAACCAGAATATATTCCTCTGCTTGTGCCGATGGTTTTGGTGCTATAAATCATCCTGAAATGGCTCTCTGTAGTCAAAATGATGTTTCATGGATCCCAGACAAGAAGAGCTCACCAGAGGATGACACTATGGAACAAAAACAAAGCAGCGTCTCCTTGAAGAAATCTCCTGCATCTGCATGAGCATTTTCTGTCTGCTTTTCCCTGGAAAAGGGGGAACTGGCACAGCCCAAAGGATTTGGATGGCTCAAGTGCTTGGAGGATGTAATGATGTGCAAAGCTTCTTTCACACACACACACACACAAACATATATATCTATCACCTGTACAGTGTGCACGAAGCCACAGCCAATCTCTGGAATTCCTATTTCACATGGTAAACAACACAGAAAAGACTCTGCTGCCCCAAAAAATGGAAAAACCAGCAGGAAAGGCCAACCACAAGTGGGGCATTATGAGTTCCATAGTGTGCTCCAGCCAATTTGTGAACCAGTTTGTTTATTTTTATTGTCATACCATTAACCTGGCTACAGCTGACAGGCACAATGAGGATTATTAGTTATTTTAATTTGGAAAGATGTTTGGCATTCAGTCAATAGTTTCCTATTCCATTGTCTGGATATTTCCAATTTCTATCCTCACTAAAAAAATATGAATATGAATATACATATAGCAGAGAAGCAGACTGTTCACTTTTCATGAATAGAGAAAACTAATGCATGTTGTATTACAGTTAAAGTCTGAGCTCCTGCTGGCTGCAGGTCATTGCAATACCAGGTACATATATAATAAATCAAAAGGACAATAATTTATTCTTAGTCACAGAAGACAGCTCAAAATGGTTTCTTCACAGTTTTGAGACATACCTAAATTAAAAACCTGCAGCAAGATTGTCCCTTCATATGCATCCTTCAACAAAACTGAATATAAAAAAGAGCACCTGAAAAGACTGTTTCAAGCCAATGTGAAATCACGTGGTGCTCTCAGTGAAGAATTCATGGCACAGCACCAGCACACGTCCCAGCTGACATGAACGGAGTAATGGAAATCTTTTGGGATCCATGTGCAGCACAAAAATGCATTAAGGGTATCATTTAGACCCCTGAGATGTACAATGACCTTGTAATTATTGGCTTCACTCTCCAGTGACTTCTCATCAGGTCTGCTACTTAAATTCCCAAACCTTCTCCTTTGGCTTTAACTCTGCAGAAAATCTTATTGTGCTCACTACTCCAGATTTTTTTGTTAGAAAAAATAAACACAGCTGTAGTCACAGCAAGTTGCACCCTTTTCTTTAATATTTCTCCTGCAATTCGTTTCTAAGTGACAACCAACCACACAACCACGTAAGAAAGCTCCTGGACTTTTCCATGCTTCTCCTGTGCTCTTGCAGAAACCTTTCAGTCTTTTCTGTTTCAGGGGATAGATTTAGCCAACCATCATCTTGCTGCCTGGATGTTATCTCTAATCACATCACACTCATAGCAGAGAGCTGGGCTGGGTCTTTACAAAATTCAGCTCAGAGATTGGGCTACGCCAGCAAGGAATAAATGAAGTTAAAGAATTTGGGAACTCTGTTAAATCCTTTAAGGATATCTTCCTTGATGGTGTTCAGAAATATTTCTGCATTTAATTCACCAGGATTTATGGTTGCAGCAGTCTCTCCCAGAGAACCCCCAGAACAACATTCCCAGATCAGCCCCTTCCTCCCAGAGGCTGCAGATTCACCTTCAGGATGCAACCTTGAGCCCAAACAGGTCACAATGAAAGCAGAAAGATGATCCCATTTGAGTTACCCAGGTGCAAAATGCTTGGCAATTAAATACTAACCAAGTGTGGTTTTCCTGGGGCTTGGGTTGGCTTTTGAATATTTTGTTAAATGCTAGAATTTGCTTGGCTAGGGATGGAAAATCACACAGTTGTTAGCTAAAACCAGATTCCCCAAATCCTCTATGAACCATCTATTTTTGCTGTTACCACTTTGTGCAGTATGAAAATTGCACACATATGGAGATGACTGGCTCTGTAACTTAAAATTTTTTCTTATTGAATCGTTCTCCTTTTTGCAAATATGCATATCCTTATTTTTCTTTCTTTCTTTAGTGGATCCTGTCTTTGGAATTGGGGCAACAGTGAGATTATTGGGAGTCACCAGATGGTGCTATTGTACATTGTCTGTCTGGTTCAGTTAATCTGGTTATCGAGGGAATCTCCTCAAGAAATTCAAAGCATCAGGTGTTGTGCAGTTCCTACCAAAATATCCAGGAAACCTCTTACCTGAACTCCACCAATGAAAAATTATGTCCATAGGTACGAAATCTAGAAGACCTTTTAGTTTCTGTGGGAAAAGAAACAAAATATTCTGTGAAACCAGGTCGTCTGCATCTGCATTCCTCACGTGAGTAATGGTCAATGCTATGAACTGGCCATTTATGCCACAGTTATGAATTGCCTAAAGAGAGCTCAGAGTAAGAGAGAACATACCTGAGACAAATGGTCCAGTTCTCTGCTGGGGAATAAAAATATTTTTGCCTGCTAGTCCAGGATGGAGATAAAGATGTGATGTTTGGATGCTTTATAATACTTGGATATTTCTGTCAACTGAACCAGCTGTGTATGTATTGTAAAAGGCCTGAAAAATATATCAGCCTGAATGTGTTCTCATGCTGCTTGTTTTGTGGCAGAGAGGAAGGAGCAAGACAGCCTGTCGTCTCTAAGAGAGTCTTACTTGCTGATTGAGGTTAATGTATTTCTTGGTGTGGCAGAAATGGTTTGGGATAAATTCCTTTCAAACCGGGGGAGCAAGGAGCTAAGCTCGACTGAAGCTACTGCTGCTAAAACCCGTGAAACCACAGGAACTCAGGTAAAATCCTGCTCAGCAGTGGGCGTTGGGAGAAGCAGAGTCTCACCAGGCTCTTGTGTAACCACAGAGCCATAAAATAAGAAGGTGTGCCAAGAGAGAGAATCTGGCATAACTATGTGACAGCATTGATTCCTTTAATCAATGCCCTCAGGATGTATTAGCACTCTGCCTCCCTGCTCCTCGTGATTAATCAATAGAAACGCAGTTTCCAGGTAGGGCAGGTGTCACCAGCAGGCACAGCCAGACCTCCAGGGCTTTTCCTCAGTGTACAAATCCATTTTGTCTGTTCTTGTTAGGGGTTTGTGGTCGGTGAGGGTTTTGCATGAAGCAGCAGCAGCAGCAGGCAGTGCAAAGCCAGTTAGTGCTGCAGGTTGCTGGGCAGGGATGGCAGCAGGAAATGGTGATTTTGGATATTGCCACATCAGCTCACACGCTGATGTTATGGGAGCTGGCAGGTTACTCTGGCACTCCACTGGAAAATTGATTCCCCAAACCCCAATATTTGAAATCTGTCCAATATTTCAGCAATATTAGGTCAGAACTGAAGGCTTTGGCTGAAGGCTTTCAATATTACCCTTTGCCTCTTTTCTGTTTTTGCATCATTATCCAAGTAATAACACTGTGCAAAAGAGTTCACAGTGAGGAGGAGGTTTTAGGGAGAAATATGCTTTATTTTCTTAACCAGTTGGATAAAAGAGGTTATGAGAAGCCAGAATTCAGCTCCATTTTCTCATCCATTTGAGCTGAAAGCTTCAAAAAACCTGGATCAACTCCCACATTAGCTGGCTGTATACCTGTACAAAGACACCTACCTAAAGTTGCCTGAAAGTTACTGATCAACAGATCCCTCTCTATTCATCCTCTTAATTAAGCAGAAAATATTACAATATACTGGTGTTTTCTTTTTCTGTGCTAGTGATCCCATATCCTGTCATGGTAGGCTAAAGTTCCTAATTTATGTGCTGACATCTTGAATAAAGTATAAAGTTGAAGTGTTGTCTGCAGCTCTTCTTTGCAACTGTTTTTAAATGTTGAAATAGCATTCTGCCTACATTGGAATTCTGTTTCATTATTTTCTTCCTTAACTTGATTTGTGATTAAACCCATCTCTTCTCAGCTTTCCAGGCTTAAAAGCTGTTTCTCAGAAGTTCTTCAACAATTATTGTTTTCAGGCTGATGGCTCCCTGGCAATATTATAACCACAAGCTTTGAAATGGTGTTAGATAGATAAATAATGACATTTCCCAAAGAACATACAACCTGACTGCTTCCTTCAGAGACCAGCTTTTATCACTTTCTAGTCAACTTACTTATTTAGTAAACTCTATTAAATTTCCATATAAGTAGATATCATGAGGACCTTTTTTCTGCTGAGTTTACTCTCTTCTCTTGCATCTGTTGTGACTGTTTTGACTTGGATCTAATCATAAATAAATTTTATTTCTTCCGATTTAAGCTTGATTGTATATGATTATCTCTTAAGACACTTGGCATGTTTAATAACATTTGATTGCTATTACTTTATATCTCTGGCTTTCAGGGTTCAATAGACTGAAAGGGTTAATTGTTATTAATTATTATTCATAATTGCTTCCACTGAAGCAGCTTTCTTCTCTCAGGTGCACCCCCTACCCACTGGTTAACAAATTCATCTGCACCCTTCATTTTGTTGTATCTTACTTAAATTTTGGTCTCAAACTGAGGGCAATCAGGGAAGTGCTGATTCCAGTAGCTGAGTCAGCATTCCCAAAATCCCCCTTCCTAAAATAAAGCTGTATTTTAGTTTGTGTATTCTGGTCTGAAGTTTTATTTTAATCCCTCTTTACTTAGTGGGAAGAATTACAAAAAAAAAAAAAAAGATAAAAAAAGCTTAAAGAACCCAATTTTTCCTTTTCCACAGCACAAAAAGTTCACATCTCTCTGGGTGCCAGGCAGAGAGCCAATGCCTTGAGCTGATGTTTTATTATGGAATGTCCTTGCAGCACCCTGGATGTGCTGGGCTCCAGGGAAGGGTGGCACAGATGTGACAAACAGCTCAGTCCCATTGCTCCAGAGCAGCTGGACCTCAGGAATGCTGTTCCCGTGTGCCACCCACCCAGGTCATTCCAGGATCTGCACTTGAGATGCTTTCACCAGAGCTTTCTAACAGCTCTTGTTGCCTTGGTGCTATTGAATCTCTTTGAAACCTGCTGAAAAGTGGAAAACTGGCACCTCTCAGCACCTTATTATCTTTTCTGCATCCCCAAACTGTGATGCACAGATTTCCCTAGGGCTGCAGCTGGCCAGTGCTGCTTCACAGGGTGTGGTACATGGGCTTTAGGAACTCACATTGTCCACTTTTTTGGAACCAGGCATTGATTGCTGTGAGGAATATCTCAGAAAACAGGTTTGGCTTCTCCAGATTTAAACAGCTCTCAGTAGAAAATGTTTCTTTTATTCTCCAAACGAGGACAAAAATAGCTACTTAGAAAACATCTCTATTTCTATAAGAATACTTCTAGTGCTACAGAGAAATTCTTATTTATTTGGATTTTCCTTTTCCTTGCTAAGCTCTGCTGAGTGTCTAACACAAGAACAGCTGCACTGGCTCCATCCATCTCACCTGCACTGCCTGAGCTAAGAGCAGCCTGACAGGAGCACAGCTTCCCCTTGGCACGGCGCAGTCCCTGCCCTGCAGCTG
Source organism: Chloebia gouldiae (assembly GCA_003676055.1). Classification (NCBI taxonomy): domain Eukaryota; kingdom Metazoa; phylum Chordata; class Aves; order Passeriformes; family Passeridae; genus Chloebia; species Chloebia gouldiae. The sequence continues at coordinate 1,745,913 of QUSF01000023.1, read as the reverse complement.
CACACACCCTCTGCTCCCCCTGGGCAGCCTGCACCCACTGCCCTGATGGCAGGGATGCTTTTCCTCACCAAAAAGAAGGAAAAGGGTAAAATGCTGGCCACCAGCAGAGTGAGATGGGGCAGCCCACACACCTCCTGCTCTTCCATGGTGGGGGACTGCTGCCTGCATGTGCTGATGGCTGAGATGCCAACCTTGGCCACCATCACTGCTCCTGCACAAGCACCAACAGCCCCCACCTCCCTTCCTTCTGCTCTGCCCCTTTGCCTTCTCGGGAATTCTTTTGTCATCTTTCAGGAATGCATTTACCCTGGTGCCTGAGAGACCCACAGCAACAGTGGCCATAAACAGATGCCTAAGGAGGAGCAGGAACAAGCCATTCTCATGATCTTTCCCCTGAGTGCTTTTCCAGCTTCCAAGTATTCGCAGCTCAGGGGATTTCCTGATCTGATGTTGTTAACTGAGGGAAAAAAGGTATTGTGGAGCTGGCTGTGGCTTCTTTGATCTACTGGCTTGTCAGTGCTGGGTTCAACTTAAAGTTGAACGTGCCCAAAGCTGCTCTAATAAATGTCAGAGGATTGCAGCTCCCAGGAGACCAAAGAGCTGCTGCATGGCAGGCACGAGACTATGCAGCACTAGTTTTTTACAGATCTTGGCCAGGGGGATTTCTTAGATCTACCAAAGCCCTATTTTGACTTAAAGTAGGAAAAAAATTAGGCAATTTAGTACCTGGATGTGGGTCATTCTCACAGCATTCCATCCCTCCTTCATTCCTGATTAAAAGAAAGCAAATTTCCAACCCACACTCTATCACTGAGCAGCTGACAAGGAACCTCAGAACGAGGGTTAAGTGATGCTTCAGAATCCCAGAATGACCCACTGCAAGCTGTTTGCTCCTTTCTGAGAGGCCCAGTCAGCAAAAAACAGGTAATTTTATGGTTACAACCTGACCAAGGCAAGATAATACAAGAGTATTTTTTTTTTCTAGTGCTAGAAGATCCAGTTCCATCAATTCAAAAGGAACTGTTTGTTTCACGTTGAGGCTAAGCCTAGTAAAATATCCTAGATTGCATCTTCCTTGGAGTATTGCACACATTAAAAGCTAAACCCAAGAGAGAGATTACAGATGAGCATGAGGCAAGGTAACCTTCTAGCATCCCAAGGGAGACAGCAAAAGGAACAGGTTTTTTCTTCATATTTACAAAGGCTTAATGAATTTTACATAAGCAAGATACAAAATTGAAGACAAACAATGAAATACAAAGAGATCTCAAGATACATGATGAACCAAGAATTCATGCATAATATGCAGTATTTCAAAGGCATGTAAAGAAGCAGTGTAAGAATCAGATGTTTTTGCTGTATACAGAATGATTTGTTTGAGAAAGATTCTTCCTTCGGGAGCCAAAACTTGAAGATGCATCAAGCCCTGTGCAGCTTCTGGATGCAGGAGGGCAGAAAGGATCCCCTGATTCAGGTTGTGTGCTATGTTTTATCCAATCTGATTATCCTGATTAAAATTCCAGGTTATTTTCAGACCTAAAACACCCAAACAAAGCAGCTTTCTGGTTATTAAAAGAACATTCAATTTTCAAATGTTAATTTTTCCACCTCTGCATCACAAGGACTTTTTTTTTCCTTAAGTCATGTCTAGATCTGCAGAGACAAATTTCCTCTGAGGCTATGTAATATCAGAGAGCTTTGTCATAATGGTCATAAGTGGTTTCATAGGTATAGAAATTTCCATGAGAAAGGGACATCCAGAAAACTTCCCAATGCAATTCCTACTTTTCAAGACTGAGAAAATTTATCATTAAAGAGAATATCATTGTTTTGAGTTGCCCAATCTACCAATGATAAGGAGATGTGTCCTAATATCCATTTTTGAAGCCAAACATGTGAGACTAATCACTTTATTTCCATGCTTAACAGGTGCTGATACCAGAGGGAAAACACTAAATAGCGTATGACACCCTTGAGAAGCATGTAAGATATTTATCTGCCTAAAAGCCATGACTGTTGCATAGAGAAAAGGCTGTGAATGTAAATGGGGAAGAAGGAGCTTAAGGATAGAGGGTGAAACCTTGATGCTGCTGCAATCGATGGTGAGTTCAGTGGGACAAGGATATCCCTGAGCTCACCTTAGCCTGGCCCTGTCACAGAGCTGGGGCTGCCCAGCCTCTTCTCCACAGTCAGGCTGCAAAATCAGGGAATCACAGAATGGTTTGGGGACCTTAAGGTGGGACACCTAGACCAGGTTGCTCAGATTTCATTTTTTCATGTCACCTTTTCATTTTCTGAGGGAGGTTTTGCTCAGGTCTCTTGTCCTCCTGCTGGGGCAGTCCTCTGAGCCAGTTTCTAACCCAAGACCATGCAGCTGTTGCCTGGCCCAGGGCAAATGCAATCACGATTCTGATGGAGGGACTTTGCAAACATATTTTTATGATCATGGCATGTGAAATAAGGAGCTGTGCTGGCCAGGGAAAAAAGAAAAGCAGCTGAAAATGACATGAAAGAGAGCAGAGCTCCACTCTCTTAACACCTCCAGTGCAAGCAGCTATGCCCAAAGTCAGGGGGTTTAACAGCTCTGGGCTGACGTGTCAGCTCAAGCCCTGAGCACAGAGATATTCAAAGACTGACACATTCTCCCTCTCTCTCTCAACTATTTTATTCCCCCTAAAATATACTTATGTATCTGCTGTTCCTCTGTGAAAAGATGAAAGATTAAGCTGGCTTGTGCCTGGGTAAGAATGGTGAAATGTTCTACCCATAAGTAAGCTGTATATTCATGGTATAGAATATTTTAAATGACCCTTATATCATAAGAAGGGATTTAAAAAAAAAATCCATAACTGTGAGATTTAAGAGTATATCTCTCACATTTGAATTTCCTAGCTGATATTTGGTTGGGCTTTAGAAACTGTCACACAATAAAGACATTAAAATTCTGTGGTTAATTTATTCCTGCAGTATTAACTTTCCCATTACTCATGATGAGTATCTTGAGTTTGGATATGTCTTAGAAGAACTTCTGACAGTGATAACTTGCTTTTTCTCCCATATCCTGTGAAAATGTTGTTTTTTTTAATGCATAAAAGAGTAACTTTTCTAATAAACTTGCACGGTGAATTTTAAATAATGACTTTGAATTAGTATACTTGCTACCAAAATAGGCAATGATAAGATCTTTTGTGCATTTGTTTGGTTAATTATTCCGATTTGTATTTCTGGGCAGAATTCAATATTACCGAGTCTTGGAAAATACAGATCCCATTGCCAAAACAAATTTTCTCACTCCTATATCCATTCATTTCCTAGACAATAGGTGAGGTCAGAAGGGAAACAAGGAGTCATTCCCATAATAATGGCAAACAACTAATGAGCTGCCATGCATCACATTCTCCTTGCACGAAGCTGTAATTGCTTCCAGAACACCTGTGTTCAGGCCAGATACAATCATGAGTGGGAGGGAGGGCAAAGGAGCAGCGGTGTTAAAACAAGGAGGGAGAGGCACATGTGAGGGATGGAACAGAGAGCCCAGCCAAGGAGGAGATGCTGAATTGAGCTGTGGTTCAGTTTGGGGTATCACAATAATAGAGGGTCCCTCAGGAAGGCCACAGGTTCTTTCAGTACACAAAACAGCCAGTCAGTGCCTGAGGAATTTAGCAATTTACAGCTCTGGGTTTATCCTTTATGGTCTTAAAGGGGTCCCTTAGTGTCACGTGCCTCAGTTTTCCTTCTGCAACGCTGTAAGAATATTTTTCCTATGTCCACCTCTAAGCTGTGGGGAGGACACCAGTGCTGATGGCCCGTGAGATCACAGAATCACAGAATTAATTAGGTTGGAAAAGATCTTTGAGATCATCAAGTCCAACCTATGACCTAAAACCACCTTATGAACTAAACAATGACACCAAGTGCCACATCCAGCCTGTTTTAAAACACCTCCAGGGACAGCGACTTCAGCCCATTCCAGGGCCTTTGGATTACTGAAAAGAGGGTAAATAAAGAGGCAGAATTCAACAGCCTGCCCATGGATAGGGGTGTAGGGTTTAAAGTGTCTGAATTACTGCAGACCACCACTAAACCTGGGAGTTTTGCAGTTGGGGCAAGCTTGCAGGACAAGATCAATTGCTGTGATTCAGCTGAAAGTTCATAACAGACATGGGCTAATACCTGCACTATTCCAGGAAACTCTAAGATACTGGAGTCAGCTGAGGAACAACAGATTCTTCCATAAAGAGCCCCAGAGGGAGAAAGGAAATAAAATCAAACCTTTTTTGTATAAAGAAAATGCTGTGGACAACCCAACCCACCACATACCCAAGGCTCATCTCACTCCTTCCCTGTCTTGGTTCAGATGAAGGTTGAATTAAGGAACAGTTTCAAGTAAGGATTAGAAATTTAGATGTACACTACTGCAAATTGTAACTCTAGAATGATTTACAATAGCTTGGTTTTATAAGTTCAACATAAATTTTGTTCATGCTTAAAGGGCTCAGGGATCCAAAACCATGCAAAACCCAAACAACAATAGGTTTTATTCCTATAAGAACTGAAAAACTGGATCCTGTGTTCACAAGAAAAGGGATTTATTTGATTATTATTATTATTACTTGTACAGAAAAGGGTGTGATGGTCCCTTAAGGACTTTTCTAAAATGTAAAATTCCTGTTTGACTGACCATTTTTAGTCCTGTTCTGACAATGGAACACACCCTACTTCTTTCCACTGAAGTATTAGTTTGTTGTGTTGCCTGTGACTTGCCTGTTAGCAAGTATGAAAACAAAACCCTTCTACTATCCAAGAGTTTGGGCTGGGATGCAGGGAAACAGAAGACAAAGCATCCAGAAGTCCCACAGGTTTTAGAGAAAGTTGAACTAAAGCCAGTCTGTCTGTTGCCAGTAAGTCCTTCATGTAAGAAAGACTTGTAGGAGTTTAGGGTATTATAGAGGCCTTGGGTTGGGTACAAAATGAAAAGCTGTGGGCTCAAATTCAAACTGCAACTCCCCCTTTTTCTGGTGCTTTTGTGAATCTTTCCCAAAGAAACTTCAGCTGCACTAAGACTGGAAATCCACACCCAGACCTATTTTGATAGAGCTGCCAAGCAGAAAACCAGAGTACCTGTAAATGCTTTCCTCAACTCTCACTAAATCAGCTCCGTTGCAGAATTCCAAATATCTATCCTCCAGAATAAAACATTATTACAGCCAGTGGCTTTACTTATTCCTGCTGGAGAACCTCAGGCAGGAAGATGGGATTTCACTCCTCTATGGATTCCAGCTCAATCCAGGTGCATTTACTACAACTTCTGTCCTACTGTCACACCCTCAGCTGATGCCCAGGGTTAAAACATTTTCCCAGGTTTAAAGAAAATGCAACCTGGTGAATCAGCCAGGAGTGCAGATTGCCAGTACTGTGGCAGGGGAAATTAGTCCCTCTCTCTCACATCCAGGTTTCTCACGTGACTCACTTTAATGGGAAATTAAACTTCCCTTGATCCGATAGATTCATAGCAGCTGATTCTCAGCTTTTACAAAATAGGGCAAATCTTCTGAAGGTCAAAAGGCATTTCTGGCAGCATGCAGTCACTCCCTCATTTGCTAATGGGTCTGTCTCTGAAAACTCGTGTGTTGCAGGCAATTACTACTGCTCACATTAGCCTCAGCTCAGCGTTGGCCCCTGTGGCCAGAGAATGTCATGGAGAGGGACTGAGCTGATGTGTCAAGTTGCTCCACATTTTATAAGGGAAAAAGATGGCATTTTGTGTCTAAACACTACAGACCATATTACACCCAGCAGTTAACATGGTTTTAGATCAGAAAAGGTCTTGGCTGGAGTTTTCTCACAAACCAAGACCCTCTCAGTCACTGACTGAGCTTACTACACATTTTGTGTTGGCAGGGAGAAGCACAGCTCACTGTAAAAGGGATGTTCTGGACCCTCTCTTTAACTATGCTTTAAACCTGAGGCTGTTATTTCTATTTCTGTGGCTCCATGGCACCTCATTATTTCATTTGTGAAGAAACCCAAGCTGGGGTTTAGAAAGAGACCACCCTCCATCAGCTGCAGTCTTGCCTCCTGTCCAGCTGCTCAGTAAAGCTCTGTAGAGTTTGAACCTCCTCCCGTTACCTAAAACTGAGACAGAGGCACCAACAATTAATTTCTAATTAATAGCCCACCAGCTCTTTATTAATAAGCTAATTAGCAGAGAAGCCTCTGTGCCCCAGAAGACACAGCTAGGCTGGGGGCCCACCTGCAAGGGGTCAAACACTTGATTGCAGCAGGTGCCCACCTCTCTCTGCTGGGGTCCCAGGGCTGTGCTTTGCTGGGATTCTCCTCAGCTGAGCAGTGCCAAAAGGACATTTCCCAGCATGGATGGAGCCCGTGGGTGAGCACTGCCTGTGAGCACGGCCGCCCTCACGCTTGGGCACCGTGTTGTGCCAGGGCTTGGCAGCGGCTTGTGAAGGGTTAACCCCTCCAGGAATGCTTAATTACCCCTGTAGGAATAGTTAATTACCCCTGTAGGAATAATTATCACCCCTCCAAGAATCAATAGTTGCCCTTTTAGGGGATAAGTAAGAGCAGCTGTGAGTAGAGGCCAAAGCAGGAGGGAAGGGTTGCAGCAGGAGGAAAGAGCTCTGTGGAACTGGTGGTAAGAATTTGGTTTTTATTAAATTATTTTCTCTTTAATTGCTGCTAGAGGGTCTTGGCTGTTTCTGGAGGTAAAGGGCTGTGGTATATGGCTTCTTTTGGTTGTGAGAGCCCCTTGGAGAGGCAGGTCCTGCCCTGTGCCAGGCTGTGGTGCCTGGTCCCTCAGGATGTGGAGGGTTGCCATGGCTGCAGGGATGGCCATGCTCCTGCAGGACCTTTGGGAACACCTCAGCCTTCCCCTCTCTGCCCCTGTGCTGGGATGGCCTCATGGCCATGTTGTGCCTTGTACAGAAAATAACTGCTCCTGTTGGCTCAAATCTCATGTTACATTATCTTGCAGTGAATCATCTACCCTATGACTTGACTTCTATTTTTTTTTTTTTTTTAATGAGTCCCTTTCCTGTAGAACAGGATGCAGATATGCCTTTGTTTCTTTCAGCCACCACCTACTTCTGGTTGGTCTGGTAACTCACTCAGCTCTTTGGCTCCTGTTGGTGGGGTTAAGAATGTCCAAATCCTGGTGCCCCCATACAAAGGTTGTGCACACAGTGGAATGACTGCTGCTGTTTTCTGTGGGATTTGCCCTGTCAACCCCACCCAGCCCGGCTTATAAATCCCTAGGTGCTCCTCTTGAGGCTGGGAATTATACCTGGTGGCAAACTGGCTCCCTGAAAGAGAAATGGGAGGTGGCCAGTCATGTATTTCTAGTCATAAAGAGCTCTAAGGTTTTTCTTTTTTACCCTGCTAAGCTGGCTTTCTGCCTATGCCTAAAAAGAAAAAGAAAGCAACTTACCTGCTTTTAGTTTTTTCTTTTTATGTCTAAGTAGTGAACCTTTTGTGGCTTTATAGAGCATTATTATTGTTACTGAGTTCCTGCTATGTTTTGTTTGGATTCTATTCCAACTCGAGTATTAATTTAAACTCATGTGTAATGGAGGTACTGGAACAGAGTTATTTTTTTTTATTGCTGCCTGTGAGGGTTCAGATTTGGAAGGGCAGTGTTTTCCCTCAGTTTTGGTCCAGTGGGTGTGTAAAGGAAGATGCAAGCTCTGAGCAGTAGACTGGCAGTGGTTGCATCAAACAACATTATTCACAGCTGGGAGCTCCTGCTGGTGCTGGGGAGCTTAAAGTGGTTGGCAGCTCCTTTATCCCTTCTCTCTGCCTACCTGCCGTTCCCTCCTCACGTTTCCTCTCATCTCCACCAGCACAGCAGCCACCCGCGGTGGGGCAGAGCAGAAAGTGATGGCAGCTGGTTCTGCTGGATGAGCAAGTGAGGGAAAAACATCACTGATGAGAGCTGAGACTTTTGATCCTTCTAGAAATGGGGGAAGGGTACTGCTAAGTAACCCTGGTGACTGCCAGGAGACAACTCAAGAAAAGGACTGGAGTGTTGTGATACTGGGGAGTGGCAAGGGAGGTGGAGTTGGAAATGCACTCAGGGGAATTAATTCCTAATCTTTGGTCAATCTGCCTGTCTTGCTTGTTGGGCTGCAACATAACCAATCCAGACAAAGCAGGTCCTTGAGACATCAGGACCCCTCTTTCAAGCAGGAAAACTTTTTCTAATTGAAGGACACGCACCTTTGAAAATCTGTCCTAGATTCTTGTTTGTTGAATTAAAAGCCAATTCTGCCATTACCTGAGCAGTTAATAAAATCTATTGCTTTATGATGCATTTTTTTCTGCAGGCTAGAATGGATCTGTCTTGGTTGTGATTTGTGAGATTGAGGGGAAAACACAAAATATAACCTATATTTCCAGTGCACTGAAAAATCTCACTGTGTTCTCCTTCTAAGGCTTGGAAGTAACCAAAACTGCAGAGTTTTGGTTTTTTTTTATATTTTTAATTATTAAAAATAAGTTTACCTTATTAACATTTTAATAAAGAGAATCTCTTTGCAGTGGTGCTCAGAGTTGCTGTTATTTCTCCCTGTTCAAATCCATTCTCTAAAAGGGAAAGTACTATTGAGATATGTAAAGCATGATGTTAGACTGAAACTAAACACAGAAATACACCAAAGCAAAAATGCTTTCTAAAGGTGCTGTGTTTGTAGAGGTGCTTGCTCAATATGTGTGATGCAAAATGGGGATGCTTTGTGAAGAAATCATCCTTGTAAAGCCATTGGTTCTGGTCATCAGACTCTATCCAATGCTTTAGTGATGATGCTGCTGATCTATTTGGGAAGTTGGCTGGCTCTCAAGGCAGAGTCTCTTCTCAAAGGCTGTTTCACAGTGAAAATATGCTCAGTGCAGCCGAGTGCATGAATGAAAAAGCCTCTGGTACCTTCTAGTCTGGCAAAATGCAGCACAAAACTCAACTTACTCTGTCTTTTCTGCTGTCCCAGGTAAGAAATGTGTATTTTTTCCTTGCTTTCTTTCATCTTTCTGCTTTTGTGCATTTGGATTTGAAAGTATTTGTAATTCAGCTGTGGTTTCTGAGTAATTATACATTGCTTGAATTACTGTTTAAAGATGCAGGATCTCCGCTCTAAGCCAGTTGCTAGGAATGCAGGATCTCATAGTTCCCTGATTTACAATTACAACCAATTTGCCGTGTGGTATATAGCATTTTTTTTGTTTCCCTTCAGGAAGGGTGGTGGGGGGAATCTTTCAAGTGTCTCTGTTGCAGCTGCAGCGGCAATATTTTCTGTCATATCAAATGCTGCAACTTTGATTTGCCTCTTTCCTCTGTGGCTTGTGCTGGGTAGTAGGTTTATAGACTGTTACAGGCAGCTCACGTTATTTATTGCCTTTTAAAAAAAAAAAAAAAAGAATTGGAGGGGGAAATACGGAGGAAAAATAAAATCAGACCTTGCAAAAGGCTCCCTTCGCCGTACCCTCCTGATAGATGTGTAACACTCCGGTAGTGACTTGCTGTGTAGCCTTTCTCTTATTAAATGTAATAGATCCCCCTCTGCCAGAAAGCAGAGGAAAAAACACCCAGCCTTAAAAACACGGAGCTGCTGAAGCCCCGCTGCTGCTGCCTGTCAAAGCACAGGGACTCGCTGGGCTTTCACTTCTCAGCTGGTCACTCTCTCTGCTGTCACAGGGCTCACTTTTGGGCAGCTCAGAGCAGGGCTGGAAATCCTTTGTTGTTGTCCAGCTCAAGTGCGTTCTCCCTCCTTTTGTCTCGGGGGCTCCCTAAACTTGTGTTTAGTGACAGTGGGCTGAGATCCTCTGCACCGAGCAGGGAGGAAAGTTAATTCCTTTTTCACCTGCGACTGAGTGGTTTTGTTAACCCTTGGAGGGTTGGTGGGGTTTAGTGCCAAACAAGTGCTGGGGACTCCGAGCATGACCCCCTGTGTCTGTGTAGCTGCAATTTCCAGCGGGCATCTCCTAATCACAAACAGGGCAATAAGGAGAAAAACGGTGAGGGATCACCATTGGGAAAGCTTTATTGCTAGAGCAGCTGCACAGTGTGTGAGGAGGAGGCAGCAGGGTGATCTGTGGATCAAGGTTGGGGCATTCAGGTGCTGTTTGAGCTGGTCAGGAGTCAGGGCAGGCACAGTGGGTGGCTGGAGCTGTGGGACAGCAGAAGGCTCGGTGCTGGGCTGGGCAGTGAGCAAGCACAAAGGCATTTGGGTGGGTTTGGGATAACAGCCCTGCTCCGAGCAGTGGAACAAATGAAAGCAGCTGCCTTGGGCCATGGGTTTGGTGCCACATGGAGAGCTCCTGGCAGGGCCGCTCTGCCAGCCCGGGCTGGGCTCCCTGGCAGGGTCCGAGGGCAGCCTCTGGCTGTGCTGGGACTGGCCCGGGACGGTGGCCAAGCTGCTGCCCAGGGAGGGCTGAGCACTGTCCCGTGCTCCCCAGAGGGCTCCTGGGATGAGAAGTTGTCCCAGGTGGGCTGAGATCCAGCCTGGGCTGGCAGCGGGAGGCGATGCTCAGGGAGCAGAGGGGCTGGGAGGGGAGAGAGAGGGCACAGGCAGTGGAAGGGTAACCTGTGGATGTACTGAGCTGGTGCTCTCATCTTGGCTTTGAGACCTCCCATCTGCTTTCCTTGGCTTTCTCTCTCCATTTTTTTTTTTTTTTTTGGTACAGCTTCTCCAACACACTGCTGAATTAATCAGCTTGAGTTTGGATTTTCTTTAGTGGTCGCTTGTAGGAAAGCAGAATGTATGTGATACAAGAGGATGGACTTCTAGGGCCTGTGAAACAGAGCTGGCATTTTTTTTTAACATTCATGACTACTTAAAATCTGACAAGGTGCAGACAACCTGATTCTGAAAACATCCTCTTGTCTTTATTGGTAACTTTCAGTGATGCTTCAGAGTTTCTCCCCAGGCTGGGCTGAGTTCTGCTGTACTGCAGGGCTGAGCTTGTGGTGCTTTAGCCTTGCTTCCAGCTTAAGTGCTCAAATTGCACTCCACCTTCTTCACCAGCATGTACAGCTCTATCTGGCCATGTCTCTCTCCACCACGTGAGCTAATGCATCTCCAAGTTTACTTTCCATATAGTGTCTAAGAGTTAATGAATTGGGGAATGACTCAGACTAATATGGAAGTGTATGCAATTCTGTCTAGATTATTGAGTATTGGCAGGTTAAAGTATGAATTGGAGTGGGTGCCATGCTAGGGAAAGAAATGAGATTTACTGAAACATTGTTTGGCTTTTCTCTTTGACACCCCACATGCAGAACTTTCATGTGACAGGAAAAGTAAACAGAAGAATGTGAGAAACAACATATTAAACAAATGCAGCCATCTGCTTGTGTAGTGGTTGTAACACATTTGGGGATCTTTTTCTGCACGTTTTCTTTTTTTCTCCCTTAGGAGTAGCAACAATGTCTCATATAATGCAATGCTAGAAAGGACCAAGTTTAATAGAATTCTTTCTAAGCAGGAGCAATCTAGTAATATTTCAGTGGAAGCAGAACATAGATAACTTGGTTTCAAAGTAATGACAGCAAAGTGTAGAGAAAAAAAGTTTGAAGAAATTCTTTTATGTCAATAGGAACATGAACTGTAAAAGGTTTATTTTTAATGAAAAGACCATTTCTAAGATTAATAACTTGTGTTTTATGTTTTCTTGCCTCTAATTCAACTGTGTTTTTAAATTACAAAAACTGCCTTTTGAGGAATTAAAAGGATGAAATGGAGAAGCACTTTTTCATATCAAAGCAGCTCATTAAGTATGTATGCAAAAACTGTAATAAACAGGTGAGCAATAAATTTTTCCATTTGCAAAGATTTAGTCTACCTTACTACCAACTTTTCTCTTTTCACCAAGAGGAAAACTGAGCATTAGCTGGAATAAATGAGAAAGGTGTTTTAAGTAATCATTTAATTCAGACTTGCCTTTAAAACTCCAAAGCATAACTATAATATACAAGTTTATTGATCTGAAGCTGACAATAAAAACTAAATGTACTCTGGTAGCTTATGCAGTTCACTATACAGGGTACAGTAAGGAATAAATGCATGCTCTGATCTGATGGAATTAAAAATCTGTATGTTTTACATTTTCCTCAAAGGATATTTTCTAAAACCTGTATATAAATTATTTGTTTTAAGACAAAAGATGTTCTCAGGCTTGCTTTTCTATCTTATGTGTTTCATGTAGAGAGATGACTCAAAATTTGTAAGTAAGGCGTACAGGGGAAAACCCCTATATTTTTGATAATTTTAACAAGAACTGTCATGTTTACTGGGTTGCAACCAAGTAAATTGGAAAAATGTGTAGATTTTACAAGCTTGTCATTAGAGTAAATAGAGAAAGTTGGTCCTCAAACTCCCCTAGTGCAAAGCCCACACTGCTGCATTCTTAAGCTTTTATTTGTTCAGATTTCTCCAGAAGAGGGCTCCATGCACAGCTTGAAAGGCAGCACCCAGGTATTGAAAGCAAAAGAAATTTAACAGCTTCAGGAAAAAAGACAAGTCTTGCTCAGACAAGTGTGTTGATATAACATTGCAAGTTATGCTCAAATTCTGACGAAGTATTTCTGTTTTATCATGTTGCTGTTGATCTTATTATCTGAGAGGTCGTGAGGAGAAGTCCTGTGGTTCTTGTGCTATACCAGAGTTGTAAAAATGCTTTTAAAATGTTACAGAAACTCAATTGTCAATTACTCTGTATAATTATTTCTATTTATGAGTGCTTTTTGAGCAGGCTGATGCTTGCTCCCCACAGTTTCATGACATCATTTTTGGCTATGCAGTCCAAAATCATCTTCCAGTTGCGCATCTCATTCACAAGATGGTGTCTCCCAAAACACAGAGCCATTCCAGCAGTTGTGCTGTCCTATTTCTCAAATATTACCTTGGAGGGAAGGTTGGCACTAGTGAATTACGATGGCTTTTGGTTACAGCTCTAACCTCTAAAAATATCCTTACACAGGACCTGACCACAGCCCTTAGTGCCAAGCAAGGAGAGTTTGTTACAGCAGACAAGTGAAAACATGAAAATACTTCTGCAGTTTTGGCAATTAAACCCCACTTTTTGTACCCCCTGAAACTCAATCCTTAAATCTTAAGGCATAGTTTAGGTGATATGTTGGGTCCTGCTTTCTGTTTCTGAGAATCAAAACTTCAGAAAGCTTTTCTTAGCACAAGTAATATTTGTGCTGTGATCCACTGGGAGTTATTGACATGGCTTTTAGTGACTTGGCAGCTGAGAAATTAGTATTCCTAAAAGCTGTCTCAATAGACCAGTGTAGCAGGGACTGTTAGAGCCATGTAGATGGCAACAGTGGTGCCCCTTCAAGGAGTTGGGAAGTTCTGCTTTCCTTTTCTTCCTGTTTGCTGCAAGATAAGCAGGCTCTTTCCATTCTATTAATATGTAAAAGCAAGCCAGATAACAGAGCTCTCAGTGTTCCACTCTTCCTGCATCACTGCTGGAGTTGCATCTCTAATCTTCAGCTGCTGCGTTGCACCAGTGTGCCGCATGCCAGGATTTTGGCCTCAGGTTTCAGAGTTCTGTGACAGCATAAACCTTTCTGGAGAATGGGGGCTTCATTTGGGACTTGAGTACAAAGGTCAGGTTAGAAGGTTTTTTAAAATGTCTCATGGACAATTACAGGGGCAAAATTCACTGTTTTGACAAGCCTCACTGCTATTCCAGCCGGGAGGGACAGTGGTGTGCTGGGGGTATCAGGCTCAGCTTTGCCAGCTGGGAAAGGGAAAGGATTGTCCTGCTCTGCTCTCCAGTGGGGTGGCCTCAGCTCGAGTGCTGAGGGCAGTTCTGGTCACCACAATATAACAAAGATATTAAACTCTTGGAGAATGTCCAAAGCAGGGCAACGAAGAAGGTGAGAGGCCTTGAGGGGAAGTGGTGTGAGGAGTGTCTGAGGGCTTCTTCAGCCTGGAGAAGAGTAGTCTGAGGGGAGACCTCATGGCAGGCACAACTTCCTTGTGAGGAGAAGAGGAGGAGCAGACACTGGTCTCTGCTCTGTGTGTCCAGTGCAGGACTCCAGGGAATGGCCTGAAGTTGTGTCATGAGAGGTTTAGGTTTGATATTGGGAAAAGTTTTTCACTCAGAGGTTGAAACAGTCTCCCCAGGGCAGTGGTTGCACCACTGAGCCTGAGACAGCTCGAGAAGAGTTTGACCAATGCTCTTGGGCACATGGAGTGACTCTGGAAATGGTCCTGTGCAGAGCCAGAAGTTGGGCTTGATGATCCTTGTGAGTCCCTTCCAATTCCACATATTCTGTGATTCTAACTAGAGGTTCATCTGTGCAGGCAAAAAGACAAATCTGCAATGTCCACTGGGGAGGAGAAACAGAATGAGAGGCATTTATCATCCTTAGGAGACTAAGTGGGCTATTGCATTTCCCAGTTAACTCTGGATGATATTAGTGGGTTCTTGATCACGGCCATATGGTTGCACTGTGCCCTGCCCTAATCACCAGATGGAAGGGACCAGCCCAGATGGGAGGCTGTGTTCTTCTGTCACTTCACGTGTCCTGCAGATAACAAAATGTTAGTGTACACAAATCAGGAGGATATTAAATGCCAAAGAGGAGAGAAAAATAAGATTTGCTTTATTAGCTACTTTTTCATTATTTGGAGGTCTTGGAAATTTTCCCACTATTGCTTTTTATAGGTTTTTTTGTGTGTGTGACGTAGACTGTATTCTCTGTCAAATGGAAGAATCTAATTATTTGAAAGCCTTATGTTTCATATGAAGGGAACTCATTCTGCTCCTATCTTATCCAATATTCTACTGTTTTGCACCATTAATTTTCTTGGCTAGGAGAAACAAAGAAGGATTTTAAGATCTGGTTCAATGGAGGTGGTTGGACTAGTTCTATGAACAGACTAAAATAAATATGAGGTATTAAGAGTGGGGTGAATCTTTACAGCACACAGCAGTTTTCAGTATCTCTAACCACTTGGAAAAGCTGATTAAGGTGTTTAAATAACTTCTGATATCTCTGAATGTCCATGTATGGATGTCTAATTTGGTATCTTTATGGACATTGTTCTTAGGAAACTGAACATCCACCTTCAAGCTTTTGAAATGTCTCAAAATTGGACAACCCTGAAATTAAGATTTTATTACCTAGGATTCCTTAGGCTCCATTTTATAAAGGTTCTACTCCCAAAATGGTCATTTAAATAAATAAAAAAAACCTGCTAGCAAACCACTAATAATAGCTATCTATCTCAGTCTAAATTATTTCATTCTCTTGCTGTGAACAACTAATGCTTAATTCCTTATTAGTAATGGCAGTGTATATATTTCTAAAAGTTAATATTTAATTCCCAGGGACTTTGCAGCCTGGTATGCAATGAAGAGCAAATAATTCTTGTGTGTATGAAGGCTGTATTAACAGTACAGACAGCAAGTGGGTTTCTAAAAGTTTGCAGAAGTTTTAGGATTTTGAGTAATCATGGCAGATGGACCTTGTGGAATTTGTGTCCAACAAGGACTCAAAATACTGAAGTCCTCAGGTTCTAGGCCATTAAGATGTCACAGCACTGTTAATGTGGCTGTATGAAGAAATATTTGTCCGTACAACTGGAATTTAGGACAGGAGATGCTCACTTGCAAATATCTGTACCTGTAAGCTGAGGTAACCTCAGCTGTTACTGTTTGTGTGTTTGTTTCCCCTCTCCCTTCCCTGGGCTGGCTGTGAGAGCTCCTTTCCTGCTTCAAGGCAAGGTTGACAAACTTGGCTGGACACTCAGCTGAGGGAGTCCTGATTAATGGCTGGCTGCCACATGGGCAGGAACACAGCTCTGGCACACTTAAAAAGAGCATGGATAACTGCTTATACTGCTGCAAATCAATCCATAAAGCCTTGACACATTGAGTTTTGTTCAAACTGCTATGGAGCAAAAAACCCCAAACGTGTTACAAAGCACTTATCATGCTGATAATTGGCTCATCTACTTTATAGACACTCAATCTCTTTCTTTTCATCTTCTTGGCATAACTTGGAATTGGGCTTCTGTGCACACTGTCAGTAAAGAGTCCTGGAGTCAACTGCAGGGGATTTTGAACCCATGAGTGTAAAACAAAAGCTGGCAGTTGTCCATGGGGTCACTGTATAAAGGGAAATATCTCAGCTGCCTGAAGTAGGAGTATCATCCACAGCTTGTAGAGACAGCATATAAAGATAGAGGCAGGGGAGTATCAGGTAAAGTTTGCTCTTCCTTAGCCTGTTATAGTGTATAATTGCATTTTCAGCAGTGGGTTAATGCTTGGGAGCAGACAAAACCCCAGAAACTGTGTCTCCATGATCTGACATTTTCCCATAGACAAACCTTCTTGCTTTGAGCTCCTCTGCTGCCAAATAAAGTGTATTTATACACTTCTCTTGAGGCTGCCCTGTGCTGTCCCTGAGGAACCACATTTTATCAGACAACAAACAGCTATAACAAAATGTGAGAACTGAACGTAGCACTGCTCTGGAGTTGACAAAGGAGGAAATCCAGAGCATCTGCTCCTTTGCTCCCTGAGTGGAAGGAGATGGAATTAGGCATTAGAATTGGATGGGCATTTCCTTCCCCATTAAATCCATTGTTTCAGAGCTCTGTCAGAGGAAGCTGAGCAACTCCAACTGCAGCAAGAATGGATATCTCAGCTGTGGGCTTGAGTTGATGTGTGCAGTTAAATAACCGGTCGAATTAAAAGGTGTTCAGCTTGACCTTCAGCCAAAATAACTGGTCCTGCAAGTGCCAGGAAGCCTTGGTTATTATCCAGGTGACATGCAAAATGAAATACCTGTGGGTAAAGATAAATGAGAATGATATTAAAATAGAAAAATACATAAAATTCCATTTTGATTTCTGGGCATATTTGTTAGCGCACTACCTGAAGGTTGTACTTTGTGCCAGGCAAAGTGAATTTGTTGTTTTCTAATATATTTGTTTTCATAATTCATGATCAGATTGAACTAATTGATATCTGAACTCAAAAATCTTGATTTATGGATATTGATATTCCTGTCAATTTACTAATACACAGGTCTGACCTGAACACTAAACTAGTCAGGTGCATATTTGGTAATCTTTCCTTAATAATAGATCATAAAATGGTTTGAGTTGGAAACCACTCTGCTATGAGCAGGGACACCTTCCACTAGACCAGGTTGCTCCAAGCCCTGGCCTTGAACACTCTCAATCCGTTCTGTCTTATACCTGGGCTTCTGGACCTGATTCTGTGTGGAATGTGGCAATATCATTGCAGGAGTCATTATTTGGTGGAACGGAGCTGTAGGGATGGTTAGGAAAGCCTGGAGTAATGGGAGAACACATTCTTGCACCCACATTCCCTGATTTTTGGGAATGGATAAGCCTCTGACATCTAGTTTTGAAATAATTGTTTTCTTCTGATGTTTTCAATGACAATATCTCATTTAAAAATAATAAGCAAGAATGTAATCTCCAGTGTTAAATGTCACCAAAAGTTTTCTGTAATTGTTAATCTCTGCAGTTTAGTAATTAATGCAGAAATGTGGTACTTTGTGTGGTGAGGGTATTGATTATTGTAATCTGGAAAAAGAGCAGCTGATAAGTTCACATACCATGTGTTGCCAGGAAGATAAGGATGCCAGGGTAAATCATGAAATTTTCTCTCTTGTGGAAATTCTGGTCTTGCACATCTCTCAAGTTCACTTTTGTGTGTTTGCAATAGCAAAGCTCACACCACCACAGGAGCGAGTCTCCAGAGGACAGGGATTGATTGCACTGCCCCTCCTTTTGTTATCTGGGTGAAGGATGGGTGGTGTCAGTGCCATGTGCATTCCTACTGGCACATACCGGGATGCTGACACGGCTTCTATTGCTCAGATAGCTGAACACCCTACAGATGGTAATGAATTTATCCTTGCTTCCCTAAAATAACTGCTCAGTTACGACAGGAACATTATTCTGAAATGGGAAACAGCCTCCAACATCTGCCTGTTTCAATGACTCCAGGTCTGTTATCTTAGGTGAGTGATGATGTCGCCTGCTGTCACTTGGGCTGCTGGTGTTGATTCAGTGGTGGCACTTCATTGTACTCCAGAAAGATTAATTCTGATTGGAGGGAGCCCAGAATAAGTTCAGTTTTTAGGCCAATCAGAAGGTGGTGTTTTCAGTAGTATTTTAATAAGGCAGCTCAACTTTCAAGAATGTAATTAGTTATGATTTGCCAAGGAACTGCCTATCTCTATACAGTAGTTACTTGTATAGAGAGAAAATTAATAAGATAAAATATAATCATAGCTGCACAGAGCTCTTTAGGCATAAGGGAATGGAGACAGCTTGCTCATAGCTGGTGCTTGTGATGGCTGCTGGCACCATCATCAGGTGGAGCAGAGGAAGAGGATGAGGCTGGCAGTTCTATTTACACTCAAGGCACTTCAGACCACAGCAGTTTGGGGTAGGAAATGGGGACAGAAAATGCACAACCAACTCTACTTGAGTGGGGCAGAGGTTCTGCATCTTTCCACTGCAACAGGAGACATAGTCTCAGAATATTCCTCCCACCATCTGCTCACTGACAGGGGTTCCTGTCTTCCTTTCCTCAGTTAGGAGGAGGCAGAACTGCCAAATTCTTGGGCTGCTCTGGCAGGAGGTGAGCTGCTGGTCGTGGCTATTTCCCCTCCAGGTTTAGCTGCTGGAAGTGGGATGTTGCCAACCTGAAGTGTGACTGGTAAGGTGATGCACCCAAAAGTTTGAATTCCTGGGAGTTCTAGGACACATGGATGTGCCATTTGTTACATGCCCAAACCATGAAACTCTGTGCATTTGTATGGACTGTTGAAAGCCAAAGTCTCATTTTGTGGAACAGCTGCTACTTCCTGTGTGTTTGTCTCTCTGAAATGAGGATTTAGTCTTGCACTTGCTTCCCATTAATAGACTTTGCAAAGCTTTTTCCTCTTTCAGGAGGCAAAGGCACACAAGCACGGAACCTGTTTCTTGCTGTGCATGGGAGCTAAACATTGATTATAGGGTGGGTGAAGGAGTTTGTGTAAAACAAACTGACTTGCTTGGCTGCAATAACTCCTGTTGAACCTGAACAGAATTGTTTCTCCAACTTGTTCTCGACTTCTGATTTCTGCATGCTGTGTGTTTGTGGAGTCTAGCTGGGATATGTAGGAATAAAAAGCCATCGTGCACAGCATGAATGGTTCTCTCTGCCTTACCTCCAGGCTGACTGGAAGCATCAGCATTCCTGTAATTTCCTTGTACAAATTACTTTTTTCTCTTTTCTTCTCCATCTGGTTAAAATAATTCAGATAGTCTGAGTGCTTTTAGTTTTTATACTCAAACTTTCCTCCAGAACTCCTAGTGTTGGGGAAAAGGGTGAATGATTTTTACTACTGTGAATAATTTTTACTACTGTGGTTTAACTTAGATGAAGTTCAACAGGCTTTGCTGGAAAGTCCATCCCCGTTTTTGGTGCTTAAAGATGTTTTTCTTTTGGTGATAGAAGAGGATGGAGGTTTTCTTGCACTATGAAGAGAATCAGACACACTTAAGGAGTTCCTTTCCTTTATCATTTCACATGGGTCATATTTTGACTGGACAATCTGAAGATTGCCTAGAATTAGTGTAGTGTTAGGTTCCAGTCTTTGTTTAATGTGGTAGGGAACTCTAAATCTTGTTACATCAGTGCTTGTGCTTTTTCTGGTATGTTCATATCACCCTATTCCTTTCTCCCTTAGTTCTTTCTGCACATATGGAAAAGAGAATTTCATTTATCATGCCCAATAATGGTGCTAGGTACCAACCTCTCCTGGAGTCAGAAGTGCTGGGGTAGAAATTTGTTAATAAACATGCTGACATAGCTGCTGAATTTCTCCTCCTTTTCCCTGGTTGACTGAGGAGTACAGAAAGAAGAGCAAACCTTAAAGCATAAAAATGGAAGGGAAAGCAAAACCAAGGGGAACAGAAAAACAAAATGTATTCAATGTTCTGTCACTTTGCAGCTGTTAGGATTTGGAAAGCAGCCTTTTGTATTTGTGATACAGTCAACAGATGTATATGAGAATGGAGCACAGTCTGATTTTGCCTGATTTCCACCTCTTCATTTGCACAATCTTGCCTCAGAGCTTAGGCTGACACCCATATCCAGAGCTCTTGCTCATATCTCCATCTGAATTTGTTGGCACCAGGAAATGGTGATACTGTTTTATGCACATTTGCGTGTATCAGCATGCTGGTTTATGAGAGGCAGGAAATTTAATCCTTTGTAAAACTCTTTATCCATTTCCAGCATTCATTAGCTGCCACAGAACTCTCCTCTCCTTTACATTTTATGTTTTGGTGGGGCTTTATTATCACTTCTTCTGTGTCTTGGTGGACAACATTTATCCCTACTGCTTTGATGTTATTGTATTCATTAAATCCATTCTACTGATTCTTTGGGAAGCTTGTTATCACACAGATGAAATAAATGTAGGATATCCCTTCCTCTAATTGACTAATTGGATGGGGAAGGAATGGGAGTGAACAGAAGACAGCTGGGTATAAATTGTGAGGCAAAGCAGCCTTCATTGCAGGACAGCACTTTGCAATTCCTTTTGGAACTGTTTGCCACTTTTGTGGCACTGTTTGTCACTCCTTTAATTGTGTGAAGCAGATTTCTGTGTATCAGGAAGGTGACTTGCCACATGTTCCCTGTGTGATACCAGCAGGATTTTAACTGTTTACTGATGGATGTGAGTATGTCCCAAAGAAAATGGAAAGGTAGGGAAGGGTCAGAGAACCTCAGAGGGGAAGTACAATTCTGTCATGTTTTCTAGCAATAAATAAATATGAAGCAAGGCAGCCACCAGAAACCGTTGAGTGATGCCTTGCTGAAAAAGGGTAACTATTAGGAAAGAGAGATGCTCCCAAGTTTTGTCAGATATTATGTCACTTCCCCTCTCCTACTGCTTTTGCTAATATATAATTTCACAGATTTATCTATTTTCTTTTATTTTTCTGACAATTCTTGGAGGCTAGCTAAAGAGCAAGGGAATAAAAGGAAGAGAACCTGGCTTCGGGCACATTTGCAAACTAGCTGTTAGTTTTCTGCAGGTCCTTCCATGCTTCAAACAGAAACAATCCTCCCCTGACAACTGAGCATACAATTCATGTACAATGGATCTGCTTCTGACATTGTATTTCTGGGGCGTTTGTACGACTCGTGATTCATTCTGGCAGTGCTTGAGTTTAAGCACTGATAAAGGCAACAGCACAGAGTGCAAATACATTTGACCTTTCAAAACACTGAATAGAAAACAAAAATAGAAAAAAATAGTTACTTTGCAGTTCTTCCTTCTATGTGTGTAATGACTGCAAGCAGACCAGCATTCTGATTTCTGCCTGGGGAGCAGAGAGGCCTCCAGGCCTGGGCTCCCCTGATCCTCCTGCTCCACTGTGTGTGAGTTAGCCTGGTATTGACATAGAGGTAGGGGTCAACTTTGATTTCCCCAAGTCAGGGATTGGCCTGATGTCTGCTGCATTCAAAAATCTTTACTGTTTGGCATGCTGTGTTTGGATAATTGGCACTCTGGTCTTGACTGACCTGCCTGGTGGGCAGGTGTCTGTATTCCAAGTATAAAGTTTCCCTGGAAGTGTCACTTTAAATCAGTAGCACTGACACAGAACCGAGGCTGGGGCACCTGTGGGAAGTTCCTGCCAAAATCCTCAGCCAGCTGCAGCCTTAGCTTGGATGCAGCCACCTCGTATCACTGCTGTGAGCTGCTTTGAAAAGGGAATAACTCCATGGATGCTCTGTGGTGTCAGGGCTGCAGAGCTCAGGCTCGCTGGATCCCTCCTGGAAGGGCAGGGCACGGAAACAGAAGTGTGGCTGGGACACATCAGCCCTGTGACACTGCCACTCCCCATGGCATCCCAGCTCCAGGGCAGGATGTGCAGCTCTGAATAATGCTCCAAATATGATGGGAACTCAAGAGATTCCCTTCTGTTCCTCATAAAACTCTGGTTGATTTGTGAGCCCATTCCTTTGCTTTACAGGCATTGGAGGGACATGCAGTCCATCTCTTCCAGAGACAAGCCAGAGATGTACAGGGTGTGCAGAATTGTGTTCCAGGCTCTGGGTTAGGGGTAGGTTTTAAATGAGGTGACCAGGTTAAACTTTCTTCTTGAACCTCTTTGGGGAAGGGAGGGAAGACTGTGCAGCATCTGGGTAGGGCTCTGATCTGGCATTGCTACAGCTATTTTTGATATTTCTAAAACTACTTTCCAGTAACTGCAATGGAATTTGGATTTTTTTTTTTGGTCTGAAGCTTCTTAGCTATTAATGATAGTCCATCTTTAATTTATTTGTACTACCCTGCTGCCTGTCATATGCTGGTCAAGTCTTGTGCAGCAGAGAGAAACATTTTTCCCTTATCCCACTTTCGTATTTCTTGGTTCATTGCGTAGTCACCTCCTGTGGCTGTGTTTACAGGAATTTCACTAACAACAAATCTTAAGGAATCTGCTTAAGTAATAATCAATTTTTTCTTTTAAATTGCCCCTTTTTCCATATTTTTTTGTGAATGGATAAAGGATCTAATCAGCTTGCTTAACACCTGTAATGAAAGCTCTCTGGTTTTGTTCAGTGCTTCTGGCAAGGCTTCATGCTAAAACAAGGCAGCTGGACCAGGAGGGTTGTAGAATTTGTGGATTTAAAAAGAAAGGTAGAAAAGGAAGGGATAAACTGAAATTCTGCCTTTAGTAATTCTCTGCTGTAAAACATATAACTAGTCACTAGATAAGTGGCACTAATGAATTGGAATTGAAATGTGTCTTTTCCAGACAAAGCTCTAACTGTTCTCTTCAAAGTTGTGCTCTTTTCTGCATACTTTTGGGACTACACTTTGGCCTTCTGGCCAAAGCATCATATTTGTGTAACAGCCCAGCTTTGGCTGGGAAAAAACAGTGCGTGTACTCAAAGCTGTGGCTTTGAGTGTCCTTAGGTTTAAATAGGTTTTGAGGGGTTTTTTTTTTTGACCCTAGCCCAGCAAAATCTGTGTGGACTTTGATTTTTTTTTCTGTGTTTTAGCTTCTCTTTTCAGTCTGTGCTGCTTCACTAAGAACCTGAACTGCAAAGCAGTGCCTTTTCCCATCCCACCTACCATATGCATCAGGCTGACCTTTGGCTTGAATGCAGAGTTTGGTGTCAAGCCTGTCCCATTAGCAAATATCGCACAAATCATAGTGACAAGGTTCCCAGGCTGCTGTGGCTGGGGGCAGGTTGGCACTGAGTGTGTCTGGGGGACAGAAGTGATTGCTGATCTCTGTTAGCACTGAAGATCAGGCCCAGGAGAGCAGGGCTGTTCCTTGCTCCATCCCTTGCCCTGTTTCCATGTGGGTGCCCTCCCTTTGTTGTTTTTGGGTCAGAGCCCACCCCTGGCATTAAGGAACGGCTGCTGGTCCTGGTGGGGATAACTTCACTTGGAGCTTCAGCACTTGGAGCCTCGATTCTCTCTTAACAGCCTCATCCTTGTTGAGCATCTTGATTTGAAGTGTCTGTTGAAGCACTGTAAACAGATTTCCTTCGGCTCTGCAGCACTACATGCTGTGTTGCAATGCGTTCTGTCTGCTTTAGAGCTGTTAGTGATTCATTAGCTTGCTGTTCCAAAAACCAATTCCAAAGGGATCTCTCATCTCCCTAGAGCAGGGAGGGTATTTTCGAGCTGGCTACACAGTGCTGTGGCAGTTTTTTTTGAGACTTGCCTGGTTGCAATCATGTGGCAGTGATACAGCCAAAGGCTGCCAGCTCAATGGAGGATTGCACACAGATTCCATGGGTGGGAACTTGCAATATTCTTAGGCACAGCTAATAATAGCTCCTCTTGACTCCTGAAATGTCACAGTGGTCTTGTGGGTAACTGCACTTTGGAAAGCATTAACTTGGGTTTTTTTTTTGCCACCAAGAGTAGTCCCTGGTATGTTCAATGCTGTATTATGCTTGTAACAGAGAAAAGTGTGTTGGAAATGAAGAACCTTAATCCATCTGTCTGTGAATTGACTCATGTCAAGATCTCAGAATTGCAGCATCAGTCTGGGGACCCAGGACCGTGTCCTCTTTGAGCTTTTCCTGTCCAGATATTCCTAAGATCTAATGAGCATGCCTCTGGAAGGGACTTGGAAACATAACAGTGAGAAATCTCTGGTGTGCTAAAGGAAAAAAAAAAACTGAGTTACTGCTTTATAACACCTTTTCTTTAAAGGGGTCAGTTGCTGCCTGACAGACTGTCCTGCAGTCAGGTCTCCAGGGTTTCTGGAGTTTCTGAGTACATCTTTGTCCTAGAACTGGTTTTTCTGATGTAGAAAAATAACTCTGCTTTTCACAGAACTTCCAAAGTTTTCAATTGTTTTATGAACCAAGAGAAAACAGAAAATAATTCTAAAAATCTCTAAATGCTCTGTGGAACTAAGTTAATGCCCTTCCTTACATCAGACATTTATTTCTTTTTGCTGTCTAGTGCACCCAGCAAGATACCAGCAGTATGTCTCCAGCTGCAGGATTTACTGTAAGGTTTTTATGGGCTGCTGGAGACCAGGCAGGGATTTTGACATGTTGACTGCAGACTGGCAGAAACTGATACATAAAAAAACTAAGAAGACTAAATTTTTAATAAAAAGGTGCCAGCAGTTGGAAGAGTGAGAGGTTAAGCAGCGAGCTTTTGTTAGATTATAACTGAAATCATGGCTCTCTGCAGGTGAGCTGAGTTTTAGGAGATGTTGGATGCTTGTTGACTCCTGGGATTTGGATTAACTGGGGCACCTGCCCCGGGCACGTACAGAGTGGCATGGGAATTGCACAGAGCCATGCAATGGAGGGTAATGCAAATATGGGGACAGGCAGATGTCCTGTGTTCCAAGTGACACTTCTCAGTTGCATTTTACAGCTGTTTATTACAATTACAAACACCTGGATGTGTCTTTTCATGCAGGATTTCATCCCTGGGGGCCATGATTAACAGGATATAATGAAGGGTCATCGCTTTGTACATGCTACTGTATTTCTGGTTTTGTTTTCCTGATTTCTCACAGAAGTTTGATAATAGTGTCACTTAAGAGCACGGGAAAATCAAGTACAAATCAAAGGAGGAGCTTGTGAAAAGTCTCATAGGAAGACTTTAACAATTAGGCTTTGTTTGCAGTTACAGCCAGCATTCCCCATCAGTACATGTTGACTCTGGTTAGTGAGAACCCAGAGGAACAAGGCTTGTGGGGGATCTTGGAAAACAGTCTTGTACTCAGTCTGTTTATTTGAACTAATTACTTTAATTATAGTAATTAATTTGTATCTTAATGAGCAACCCATCCCTCTATTTGTGCAATACATCCAGAATTTAGTCCTCATCTTAGATATCTTGAAGGTTTTCATGCCGATGAAGATGTATTTTCAGAGCACTTGGGGAATTGTGGTTAACAGAATGACTTCACCTGAAGGGGAGACTTGGCTTTTGTCATTTTGTTCTTGTTCAATAATCTGAAATGCATCATCAGTATCAATGCTTTACTTAAAGAAACATAAAGTTAGAATCAATAGGGTTTTAAGAATATTATCCTCTTTCCCCAAGGCTTCTTTTCTTTTCTAGAAGTACTCTGTCATTTACTTTGTTTGGCAACTTAAATTAACTTGCTTGTGAGCATTTAAAGCAAATTGTGTGCTTACAAATCTGAGAATAAAAGCAGAAAAGATTTATCTCGCAGAAAAGATTTATCTCGCAGTAAGTTTTTATTCCTCTTGCATTTATTGTACCTTCTCCCCTCTACCCTCTAAATCATGATAGTCAGGCACTGGAAATCATATTTTATATGAGGATCCATGTGAGTCCTGGCAGATGGATAACGGGTTATTCTCAGCTGCTCTTTGCCATTGCTGGATAAACCCCATCTTGCATTGACTCACAGAATTCATCAGGCTTCATTTCAAGTTTATCCTTCTTTGTCATCCTGATAGGCAAAGGCCCTGGGGAATTAAGATATGAAATTGTTGGTATTCTTAGGGAAGCAATGCCTAGAACATGTGGCAATTGCTGGATCTGGACTCTGTTTAAACTTGCTGAAAGAATTAGGTTCCCATTCTCTCTGTGTGTTCTCTGTCATTTGCTGTGATCAAAGAAAGGAGTAGAGGGGGTCTTCTAGGAATGCTTCTCTCCTTCTGCATGAAGGAAAAAATTACTACAGTTTTCCCCTTCATGGAATAATGTGTTCATCCACCTACTTCAGAGCAGTCAGCAGCTCTTTGTGGAATATTGGTGCAGGCACTGCCTGCTCCTCAGGTGGATGGCAGTGCCACCCTTGTCACTCCTTTTCAGGCTTTGTGGCTTTACTCTGAGCTAGTCTGAGGAGGGAAGCACTGAGACCTGCCCAAAATTCCCCACGTGGCCAAGCTGGTGATTTCCTTTCTACCTGTAGCATCTGTGCTGCACAAAAACAAGGTGTGACAATCCTTCATGTCCCCAGCGGAGTGCTTGCTAGAGGTCCTACATTAAAACAATTGATATCTGACTGCAGCAAATGGATTTTTTTTCTTTATTACACAATTCAAACTAGGGGTTAAACCTAATAGCCAAGAATTAGTTTGAATAATAATTGATCAGATTCCTCTAAGTGAAACACTTGTTAAGAAAACAGTGATAGCTAGTATGAGTGCTATGATTTAAATACAAATATGCATTATGACACTCGTATGTATACTACTTCTATCCTAGCACATTTTTTGTAGACTTATTTTAAGTGTGATGCAGTGTTTGAGTGACAAGATCTTGAAAAAAAATGCTTGCTTTTTAAAGTTTTTAATCATTTTGACATTATACTTGGGAGCAGTAATTGTGATGGTGTTTCTAAAGTCCTAGAGGTTTATCTGTCAAGAATTAATAACAGATAAACATTTTGTTTGTTTTCTGCATTTAATATATTGTGGTATTAACAGAAGATAGAAATCAGATTTTCTTTCTCTGATGAGTCCTTAAATTCAATTTAGCTGGGATGAGGTAAACAACACTATGATTTAAAGAGGATAAACCTCCCTGAGCTATTAGGGAACTTGTATATGTCTGGATGTCCTTGCTATTATCATAACTTTAATCATTGTAAGCTGCAAGCCCATTCAAAGTATTATCTAAGCCTGACAACATCCTCACTGTTAGTACAATGCATTAAAAAAAAGCCTTTTGTGCAATCTCTGTCTCAAGGACAAGCCACCTAATTAACAGACCAGCCTGAAACACACACTGTTGTGTTTGTCTTTATTAAGACATAATGAATTGCAGAACTCAAAGTTGTTTTTTTGAATCAGAATGATCTGAGGGAAGCATTTCATGGCAGAGAGTGGAAAAATGTGAAGTACCACAGTGAGGAGAATGTTAAGTATATCCATGTTGTGTGTCTCCATATATATACATGGAAATATGCATGAATAGATCTAGGGCAGGCAAAAGCCTGTGCTTTGTTGAGCTTTTTTTTATTCCTAAAAGTAATACTTGGTTTGTAACTCATTATTTTTAAACTTGTGCTCATGCCTTAAATTGAAGCTTCTGAACTTTTGGGATTCACCTCAAGTTGCTGTAATTGAGTCTGAGGTATTTATATAAAATCCAGTCAGAGCCCAGTCTGACTCTTCCTTCTCAGGTTTTGAACCTGTGTATTTTTGAATGCACTCAAACTCACATCAGTGGTATGAGAGCAAGTGCTCAAATCATCTGTTTTGAAGAGCAAGGACTGAATATCTTTACAGCTTTGAAGTAACCTGGTCCAGCTGTGCACTACACTCATGGGTTTATGCTTGCTAAATTCTTACAATGGGAGCAGTGATAAAGCAACAGCAGCTGCAGACCAGGAAATGTGCTTGGAGTAGTTTGAAGGACTCATCTATTAGAAGTACAAATGAAAATTTGCCAGGTTTGATGGATTTTGAAATATCTGGTTGTTATCCTCAAGAGCTCCATTCAGGACCATGTGGATTCTTCCTGCCTGTGTGGTTTTGGCAGGCTGGATCTGATAGTTTTTAACCACAAGTGCCTCCCTGCCTAAACATGCACAGGAATCCTTCACAGAAGGATTTCTTTGGACATGCATAATCCATATGAATTATATCCACAAGGATTTGGGCCTCTATCGGCCCAATAGGAATTGTCACTTTAGGATTCTGGAAATACTTGCTCACAAGAGAATACTGATGTGATATTTAAAAAGAGCCTTAAAGCAAGTGTCAAAATATGAGCAGACCTTAGAGATACATCAGGTATAACTATATGCAGGGCAACTTAGATCAAACCACAAAATGGTGTTTTTATTTTCCCCTGTGGTGTGATGTTATAGCAGAGAATGGTGTGTAAAGCAGAAAATGGAATGTGTTCCCTTTTTTTCCTCCTGCTTTTAAGTACAGTGACGTGTCCTAATTTAGACCTAATTTTCATTCCTGTAACATTGCTTGTAATAATGTCTAAAGTCCTCAGAATTAATTTGACTGGAAAAATTCCAGAAGGACTTTCAATTTTTCTCATTAAAAACATTATAGATGTCTTAATTAGGCACTGTTATTAATGGTAATATTACTCAATTTAGAACTACACACTTAAGATGTGGTTACCTCTAGTGTGATTAGTCAGAGAAGCTCTGCTACGCAAGGTTGCACACTAGAATTCTGAACAGTTAAATATTTAGAGCCAGATGTTCAGCTGTGTAAATTGTGTGGCTAGTGTGGCCTCAGTGGAGCTAGACTAGTGTACATTAACTGGGGATTTGCTATCTAAAGTTATAAACAATCATTTCTGGCTCATCTCCCTCACTATTTCTCTTTTCCTTTCTCATATTTAGCTTTTTTCTCTTCGTAGTAGAATAAACTAATGAAGTAACACATGCACATGTTCCTGCTCCAGCATAAGCTGTTTAACCACTAAACTTAACTAAAGCCAGTCTACACTTGTATTTCTCTTCCCCTCTGTTGTCCCAGGGGGGGTTTCCCTGACTTAAGTGAACCTGCTCCTGATTGAGAACACAGTTCAAGGACCTTTTCCCTGTGTCTTCCACTCTAATGGAATCTGTTACAGGCTCCAGGTTGTGGCAATTTGCTCTGCTTGGTGAGGACCTGCTGCTGCTACATGTGAGGGGAAAATTAGGTGGAATGTTTTATTTGCTTGCCCAGACACAGGCTTACACTAACTTTTAAAGCACTCTGTAGACCAGTTAATGTGTGTATTTTCCTGTTAGAAGATTGAAAGGAGCTATTTAGGTTTACTACATCTGTGCCTGGCTCTGTTAGCACGGAGGAACCCATGACAGGGTTCAGGTCTATAATTGCTGTGGCTCCTGTTTGATGTTACTGATGTTTATTGTGATGGGGATGGGAAAGGTTGTTGGCTACCTGGGCTGCTGCTGCTGCTCTGTGGCTTCACTTGGGGAGCTTGTACAAAACAACAGCTGGACTTTGATTACCATCAGGTTATAAAACTTTGTTAAAAAAGTCACCCCCTAGACCCCTTAAAATCACAGAGCAAGTGTGCCAATTTTTAAAATTTATTTGTAAAGTGAGATGTAATTTAAATTGTGTGTAACACACCAAATCTTTGCCTGTTCTGTTGCTCAGTGATGCCAGGGTTTATATTCCAAGTGTTTTCCATATGTAAATTCTTACCTAGGCTGTGTAAGAGCTCGTTTTTGGTGGCAGAAAAAGCTGCTATTTTTGTGAACCACGTGAAACCCAGATTTGTGTCATCTTGCAGGTAGTTCAAGCACAAAATGAACAGTCATCACATGTTCAGGTGGACAGATGTTCATGGGGCTGGTAAAGGCATCTGGATATGGAATTGGTGTATGGGGTAGTACTGAAACCTCAAAATGCTACAGACATTTGTATCTGTTCACTGATGTATATAATGATGAGTTATTTGGGGTAGTGGGGTGTGAAGCTTAAGAGGAGCTTAATGATTTTTTCCTCTAATAAATCATTTGAATACAGAAGTGTCATCTTTCATTAGCTTGCACTTTTGTAAAAGTTAAGATTGAGCATAATGTTGCATATAATTCTAAAGCATCTGGTACCAATATCTAGTAGCAGCTGTTTAGTACCTGAAATATAAAGAAAACACGTTTTTATCCATAGCTGTTATTGTTATTTTCCTGGAAGTTTTGGAGTTGAGGCACTATGCAATAGATCTGTTCAGGAGAAAGAGTGAGTGAAAATTAAGATATTGTTCAAAACCTGTGCAAATAGAACAGGTCTGCATAAAATGTTGTCTAGGAAAACAGCTGTATTTCTAAAAAGATTTTGTTTTCTATTGAAATGAAGGAAAAAAACTTAGAAGAAATCCTAAAATGACTGATAGCCCTTAACTACATTGCCTTCATAGTGAAGTGCATCCCATTAAAATTTATGATCTGTTATAATTGCGTTCATATTGTTTCTTTTTTCCAATCCCTCTTCCTCTGAGGAAAGTTACCCAGTGCTTTGACTGTGGTGATATACATAGAACTCTATTCCTGGTGTTTGAACAACAAAAGGAAAATAAAGCAACCCCTCAAACAAAGCCAAGTGAAAATGAGGTGACAGCAGTTCACTTGTTGCTTTTCCTGTCTGCTCTGTCTTGGCGTTCTCAGGAAATGTGGGGCTGCACTGTCAGTGGAGCAGAGAGAGCAGAGGTGCCTTTGGGCTGCTGCAGTTTGAGCTGCACCTGTGCCACCTCCCCGGGGCCTCTGCAGTGTCACATTGCAGAATTCCTCCCTCTGTCCCGGGGCATCCATCAGGTGTTTGCCCTGTGATGGAGAGAGGATGATGCAGCATCAGCTGCACCTGCTGAGGCTCCCCTTGACCCCAGGAGCTCAGCCTGGTTTTCCAACAGGCTGTAGATGAGCAATACCCATTTCAGGCACACCCAGTGATGGGAATGTGGTTTATGGGAGGACTGAATGTGCACAATCGAGCGGTATTTCCTTGTGCTGTGTCTCTATAAACTGTTCCTTTTAAATCTTGCTACTGTAAAAAGCAGAGAGGTTTGCCAACTGATCTGACTTTAGTGTTGCTTGTAGCAGGTTCTGGTCATTCTGGAGTCGTTGGTGGGATTTATGTAGAAGCAGAATAAGATCTCAGAATATTGCAGAGCATCAAAAGCCATACACGTGGCACTAACATATTTTCCTTCTTTTTTGCTGGTCCTTTCCAGGTTTCTCTGGGATGTGAATTCTATTTAGGGCACCAATATTCTAGCAGTCCTTTTATCCAGTCATGTGTAAACTACCTGTACAGAATAACATCACTTTTAAGGGAGGAATGATGTCGATATTTGACACTTGAGTAGGTTTTTTTTTCACTCTGTCCCTGAGGAGTGCAAATGGTTAACTGTGATGCTGGATGTCTGTTTTCCCTTTTCACTTCTTAGTAAGGACACAAGAGGACTCTTTAAGAATGTGAGCCCAATGAAGTTTATTTCTGTCTTGGGGCTTGAGTTTCTTTTGATGTTTGCCTATTTCCAGCAGTGATTAAAAGTCACCCATCCAGAACATTGATCTGTGCCTACCATGAGTCTGTACATCTCTGTGGCAGAACAAGTAGACCTCTGACTGTGTAGGCATGATTTTGGATTTATTTCTGTGTACGTGTAAACTAGAAAACTTCCCAATTTTCTGTTCAAATGACCATTTTACTGGATGACTCGTGTTCTTTACCTATAAGTTGATTTTAAACCCATTATGCAGTATGGATGTTCAAGAGTAAATAATTTATAATCATAGCCTCGTGCTCGAGGATGCTAAATATCAGTAATTTTGTATTATAACTCATTAAGGATGACATCTGGGCTCCCAGGGGGCTTTTTGTAAAACTCCTTTGGCCTCAGTAATGTCAGGATTTCACCATAAGTGTTACCTAAAAAATAAAATGATGACATTTCACTTCTTACTAAGTCCAATTAATCTCCATTAATTGCATAATAATTTTAAATGTAATCTTATTTGAAAAGCTTGGAAGTGCACCAAAAACTATGACCTAGATCCTGCAGTTTTTAACTCATTTATGAAATAGAAGGGTTTTTTGTGCATACATAGGGTAGCTGTAGTAATTTCTAAGTACTTACAGCATCTTGGCTTGGTTGTGTACACAGGATATTCCCTTGGAACCAGACCTGAGCTGATGCTGTCTGGAACATGATGCTCTTTCAAGCAGCAAATGCAACAAATTGTCACCAGGTTACAGCAGGAACAGGGGAGTTCTCATTCTGCATCAACAAATTGGAGTCTGAGGAACCTTTATGTTGGAAAGACCTTTAAGGTCAAGTCCAAACCTTTACCCAGCACATCCAAGCCCAGCCCCAGACCCTGTCCTTAAGTGCACCCCATTTTTGCATCAACTGCTTTGCTATGGACTGGTTGGACTGGGTGGTGCTCCTGGTCCTTATGTGGATGGGGGTTCTTGGCCACTGATGCTCCTGGCCCTGTGGGATCCTGGAAGCTTTCTCGATTTCTGTGGAGTTCCTGTGGTTTGGGACTCCCCTGTGCATTTTCCTGGAATGTTCCACTGCAGGTTGTGCTGGCACTGGGCCTGCTCACTGTGGCAAATGAGGCTCTTCTCCTGAGAAAGAGCAAAGTGTGGATTTGTGTCATCTTTGGACAGAGAACGAAGCAGAGTGTGAGTGAATGCTCTTGGCATTCCTGTTACAAACCTGTTACCTTGTCATCATCCTCTGTCACTTGGAAAGATGGATTGCCTGGATGAGGAGGATAGGTCAAAATTAAGTGTTCAGTATCTCAAATAGAAGGAACTTTGTCCTACGCCCTCCTGAGGTGACATAAACTGCTGTCAGGGGTGCTTGGGTCTGCCCTAGCATTGGCCAGCTATCATGCTCTTTTTGTCTGTTTTATTAAATTGTCTTCCCCTCCATGAAGAATGCCTGTTAAAAATGGTCTCTGCCCTGTGTTAATTCCAAAATGTGACAGGGTACATTACTGGGAGCTAACCCAAGAGCTTTGCATAGAAACAGCTGCCTCTAAGCTTTTACACACAAGGACTCTTTATTTATGCTCTTTGTGTTTATGTCCAATGGTCCCTATGTAGGAAATGGAGACCATGGGCATCTCTGGGGTTCCTGGGTCCCAGAGCTGTGAATCTGAAAGTTAATGGGACCTTTTCTGTCCCTTGTAGCCAATAAGGCAGCCAGTTCTATATCTTAGGTTATTTTATATCGAACTGGTTGCGATGGCCAGGATTTATTTGATGTAGAACACGTAATCACATCCAGAGCATTTTTATGGCTTTTTTTCTAATCTATTTTAACCAAAATAAGCAAAACTGCCCCTTGCAAGATTTTCATTCACTTCCTTTGAGGGATCTTTAGTGAAGGTATTTCAGTGCCTCTCTGTTAGAGAGAGAAACATATTTTGAGATTTCAGAACTAAACTGGAGGAGGCCCTGAAGGATGTGGTCTGACTTTGAAGTTTTGAGGAGGAGGTTGGACTAATTGATCTCCAGAGGCCTCTTCCATCCTTGGATATTCTGTGAGTCTGTGGTGATCTTGTTATTTGTAATGTCCTTCTTGCCAAATGTTCTCCTTGCTCCTTATGGACGTATTTATGTTACAAACTGAATTGGCTCACGGTCTTACTGTACCCTTTAAAAATGAGAAGAGTAAAATCCATCTGTACATTGCAAGGGAAATAACTCCCTGGTGCAACCACAGACTGAAAGTAGGGGTTTGATATCTTATAAAATAGGTGGAAATGTTTCTTAAACTGTGAGTATTTCTCCTTATGTCTTTCATTCCCTGTAATTCATTCTGGCTTTTTGATGGCAAAACATACTGAGTGCAACTTCAATAATTTCCCAAGTGCTGTTTGTAGCTTATGTCATCGTGCAACTTGCAGTTGATGGGCTTTGGATGTGGCTTTCTGTATCAGCAATCTAATACAGGCTTTCTATTTTGCTGGATCTGTGCACCAGTAAGAGGGCTGCTACTGTGGAGGGCATTCTACATGATACTTGCCATGATATTTATTTTCTGAAAAGAAAGTTATTTCAGCATACAAGTGTAACAGAGAAGGAGACCTTTTCATTTCACCATTAAAGCAATTCCAAACTTTGAGTTTGGCTGTAGTGACTGAGCTGGGCTTGAATTGTGCCTGTGTTCTCAACAGATTGAGTGGCTTTGTTAAAAGGAAGTTTGGATGTCACTAAGTGAGGTGTGGAGATAGTTATAATTCCAGCATTTGCTTGGTTTCTTGCATTACAGCAGAATCTGGACATTCTGTGTCAGAGACCCAATACATTGCTTATCTTTTTAAAGCAGTTCTTGCATTTCTTATTTGGGGGAAGAGGAGAGATTTTCATTGGATATGGGCTCTTTTATAGCCCTTTACAATATCTGCTCCTACTTATAGATATGTCAGCTCTCTCGTCTACCGGTGATGAGAGCAGTGATTCAAATTCTTTCTCCTCTGCTGCTACACTGACCCTGCAGGAGCTACCTGCAGCCATTTGCAAGACCACTTTATCATTTAATCTTCATTTAACTGTTCTTTAAAATTATTTTCTGTTGTAAGGAATCGGCAAATTCACTCTGGAGTTATTGGCAGGCAACAGTAACTGGGGCTGTCTTCTACTCCTCTCCGAATTATTTGTTGTGTCCTAGGCTGGATGCCTGGGGCGTGAGATTTTTGCTTCTGAATTTGTGTGTGTACTGGCCCTGACCTGGGGAATCCTTTCTCTGTGTGGGTAAATAACAAACACTGATGTATACCCCAGAGAACTTGTCAAGGCATCAGATCAGTCTGAGCAAGCTTAGCATGAAACATTCAAGGTATTGACTCTGCACTTGAATCTCTTGAATGTGCTGGTGACACTGGTATGAATTCACAGGCACGTTTCCTAATGGTGTTTCCTGTTTTGCTCCCTTCTGACACTCACCAATTAGTGAATAAAAGGCAGCTTTGAGAGCGAGATTGGAGAAGGAAATGAATTCCTCCCATCCAGATTTAAAAGCCTAAGTTAGATACCTAGGCTTTCCAATGGTAATTCAGCCTTTAGTAGGCAAATGAAAGCATCTAAATTAGGAATCTGCTTCTTTCTTCTGCCAGTATCGTGAAGCTGTGTGCTTGATTTTGACAAGTTCTGTAATGTGAATAATCTAAGCTGCTGTGTCATTTATTTTTCAAGCCCCTGTCAGCATCAAAGGGGAAGACTGGGCAGTAACAGACCTCTAAACTCCTTCACTGGGGACTTTAGAGTGTCCCCATCTGCATGCAAGTTGTGAAAGAGGAGGGATTAGTCTGTAGTGAAAGACCCAAGAGGCTGCTTATGCTGGATGAGAATGTTAACAGAACTCTCTACACTCTTTGTTTTGTTTTCCTTTTTGTGAGAACTGGGCAAATACCTCACTGGAAGGGTTCAGTTAATGAATAGGAAAGAAGTAAGAGTTTTGATAATTGGTTTGCAGGCCTCTGAACTGTATGAGGAGAGACCAAGTGAACATAATTTAATTTTCTTCTCCTTGCAATCATTACATAAATACCCTGTGCATTTTAATGATTTCACTTGGTAAACCTTTGAAATGTAGGGTTTTTTTTGACCTTATGCCACTTCTTATGGCACAGACAAAAAAGAGAAGATATTTTGAAATGACATTCTAAATCTGGTGCAAAAATGGGACCTGTGAGAGTTTTTTGGGTTTTTTTTTTTGCTGTTTGCATGTTATACCAGGGCACTTAGAGGCATGACACTTTATTCTGTTTTATGACACAGGATGCATCTCTGGGTGATTTACTGGAGTCCAGACTGCTTTAATACTGTCAGCCTGCATTAACTTATAACTTCAATGAATATTGGCCAAGTGAGACATGGGATGAATAACTCAAGTGGCAAAATAATGTCAAATCCCACAGCTTGCCTTCCACAAGCTGCCAGTTATTTATTAACAGTTAGATCCAAATATCTTATTCAGAAGCAACAATATGCTTTGTGAGCAAGGAAAGAGGAGACAATTGGTCTTTCCAGGAGTGTTTTGCTTACAAATCAGAATTCTGTGTCTTTTTAAGGATAATTCTGCAGAAATGCCTGTGAAATCTTTGAGTGCTCAGATGGTTCTTCCTGGGAAAGAACTGCTGAAAGCCACAAATGAAATACATGTTATGGGTGAGCTTGTAGAGATTTGAATTTTTAGCAGCATGTTGTTTGTAATTCAGCTTGGACCATCAGCTTCAGGGTTTTTAATCAGTGCCATTATCAGCAGCTTCTAGCTCTGAGTTACTGGATCTATGCAGAAAGGAGTTAAAAAAAAGAAATGATCACCACCATCCATAGTGTGGATATGCACCTAAAATTCTTCCCTCAGTGAAAGGAGTGACACTATGCTTTAGAACTTGCCTTATGGAAAAGTCTTATTTCCCCAGAATATTCTTAATTTAGATTAATTAAATGTTGATATTCAAATGTTTGTTTCTCACCGTACCAAATGCATGATTTTACTATTAGTCCAAAAAGCTTCTTCCACCTTCATTCTCTGTTGGTCTGTCTTCCTCTAGGGGGTTTTCTGTTCTAGCAGCAGAAAGGGGACAAATCCTGGCACCTGGACAATCATGGGCTGAGCTAAAGCCACGGGACCCTTGGGATGTGAGTGCTGGCAGGTGCTGAGCTTTGGCATGGCATGCAAAATCATATCAGAGGATGCATGCAAACAGGGAAAAGGAGGCATTGAAGGAACAGGGCAAAGGATGATAACTCTCAGTTGGTTGTGGTAGGTGCTCTTGGGAGAGCATTAAGGTCTTAAGTTGATTCAATAGACCTGAAGGAACACTTAGAAGGATTTGGTGATCTCCTTGTTTCTGTAAAGTGAGATTTTTTTTTCTCCCAAAAGAGAAAGGTTGACTCTGTGACTGTTTTGGTGCAGCACCTTTTTCCCTTTTAGTGTAGGGCTTAAGTAAGCATCACAGGCTGCAATGCAGTTTGTCCTTGGAGAGGATGATGATGGTGATAACAGAATGTTCAGGTGCACAATAATGGTGAGACACAGCCACACACAGCTCTTGTAGCTAAGCCAACAGTAAAATTGCCAAGTAAAGGGGTGGTTCTGGTTATCCATGCCTTTCCAGTCACTTCATGCTTCTGAAAACAGCTAATTAGGCCATGTGCTCATGATCTGCAGAAACAAATTAAACTGGATTTCAGACTTCAACAGTGATGATGGTGGTGCCTTTTTACTGCACAACCAGCTGCTGGATGAAAAATACCTGTGCTTGTACAGCCTGTACACTGATTTATTGGGCCACTGGAGTGTTCTGCAGAGCTCTCTGTCACAGCCCTGTTACCCACAGGTTTAGATACCTGCCTCTTCAAGGACCCAGGCTGTTGCAATCTTTGGTCTGTCTCCTCTTGATTAGTTTGTTAGAAGAGGTTCTTGAGGAAAGATGCTTTTCAAAACTTGTCCCAGTATAGATTGCATCCTCTTCCTCTTATAATTCCTAGTGCCAAGCCAGAGGTACACTTGGACAAAAGTTGTCTGGATGTTCAGGAACTGGTGTGAAAGAGGTTAGAGCATAGCAAAGATGAGTGGGAGGAAGAGGGCATATATTCAATAAAAATACCATTTATACAACAAAAAGGGTCAAATGCTTGAAAGAATAAAGATCCAGAGGCAGCTCTGGGTCAAGGGTTCATTCCAATTCTTCCTTACAGCCCAGAGATGAATGCCATGCCCTCTCTGGTGTTATGTCACCCACTTACCCTGGCAGAAGTGGTGACTGCTATTGCCCAGGACAGGCTCAGGGTGCCCGAGGAACTGGGAGTTCTTGTGCTGAGTGCAGGGCACAACCTCAGAGCAGAGCCTGGGGCTTGCCTGGCTCTCCTGGTAACAGTGAGGCATCTATTAACAAACACTGACAAACCACATGAT
The DNA here is from genome assembly GCA_003676055.1 of Chloebia gouldiae. Taxonomy (NCBI): domain Eukaryota; kingdom Metazoa; phylum Chordata; class Aves; order Passeriformes; family Passeridae; genus Chloebia; species Chloebia gouldiae. The sequence goes on along the minus strand of QUSF01000023.1, from coordinate 1,708,010 downwards.
TTGCAAATCCTTTCACAGGCCTGCTTCTGATGCTCACACCAGGAATACAGGGCTCTGCTGTGCTCTCACCAGCAAGAACTTTAATGGGCTTTTCCCCCTAACTGCTCATTTGACAATTTATCTCAATGGTTTCTTGGCATCTTTGCTCAGTTCTCATGCCAAATCGACTTATACCAGCTAAACGTTGGCTTTTGACCTTGCTGCCACAAATTCAGCATCTATGAATGACTAATTGAATTTTGGGTACCAGGTGTGAATGTCAGTGCATGGCAGTCAAGCTGGTATAACTCTGCTTGTCATGGATGGAAAGGTAGGAGGGCACAGCAGCTGGGGAGGATGGGCTGCTGTTTTCTGTTCTTCTTGCTTGGCTGAGATGGAGCAAGGTGTTGCTGATATAAGCACCACCTGTTTCAAAAACTGAAGTCTGAACTAAAAAATAGTTTAAAAAATCCAGACAGTGTTCCCTATTGTCAGAGTTTTGTTCCCTATTGTCAGAGTTTCGAGATGTTGAATTAGCAGTTTCATTAAGTTGCTGTTAATGTTGATGTAACCTGTATCATGTTTGTCCTAGGAGTTAGGAGTGACTGCCTCTGGTGTTTTGTTACTTCATATTCCCACATATCAAGATGTGGGAAGTGATACTGAGTTCTCTTGTAAATCACATTAAACTCTAGCAAGGCACTATTATACTTTGTATTTCTGTTCTATAACCTTGACAGTAAAAACAAAACATCTGGGCTCCTGCTGTTACTAGGTTGGGTGGCAGGGAAATTTTTACAGTGTTTTATATAAAAAGGTTTCTACAAATGGAACATCCTGAAAATACCAAACTGTGGCAATTCTAAATGGGAAATCTACACCTTCATTGGGTTTGTGGCTTGGATATGAGGCAAGTAGAAATTACTACAGCCCCCCACATGATGCCAGATGCTCTACTTTGAAGATGAAAATGTTCACAGGAGAATAATCTTAAATATCTGCTACAATTCCTGTTTTTTTGCATGAATTTTGATATCAGTTCCAACAGATGTGATCAGCTGGAATCAGCAAAGTACAAGATTAGTCCTTGCTTTTTAAATTAAATTTTGTAAAACTTGCCATTGTAACAAGATTAGTTTCTGTTCTGTTTGCTTTAGTCTCTGTGCATGACACTGATCACTTGCTGCATGCTCTCTGTGGTTTTGTCCTCTGAAAAATGTTTTAATATAGTTGAGAATTCTTTTAATAAGAGAACGGGAGACTTAAGGATAGAGGAAGACCAGTGGCTCTTCTCAGACTGATATTGTTGAAAGCACTGACAGACACAGCCTTTGATCTGGTTAACTGAGAAGTTTTCTTTTTCAGTGCTGAAGCAGGAGCAGTCAGAGTACTGTGTTCAAACAGTTTGTAATCCATTCCATTATCTAAGAACACTCTTTAAATGACTTAATTCTTTATAGAAATCATAATTCATTTCATCTTAAGACTTCATCTACCAATTGCCAAACTTTTCAACAACTTAGGAGTGTCTGTCAGATTTTGTTAACCTTCAGTCTTAAATCTGTGCCATTCACTTAAAGACATTTTTAGGTTCCTTCTTGCTGCAATCCTGTGCAGTTTTAAATTGTAAACTTTTCTCTGGGAATCCATAAATACAAGCGTGCCGTGTTAAATCTTGAAATGTAAAATCTAAGTTTGTAGGGAGAAGTGAGCAGCAAGAGTTGTTGTACTCCTCTGCCTTTGCAGTGGAGCCAACTCCCAGTGGTGAGATCAGGGAACGGAGTGTGGGAGGATCTGAGCTCCCTTCTCATCTTGCTGCCTGCTCTGGGAAGGTCAAGACTTTCCTCTTTCTGGCCTCTCAGAATGAAATGTTGGGCAGATTGTCCCTTCCCTGTCATGGGCATGCTTCTTCTGGCAAGGGAAAGCTGGGGTAAAAGAGGGAATCTGTTGTCTTCCTTGCTGCTTGTAGAGCTGTGCTGCTGGTCCCAGCAGTTTATGGAAGTTTATGCTCTTGCAGGAAGACAATCAGAAGTTAAAAGCTGTCTCTGCTGCTTTCTCTTTTTCTATTTTAATCTTATGTTTTCAGAGAGGATAGAGCTGGTTTTGTGCTTTTTTTCTTTCCTTGATTTGTCTGTTGATGCTGTTATTTTCAGCCTGCTCTGCTCTGTGCAGGTAACCTGGTTGCATACCAGGAAAAAAGGCTTCTCCTTTAGCATGAAAGTGAAATTTCAACTTCTACTGTAAAATGCAAGTATTGTTCCTACATCTGAATATAATATTAACATAACTGAAGTGAAAAAGCACTACTGCTATGAAATTATAGGAGCTTCTTTAGCTACAATTTACTCAGGCCCTTGAATGTAACTAATTAAAGGAAATTTCCTCATTCCTCCCCAAAGAGTATCTGCTGTGCAGATTTGAGGTATGATGAGATAACCATGTAGCAATTAAAAATTAAGATATTTTAACATCTTCAAAAAGCACAGAAACACTATGAAATGTGGTTCCTCAGAATCATCAGGGAAAGATCCAGCATCTTTCACAGCAGGGACTGACAGACCTATCAAACCTTGCTCTGAGATTGTTTCTGACTCTGAGATCACTCAGCATAACGGTGCAAATTAATTTGGTAAATAGTTGACAAATAATGGTAAATAGGCTACTAAAATTGCTGATAGTCTCTCTGTTGTCTTCAGTGTGGTGTGCATGATTTCTGTTCATGGTGGTTATGAAAGAGTTGAGGTTACACTCAACCAAACCAGCTGTGACATTTTTATTTAGGTGCAATCTCATCAATCATCAACCATTGTAAACTAACTTCTGGTTTTGTTATTCAAAGAAAAGTTTCAATAGGAAAACTTACATTCATTTTGAAATAGTTGAAAGTACCAGAGACTCTTTGGAAAGGCTTTTCTGCTTATTTAATTAAAGCTCACCTTCCTCCTGGAAGATCTTGTTAAAGGAAGCTTGGTTTAGCTGAGTATAACTCATTGGTAATACCACTTACAAGTCATGCCACTTCCAAAGTTGTATCTTCTAATAGGCTGGGCAATAAAGTTGCATATATATGCCCAAAACCTACCAGGATCAGTAATTTTAATAATTCTTTACAACTGAAATAATTGTCTGGTTCCCCTGCTGCTGCTTCAAACAGTTGCAATTGGAATGTTTTGTCCAAGTGCTTGTAAAGTGTGACAGATTTCACAGCTCACCAGTTTGGAGCAGATGTGTTCCAGCTGTGGGCAAGTCCAATGGATGCTACTCAAGCTCCATGAAAATCAGGTAGAGCTGGGATAAATAAATGCTGAGTGGACTAAAAGATGAGTAAATCTGTAAAATGGTTGGGCTGCTAGTGCAAAACTCATGCAGCCAGCCGTGCTTTACTGTAGTCCATGCAAAGAGAAGTTTATTGAGAGATTTGTTATGCAAATAAAATGTCATAAGAGCTGGCACTTCAAAGGCCTGTGTGTGCATTTGCCATATAATTGCCTGGAGAAAAAGGCTGTTTGGATGTTGAGCCTTTATTTGCATTTGGAGGATTAGCAGACTGTTTACTTTACTACTCTTAGCCTTTAAGTGCTCTTAAGCTGTTTTTCCAAGAGAGCTGAATTTATTCAGTGTCACTTCTTGATTGACACGGCAAGAGGAGCGCATCAACCAAACGTGCAGGACCTTGCAGCAAACAGCTCCTTTCCTTTGTGACCTTGTAAAGTGTAATGGAACCAGTGGATTTGAATTAAAAAATAAATAAATACAGATTATTGCTAACATTACAGATTTCCCAAGGAAAAAAAAATGTACCCAGATGAGGATAAAGATTAGAGCTGACAGAATAATGTTTCTTCCCTGTTAACTTTATCATACCTTAAAAATATTCAGTGCATATAATTTATTTTCATTTTCATTATCTTCCTAGCTTAGGTGACATGTTCAGCTTCCAGAGAAGTTAATGGAAATCTCAGTACTGACTTTAGAGGACTTTAGGCCAGGCTCTAAATGACAAAGAATGAGCCCCAAATATTTATGCATATTTACGAATCGAGTGAAAATTTGTTAATGAGATGTTCATACACGCTTCATTCCAGGCTGGCTGCACATTCATCTCAGCAAGCACATAAGGGCTTTTCTTTTAGTGTTCTGTTAGACACTGACCAAAAAGTCAATGAGATTTTGCTGGAATGAGGCTTTTGGGATTTGGGCAGTATTTGTGTGCACAAATCTTTAATATTTATTGCTAAGGATTGATGCTTACATGATGAACAGCCACTTTATGCATGACCAAGGATGTATAACTTCGAGCTTGATCCCAGCCATGCTCTTTATTCACCATGTCACACCCCCTGACCAGCCGTGACTCTTCCCCAGCAGGAGCCCCAGGATGTCCTTATTGCTTCCAACCTGCCAGTTATTCCTATGAAACTCGAGTAAAAAGAGACACTTGACTCTGTCAGTTTAACAACAGATTGGCTTGTTTATGCTAATTCAAAGCTCTGGCATATGAGAGGAAGTGTGTGGCAGCTGGTGGGAAAGCTGAATCCTTGTGCTCTAGGAGGCCACATCTTCCAGGCTGAGCAGCTGCTGTCAGGAGATATCAATCATTGTGCCAAAACACCTTGACAGTGCCCTCTTGACTGTCTTTTTCAGAAGCAGAAATTGGATTAGATCTGACAAATGGGCCTTTCCTACAGAAAGACTGGTGTCCTTTAGCCTGTGCAAGTACAGTTCTTTTGTCTGTGTGATATGTAGTCTGTTGCCTATGGATTATGAATTTTCCCTCTTCATCTAATATGGAAACAAATGAGCTTTTTCCCTCTCTTGTCCTTCTAAAGTTACTCACTGAGCATTTAATCAAACTACTTATATTTGCATCTTCTCATTTTTCTGACTTTGAGGCTCTGTTTCAAAACATGCCTTGGCATCAGGACTTAATTTGAGCCTCCTGTTTGGTTTTATAGTGAACAGTGTAAAAAGGAATGTATCTGTATTTTAGATATACAGGTGAGGAAGCATTTTTATACAAAGCATAATTAGGGCTGGCTGGCATGGAGAAGGTCATTTCTCAGCCTTGCTATTGCCTGAGGTAGATTATGTTTAAATTATCAACACCTAGCTGTGGAATTCACTATTGCATTAACAAATTACTTTTAAAAATAAAGATAAACATTTTCTCTCTGACACTGGAGCTTTGTTCCCTCTGTGCACACCCTTGATCACACCTGGACCACAGACTGATGCTGACCTCATCTGGGCCCTCTTTAAGAGACAGGAGACGTGAGCTATGCAATTTTGCAGAGGAATTTGACTGCTGTGGTAAGGTTAAGAGGTAGAGCCATTTTGGCTTCATAGTGGGACATTCACCTGAGAGTTGGTGACTATTAATTCTTCTCTCTTCAATATGAATTTTTATTATATTAACTTAGCTAATTGATTGTACGTGATTCCTTCCCCTAGAGACTTCTCTCTGCCAATCTTCAATTAAAAGCAAAATTTGCACTGTTCCTTTCTATAGGCCTGAAAGAAAAGCCCCTTGGATGAGGCTTATGAAACAGAATGGTTCTGTTTGGGCAGGCCTTACCAAAATATGTCCAGAATCCTTCCATTAATAACCTCCTCTGGTTTTCCTTGCATGTGAACACTGGCGCTATTGGCTTGCACTATTGCAGTTTTGTGCTTTCAGCATAAGAATTGGCAGACCAGATGACTTCTCTGGTTGCTATAATTTAGTGGGTTACAGATAGATGAAGCAGCTGCTTGTTTATGCATCAACTCTGTACTTTTAGCAGTCATTAAGTGTGCAATTAAGAACATGCTTTTGGAAAGGCTGGTGATGCCTGTGCCCTTGGTACAGCCTGAACACCTCAGAACAGATGTCCACAGTCTAACAGGAGTGAATGTTTGGCTAAATACAAACCGAAGGTGTTGCAAGTGGGATGGATTTGAGAAATGAAAACGGTATCTTTAGGTCCCAAGCAAGGCTTTTGTTTTGCTGTGATCAAGGAGGAAAGAGCTTGTGGGCAGAGGGACAGGTTTTATAGCCTGATATCTTCCTGTGTGCTGTTGACTCCCCCACGACAGTTGGTTTTTAGGCTCAGGCACTTTTGTGTCCATAGCAAAGGACGGTGGTGCTTTAGGAACCTTCTGGAAATGCCACTGCCATCAAGCAGAGAGATGGCATCCAAAGCCAGAGGGAATGTGCCAAAAGGGGATAAAGACCCATGCCTGGGCTGGTTAGACAATAGCCAGAAATTTTTGTTTCTAGGCTTGGAGAATGAAGCTTGGGTTTCTCTTTGAATCATGAGCATTTCCCTTGAACTGAAATGCCAGGGTGCAGCAGCAACTGCACAAGCCTTGTCATCAGCTACTAAATGGGATCCACTTCTGGGATGTGACAGAGTATCCTGGTTGCTGTTCCCAAATGCAATTACTCTGAATGCAATTCATATTTTCAACAAGTTAGGAATGACTCTTGTCTGGCTCTTGTCACCATCTGTGCTGTGCTTTGGGCACATTATTGAGGCGTGTATTCAGCAATTATCACACCTTGACCAACTGCACACAGAGTGAAAGGTGTGCTGCTTGGGTGATGTACTGAGTCTCTTACAGGTGTAGTCATCCCTGGAAGGTTATCCCTGCCACTTCAACAGGGAAAAGGGGACACCGGGGCGTGCTGTGTGACATGATTAATGGATGTGTGAATAGCACCCTATGACTTATGATATCATCTCCATTGTCTGGCTTGACAATTACCTCCTGCTGCTGTAGAAGGGCAATGTTTCCCCGTGTAGTTTATAGCTCTCATAAACAACTCCTACCAGCAACTTGGCTGTCGTGTCCTGTCTCTCACCTTCTCCTTGTACCTGTTTGTAATTGGGGATGTGAAACTGTTCCTGTAAAGTCTCAGTATGAGCTAAGCTGTGAAATCCCAGGGCTCTGCAGTGAGAGCATTGATCTTCTGCTGAGTCATCTGTGATGACAGGTACTGGAGTTTTACAGACAGCAGAGTCACTTTTGCTGACTTATTAATTTTAATTTAACTGGATTTTATTTGTTCTGGTGACTGTAATTCAAGGTGTTAATATTTCTTGGAGGGAAATAAGAGCAAGAGCATCTCTCCAGGCTTAGCCATAGTAAAAATAGTAAAGGTGAACTCCAGAGTAATAGCTGTCTGACTTGCCTGTGCCTGTACTCAGTTTAGAGCAGTCAGGATTCTACATGCTTATGTTGCTCAGTAATTTAAAATGCAATGCAGTGTGTGAACATATCACTGTGATTCTTCTAAAAAATCAAAACACGTATTGACAATCCTTTCTTTTCAGAGTATGAATAGGTTGGAAGTGTTCAGATGCCTCTTGAAAACTGTAATGTAGGGATGTTTTTTTTCTCTTTGGTTACATTTTCATTGATACTCATGTTTGTAGTTACCCAGCTTATTTCAAAGCTTGTCAAACAGTTGATTTGGAAAAAGGAGTTGAAGTGATATGTGCTGACATGAAACTTCTGTTTGCACCCCTTTTTGTTGTCATTACCTGCCTTTGTTCAGCTGGTGCATTTGGAGTTGAGACAAGCTTTGAGTTTTCTCTCTGTCATCTCCATCTCAAGTTTTCTGTTTTTCACTTCCTCAGGTCTCCTTGCCTTTCAGTGTTAGGCATGACTTGTGCTCATGTAAAGGGAGTTGGAATATGTACAGTCCATGAGTGCCATGCTATTTATCCTGTGAATTTCTCATGCAACAGGGCACTGTTTAGACCTCATCTATGCATTGTGGTTCCTCTTTAGCTGGGCTTCCTAATTTCCCTTTTCATGGTGTGTTGTTGGTTTCCCTATTCTTTGTACTCTTTCAGCAGTTAAGCAAAAATGTCAGGTTTACTGTAACTGGAAGAGCACATTCTGACAATTGAGTTATTTTTTGCAAAATTTATCTGATCATTTAAAGTTGGCAGTATGTGCCTTGAACACACATGGAATGTGACAAAAGATGCTCAAAGCTTTAAGGTGAAGGACAGGAATACAGTAGGTGAATTTTATATTCCAGTAAATTTCCCTAGAATTGCATCTGACTAAAAGATGTAAATAACTGTGTTTGTCTTCTTTCCCTATAATTCTAGAGAAACTTTTATTTTATTTCTTTTCAGTAAGAAGTGGTGAAACTGTACCTATTTTATTTTAAAAGAATTTTTGTGTCATATTCCTTGTGTCATTTATTAGCGTAGATGTAGCTTTGTCTGTTCTCATTTTGGCACTGTTTTCTCCTGTACATCTGAATGCCAATTCATGGCTGATTTTTTTGAGCTGCCTTTTCCAATACAGGTGGCCATGTTCATTTTGTGTGCTGTGGCCCCTCATTCCATAGGCACTGATTTCTTCTTCCTTGTTCTGCCCCTCTTTTTTGCCTGCCTGGAGCAGGGTTTGTAACTGCAGCCCTTCAGGGCTCTTTGGGTTTGTTCTTCTGCCCTTGGGATGCCAAAATCCAGCTCAACTTACACTGCTCTGAAGGTTTGAAGAAGATCTGTGTGAAACAGAAGGAGAAATGGTGAATATTTCATTTCCAGTTTGCTCTGGTGCCAGGCACACAGAGTGTTTGCTTTGCTCACTAGGTTGTATTTAAACCAGAAAATGTTCCTCAGCTCATTCATTCTGGCCATCAGGAATTAAAGGGTTCTTTCACAATATCTCTGTTGTGACAAATAAGAAGTAATAATTCTAATGGTCAATTAACAAAGGGATTTCTTTTGACTGACCACTAGAATTTCAAAGTAAGATTCCAGCTTTGGTAACTAAAATACCATCTGGAGGAGAGGATTGATTATTCAAAATTGCATTCTAACTGCAATTTTCTGTATTTCCTGGATTTGTCTTTTTACATTTCTGTAGGTGTTCATACTATACAATCTTAATGCATCATCCATGCTTGATATAGCAATAAACAGAGCTGGCAGTACAACATATTTTGTAAAACAGTAAATATTTTTATCTGTCTGGGAATGGGAACACAGTTATAACTAAGACAGCAATGAAAATTTTATTTACCCAACAGAAGTGATGTCAGGCTTAAAGGGAGTCCTGATCTTCAATTTCTGTGTTCCTGATGCATATTTAACCTTAAGGATTAAATGAAACAAACATATTTTAAGTTTTTCTCATAATTGCTAGCAGTGGGAAGTGTAACTTCTCACAAGATTCAGCAAATAGCATTTGATTGTAAATTTTAAAGCTCAGGTCAAAGTACTTTTAACATGAGTTTTCATAGGAAATAAGTTTCTCAGGAAAGCGTTTGAGAATTTATTGGTTTTGCCTTGGCATTCTGTTATGATCCTGAGTGCTAAAGATTTTTATTTTTTTTTAAGCAATCAATATAGACACTCTTGAATAGCCAGAAGGCAAAGAAAATTTGGAGAGCTTGAACTGAACTGCTCCAAGTTTTGATCTGTTGGCTGCCTGGAAATTCCCATTTGTACTTTTCCAAGATGTAGAGCTAAGGAACGTTTGCTGACAAAACCTTAATCAAACTATCATATTCCCTCAAAAGGGGCTGCATTTTAGCAGCTGTAGATCATTCAAAAGGAAATGAAAACCTAATGGCAGCTGTAATTGCATGGTATATGATAGATATGAGTGGTTGCTTAGATGAAGATAGCACAGATGGAGCATCCCCATGGCCTTCCCTGTGGCTTCTTTCAAAACATGCAGTCCAGAACATTTCTTCCTTTAATTTAGATATCATAAAAAAATGCTAATATTGCTTGGCTGGCTGAGGAATTGGAGCCAATTTGAGCCAACCTTGGTCCATAGTTTTTCTCGTTGTGAGCCAATCCCTGCATCAGTAGGAGCCCTAGCATGCTTTTATTCCAGAAGCCCAGCTAATTATCTCCTGCAGAAGGATTTAAGTGCTTGTACCCCAGCAGATACTTTAACCCTTAGGATGCTGGTTCTTTCTGGAATTTAGTGTTTTACTGAATATGAATTCATGAAAATAATATGCCAGTAAATGAGAGAATGAAGCATTAAAATGTGTGACAGGAATGGATTAAAACCTAACATAAAATATATTCCAATGTTCAGCGTCCAGTTAATATCAGTGTGATTGCATTAGCACATAATACCTGCTATTAATTCAACTTCAATTTTATCCTACTGCTCTTCCTTGAAGAGAGGAACAGAGTGACAGCCTGTAGTGAAAATCAAGGAGAGAATCTGTTTCAAGAGTTCAACTTTTTTTTTTTTTTAAACATTAGCTTCAAATGGAGACAATAGCTGCAGGATTGCTTCAGCCATTACAAAATCTTGCTTCTGATTCAAAGGACATAGAAACTATTATTCTGTTAAAACTGGTCTTGCTGAAACTGTCATATCAGTGAATAGGAAAGTGCTGAAGCAGAATTTGAGTCCAGGTGATGGAGGACTCTCACTATCATGAAGCCTGAGGTCACAGCTGAGAGTGCACAACAAGAATTTGGGAATTTCTAGATTAGAACTTGTTTGGGTTTGTTTGGTTGGTGTTTGTTTTTTTTTTTGTGGGGTTTTTTTTTGGGGTTTTTTTTTTGTTACTTTTGTCAAAAGGCTGCTGAATCTGGTTCACTGCCAAGCCCATTATATGGGACAGAAATTTGTGAATAGCTCCCTTTTTCCTGTGAATCCCACTTAAGCAGCATGTCCAGGAGAGCAAGGGGGAAATTTCATTAAAAATTCAATACTTCCTTTACATTCTTACTATTGTGAAGTTCCATGTTGTATATTTGGCATAGATTGCATCTAAAATTAATATGAACAAAGTTAAATAATGTAGCACTAGCGATGAACAATCTTGAACAAGAAACTGAAGTATTTTTCTTTGTTTTTCTGACTTATACTTTATGAAACTTTGATTAATGTAGCTTTGTAACATCTAAGCAAGTTCCCTGTATTTTACAGAGGGGCGAGGGTGGCTGTGGAAACCAAAGCAATTCATTTTCTTTGACAGGAGTTGCTCCAGTTGCCCTTCAAACCCAGTACATCAAAAAGCACAATGCCCCTCACAGATCTGAGAAGAATCTCCTTGCTCTGCAGTGAGGAAATCCTCACAGCAAATTCTGTGATTTGAATGAATGAGAGCGTGGTGGTATCCTCTGCACGAGAGAGTGACCTTCATGTGCTCCTGCCTATGGATCCATGGAGGAATACCAATCTGAGCTCTCCCTTTGATCTCCTGAGCTGTGCTGGTGGGAACAGAGCAGCTGATCACTGCCCTGTGATAGAATCTGCTCCCAGCTCTTTCAAAGGCTTTTTTGTCACCTCTCTTGTAATAAGATGGTTATGAACATTTCAGAACACGAGTGAGAGGCAGTAAAAGCGCAGAAAAAGGAATATTAGGCTCTATGCAGCTTATAATTAAAATCCTAGAGAGCAGTAGCTCTGAAGTGAGTAAAGAAAACTACCATAAAAGCAAGCAAACAAACAAACTCCACTTGATCCTGGAAAGCACAAAGGGAGGCTGCTCTGTAGGCAAGGCTTTCTATTTCAAATCACCTTATCACCAAGACAGCTTTCAGTTTAAGATGACAAACAGAAAGCCCAGAGGAATTCTGTGCCCATTCCGAGGGAGAGACAAGGCTCCTGTGCAGATGCCTGGCATGTCAGAGCTCTGTCCCACACTGAGCACTTCCACAGTTTTATACCTCACTGCTGTTTTATGATAGTTCCAAGGGATTAACTTGACAGGGTGAAAAACAGCAAGATGTATGTTTGAATAAGATTAAAAATACAACACAGAGCGTTCTATTCTCCTGTCAACAATTTCAAGGTGAAAAGACCAACAACATATCAAGTAATAAAAGCCACTTTGCAGAGGTTAGCATAATGTAACCAAGGAAAAGGGAGAGAATGAGGAACAGAACAAAACATCTTTGGTATGCTTCAAGCATTAGGGCTCTTAGCTGTGGTCTGAAGATCAATAAAGCAGAACATTCTTTTTATTATATATTAATACAGTGTGAGCAACAAGCATAGCAACTACTAGGATTATGTGACTGCTGCATATACGTATTTTTCCACTTTGTCAAGATGAATGAAGTTAAAATTTCCTTTTGTCAGGCGCACAGAGTTAAAACTTTTGAGTCATTGAGATGTATAAACCTATTTTTGTAGCACCTAGAAAAGAATGGAGGGGCTTGTTGTGACTTTCTATTGCCCAAGCCAGCAGCTGAAACACTTTCTAAAGTAGACTGGTGGGACAGTGATGGTGGGGTGTAAGAGATATGTAAAGAAAGGAGTTTCTGAGAGCAATTGCTTTGGGACAAAATTAAATTACCTTGGGAGTTCCATATTTTTATCATGATATCAAGTTGTTCTCTTGCTTAGATTTTTTTTTTTATGAAGATGTCAAACCTTCATTTGAAGAACTGAAGGCATGAGAAAGAATCCCATCTGCCCATACTTGCACCAGCTGATTAAAAACTTGGAAGCTTGTTGGGATCTATTTTCCTCTAGAATTATATTGTGCTACAAGTCTGAAGTAGACTAAAGCATGATGTAAATTTGCATGCTCCTCTCTTTTTCAGATATGCTTTTTTCTGCTTAGTGTATGAAGTGAAGCTTTACACTTCCTGCTATCCATTACCAACAACAAAACAAATTAAGATTTGCATTTCAACTGAAATGCATAACTTAAAAAAAATATATAAATTCATGCTTTAGTGCAGATATTCAAAAGTAATTTAGTAATAATACATCAGAAAGAATATTTTCTGTGGGGCTGCTGAAATCTAGTATTGCAAAGGTATTTTTTTCTAGTCTCCTGACAGCAGTTAAGATTGCTGTGCTGGTGAAGTGGGTCACATCTGTAACTCAAATTGTGCAGTTTCCCATCACTAATCGTAGTTGTTTGAATTGCTCTTCAAGACCTTGTCTACATCTATCTGCAGCACTGCTTCTGTTACAAAAACTCTTAAAAGGGAAGTTAATAATTATCAGTTAAATGTCTGACATAGTCTTTTGCAAATTTGTATTATAATAATTCTGTGTTTGAAAAAATCACGGGCTTGACAGGTGCATTAAAGGTAAAATATGTTTGCTAAGGTAAAACAGTAAAAAGTCACATTATTTCTATTTGTGCTAGAGCTATGAAACTAAGAATTCACCACGAAGCTAAGGGGACCTCTCAGTTTACTGGAGTTAGTTTGAAGGCCTTCAGTTGTGTGCGTGTTTTGAAGCAATAATAAAACCGTAAAGCTAGTGACCAAAGAATGAGAAATTCTATACAGTGCTTTGTAATAAATTTGAGCAAAGCCTGAGGGTGACATGGCACAAAGGATGTGTCACTGGTCTTCCTGTGCAGCTCTGTGAGTCTGTAATAAAGGTCCTAAATGTTTCTGCTGCAGCAGAGTTGGGCTGATGTTGGATGGTCTTTTAAATAACATCCTTTAATATGTTGTACCTTAATTTCTGGTGGACTGTCCCAAGCTCTCCATGGCAGACTGGGGTAAGGCACAGTTACACTGGCAGCTGATGAGTTCTCCAGCACAGCTGTCAGGACTCTTTTATCTTCTTTCCCCAGTCTCTGTGAAGCCATCTTTCCGTGCCGTGAGTGATCCAAGAACTGATTAATTCATGTTTGCAATGTGCCTGAAAGCTTATCAAAGGGAAAGGGCGACAGAAGAAACAATTTTATTTTTATTCCAGACTGCTGGCAGAGCTTGTGAGCAGTGGCTGTGCCGGGGCTGCTTGTTTTGAGCACAACATTTCAGTTGTCATCCTGTGTGTGCAGCGAGTGCCGGCCCACTGCTCTCACACAAATCAGATCCATTCCTGCTCCCTTGGAGCAGCAGTGACAGCACCAAACACCTCATGGCAACTGATTTGATTCCCTTTTCTCTTTTTTTCTTTTTTTTTTTTTTGTTGCAAACAAAGAAGTTTAATCAGCACTTTTATTTCGGTCACAGTCTCAAGGAGTTTCTAGGTGACAATGAAACCTGGGTCCATAGTTCAGCTGGTGACCTCGGTGGTGTCTCTGTAGAACTGAAATTTTTGTCTCAGTCTTGTGACTGAAATACAACTTATCTTTAAATCAATATTCAATGTCTTTCTAAAGACTGCACTGATGGTCTGGCCAATCTATATCTTGGAAAGTTGGAGAGCAACTCACTTAAACTGTGATCCCATTTCAAGTCCAGAATTTCTAGCTTGAAATTCTAGCCTGTAGATCTTGTTAAGATTACAAATTAAGGGCTTGGCACCTAAACACAGTGGAGTTCAGGGGAGTATTTCTATTGAGTTTGACAGGCACAAAATCAGACCTACTCAGAACACACAAATCACACTTGTAAATCTTTGTAGATCAGTATCATTCATTCCTTATCGCTTGTGAATGTCTCCTCATTATTTCCATTGTCAAAACTTGAAGCTTTTCATTTTCAGCCCTCTTCTCTTGGGTTGTGTCTTGATTGAACATATGCAATTTCATTAAATCCATGTCATCTTCCTATTTCAGGCAGTGAAAATAAAACCAGAGGGGAACTGAATGTTTTGCTATATTCAATATGGAGTGTCAGGATAAAAGATCCTTGTAAACTCTTGTTTTTTGAACGTTGTGCTTCTGTTTATATGCATAGTAAATTCTCAGTGTGATAGATCTCAGCACTTCAAGCTTGTGGGATAAAAGATGCATGTGTTCTGAAGAATGATTTACCTTAAACCCCAAAAGCTGTAGATGATCTGTAAGTGCCACTAATGCATTTGAAAGCCACTATTGCACTGATTCTATCTGAAGAGAGTTCTTGTTACTCTCCAGTGACATCTGTTACCTGTTTTGAAGCTGTCATGTGAAAGTGTGTGAGTACACTGGGCAGATTTCTGGCAGGTGCTGCTTTTTAGGGAGGAAGTGAATGTGAGAAACTGGGAAATGTCAGTTCAGTATCAGAGCAGAGACTGCTGCCACCAGGGGCTGAGCACATCCTCATCTCCAGGGCGTGGTGTTGCTTGCTCTGAATGTGTTAAACCAAAATTATCTCCTACAAATAATAAGTGTTCCTCAATTTTGTGGGCTAATACCACTTTTTATTGTCAGTCTTCTTTCAAATTCAGACCTGTTTCTTTATTAAATAATTTCGTACTCCCTCCTTATCTTTTGAAAGGTGAACAGATCAGCCAAACTGAGCAGAAGTCAGGCCTGGGAGGGCTCCTCACTGTCTGGATTTCTGGATGCTTCCAGCTTTGGCTCTTTTGGCCATCTCCAAATTTCCCTGTTTTATCAGATCACAAAGTAAAAATAGTGGATAAAATTGATGTGCATATACATGTTAATGCCACACTGGTGGTCATATTGAAAACTATACTGTAATTTTAGTCCTCAATAATTGCATTCCATTCATGGTACTGCTCAGTCAGCCTGTAGGAAGAAGGGCAAGGTTATAATTGAGTCAAAAAATCACAAATCCTTGTCTGTCCCCTGGCAGTGTGATAGAGCTCCTCTGATGTACAGGTTCAACTTTTTAGTGCTCCTGCTGTCCTTAACATGTGGATTTAGTCCAATTCAGCAACAGCAAGTGTGTTATTCCCTGCAAAAGCCCAAAAGTCCTGCAGAGGCAACTCGTGCTGAAGCAAAATGTTTGCTTTGCTGGAGTGGCACTTAGACATTCATTAGGACTACACTGGCAAACTTCACACTGGCTTGGAGAGTTGGGATGAGAACACAGAATTATACAATAATTCCACAGTGCTATCCAGTTATGTTGAACCTTTCTGAGGAGAAAAGCAGTCAGTCTCTCACTTTCAGGGTGGAACCTGGTCAAAAGTCTTGGTTTCTCTGTTGTGTGAATTGTTTTAGGCAGCTTTCAGCCTGACTTGGAATGAAAATAATCCCATGTAATAATGCTCACCTTAAAATACTTATATGAAATTTTGAGGGTTTGTGAGATGGTCCTACTGGCATTGTAGCCAACTTGTAGTTCTGTCTTTTCATTCACTGTTGAAATGAATGTATTGAGACACTCATGAATTGATGCAGAGATGAAAAAAGAAGTAAGAAGAGGGATTCCTATCCACATAGCTTTGGACAAAGTTCTTTCACAATTTTTGTGTAGTTTTTCCTATTGAGAGTTTCTTAAAGCACAAAAAAATTTACATGTTTTCTTAAAATCAGGAAGTCCTTAACAGCATTGGTGAAACTGGTAGATATCAGTTGCTGTTTGGCTCACAATAGAAGATACCCGAGACTTTTAAGTAAAATATTTTAGCTTTTCAATAGCTACCACAATTCCAGGTTTCTGGCTAAATGAAGAGAAAAAGTTTTTTTCTTCTAACAAAATGACTTTCACAAGACACAACACTGACAGGTCCTAACCACAGATATAATTTTTCATGTGTCCCAAAACCTGTGATGTCATGTCTTCTTTAATAGTTTACTCCATTAATTCCTACTGATCTATTGTAGTGGGCTCAGCCAAATAGATTATTTTAAATTTCAAATCTATCTTTCTGCTTCCTACTCACCTTTTTAAAAAGAGGAATTAGAATTATTCATGCTCTCCTTCACTGCTTGTTATTAACCCCAGATACCTCTGTGTCTTGAGCTTAATTTTCTCATTTCAGATGTGCAGCCCTGCTTAACCTCGGGCTCTGCTCTCTGTGTCGGGTTTACAGCTGCTCTAAGTTGCTATAACTGTCCCAGGATGCTGTAGTTGTGTTTATTTACAGCAGCTTCTCCTTCTGCCTCACAATTTCCAATATTGCAGAATAGACTTGAAACCAAACAAAAAATAAAATAACTTGAGCAGGCATCCTCTGAGGTAATTTTTTTTTTTTTTTGCAGTAAATTTTTAAGAACTCATCTGAGAGAAAGGTGTGGGTGGCTCTTGGTTTTAAGAATATTTACAAGGAGGATGGAGTGGGGTTTGGAGGTTGGTTTTGGGGATGAAGGAAGGGATCTACTTGAGCTGCCATTGCTCAACACATAAAAATGTGTAGCACATAGACTCTACCTCTTCAGAAATGCAAAACTAATTACATCTTAATTTGCATATCAAAGCAAATTACAACCTAATGAAACATTTGCCTGCCAAACATTTCTTTATCTTAATGAACAGAAAAAGAATACCTATTATAGCCTGATTAAAATGTCTTTGTACTTGTCCAACAAGTTACACTCTGTATATATAAAAATATCGTTTCACCATCTTACTGGAATGTGAACAAAACAGATTCTAATTTACAGCACAAATTTTATTGTTTGTATCCATAGATGCAAAAACTGATAAGGAAAATGTTTTGCATTTTCATTGGAAGCAGAAGAGAGTATAATTTTGAACAGGCATTAATTATTCTGTTTGGAGTCCTATATTATAAAGTGCTCAGAATCTTAGAAATTTGCACTCTTAATTCATACATTACTATAAGTATATACCACGATTACTTTTTTCTCTCAGTAATGTTCATCTTGTGCAACTCCTCTCAGTGGTTTCACTGAGAGAAACTCAGTGAGAGTTTTCTCTTTTTGAGAGAGCTCAGACAGAAAATGATCTAATACTTAAAAGATAATTCAGTTGAGAAAAATTTCTTTAGCTCCCGTTACAAGGAATTTATGGAATAAGCAGAAGTTACTACAACTTTAGATACAGTGTCATAAATCAGCTGTACTGCAAGTGCATATCTTGGGGTGAATATGTTTTATTTACTTAATTTAAAATCTGCATGCTGCTGCTGTTTTGGATTATCCTCGGTACTCTTTAGTAATTAACCAAAAGCTGAAATAAATTTGCTGAACAGAACTGTTCTTAATACAAATGTTAAATCATTTTCCCCCAGTGTAATTGTACCTGAATAGCTGCAACTGTAACATGTGCCATAAAAGGAGATAAAGCAGCAACATAATGTACAATTTCTTAGTGCATAATGGTAACTCTGAATAACACATGCTCCATGAAGAAAAGTAATTTAAACTGTATTGCAACAAATGTCATATTTTAAAATGGAAACTATCCATCATGTATTGAAAGAAAGTGTTGGTGAACTACAATAAGTCTAAGGGATGTGCTTAAAAATTCTTTTAGGAGTCTATTAAAAATAAATTGATGGACTTGCTTTTAAGACATTGTTATAAATTGTAAGTGACAGATACATGCATGTTCCCTCCTCGTGGTATGTAAAGCAATAATCAAAAACTTGGTGGACAGCAATTGTACAAAATAATCAGAAGTGTTTCCTATTCTATAATAGATAAAGCCTTTGTTTTAGGAAATGATTAGTGCATTTTTAAATAATATTGGTAAAAATTCCTGGTATTTAATTTAGCTTTTTCTTCCAGTGGGTGTTAGATTTATAGCAGCACAGCAAGTTTTAACAGTGCAAGCCAAAAGCACAGAAACTGGCAGTAGAAAACTTGTGTATCTAGGCTTTGTAGTGTTCTCTAAAAATAGGAAATATGCATATTAAATCCTTTTAAGCTCATAGATAATTCAACAGTGCATGTGTACATTTTATAGCTTTCAATGAAGACTTCCTGAAGAGTAGAAAACCACTTTTTTCGTAGTTCCCTTTTTACTCCAAAATTGTGAGATTTCACAGAGGAAGGGATCCTGGCATCCTGCTGACTTTAGCTTGGGCTGATGCACATCACCAGAGGAGGTGGAGGTTTTAAAAATCTGCAGTGTGCACTGGGGGAATATCTTGCTGTGGAGGCCTAAAAAACCAAGGAAATAAAAGGTCTGTCCACATCTAAATGCTGTTACTCAACTGAAGTGGTGAGTTTTTGTGGGGTTTTTTTTGTTTGTTTGTTTGTTTGTTTTCTGTTTGATAGTTTCCTACAATTTGGGATACTTGGAAACCTGCAGAGACCTCTTCACATTATGGAGGGGGAGAAATGGCATCCCAGAATTTACAGGACTTGTTCTCCCTTCCTCTCTAGATATGTTAGAATATAAAAAAAAGGAAAAATTCTGTATATCAGGTGCCTCACACCCTCCATGATCTGCTGGAATATGGCAAGTGGCTTTTCAGCAAGCTCACTTTGTTATCTCAAGAGACCTTGCTCCCTACTCCTTGTCTTCAAGGATATCTAGACTGTAGCCTGTAATTTTGAACCATGATTTGTATATTTAAAAAGAAACAGTCTTGAGTCAATCTCTCAGTTGGCTTCCATCAACATTTTGCCCTTAACTTGAGTGACTTTGAGTTCTGCTGTTTTTCTGGAAACTGTTTTCTATTTTGTTACACTGCTTGAGGTATTTTTAATAGGGCCTCCTTAATGCTGCTTAAGAAACACGTTTTTGATGCAGCCAGTTTGAGTCCATTCAAAGACTTGGAAGAAAGAGGGGGAAATGGTTCTGAAAACTGCTTGCATGTGGAAGATGGAGGGGGTGTGTAAAAATAAAGTGTGATTCCTGCTCTTGTACTCTTATTAACAAAGAACATTTGTGAAGGCAGTGTGAAACGCTGACAACTTTGCTTTGGTCCAGAGAAGAGTATAAGGAGAAAGTATTTGACCTTTAAAGTGTCAGCAAAGCTTTGGCAGACAGAATGCAGGCTGTAATATTTCAATGGGGTGTGACATATTTCTTTAATCTCCAATCCCTGCAAAGAGAGAAATCGAAATCTGCTGTCCCCCTAAGTGTGTAGCTCAAAAATAAAACTCCAGGGGCCTGACTTCTGTAAATGCAGACTTTGTTCTTGAGAGGTAGAAGGTGATGGAAGAGGGTTTTGTCTTTTGGTTTTACCTTTGCCTGAAGGAATTTAACAAGTTTCCAGATCTCCAGCTCACTTTAATAAAAAAGTGGAAAGTACAGCTACAACCTTCAGAGACACTCACCCAACCCTATTGTGGGCTGAAATTTCCTGTATCCTTACTAGCCCTTAGCTTCACCAAACTGCAAAGGTTATTTGTTGAGGTGGTTGTTAGTAACACTAATGAAATGTTTCAGTCTGCCATGACTCAGTAGGAAAAAACTTGTATTTGGAACAAGGCTAAACAAAACTTGAGACATTCAAGAGACAGGAAGAAACTACAGTTTGGATGAGATGATTGTAAAGGCGTGGAATCTTTGTTTAATTAGTTTTCCTGTGGGAAGTTTTGAAGAAGAAATAAGTTTTGATTAGAACTGAATACTGGCTCACTATCCCATATTTTTTGGCAGAAGACTGCCCTAGCCTGAAACTTTGTTCTTCAACTACCTGTGTGTAATACATAAAGAATAAAAACAGAATTATGTCTCACATGAGAACCAGGCTATGTAGCTCAAAAATTATTATTTTAGAATTCATGTCCTGTGTGATACCTTTATATGTGCTTAACTCTCTGTATATTAATTGCTTGCAGAGAGTAGAAGAGAAGTTCAAGGCCCTGTTTATGTTCATGGGGAGTGAGGAACCCAGAGTTTCATCCTTCTTTCCTTAATGTGTTGACAATTGGCAGGAGTAGATGTGCAACAGCAATTACAGCTTTGACACACCTGACCTCCCTCCTTTATCCTCCTCAGCGTTCTGCCATGCAGCAGGGAGGGAGGCTTTGCTGGGGTAATTGCTTTAATGAAATGGGAGTGATTTAGCAGAGCTGAAACTAGAGGCAGTCCTGGTGTGCCCTGTCACAGGCTGAAGGGGTTTTTTTAGGGAATGGTCCCTTTTGAGGCTATTGAGTTGTCAACCTGCCTTCACTGGGCTGTGACTGGTGGCAGCAGTGAAATGTGTCACAGCTGCTCCACACTGTCAGCCTCAGCAGGCCATGGAGATCTGCGTCCCTCTTTTCCTCCCCTCACTCTCTTTTAAACAAAGTGTCAAACTTCCTTCCCAGCTTCAGTGAGAATAAATTCATAAACAAGACGACTTCCAGATTCTGCAGGGATTTAGTCTGTGTGGAAAAAGGAAAGATGTGAATATATGTTAGTCATTTCAGACTTTATTAAACAACACCTTCCAGAGACAAATGCTCAGGTTGGAATTAAGTTCAGAACGTGACTCTCATTTCTTGCCTGACCTGTGGTGATGCTTGAAAGTGCATTTTTCTGAATCTTCACTATGTACTCCCAAGGCTGAGCACCTTTTTATGCTGATAGCTTTTCTCTGTGTTTGTCTCTCAGTGTAAACAGGAAGGCTCACTTTTCTCTGAGCAGGAAGGTTTATTTAATGGAAATGAAACTGGGACTTTATTGATGATAGGATGAGGTAATCCCCAGTGTGCCTCTGTCCAGTCATACTTTTATATTTGAGGAAATAGACCTCCTCAGCCTCATCACACAGCACAGATGAACGCAAGATGAGCTGTGAAGAAGGAAAATTTGGGCAGCTTTTTAATTTTTTAAATTAATTTTTAAAAGAAATTATTTTAACCTTTTAGAATTCCAATATTTCCTGTTTCAGACACAGTATATCATAGAGCTAATTTTCCTGGCTTTTTAGAAGGTGATCTTAGGGGTGCTGTAACTCATCCAGTCTGCACATCACTGGCAGACTCCAGGTGCTGGTCCTGAATCTTCACCTTCTGTGGAGTAACAAACTTTGCTGAAGTGGGAGGTCCAGCTCTTCTGGTTTAGTCTCAGCATAACTGAGACCCTTCAAAGCAGAGCAAGGCAGAATAACTTCTCTTCTGTGGAATTTCTGGGTGCCACTTTGTTACTTGACCTTCAGTATTTGCTTTGCTTGCAGACAGTGGGTAAAATTTCATAGAACTACAAAGCAACAAAGATACTTATTTTAACTATCAATAAAGATTTGGCACCCAGGATGTCACTGAGGGATACATGGGAGAGATTTGCTGCTCCTGTTTGTGCCAAGTGATTTGCCTTGAGTTCCAGCCATGTTGCATTGCTCTGTTTTCCTTGCTTACATAAGGTCAGAGAAGCTTCTTCAGTACTAAATTCAGGATACAAGTACTGTTTCAAGTGTCAGCAGAAATGGCCTCAAGTACTCTGACTGATTGGGAAGGACTGAAAACCAGTGCAAAGTGCTTTGTTTATCAAGTGAGTCTTGTTCTGCTCATATTTGCATGCACACAACTGTAAAATGTCATAATTCAAGTGGCAATTATGGCAACACGTGCAAATTGGGCGATTCTGCATGCAGCTGGCCAGTTGTGCATGCACAATTACCCAAATTACAAATGCAATCACAGATAAAGCCTATAAATGCTCCTCAGCAGTGTAAAAATTGACTATTTTCTATCCCAGGATGATTTCTGGATAAAGCTGTGATAAATTTGAAGTTGTGGATTTTTTTTTTTGTCATGGTCAGGAAGTTACTTGGTCGTGAGGGTGTTTATTAAAGTTGAAAAGTGCTGGTTCCTTGTGTGTTTTTGAACACAAAGTCCAAGATACAGTTACAGATCAGAACTTGCCTTTTCCAGGCTACTGTGTGTTTCCAGGCTTCTTATGTGTTATTTTCTCATGCATTACTCCAGCAATATTTTAATGAAATGGATAAGGTGAGATACGTACTAAAAAAGTGACTTTTCTACTGAATTCACTGATTCTGAAGAGTTTTGCATATAATTTTATTTAGTTCTTAGTATAGGAAAGGCCACACTCTAAATAGGAGCATCTTGTGTGCCTTGATTTTCTACCTCCAAGTGCCTGAGCTTGAGATGAGGAGAAGCTGAACAAGGTTCTGGAATGGGACTTTAAGAAGAACCACAGTATTAAAGAAATAAAATTTCTAAGTCAGCATAGAAAGTCAAATTTCTAAGTCAACATAACCTTTTTTCTATGGAAGTAAAAAGCAAATAATCTCCAAACATTCCAAGTCCACAATAAAATATAAGAAGGATGGGAAAAGGCCTTTGGGAGATGAGATGCTTCATAGGAGCATGCAAAGAATCCTAGAGAAGCTGGAGATTCTCCAAGTTGGAAAAGTGTGGCCAGAGGGAGCCTTGCAGAGCCAGAGTTTGCAGCAAGAAGTGCTTCAAGAGCACTGTCAGAAAGTATTTGGTGTAGAAGCAATTCCTCACCTTGCTTTCCAACAAAAAATAATTTAACTGAGTTTTGTAGTGTTGGAAAGTGTGCTGCTTCTTGGCAATGAACTGGCCACAATTCATCAATATTCAGTTATGTAGATATGAAATTTATATTAAACTTTAATGTTACAAATGACTCATTTCTGCCTCTGGTTCCCTTGTAGGAACAATGGAAAAATACATTGAACAGTATACATAAAACTGAGTGAATGAGAACCATTTCTTTATCTTCCATCAAAACTTAATTTCCTGATTGAAACATTGCATGTGGATAAGTAAAAACACAAAATAATGAATGAATTCTAAAATTCTCCTGTCTAAGCAGGGTGCTCTTGAGCTGGAAAACAAATCCCTGTGTGTGCAGGATGGCTGCAGGCTGTGACAGGAGTGGGAAGGAGAGGGGAGCAGCTGCATTGCAGGGCACCAACCAGGAGATAAAAATTCATCTGTGGGTGTAGGGATGGGTGACACAATGATGCCCTAACACTTTTATCAGTGCTAGTGGAAGGGGAGGAAACAAACTAATGGAATTTCCTCTTTGGTACAAGCCTTCTCAGAATAAATAAATCTCTCCTGGGGGTAGCACATCCCAAGTCACAGATGCACAAGTTTAGAAATTATCAGTTTGAGCATCTTAGCTAAAATTAATTAGCTGGAATGAGCATTGCTGTGTGCACTAACAGGGTCCCCTCTGACTAAGTGGAGAGGATCACATGCTAATGAGGACAGAATGCTCTGCAGCTGGGAGCCAGCAGTTCCTGCTCTCCTGAGCTGCTCCAGAGTGCTAAATGTCATCTCCAGGACCTGGGACAAGAGGCAGAATGTCCCTCAAGGATACAGGACTGCCTTTACTGGACACATCTGTATATACATCACCCCAACACTCAGGAAAAGGAAATCCAGCACTCTCAAGGTCTATTTCTTTATAAAGTTGTTATAATGGATTTGTGTTTAGAGAGGTTCTCCTCCAGCTCTACCTCGGGTGTCAGATTTCATTCTTCTTATGTGCCTGGATAGAGTCTAACACAGCTTCTACTTCAAAACATTTCTAATCCAAATAGTCCTGACGGCCTTGAGTAGTAGATCTATGTTTAAATAAATGTGGGAGACCAAAGGGTGGGAAGATGGGGTATCTTGGCTTATGGTATGTAAATATCTGTAGAAATGTTGTCTATCAACTCTTCCCTCTCTCAATTTTTTTTTTTTTGCAGCCCAGCTGCTTACACAACCTTCTTTTACAAACATTCAAATCTCAGTTGCCCAAGGACTCCTTTATTTATTTTTCAGACGTTTTAAAGAAATTTGGACAAATCCAGCACCTTTAGTATGGAAAAAAAAAAAAGACCACAAATAGCTTTTTTGGAAATGTCCTCTTGAGAAAGTCAGAAAATACTTAAAATACATCTAATTCCAGGCAGAGGGAAAAAAGTGGAATGAACATAAATAATAAAAAAAAACCCCTATATTAGAAGAGATTAGTTTATTTATCATGAGGCTGATTTGAGCCCATCATCCTGATGTACACAAGGACAATCTCTGCCCCAGCCACAGTTCCTCGAGCAGGAGTAGCTCAGGAGCATTAGATTGATTGCCTCTAAGTGTTATCTACACTCCATAAAAGGGAAATTGTTCCTTCTCATTCTTTTTGGCACCAGTTTTTAACCTTGTTTCTCCTAAAATATGATTCCTTAATGCATGAAATTTTTAAGTATTTGGACTATCTAAGAAGGCTAAAGAGGTATATTGGTGGTAAATGTGATTATAAAAGGTTCTTTAATAGACTCTAAATGATGCTTTTTACTGAACTTGCCTGCAGCTCAGCAGTTTGGGGCTGGGGCTGGGCAGCTCTCACTCCTGATTCTCCTGCAGTGCTGCCATGCCCTGATTTGGGAGCCCCTTCAGGAATCTGCTGTGCCTGAGGGATGCAGAACCAGCCCATGCCCATTTCATCTACCTGATGCCTGGAGGGGCTGACCTAGAACAGAGGTGAAGAATAAAGCAGGGATTTATTAAAAGGCCTCCATAGATCCACTTTGGGCAGCACAAGAGCCCAGCCAGGGCTGCACCCAAGATGAACCAAAATGGTCCCAAAATGCATGAGTGCTCATGGGGGCTCTCACTTTTATAAGTTCTGCTCCATTTGCACCTTAGAGTTCATTGTCCAGTTACAGCTTTAGGTTATGAAGTCCCATCCTGCTTGTTTTTCTCTCTCCAGTCCATGGTGTTTGTACTCTTGGGCCTGAAACTTGTAATGGTGGTCCTTGGTCTCAAGCTGGAAAAGGAGTTTTTTTGTCTACCTACTGTGTGAAGAGAGCTTACCAACACTTAATATGAGGCTGAGAACTACAAACCTGGGCAGCACAGAATGTGAAAAATATGGAGGCTAAAACTTAAGGCAGCACACCCAGTTAATCTCTTCCAAGCTCTTGCAATGATGGTAGGGCAGGCAGTGGACTGGATCCTGGTCAATCAGTTCACTGAGCTCTGCACTGGAAATAGCTGATAGAAGAGGAGACCCAGAGCTGCTGATAAAGCAGCCTGGCTGACTCACACTGGTATGGCCACTACAGATTTTCTCTGTTAATTTGTCAGATTAAGCAGCCACAGAGATGTTCACTGTTTATCACCATAGCACAGCTGCTTTTCCAGCTTACAGCAGGCTCCTCTATGACCAGCAAACTGATCTTCTTTAGTAGGTTCTTCACTTTACAGCAATTTAAACATGGCCTAAAAAACACCATGACTTTATTTCTTAAACTGGAACATTTTTGGCCATGTCTCTGACCTGATCAATTCTCTCAGTAGAACAGTAAATTAAAAAAAAAAAAAAAAAAACCAAAAAAAACCCCAAACATTTATAGCACAATAGTTTGCCAAATTATCACCTCTCTTGCAGTAATTACCACAGACTAATTACACTGATACTGCTTCATGCACACCATTTGTCACCATTCCACGTGAAATGTTATGGCTCCTGCAGAGCTGGGAACTTGTCCTTGCTCTGCTCTGCCTCCAGACCCAAGCACAAGCTGATATTTCTGTGACTTGTCTGGGTGCAAATCCCTGAGAGGTTTTATGGCAAGAAAACTTTTGCTGTGTGGTGTAGGTATATGTGGCCCAAGTAGTGAGTTAGCTTCACATTTGTGGCTAAACTATAATGAAAATTCTAATTGTGGCTAAGTGTGAGTTGGCCCCGTGTTTGTAGCACAGTTATAATGAAAAAGGGATGCTATAGGTTTGTGGGGAGTTGCTTCTGGTGTCTGAAGCAGCACAGCCAACAAGCCCAGGTGAGTCCTACACTCTGAATTAATCAGAGGATAACAGCAGCCTCCCTGTGCTCCCTTCAGAAAATCAAGATTCCCTTCACATTTCAGAAAAGACTGATGTCAGTGAAGCTGTTATGTTTCTGTAGCTTTAAGTAACTGTCACAAACACAATTTCAAAGATGATTTCAGCTGGCTTATTGGATTTGCTTCTGAAGCAAATTTTGTCATCACAAAGACAAAACAAAAGTCCCCACAACATTAGAGCTGCTTTAATTGCCTCTCCATGCGTGATGTTACCAAAATTAGAAACATGATTAGACTGAAACAGGTTTTTGTAAAATATCTTTTTTCATTAGTGTTATTGTGTTGCCTTGAATGATTCTTGTATTCAGACAAAAATGCAACTGGCTTTTGATCCAATCTTATCATGAGCCAAGTGACCTGTCAGTTCATAAAGAATACATTTGTTCCATTTGATTTTTCTCCCCCTCCCCAATTTAGTTAGCTTCTGAAGTGACCTCAAGTTCACTTAGGTTTGAAATTGCCTTCCAGTCTACAAATTGGAGTATTTTGAGCTAGAAGAATCAGAAATACTTGGGTATAAATGTCTTAAATAATATTAATGTTTTAATAGCATGCAAATGAGTTTACACAAAAACCACACAGACAGATGGTTTCTATTTACCTGTGTCACTGAACAAGGAAATGTGATATGAAAGAATGATTTAAAATGCTCTTTTGATCAGCTCTGAAAATAGCTTAGGCAAAATCTGCTGTCACAGGTGTTGGAATGCTGGTGGAGTTAATGACCAGTATGAATCCATGGAGAAGGTGCAGGTGATATGGCCTCAACCTGGTTTTATTTGGAGCTTATTTAAATCACAGCTTTTTGTCTAATTTATTGTTCTCTTGATACAAAACCCTTTAAGCCTTCTGAGCTTTTAGAAACTTGCAGAGGATATTGAGAGGGAACAGCCCTTGGCTGTGATTCTGTCATTATCCTGCCCTTGCCCCCTTTGCATCCACATTTTCATTGCTTGGGAAGAGTTTGGGGGCAGAATTGAACCTTTTATAATGATCTGTATAAAGAGAAGTCCAAGATGTAATTCTTCTTCATGTTAGAATGGCCTTGAATCAAAGCTCTTTCTTAACTAACTACAGATATTAATTTTTTTGGTCTTTAATTAGCCAGAGTAATACCAAAGTGCTTATACTATTTCTTATTACTGATATTGCTTCAAAGGTGTTCCAGCAACTTTTTTAAATATCTCATAATTTGATTAAGAACTGTTGATTAAGACTGTTATATAGCTGATTGTCATCTTTTACTACTGATAATTAATTATTGAAATGCAAAATGTGTATATTCTGTACTAAATATCGGGATCCTCTTGTATTTCTGTATGGCTTTATCAGTTTGAGTTCTTTCAATGCTTTTGCAGTACAGCTCCTTATTGTGTGATTTTTTGTCAAGACAACACATTGCTCTGTTGATAAGCAGCTTCTTTCTTCCTTATAAAAATTATTAAATTTCCTTACCAGTAAATTATGTTAATTCAGAGTCTAAGGAAAGGCTTTATTATTACTTTTCCTAGCACATAAGGATGCCAGTTTCGAAATGTGTCTCTAAACTGGGAGATAAAATTTTTCCTATCACCATTTTCATCTGTTTTCTCATTAACTCTGTGCTTTTCACTGTCTTTCTCTTCCCTTTTTGTATTGGAGATTTTTTTTGGTAGAAGGTGGTGTTTTCCTGAGAGAGAGAGGAATGAAGGTCCTTGAGCCTTTAAAATAATTATTTAATTACACTCTAATTGTGTCTTGATATTTCCCGGAGCCCCCATCAAGCTAAATGTGATGCTGAGCAATGAGAGCCCCTTCTCAGGGGGTTTTCCAAGATAATTGCTGATAGCCAGCTGTATTTGGAGTTTTCTCCTGTCTTTGTGGCCACCAAAAGAAAAGGATCTCCACTGATTTTTTTTCTGATTAAGGGGTACAGGTATTTTGGTGTTGGGTTCCACCATCTACACATAAAAAAAGTTTCACTGAGAATTTCTCTGAAAGGAAACACTGCATGATCCTCTAAAAAACAAAAAAACCTTTCTCTCTCACCAAACTAAAACTCTTCCCCAAAGACAGAGTAATGCTGCAAGATCCCTGTGGCTGGAATCTGCTTTAATTTGGCACAGGCACCTTCACCAGCAAAAAAATGTTCATGCTCCCCATCAAGCTGCTTGCTTCCCCTTCTCCTCCCAGTTCCAGTGTTCCCTTTGGATTTACCAGGGATACCTGCTCCCATGTTAAATGGGCCATCTCCAGATTGAACTCTCCCAGTGATGCCTGAACTTGAACAACAGCATTTCATTTGTACACATTGTGAACGACCGACTGAAATCTGTCTGCAACCAACCTATTATAAAGTCTGATCAGCTCCCGTTTCAAGTGGTGCTCAGCAAGAGCAATTCTAACACTGTAATATGTGTGACAGCTATTTCCAGAGCTCCTGCTATTGTGTGGCATGAAATTGTTTCTCTCCTATCCAACTTTGACAGACAGAAACTTGATCTGGTAATGAGGGCAGTGAAACTGCATCCTGCCAGCACGTGACCTGGGAGCAGTGATGTTTGAAGTCACAGGTCCCAGTGTCACTGGGTGCAGGTGTCTACCATGAGTGTCTCGAGAAGAACAGTGCCTTTTTAGCCTTTGGGCTTACTGGAAATATGTGCTGTTTATTTTAAGCAAGACTCCAGCCTTTGGACATGATTCACTGGCATTTCTGCCCAGCCCCGGCACACTGGGAAAATGAGTTTGCATTGTTTCAGATGGCAGGGGAAAGGTTTTCAGATTTACAGGATAAATGGTTATGTGCAGCGGTAATCAGTTGTTGCAAGCATTACCCTACATCAGCCTGATAAATGATTGCATTATGATGGGTTCCAAATGGACACAAATCTGGATGTTGTGTTTTTGGCAGTAAGCAAGTCCATGTGTTTTGACTGCTTGGGTTGGTTCAGAAATTGATGTTCCCTTTTGATCGCTTCCTGTAAAGATCTGGTTTTCCCTTCCAAATGCCTGGGTAAAAAAGATGCAGAACAACACCATTACTTTATATGGTCCAGACAGAAAAATTGACCAAACCTGAGATTTTTATCTATGGGAGAGTAGGTCTGTTTAGATACACTGACACTTTTGCAGGAGGTTGTTAATCTTAGCAATGTTTGTGCTCTGTTACCTGAATATCCTTCTCTTGAATGAGATAATCCAGACACAGTCAAAAATGGCAGGAAGAGCATGTATTTATATGCAGCCTTGACTTTTTAGTCTGGCTAACCCATTTTCCATACTCATGCAATTCAGACTGAATCCCCTGAGGGCTGAGAAGTTGATGAAGCAAAAATGAAAAGTAAAACAACTTTCTAAACATCTTTACCACTAAGTAGGAAAGTTTTTGGTTCATGAGTCAGAACGATTCACGTTTATAAAGCCAAGAGAATGAAATGGAGATATTCTGTGTCTGTTAGGTAGATATTTTTAATATTTTTATTTTCCTTTTGGTGCTTCCCTGCTCCAAAGCAGGTGTCATAGAAAAAAGTTGGCTCTTATTTTTTTATGTTGTTTTCATTTATTTTCATCTGCTTTAATCTTTTCAATGTTATCTTCTGCATTGCAGCTTAGTACCTTTAGCTGCCAGATGTTTGTCAAAATATCATCTTGCCCTTTCTTATTTTTCTCCTTTTATTGACCCGATGAGCATCCAAATGTAAGAAACTGCAAATTATTGTGAGCATGGAGAAGAGATATAAAGATTTAAGGGATGGTTTGAAGCCATCAGCAACTTCTGCAGAGCTTTTCCTGCTGGGAAAATGCACTTGTGTATGTTAGGCTGGCCCTTCTTTTACTCTCTGAGAATTCATGTGATTTCATGTGATCTCAGGAGTTTCTTTCTGTAGCTGGGTGATTGTGTTTATCCTTGAGTTCTGTACATTTTGAGGGTGTATTGTAAATAGTATTGAGTTTGGGCATGTCTGTAGATACTAATTTCTTTGGCTGGAAATATTATGAAATTCTGGAGAGTCCTAGTAATTCTTGAATTCAGCCTTTAGTACACAGTTATCAAATCAGACCAATGTGTAAAGCAGAGTAATGCACCTGATATACACAGCAGGCATTTGGGACACCAGTGGAGACAGGGGTAAGATAAATCACTCTGAGTAAGAGTTTAATTAGTTGCACTTTGAATTCCAATAAAGATACTTAGTGTGGTGAATACCATCTCCTTAATTTCACTTTCAGTTTTAGACTGGGTAATAAACAAACCTCTTATTGCCTGTGGATTGACTTTAAAAAGTTTTAATCTTATTAGAGAACATTTGATTATGGACTAATTTGCTATGCATCTCTTAAAGAATTCAGATTGATTCTGAGGAATGTGGGCAACTTTAGATTATCACTTTCTCAACCAAAAAAATGTTGCATCTCTCATGGACTTACACTTTAGTTATTAATGTACCTTTTCCATCAGCTTTCCAGCAGTGGCTCTACCTTGAATATGTTGTTGTTGGAAATAAAACATTCTATCAAATACTTTGCTTTCATTATGACTGTTTCAAGTAAATAAAGAAGGATAAAGATATACACCTTTTAAAAGTAGTTGAAGATAGTTTTGTGGCTGTAATAAGAATTAAGGACCTGGATTTCCTTGAGTAAAAGAAGGTGGCTTTTATCAGTTAAAGAAGCATCTAAATCAGACTAAGTATATTCATATATGTAGAGAGAGAGCCAGATTCTCATAAATGCCCTTTCTTTGGGTGCTTCATTACATACATCCCATCTTAGTTCAGGCTTTGCCAGTCTGTGGCTCTATCTGACCTCATTTTCCTGGCTATTTTAATAATCAGTGAAGAAGATCAAGCACTTTTTGCTTATATACTTGATCTTTTCTTATATACCATCTTAAAATAGGTCTGAATGGTCAAATTAATGAAACACGTTGCTTTCCACGGATCAGAAGGCCACCAATGGGGAGATCCCATTTTGGGATGTTAACTTGTGGACAACTGCTGGGTCATGGAGTGTCAAATAGATGCTTGTGTTAGTTCAGTGCTGGGTTCCAAAGTGGTGCTTTGCAGGGAGGATCCACAGGGTTTCACCAGAAGGGTTTATCTGTACAGTGGAATCCCCTGACCACTGAACAAGGCTGATCTCTGGTTCAGGAACACAGCTTGAATATCAAAGTTATGCCAAACCCCAGACCTTGATGAAGTTCAGGCTGTATTCCCATGAAAACATTAACTTTTGAGGGCAGCAGATTATTATTTCTGTGGAGAATTAGCTCTTGTATGCTTCCACTCAAGTCTTTGCCTGTTGGGAACAGGATGCTTATAAATCAGACATGATGAATTTTCATTGGCAGTTTTTTCTCTGTTGATTCAAGAAACAAATTTTTCATTCAGCCCCACTCAAAGGAAAAATTTAAATAGTTAAAATAAAAGTCTGCTTTGGTTTTCACAGTTGACTGCAGACTATTCTTATTTGGTACAGTTCTTTCTCAGTATATTCTATTCTTTTTTAGACAAACTGCAGTGAGGTTAAATTGTCTAATGAACAACTCAGCCATGTATGAGAGCACAGCTGTTAATCCAGAAGTTTTCAGTAATTAATCAGGATGATTTCTGTTATGTAAAAGTGACTGTGAGGTGCATCCAGCTCCATGAATCAAAGTGATCTGTACAAACGTGATCTTTGTCATCTAAAACTGTGGGAAAAAACAAAACTTCCACTCACCTTGTACACAGGAGGACTTTCACCTTCAAAAGCAATCTCTGAATTGGATTTTTAAACATTCTTTTTCCTCAGAAAATTAGATGGTATGGGTTTGAAACAATCTAACCCTCAATGTAAGTTAGTTATGCCTACCTGCCTTAGCAAAAGTATTTCTCTTTTCTTCTTTTTTTTTTTTACCCTCTTTCTATTTTTTTCAACATATACCATTATCTACTACACCAGGGAGTAAAACAAGTTAAGTAAAAAGAAATCATGGTTAAAATCACAACTCAAGAATTAGCTTTCACTTTGGGGGGGAAATTATTGAGCACAAAGCAAAATACATTTTAGTGAAGGAAATAATGAGAGACTTACTTATGAAAAATACAATCATTTTAGAAAACCTTGTATACAGTCAGTAATAATCAGTTCTCCATAATATTAAAGAAGGAGCACTTAAATTTTTTTGACATCCCTAATCATGGAGCCTGGGGAGCTGTACAGAACATTTGCATTAAATTACTCCTCATTTTCCCAGCCCTATCTGCCCCTTCCTTAGGTTTCGCTGCCAGTATTTGTGAATTTGGCAGAAGCCTACAGATTTCATAGCTAATATTGTTGTCTCCTGCCAGGAATATCAGAGTAAGGTGCATTAGATGCTGCATGGCAATTAAGGGTTGAGGGAAACCACGCTGATTTTCATATGTGGCACCCAGGTGCCATCGTTTGTATCAGATTACTCGAGTGTTGTTGCAGAAGATGCTGCCGTGCATCACTTCTGGGGTTCTGGATATTTGTGTTAGAGCTCAGGTGAGCTGTGCTGGGGAAGGAGGTGGACCTGCAGTTCCCAGAGGGCTGGAGCAGCTCTGGTGCCTCTGTGTGCTGCCCTGTGCTGCTCCTCACTTGACTGCAGAGCAGGCAGCTCTGCCTGATGTGTGCTGGCATTTCCCACTGTGGCCTTCCCTTCCCCAGTGCCCTTGTCTGGGCTCCCACCTTAGCACTGCTAAGTGGGTTTTTCCACCAGTGGTCATTCTTGGCTTAATTCTGCTTTCATTTAATGCTTTTTTTCCTGCTGTAAAAGTTGTGCCAGCTCAGCTGTATCAGCAGAACAACTCTCTCCTGGGTCAGATCCAGCCACTGCATGCATGCAAGCATTGCCTATTAAAGCCAGGCTTTTCTGCATCTTTTTAACCCATGTAATCTCATTTAGTCAAAACCAAGGTAGGCAGTGGTGAAAACCTTAATACTTTTGGAGAATAAGCCTCAGCTGTAGAAATGTGTTAACACAAGGGCAGGTAATGATAAGACAAGGGGGAATAGCCCTTAGCTGAAGGAGGGTAGATGTAGATTAGATTTAAGGAGGAAATGCTCCCCTGTGAGGGTGGCAGAGGTTGGCTGCTCCTGGATCTCTGGCAGTGTCCAAGGCCAGGCTGGACAGGGCTTGGAGCACCCTGGGATAGTGGAAGATGTCCCTGCCCATGGTCCTTGCAACCCAAACAATTCCGTGATTCTATGAAGGTTTATTAGCATTACTCGCTTACAGCTGATTATAAAAAAAAAATCCCAATGTCTGTAGAGAAATGGTGTGTCTGCTTTTGAAAATCAGAAATAAATATGCCCAAGAAGCAGGTAACAAACACAAGTGTGCACATGTAGAAAGTCCCCCTGAGGCTTTTAACCAAGGTCTGTTCTGCTGGCCAGGATGCTGCAAGCTGAGCAAACTTCCCCCTGCTTGCTGAATTAACAGAGGAGTAATGAACGTTCCTTCCCAGGGTTGGGATTATAGATGACACCCTCAGGAAGAGGACAAGTCTAGAGCATCTGGGTTGGGCCTTCTGAGATGGAGAGAAACAAAATTTCAATTAAGTGCAGTGTATTAACACTGGCTGGGAAGTGTAATTGATATTCTGAAAGAAAGGAAAATACTTCAAGGAAACATTTGGATATTTCCCCAGTAAAAAATTGCTGTAGACCTCAAATGTCAAAACAAACAAACAACCCACTGGAATTGTCTAAATGCCATATTTTTTCATTATTGAACTATTGTATTTTGAAATTAAATTTCAAATTCTTTGGCATTATATAACTCAATATTATGCAGCTCAGAACATTCATTCTTTTGGCATCACTGAAATCAGGTTTAAACAGAAATAGATGCCCTTGAACTGTTTTATTCTTGGTAAAACTGCCTTTTCATATAAAAAGTTCCTTTGTTGAAAACTAACTGGTCAGCTCTGTGTTTCAGGAAAAATTATCCCATTTGTGTATCTCTGGCTCTCTCCCAAACTCTTTCTGCTACTAGAACTCAATTTCTATTTTCTCATCTGCAGAGAGGGTAAAAGTTTTTTGGCATGAATATCTTCATGCATGCTGTGTGTAAAAAAAAAAAAAAAAAAAAAGCAAACATCCATTAAGGGCTCTGTTTATTACTTCCTCTGTTGATATGACTTAATGTGGAAGAGATGAAAATTAAGATTATTCCTGTTAAAATACCCCTTTTGAGTTATTGTGGGCCACCTCCTGAAGCCCCACAGCAAGGAAACTGCTCTGGGCTGAGGTAGGTAAATCTCATTTCCAGGGAGTGGAAAGGTGTTAATATTTTAGCAGTTGTTGGGAGTTTCAATACCCTGTGACATGGGCTCTGCTCCATATTTAGGGTTTCCATCACATGGGAATTCTGACCTAACACTTTTCCATGCCTTGCTGGAGCAAAGTCCCTAAGCAGGCTATTTCAATGAGATGGAGCATCCTCCTGTCCTTGGTGCACAGAGCTGAAGTCCTTGAACTCGCAGGAAGAATTACTGAGAGAAATATTTGGCATTTGCTATGTAGCAGTTTGCACCTGGGTGATCACTGTGTTTCTTTTTGACTTTAAAAATCTATGTCACCTTAAGAACGGTAGAATTCTAAGAAGATTTATTATTGTTTCCTTGGGAATAGTCCCAGGGATAGTATCAATAAAGTGTTATGAGGGAGCCAAATCTGGAAGCAACAAGCTTCATGTGTCATGTAGGACTTCAGTCTACTGAAGAGCCCCCTCTGTGGAGATTCCAGAGGAGGGAAATTAAAAATGCAGTCTGAAACACCCCAGTGATTTACCACAGAGTTTGCAAAGGGAACAAGACTTCTGCCTTTTCTTGCTGTATCTTTCCCATTTATCACAGCCCTTCAAGGAGCTCCTCTTCAGCAGAACCCAATTCCCTGCTTGCTATTAGGATTTCTTCTTGTGATCATGAATCCAAAGTACAGAAGCGCAGTTGGGTGGGATTCTCTTCTGGAAGGCTGGGAAAGCTGCCTCAGGAGTGAAGTTACCAATCTGATCCATTTTTTCATCCACATTTCTTGCCTTCTTTCACAAAGGCACTCCAATGGGATCACTGCTGTGGGACCCAGATCTCTGCTGGCAGAGGCAGCTCCTACCTGTGACACGTGGGCAGGTAGAATTTGTACTGAAATGGGCTCTGAAAGCAAAGTGGGAAAGGGAAATTGTGGATAGGTGAACAAGCCTGGCTAAAGTGTCCTGGGAAGAAGCACAGGGGTGTAAAAAGGATGGACCTACTTGGGGGTTGCTGTTTGCTCACTCCACATCAGCCCAGCTGGCAGCTCTGGGAGTGGAAAAGAAATCTTTGGGCAGCAGGATATCTTCTTCATCCTTCCTATCTTCCTAAACCTCTCCTCTGTCCATCCAGGAGATATTTTTAAGGCAATGAGGAAAGGAGTAAGAAAGTTATCATCAAATTATATTGACATAAAGCATTTTTATAAAACAGTCTCAAAAGGACTTAGTACAAAGCTGTATTAGTTGAGAAGAAAATGTTTATAGCTGAAGCTGGGTCTTTTTTTTCCTTTTTTTTTTTTTTTTAATTAAGCCTTCTAAGTAAAAAATCCTGTAAATTTGTTCTTTATAGAAGTGAAAAATACTGCCTGTGGAGCTGCTGGTGGTTCATTATTCAACTGAATACAGTACCTTGTTTTAAAGACTGCTCTTGCAAATGATTATTCTCCATTTCTGGCAGCCTGTCCTCACACTGTGGGACCCTCACTGAGCCAAGTCATTTAAAAGTCAAAAACTCAGTAAGTGTCTCGTTCTTTTTTTCAACACTGAATATAGTAGCAAACATATATGTGACACCTTTGCTTTGTTCCTTAATTGCTCTGGATTAGTTTTGAATTGATTACTATCATGGAGATCAATAGAGACTTTCTCTCAAATCCCATTTTTAAGGCTATGACTGGGAACTGAGGGGACTGGGACAGCAGAGAGGTTAGGGAACTTTTAAAAAAGAAATTGCTGGATGCAAATTTGCTGGCAAGGGGAAGAATTCTTAGGGTTCTTATCTGTGACATGATCCAAGGAGAGACTTCCAGTAGACATTGGGTCAAATCAGATATGGTTTGTGTGGCTTTGAAATAAGAAACATGAAAAAGAAGATAATTTCAAGGACTAACATGGCCTGGATCAGTGCTGTATCTCTCCACTGTGCAAATACATTCTAGACAGAAAAAGATCAATTGGATGATCTAGTTCTCATGCTTTGCATCCTCCCTGGCTCTTGGAAAATTGCACCAAAAATATTAAAACCTGTTCCATGATGAAAAAGCTGTTTTGAAGCATCTACTGTTGATTTAAGGAGTAGGTAACTAAAACAGAACTGCAGAGAGGAAAAGGAAGGACACAAACCAATGTCAGTCGATGAAGTTTTCAAAGTCTCAGAGAAAGAATATGATAATACAATTTTTTTTTGCTCAGGGCTCTGACTTGCTGAGGTGAAACCTAAGATAACAAGAAATAAGAAATATAGAAACAAGTTTTCTGTAGAAAAGGAGTATTCATATGGGTATTATAAAATATATATGTGATATATAATTTTCCACCATATAATTTATGACATATTAAGATACTCTGCCTTTTTTCTGCTTTTATTTTTTGGTCAGGTCCTACAATATTTTTTTCTATCCATTTATTCTTTCTTGTTTCTATGCAGTAGATACCATAAAACCTCCCTTTGATTGTGCATTGATGTAAAATTGAACAGCCCCCTGTTATGTATGTGCTACTGTCCCCTGGCAAACATTGGCAGATGTTTGGATACTTAGTACTCTCACTTCATGATCTTAGAAATTTGATCTTTTTATTATAAGGAAATACTTTGTTGCTTATCTGATCCCAACCCCATTATGATTTTTGGACAGATTTTAACAGATTTCATAAGTTTTGAACTGTTTCTTAAGATCCTTCAGTTCAAAAGCAGCTTGTGGCAGTGTAGAAAAAAGAGGATCATAGGGACCTTGGCAGCTTTCTCCCTGGATTTCCTCAGAGTCTCTCTTCTTTCCTAGAGTCAAGTGAGAGCCTCCTTTGCTGCTCCTGCCATCCAGAAGTGCTTTCCTATAGCTCTCTGCCTCATTGGTTCTCCATCTGTTTTACCCTGAGCATCTTTCTGGTGACCTATGTTTGCATCTGGTGTAAATATGCTACTATTCAAAGTGTTTTCACTCTGTCACTTACCATTTCAGGGCATGATTTATTATAGCAGGGGCTGTGTGCTCTGTGCTGGAGAAAGGGAGGAAATCCAGACATGGCCTCGAGGATTTCTTAGGTCTTGCTTGACTGGGATTGGGAAGCACGAGGCGATGTGGTGCCAGGAGCTGTGACTGATGAATCTGTCCCTGCAAATTATGGGGTAAATGAAGGAGCTGGGGATCAGACAGGCAGGGAAAGCAGCTGTGTTAGACACATTTCCTGAAAGATGTGAAGGACCCGAGCCAAGCCTCACGGATGTCACTCAGAAGTCTGCCAGCCACTCTGAAAGACATTTGAAAACAAATGCTGGAGGTTTGACTGGCTTTTCTGAGTTAGAGGACTGTGCCTTCATTACAATCCATTTCTCCTCCCCTTCTGCAGTTAGGAAAACAATACAATTCATATAGATGGAGAACCACATTACTATCTAATAGCAATTTGTATTCTAATGCTGTACAGATTTTTCTCTTATTTCAACACTAGATTAACAGGGGGAAGAATTACAAAAGGATTGCTGTTGGAAAAGGAATTTGAATACAGACCAGGTGGCTAATTTGCTCCCATTAGTTAGTATGTTTAACAAGGGAGGGTGCAGTCTGCATTAAAGTCTCTGGAAGAACATCTCTATTACTATTGAGCATTGCTGCACAGATTTGAATTTTTGCCTACTTTCCTTTGTGCTGGAGCTTTTCCCCCCCTCAAAACACTGGGCAAATAAAATAGCATATGGATGAGAAGTGGCATATCTGAACAACTCTGTGTGTCTATTACATGAATTGGTACAGAAGAAGAGGATGTATCATTGTGCTTTGATAACAAGCAAATCAGGAGCAATTACTTTTTTCTTTCAGAGAAAAGATGATCGCTTACAGTACTTCAAAATAAGATATTTTTTTCCCACTGGAGAATAATAATCATTCTCTGTGTAAGCTGAGACACTATCATCTCTTTCAGTCTCACTGTGAGCCATGAGTGGTGTCTGAATGCATCTCTGCACTTAGGAAATAGGTTGGATAGGCTGTGGTGATGTCACTCCTTAAATATCGCTGACTCCTGATCCAGTTGGATCAGATTTTGATCTTTATAACACATCTTCTATTCTGAAGGAGAAAATGAGTAGAACAGATTGTTTTCCATAAGGTTTTGGCAACTGAAAAACTCTTGTGAAGTGATAACGTAGTGATTGCTCATGCCTGAGTACGTAGAATGAAATTCTGTAAGGAAAGCACTTTATTTCCTAGCAGATGCTCATGGCAAATAGATGTGGCTTATACACCACAAATCACAGGTGGGGAGAGAAACCATGTTGCTGTTGGACAATAAGCAGCATGTTCAAATAATGTAGATTGATATTAAGAACCAAAGACAAGTGCAAATATCAGTCTGTCAAAACTACTCTTTTTTTTGCATGCCTGCCTTTTTATTTACATTTAGTTGCTATTTTCCAGTGGGATTAAAAAGTTCAACAGTTTCATGGTGAGGCTTATTCCTTTAATACTTGAAGAGGCCTCATGGAAAAAACCTGTTCTGCTGATTATAAGCACTGGTACATAATTAATGAAATGAAACCAGTTTATTTGTTAGCCAGTGGTGCAACATGCAACAGGAAAAGCTGAGGCTGGTTTTTCCATTGCATCTTTGTGTTTATTTTTTTTTTCTTTTAGCTTTGCTGCATCACAGTGGGCAGGAAATACTCTGGGATGGCTTCTGAAGCTGATGTTGCCTCTCCCCACATGTTTTCCTCGGCCAGCTGCAATGTCCAGGCTGGTTTGGCTGCTCTGGTCCTTGCCCTGCTCAGTGCCCTGGTGTCCCCAGCAGGCT
The DNA here is from genome assembly GCA_003676055.1 of Chloebia gouldiae. Lineage (NCBI taxonomy): Eukaryota > Metazoa > Chordata > Aves > Passeriformes > Passeridae > Chloebia > Chloebia gouldiae. The sequence goes on along the minus strand of QUSF01000023.1, from coordinate 1,668,757 downwards.
CAGGGCTGTCCCTGCAGGGTTGCTTGGCTCCAGGCAGAGGAGGTGCAGCTCTCCTGTGACGCTGCAGTTTGAGCTTTGCGTCCTGGAAGTGCAAACAGGACAATTCCTACAATTTCTTCAAGCCTTCATTCATTGAATCAGGCTGTTTTTCATCTTTTAAGTTGTTCCAGAGCTATTGAAAGGCTGTTTTAAGTTTGCCACCTTGCACCTCACATTTGCCCTCTCTCTGCTGCTATTATGGCAGAGCCATAGAGGGATAACATTACCCTGGCTTCTGCTGTGCCTATCAGAATTACAGGAATCAACAAAGCAGCTGTAAGCCCTGTGCTGGGAGCAAGCTAACGATGGAAAAATACTCATAATACCTGTCTTTTGGTGTCAGCTGTTGTCTGCAAGGCACAATAGAACATCTGGAAGCAAGAGCCCTCCTATTCAGGTAGCTGAAATTGCATTAGCTGCTCTGGCATAAAGGACAGGATTAGAATGACAGACCTCCCCACTGAAATATTTGCTTTTGAATAAACTTGTCAAATGCAACAAGGGGTGTCATGGCCAAACTTTCCTGCTTCTGCTGTGAGAACAGCTTCTGTTTCTGTGATGACAAGAGGGCTGTGTTTAATTGAGCTGCATTTTGCTGCTGTCTGCTGTAGGCAGATACAATGAAAGGGGACAAAGGCCAAGTTCAATTCATTGCTATCAAACTTCCTTTCTTCTAGGAGCAGGTAACAGCAAAACAATTACTGCAGGCTTAAAGCAGGTGTGTTGTGGCAAGAATGGGGGAAGCAAGAAACTGCTGCAGGAGCTTCACATTAATTTATGCTCAAGAGAGATTCACCATTCTTTATGGCACAACAGGGGACCCAAATATAATGGGGAATACAAACTAAGGAAGATAATGGAGAGGGAAAGCATCTTTCAATGCCTTTAGAGTTCCTGAGTTATTCCTGTTTGCCAGAACCCACTTTGGTGAGCATTCACTCAGCAAAATGAAAGCATAGCTTACTGTGTAGCTTTGTAGAAACTGGGTTGGGTAAATTTGAGATGCTATTATAGCTTTATTCATCTTTAAACTATAGATATAGTTCTAATAAAAATTTTTAAAAGGGTGGATTTCAGTAGTATCCATGACAAAACTCTGATGCCATTCAGGACATTAAAACTAGACAAAGACCACAGGTCTGGCTTGTAACACTTTAGGAAGTTATGTAGGCAGCTGTTGATAATTGATATACTTCAAAATGTGGTCCTGACTTAGAAATGATTGGCTTTGCTCTTTAAGATTACTGTTTCTCCCCCAATATTTATTTCTCTGTTTCTTTTAAGTTACTCTGTAATAAAAAACCAATACCAGTTTAACACCTTGTTTGGGGGTTGGAAAATATCTCCACAGTGGATTTGGGCAGTGGCTTTGTCTGCCTCACTCAGGGAGTCTGGGCACTAGAAACAAATCTGCTGCATTTGTGCAGCTTTCTTTGTGGGCTGAAGTTTCATCCTCCTTCCTCATAGGGTTGTCCAGCCTGTCCTGGGATACCTCACTAATGTTGTGTCTTGTTGCTTGTGCCACCTTGGTGTATCTATAAAACACTGTGCTGTGCTAACTCAGGGGTTACTTACCACTGCAATAATGACAAACATTGACAAAATTAACTATAAACTCATGCTTCAATGAGCCAGTGACATGAAGCCATGCAGGCAACAAAAATGTCTTTTCTGATTACTTCTAGAGAATTTTGCCTTTTCTCCTCCATTTAGAAATCAGAAGTGTATTTTAGATTGTGTCATCTCTAGTTGAGACACTTCAGTTTTGAAAGATTAAACAAGAAGTCTCTCTCTGGTGGCAGTTTTAAAATGATTTGGGGTGAGGCTCGATGGCCTCAAGGTGCCTCATCCACGGAATCCATTTGGCTGCAGGGCAGGGACACATCCAGAGGGGCCACTCAGATGGAGATCCTGTCACACACAACAAGAGAGACCAAATTCCTGCCTTCCAGGACATTTCACATCAGCTGAAGTATAAAGTTCAGCTAACATGAATGAGTTCATATAATTTGGCTCTTAAAAAATGAAGCACGCTGGTTTGGGAATCTTAATTTCTCATTTTCTTCAAAAATGGTAAAAAAAAATATAAATCAGCACTTCCAGGAGGTTTTTTTCCCCACACACTTCTAAATTTAAAAAAATATTTTGTTGGTTTTTATGGTTCCAGGGTTACTTCCATGAAGCAGTGGTAGTGCCCAGGGGAGGGGAAAAAAACCACATTTCAGTTCTTTCTTAGAATGTTGTTTGCAGTTATGCCTGACAGACGACAACAAATATTATTAATATTAAGAGAATGGAAAAGTTTTATTTAATTTCTTCTTTATGAAGTTCTAGTCTTCTTCATGCTTGGATCTCGGGGGGGAAATGAAGTTTAATGTGATTTTTGTTCCCCATTTACTGTTTGCAAGTCTCAGATGGTCTTCTGGCCTCCCACTGCAGTGCTTTAACAGTGACCTACATCAAAGATATGGACTTTGTTTGTTCCCTGGGCTCTTCACAGGCAGAAAGGTGCATATCAATTATTCAGTAGAAATCCTCTCCTTGACATAACTTTCCCTAACTGAACACAGCACAACTCACACACTGATTCCTTGCATCCTTTCAGCTTAGAAGTCAGTGTCTATTAATGAGTTGACCAATGTAATAATTTCTAGCTCTTAATGTGTTTAGTGTGCTTCAGCTGGAGTTAATGTTGTTGTGGAGGTGAAGGTTATAAAGTGTGTTCATCTGCTCTGGCAGCTGCAGTGCAAGTTCCAGGGGAAACTGGAATTAAACATGATTGTGTGTGCAAGGGGTTGAAAAATTCTCTAAAAATACTGCCTGTGAGCACACAGACCACCTGCATCTTTAGAGCTGGCACCTGGACACTCCTTGGAGCGAGGTGGATGCTCCTGTCTGTCGTGGCTGTGGAGGGAATTCAGGGACACAAGCCCCTTTCAGCAATCCCTTAATCCTGGCAGCCTCTGGGATGGGGGATAAGGAAGCAGAAATGAAAGACAAAAAATGAGGAACCCAAATCTAGGGCAGAGGGGTAGCTAATGACAAAAAGAAACTTGCTAAGTAAAAAGGCATGGAGATTAAATAAAAATAAATGTGATGGGATTCTGGCTCTGTCACACATGAGACTTTCCTTAGGGGTGAGGATGGATTTTGCCCTTGTTGGTTGATGGAATTCTCCATCCTCTAAGCTGGCTATAGCAAGCTATGAAAAAAGAGCAATTATTTCTTCTTACATGCCTGCCTTTAGCAGTTCTTGGTCAGCATGGAAACAATATGAACTGTGTTAGTGAAACACAGTGGATGCCAAGAAACACTGGTGCCCTTACATAGGATAGAAAAGCACACAGCCTGAGCAGTGTGGGAGCTGCTGGGGGCTGAGGCAGAACCACAGAACACTTTCTGTAAGAGCTCCTGTGAGCTTTCAGAGCAAGCAGGACCAATTTTCCATGTCCTCCCCCTCATTTCTCCTTCAGGTCATCTCTGTCGTGGTTCTTCCCCCTTAGGCTAATTGATTTTCACTGAGTTTTTCCTCTAGTTTTTTATCAGTTGATTAGAAAAATAAACAGAGCCAACCTGTAAGTGCCTTATCTCACTACATGAGAATAAATTATAGCAGCAAAGACTTGCTTTTCAGGAACTTTTCTACCAGTGAATATCTATTACCCCATCCATTGTGTCTACTTTTCTGGATTTCACTGTTTTGTTTTTTGTTTTTTTAATAGAAAGTAAAAACTGAGTGGTTTCCCAGACATCTGATCAAACAATTTCCCATTCTCCATCTGCTCCATATAATATTTGCTCCTCTTGCTACTTGGTATTTATTTCCATGGCCAATGGATGCAATAAGGGATTGTAATTTAATTGTTGGCAGAGGTTAAGATGATCCTCTCATTTGCACTTTGGCTTTGATTTTCAAAATTTCCTTTGTCTCTTACAATGCAGATCTCTACTTTGAATTAGAATTGTAAAATTATCTCCTGTGTGGATTTGAAAGCCACTGTCGCAGCATAAACATCTTTCAAGGGCTTTATTCTTCAGTCTTGTGTATTAAAACCTATTTTTTGTTAGTTGCTAATAAAGCCTTTGCTGTTGTCAAGGCACTAATGAGTGCAAAAGGGAAAAGACAACGTTGTAGGATGTGTGAACTTAGAGAATGGGTTTTAATTGATGGGTTGCAGTTCACCATTTAGAAAATGTGAGCCTTCTGGAAGCCACGGGTGGTGTGCTTTGTTCTCTTGTTCCTTCTTCAGTAATAAAGAACTTTTGATCAATGCTGGAAATCACAGAACTGAAAGCTTGTTATAATTTTCCGTGGTGCTGAAGAGGACACAATACCTGTATGTTTGCCCTAAATATATACCCATAAATACACCTACTTAGCCTAATATATAAAAATAAATAATCTGGAGTCTCAACCTTTTATTTTGTACATTTTGCAGATATTCCTTCTGTCCTCTAGAGAAAGTGTCTCTTTCTTTAAGTTTGATAAATTTACTGTAGCAAATCACAGAGCCTCCCTGCTTTGTGTGTTAATTGCATTATTTTCATTTACAGATGGGGGAACATGGGGAGGTGAAATGCTTTGCCTGTGGTGTGGCCTGAGTTTGCCTCTTGGCACAGATTAGAATTGAGGAAGGGAAATCCTTGTCGCAGTGATGGGGAGCATTGGGAATAACCAACAGGTCTAGGAGTGAAACCTGGAGCCTGCTTATGCCTTCTGCTCTAAAATGGCACTACAAATGAGTGAAATATAGGTGAAAATATTCATACATTAAAATAAGGCTACAAATGACCCAGTTTGCTGTGGCTTCTGGTTTGATTTTTGGCTCAGTTCCTAATCTGGTTTCTCACAAGAGAAGCTCCTACTGTGAATAGCTTCTTCTTAATAATAGAATATTACTTTACTGATTAATATTTGTTGGACACTTAGTCTAATTATGGTTTCTCACAGCTACTTTAATTACTATCACATGAGGTTTTGCTTAAGCAAAATATTCCAGATGAGTTTAGTGATGCTTTGCAACTTCATTCTGTACATGGGAGCGTGGCAGCTGACTATTGAGAGGAAAACACACTCCTTCCCGAGCCAGGACACGTGTTTTGGAATGATAAGATGTGTCAGTATTTTTGCTCCTGAATCAAAAGATGTAATAGTGAGGATTTACAGAATGTGGGAACTCTGAAACCTCAGCCTGGGGAATAGCTGCAGTGAACATGATTAACTGGATAAAGGGGGGCTCGGTGTAGTGCAGTTGAGGATGTCACTGTTTACTCACTAATTGAAATTGGAGAGGCAGAATTAAAAGCTTGTGATTAGTAAGGCATGCCAATACCTTTGAGGGCTAGCTCCTATCTTTTCAAACGTGCAGAGGAAACATGGGATTGTTTTTCTTGGTGAGAAATTATCCTATTTCTTCTGAGTTGTTTGTGTTGAAAATCAAGAGGTGAAATATGGAGATAAAACATTGGAGGAAGAAAGTCAATAAGTTTTTCTTTCCAGGATATCCCATTTTAAACTGGAGATGTAGTCCACATTCATATTTGTTGAATATCTTGGTGGGAAGTACAAAATGCTTGGACTGGATTTTTGTAGTAAATATGAACACCTTGGCATAGCTTTGATACCAGGCATAAAAAAGTGGGGGATTCATTAAAAATGTGACCTGGCACTTGCAGTTCTCAGCTCTCCATTTGTACATCTCCAGCACCTTTTGCAAACCTCACACCTCCATTTCCTCTCCCTTTACAGAAAAATGCTTAAATGCAAAGTGTGTTTTTTTTACTATTGAGAACAATAAGTTATCAATTAAAACCCAAAACCCCAATCTTTGTGCATCACTTCTGTTAAATCAAGAATGATGTCCTTGAAGTCCAACCTGAATTTTGACATAGAATTTACCATAAACTTGCACTAGAAGTGCTTGAACTTCTGTATATTCAAAACAGAGAACTTGAATGCTTGATTGATAAAATGTCTGGTAAGACAAATGTTGTGGGAATAAATGCTTCTCATTTTTTTCAGTGACTCAGACTTCATTAAAACTTTGTTCTCCTCCTTTGAAATTGTTTATATCAGTTTGGGGAAGCAGGAATATGTGTAGCTTCTGAAATGCTCCTGCTTCATAGGATGTTGGAAGGCATGGGAATTTGATTATGGAAGAAGGGTCTTATACAATATCAAAAAAAGAGAAATTAGGTTTCTATTTTTGCATAATGCTGATTTATTTTGAAGTGAAATGCTTTATGCTTTCACCCTTGCAAACTGATTCTTATTTAGGAGATGAAAAATTGTGCAAAATATAATATTCTTGTATAATTTAAACTGCCTGATAATGTGGTATAGCCTCCTAGAATTCAGGCCTAAACATTAGGCATTGATTTAAAAAAAAGACATTTTAATAATTTAAAATTTTTCAATGCTGAGCATGATCAGCACCCTAATCATTTTCAAATAAAAGTTCCTATAAAAATTGAAGCAGATGAATAATTTTAAATTGCTTTATACTTGTGCAAGCACAGAACCCCAATCACTTCCAGGCTGAAGCACGTACAAGGAAAAAAGATTGAAGTGCTCTAGTAAATTTAAATTGCTATATACAAGGAAAAGGGTCTTAAAATTATTGGATACTCAAATTTTTTCTTTACATTTTCTTATTTTTATGTACAAGCCAGAGAGTTTAACTTTGTCAAAATGAGCCATACAATCTGATTTTATAAACTTGCCAAATATTTCATTGACCTCTGTTCCATGCAGAATTGGTGGAACATTCCACAGTCAAGTGTCACATATCCTGCTGTAGCAGTTCTCAGTACTATTGTTATTAAAGCAGGATCCAGGGCAGACATTTACATTTTTCCCAACTTCTCATTTGTTTTATGTTTATTATTTGTGTCTGCTGCCTGTTGAATGTCACCTGGAACAACTGATTTGTTTGGTAAATACAGATAATTATAGAACAATTAAAAGTATTGGAAGTGCCATTCACAAGGTTTAATGGGGAGGCTACAGTGGCTTCCTGCAGGAGCTGGACTTGATTGAAAGGATGGATTCTAAAAGCAAATTATAGTTTATTGTGGAGGTTCCATAGTGGAATTTGTGGGATACAATGTCTGTTCTTGTGCCTCAGGACTGGCAGCTGTTCCTCCACCTAAGGAAAATGTTGTTCTCATGAGTACAGATCATTTTCTATGATTATTGTTTCTACAATAAACAAACAAACAAAAACCAAAGAAAACACCCTAATTTTTAGCAATTAACATCCAACATTACCCAGAAACACCATTCCTTGATAGCTGAAAAAAAAGTTCTTCTGTAAAGAAATAAGAAATAAGCATTTAACAGGGTGTTACTGAGGCTTTCTCCAATACTCCTGAGATCTCATTCTCAGAGTGTCAGGGTTTTCTTTGACTACCTAATACATGTGAGGTCAATAGTTGTATCTTTTGCATAAAAGTTTTCATTCAGCTTTTAAATTGCAAGCAATTATGAGAGAGGGTTATAGACCAGGGTCTTGGTTTCACATTATTTATGTTCTAATTAACTTACCAGACTAATTTTTTTTCCCCCTGCTTTGGCTACTAAGTGTTGATCTTTAATAGTTATCTGTCCTAGCATTAATGGGTTTTATTTCTTTGGAAAGGTCATTCCTTGTAATGTCAGTGTTAACACAAGGGAGCCTGTAACTTTGAGACATTTTACTTGATTGTGATGAGCTCAAAAATACTGAACTACTTGCTGTCTTTTCCCTGGGGGTTGCTTTCACTCAGAAAATTAGTACAAGTTCTTTTTAATTTTTGACTGTGTTTTTGCAATTCATTAAAAGTAGCCCTCAATGAGCAGCTGGCATAGCCAAAAATATCTGGTTTTGTTTTGGTTTTTTAAAATCTTTTTATATTTATTTCTACATGACTCCATGAGCTTGAGAATTACTACTTGCTGTAGGTAAATACATAAGGCCTGGACTTATAAAATGAGCAGTGATGCAAAAACTTTGGTCAAAGTAAATTAAATCCATGTATGGTTACTACTCTACTGCTACTAAGGTACAGTTACTGCTTTTTAGGAAAAGAAAGCAAAATCACTTAAAAATCAGAATGGAAGAAGATTTCTAAGCTCAGCTCACACAATTTTTCTATACCTTGTTTTATAGAATAGATGGTCCTCTTCCTGTTGATCTCAAATAAAATCTTGTCAAACCTGGTAGAGAGGTTTGTGTTGGGCTCCTTGTAGAAATTTCTCAGATTTTATTATGAGTCGTAGCATGTTAGACTTGTTTTTTCCCCAATAACCTTGCTAGAATCAAGGGATTTTACTTGAAAGTAATAATTTTTAAAAAACCTTACATTTGTGAGTGTTTAGGAGAAGGTCATAAAAACATTCAACAAATCTTTTTTTGAAGTGGAAAACCAGGTATTTTCACTTGTCCTTATACTTTTATGAGTTCTGGGGGTTGGTTTCTGTTTTTGTAATGTTTGAAGGTGATAGAAATGTGTTTGTGTTTAATCCTTAAATCCATGTTATACTTTCAAAGATTGTTTTCAGCAAGTTCATTTTCAGTTTTAGCTTAGCAGTGCAAAAGACAGATGTTCAGTGTTACACTGAGTTCAGTTTGTGCTTAGACTCTAACTTTGTGGAATATGGGGAAAATAATAGGTGGAAGGTTGTTTTTTCTTTTTGATAACTATCACGCTGCTGAGGAATTAAACATGCATCACGTTCCTTAGAGTTTCCAGCCATCCTATCCAGAACCCACTATCTGCTCTAAGAAATATGATTTTAATTTTTTTCTCTAGCAGCTTTTGCCACATCAGTGTTTTCCTATGTAGAATAATGACTTGGCACCATGCAACTCCATGTGAAGGGTTTTTAAAAGGTTAAAAAATTTTAATTTATTTCTTTTTGAGAAAATAGAAGATACATATTTTCATTCATCTAAGTGCTTCATGAAGTCATTACTGCTGGAAAAGAGGATCAACCTATTTATTTCATTAGGCAATAAATAACTAAAATGTTTGGTATGAGCAGATCTTCAAAAAGGTTATTGTTGTGAGCCAGTTTAGGTTTCAGCAATTCCACACCTTGCAGCACAACCAGTCCAGAACTCTGAATTTCAATGTTTCTTCTTTATGCCTCTTTCACTGGTACAGGAATGGTTCATTTGCATTACTCGGTACCCTGTAAAATGAATTTATTATGCAGCTTCTCTAAATAGGCTAACCAGTTGTAATCTCATTCCAGTGGTGTATGGGTTTCAACAAAACATGATTGCTTCCTTCATAAAGCCTAAAAATAAACAAAAAAAATAACCTTGGATCCCAACCTGTCCTTTTGCTCGAGTCTAGTGTGTTAAATGGTGCTATTAATCACAAGGGCTAGTTATTTACTTGTTAAATACTTGAGTAATTTAAAATATTACTTTGTGCACAAGTAACAGCTTTTGGTCTCTGTTATTAATCATCAAAATACTTAATGAAGCAGGATGAGAGCCATTCCCTGGATTACAAAATCTGAGCAATGCTCAGATACATCTGCATAGCTGAAAGTGGAAGTTGATCCTGCACTCTGAGCCGTGTGGGTACAAATCAACTGGGGGCTCTGTTGGATCCATGGGCAGATCCTGAACCTCTGCTGGGAATCTGTCTGGAGAGGGAAGGGGTTGGAAGATCTCTGCTGACCATGGGCAGAGCTGGTCCCCACCTGGTCAGAAAGGGCATGGATTTAACAATGCATGAGGGTTTGCATCTGTGTTTATATTTCATAAAGATTAATCCTGGCTCTGTTTGCAGAAGCTGCTTATCATTGTTGTAGGTAAATGGTGATCGTGCCTCCACTGATGTCAAATTTCTCAGCTCTTTGTGTGCTGGTTATATTTAGAATGGTTGCAAGCCACCAGCATGACAAGACTTCAAAAGGAATTTTAGGAAGCATTAGACAAAGTATTTTGGGTTTAAGGAAATATCCAGACTGTGGGGAACATTTATCTGGAATTCTTTATGTATTTTGTACAGGGGGAGCTTAAGCAGGCACAAAAAAATGTTAGTGAGATGCTGACAGGGATGTCTCCAAATAAAAGGAGATGGAAAGAGTTTGGTTTGTCTAGCTCAATAAATGGAAGATTTAGAGGGGACAAAGGTTAATTTAGTTATAAGACAAGACTTGTACAGGAATAAATGGCTATAAATTGACCATGAACAAATTTATTCTGGAAGATATGAAATGGCCATTAGAATAAGGGTCAGGAATTGTGAAATGTAGGAATTATTTCTGATTGGGATCAAGTGATCTGGCCAGCAGATCGCTGTGCCTGCTTGTGACACCAGAGGTGGCTCCTGTAAAAGGCTTTCACAGAATCACAGGATTGCTGGGGTTGGAAGGGACTTCTGGGGGTCATCCAGAGTTACCTGGTCCAGGTGACACAGGAATGTGTCCAGATGGGTTTGGAATATCTCCAGGGCTTCCTTGGACTTCTCAAGTTTTCCCTGTGCTCCCAAGTCAAGGGAAATCTAAGCTAGCTCCAGTTTTGAAGTGTGGAAAATATGTTAGTAAGAATTAATTAAAAAGCACTTTAATTTAGGGTGCACTTTCATGGCAGCTGCCCCAGGTTGGGGTGCAGACTGTGGGGGTCTCACACCAGGCCCTGTTTTTCTACCTCCATCATCCTGTGGACACGAGATTCACAGAACTTTGTGGTGACTGAGCTCATGGAGCAGGTGGGAATGGGAGAGCAGGAAAAGTGACTGGGGAGAGAGGATTTGTCCCAACTGTGCCTTGAAATGAGGATGCTGTCCAAGTGCTCCTGTGCTTTGCAGGCACTGCCCATATTAGCTTTCCTCACCCTGAACACTCTGGGCTCCGTGGTCACTTTGATCTCTGAACAGCCTTTGGGAGCAATAAAAAAAAGAATAAATCATTTCTGAACAAAATGATGGTGCCTCTTCCAGAGCCCCTCAACTTCAGAAGGAGAGTGGCTGTTTGAAACTCCCTGTTCTGACAAATTGCTGCTTCAACAACCTAACGAGATTCCCAGTGCCAAGAAAGATGCACACCTTTTCCTGAGTATGCAATAAAATTCTTATAATAAACATAGGTACGTAAGGAAAGTGCTCATAAAAGGGAAGTTCCTGTGGTAGATAGTCTTACAAAAGAGTTTGTCACATTTTGTTTCCAGTTAATGGATGCCTACCGCAGTCACACAGCTTCAGTGACAGGAGAACTGAATTCATTTAAGCCAATAAAGTCATTCTGATTTGCATTTTCATAGCCCACTCTTCAGTACTCCGAGTATGACTTTCTCTTTTAGGACAGAGCTGTGCAGTAAATGGATAGGTAGGCCCTTTAAAAGGATATTTATCATCCTTGTAGAATCTTAGTGCCAAATCTTAATAGCATTTCTTACAAAAATGGCTGGAACTCTCTATCAGATATAGAGGTAGAGCTGTAGAGATATGGAACAGGCTTTTTTTTTTTTTTTTAACTTCTTTCCTGATAGAAGAGCAGTTAAAGCCTGAAACAGTGAAAATTGCCCCTCAAAATGAAAATATTGCATTAAAAAATGCCCCAAATCATAGCATTCTAGAGATCAAATTAATTTGAAAGAATTGCGTTTAATTAATTTAGTCACATTCAGAGATAAATAATTCAACATACCTTTATGTAAAGTTAAAATGCCTTTGTTAATTATGCCAATCAGAGGATAATTTATTCAGGCTTTTGAGGTTTTTTTCTTGTTCTAGTTGATATTAAAAAACACAGAAGACACAGAGATCTTCATGTCCAGCTTGTGTGTGTGATTTAATGAAATAATTGCCTTAGGACCTGCTGACACTCTAATTGGAGTCTGTGTAATGCAGAATCAGAACCTTATTTAGAGCTGCACTCTCTTTATTTTAAGTATCCTGCTGTTAATTTCATATGAATAACTCATTTAAATCTGAGAGAAGACTTCAAATTTCATCATCTCCCTTATGACTGTGTGCTGTTTATCACTTGTTTCCTTCTCTGATGGCCTCCTCATTATCCATTTTTGTGGGTCTGGTGTTGCAGCACCTGAACATAGAAAAGGTTTTAAGATTTAAAAATCTCAATCTACATGATAAAAATATTTTGTCATGAGCAATTTAATTCAGTGTTGGCAGTTCTCATTATTCTGATTACTTTTTTCTCTTCGTTCTCATCTCTAAGGATCACCATATTTCTTATGAAAATCTGAAGTTTTCATATGCAAAAAGCAAATTTCTGTTTCTCATGTTTCCACAGAAAAGCTCAGAAGCATAAATTTTCGATACCCACTTCCAAGTAAATGAGCCAAAAAGAAGCCCCCAAACCATACTTCAAAATATAAAAAACCCCCAGCCCTACCAGAAACGTCAAACAAAACAACCAGAACTAAAAACTCATTTCTCAGGAAGTGACTCACAATTTTTGTACTCTTGAAGTTATTGCTCTTAGTAAAAATGAGTGTGATGTCAATTTTAACTCCTCCTTTTTTGCTCTATGTTGATTTGTTTTTATTTCAGATTGCTCTCTTGAAGTCAAAGGTAGAATGTGGTCATACAGAATATTTTCCTCTGAAAAGAGTTTTGTTTACCTTTCCTGTGTGCAGAATTCCTGTCTGGGCAGATGGCTTTCACAGGTGTCTGCACCATTTACGTTTCTAATTAAGTAAAGCCTTACACAAGGATGAATTTCACACCATAAGAATTTGTGTGAAATGCAATTAATATTCTGCAGCTCGGGTTCCTGTGCCAGGTGATCTCCTCAAGGTAGGGCTAATGAAGATATGAGGGTGTACACAGCAAAGGTGAGAAAATTCATTTGCAGGGCGAGCATGTGGGCAAACTGAAACTGTGCAAGTTGAAAAGAACATAAAGATTCTCAAAATATTTAGAAAGACCTTTCTGAGATGACTTTCAGTCATCAGAAGAGGAGGTAGAAGGACCCTGTTATTTTGAGGTGTCGTGATACCCAAAGGTGCTTTAGCATCAGGGAGTTTATTCATTTCCTCTGCAGTATGGTATTAAATTGCTCTCTTTTTTTGCTTTCCAACCATATTCTATGTGCTTTCCAACCATATTCTGTGTGAGCAGCTTTCAGTGCAAATGTTGAGGTCAGTAAAGGTTACCAGCATGTGTGTGCTGGTTTATTAACTAAAAAAAAATGTTGTTTCTTAGGCTTGATATTTCACCAGGAATACAGCTCCAGCACAATGGCCAAACTAGCACAGGAGTTACCTGAACTATGACATTTCCTTACACCAGCTGACAATAAATTCTGAAAGAAAAATTGTCAGAATATTAAAACTGAGTATTTGCTCTGTACATTTCTGAAAAGCAGGAGGCTATGAAAAACTTTGATTTTGCTTGTTGGTGAATACAGGTTCTGTAGGTCTGAGTAATCACAACTCTGCTTTGCTTTTCAGACTTCTACCCTTTTAGATTTTCATGAGCAAATTGTTTGCTGCATAACTCTCATTTCTGTTCAAGAATTTGGCTTTTTTCTTGGTAGTAAGTGAGGGATCCTTTTGTACTAATTGCCCAGCACTTGACTAGTTGTGCGAACAATATTTGTATCTTCAGAGTCCTACATATGACATTTAAATATTCTTTATAATGTATTTAGTTGAAGTCTTCATTTAGGCACCTATCAGTCCATAAAACCTTTTATTATATCCAAAAATATGAAATCTACATGACATTTAAATTCAGAATGTATTCTGCTTTGAGCAAGCCTCTTTGCCTTAAACATATATCTGCCTGATATAATTTTTCAAGATATTTTTAAACACTGCTGTCCCCAGTGTAAAGAACCTTTATAGAAATTATTTTAATGAGATAGACATTTAGTTCAACAGAAGTTTCTTCATGAGGAAAATAAATTACAATAATAATTTTCCTTTTTAAATACAATTAATTAAAAACTGTCCATGTGATGACAGATTTAACATTTTGTCTGACACGTAGAGAAGAAGAAAGTGCCTGGAATTGCACAAGTGGAATAAAATGTTCCATTTCACAGCAAGGCCAAGCTTGAGTCTTGTAATTATTTCAGAGGGAGTAAAGGTCATTTTCTATTTGCTGCATCTCTATTATCTGAGCCTTCTGTACCAGGCTTACAGAAGTTAACTCATGACCCATTTAGATTGCCCAGATTTCAAAGTCAACTTAGACCGCCACAAATCTGATAAAGTTGACATATTCCCATCTCTAAGCAGTGCCATAGATGATGTCCAAAGAGGCTTTTTATTTATAGCTCTGTAAGACAAGAGTTCCAGCTTTAAGGCTTGAGTAGCTGGGAGATCAGAACATGATTTGCCTCTTACTTGCTGTGTTAATCTTTTAGTGGAAGAGCAGTTTGTAGATAAATTTCAGGATATATGGCTTGGACTGTTTTTCTGCTGGGGACTCATTATATAACTTTGCTTGCATCTTGAGATGGGAAGAGGTTTTCTCCTGCTATGATTGCATTTTTATGCATATTCATCCAGGAACACTGAGTCAGAAAGACAGGTACTTTAAACCAGCACCTGTGCACACAGAAAATGTGTGCAGAAGATGCATGTGTGCCTCTCTTCCTGTGCCTATGCCCATTGAAATGCATATAAGGCATGTTTTTTTAACAATCAGTAATCAAGCTTTATGCACAATTTTCAGGGTAGGCTCTGAATACCTCAGTTCACATTTACAGATATCTCCTGCTGGAAGACTGAAGGGAACATGTCCAATTCTCAACCTCAAAATCTCCAGTAAAATCAATATATCTTTAAGAGAATGAGGGACTGGGGACTGTGGTTTTAAACCTTTTTAAGAAAGGCAGGAATAGTGTGATACTGAAATTAATAGCAGTCAAGTGTATTGCACTTTTTTTGTGTATTACTTTAAACCTTTCTATTCTTTCTTGGTTAATCCTTGCAAGGGACCAAGGTGGAGCAGGACAGGATGGAAGGCAAAGGTATCTACCTGTTGTGTTTGCCTTCTATCAGATTAACTGCCATGAAATATTCTGGCTGTTTCTGGCAGTCTGCTGGCACTTCTGGCCAAGCTTTTGTAGCAATGGTCTGACATGAAACAGATGATG
Organism: Chloebia gouldiae; assembly: GCA_003676055.1. Lineage (NCBI taxonomy): Eukaryota > Metazoa > Chordata > Aves > Passeriformes > Passeridae > Chloebia > Chloebia gouldiae. The sequence goes on along the minus strand of QUSF01000023.1, from coordinate 1,653,645 downwards.
CAGCAGTTGGTTCTCATAAGAAAAACTAATGGAGACCAGGTGGGGCATTGCTGCCTTTGGATTTTGTAAATGGGATCACACTGGACTTTAAATGAGTGGGAAATGCAAGGAGGGAGAGAGGAGATCATGTATCACTGATTTAGCAAATGGGTTGTGAGTGGTGGGGAATAGGGAAACATGCAGTTGTAGAAATATTGCAGGACAAATCTTTGGGATCAGGATCAGCAGACCTGGATGATAGAGGAGTGGAGGTGGGACTGAGGGATGCTTCTGGTATGTTGGGAGAAGTGAGAGTGCTGCTGGCACCTGAGCTGGTGAAGGAGAAAAGAGCCTTCAGCGTTCACTGGTGTGGTACTGGGGAGAAATTGTCTTCACTTTACTCCTAAAGAACTTTATTTCCAAAACTGTAATTTTGTGTTGAGGATGTCTTGAGTAAGTAGACCCATTGTGCAGAGCCACTTGAATTTAGGAGCAAATGTCTTTGAGAACCCCTGTGTTTATTTTGTTCTTGCTTGCCACACGTGCCCTGTCTAGTTGATTGTGCTGGGGCTGCCTGACAAGCAGCAGATTGCCCATAACAATTTTGAGATCAGAGCAGTCAGTGCACCACCTGAAAGTCAGGTTTTATAAAACACCTTTAGATGTCCTAAAGCAGAAAGTACTCCTGAAAATGCACTTACACATATATGGGCTGGAAAAATATGATTTGGCTTTTCCTGCTCTTAACCTTATCTCCTTTTGCCTCTCTCTTTAGCCTTTTAAACTTTTTAGTAATTTCTTTTTGCTTGATGCTTCTTTCTTGACCATTCTTACCCCCATGCTCTCATTTAACAGCTGCCAAGAAAAATAGCCCTTCAGGTTGTTTTCTCTATTCAGGGATAAAAAGCTTCAGAGTCAGAGATTAGAATGGTACCTATTCCCAAGCAATTTAATTTTGCTTGTAAGGTTCCTCCTTTGATGTTCCTGTGGTGACACAGAGCTTGGGTGACCATGTACTGCCAGTGACACAAACTGTATTCAACTGGAACTTTCAGATCCACCTCCTCTATGATGCACACATTTCTTTTTCAGTCCTCCCTTCGTGTAAACAAGTTTTTGATTGTAGGGAAAATGGGCAAACTGGCTTAGAGAGAAAGAAAAGAAGCAGTTTATACTTGCTAGCAAAGAATTTATTTTAGAAATGAAACTTCTGTATGTGAGACTTTACCCTTGAATATAGAATTTCTTCTGTAACTTGGTGATCAACTTTGAGACAGATTTGCAGCTCTTAATTTATCACTTTTTCAAATTTATTTGCATGTGCTTAATCTCAGCATATATTTAGGCCCAGCCGTATTCAGATGGGCCTAAATAAATGTGATTTTTAGGAGCAATATTACATCCTATATTTTTATGGACCAGTAACAATCTTTATTGATATTCTGAACTGAAATTCACCTTGAAAACCACTATTTTGTAATTTCAATGCCAGCCCATATATATAAAAGCAAAAACCTTACATAAAAATTGTTCAGCAAGGTTTGAAGGGGAAGTGTGATGTGATGGATATTTTGTTTTATGAGTATGGACCCCAATGTTTTGTTTTATGAGCACTGAGCCTAAACCTGCTACAGTTCCCAGAAGCCAACATGATGGATGAAGGAGTGGATGTTAAAAGTCTATTTCTGTTTTTTTTTTTTTTTCCCTCAGGTTCTGCTGCTTGCATGTGCAGAAGATTTAGAATGTGTGCCTGGATTCCAGCAGAAGGTTTTTTATATAGAAAAGCCATTTCAATTCACAGAGGACCGGCTGGTTCTGAACCGTATGTTGTTTTCATATATTACTATTGTGCAAAAATCAGAATTGTTTATGTATTCATTTCATTCCTGTCATTTATCAGAAAGCTTTTTTTTTTTTTTGTTTTGTACCTAAGATTTTGGGTATTGCCATGATTCAGTCTGAGTCCCCCTGTATTAATCCTGTATCTCTACAGACTTTGTTTCATATATGAGAAACGGCAAAACACAATATATAATCTTTTAGGATTATGTGAATATTGTGAAAACCTAGAATCAGACACTTTTTAAAAATTTTTTTTTTAAATAATCTTACCTATGAGCTTGAAATCAGGACTTGCCCATCAACGTCTTTATTAAATTATTTCTGCAACTCAGATTTAGAAGTTTGTATTTTGAAAGCATTTATAGCTGATGTAAGTCCACCATTTGCATGAAATTCAGAGGCTGGAAGAAGTTTGAGATCATCAGTGATAGTAAAGTGTCACACAACTGGAATATTCAGTATATTTCCATTGAGCAGGTGTCACATTATAAAATCCAATCTGGCACTGTACACCCAAAGCATTAAACTGAAGGAGGTTTAACAGTTTTTCAGTTCTGGTGTTAGTTCATTCCAGTACTTCAGGGTTCCAAACTGTTCATTCCATTCTGGGGCTTTGGGGTTTCAGCCCTGTCAAACAGACGTGGTGCCTTATCCAATGGCTGATGGCTTTAAAGACTTAAAAAAGGATTTAAGTGTTGCCATTCTCATAACTTCCAAACACACCTGCATTTTTCCATGTGATATTTATTTCTAAGGTTTCTTTGTTGTGCTTGGCTGCTGGTGCTGAACCAGGAGTTCTTCTGGGTGTGCAGTGCTGGGCAGAAGTGCTTGGCTCCTGTGTGCAATATCTGGGTCCTACAATGGGATACATCCCATAGCTTGGTGGAACCAAGAAATGCAAACCCATATTACTCACCAAATGCACACATTTCCCAGCCCAGTTCCATCCAGATATCACTGCTACACATTGATGTATTTTCACTTCAGATGAAGGTGTAATCTGTTCAAATTCACTTTTAAATAGCATTAACTTCTCAAAACGAAATGTCAGAATTAGTTGCCAAAGTCTATTGAAATAACTCTCTTAAACTTCAGTCATTCAGCCTTTGGAGGTTCTAAAATAAACCTCTAGGATAACATTTTTAGTCTCAGCATTTTGATATGTTGCTTAGTCTGAGCTGCTTTTTCACAGGAACTTTAGATCACGAGTAGTAATACTAGTCAGAGATGTGAGATTGTTGTTCAGCTTAGGAAAGAAGTTTCAAACTTATTTCTTTGGGATATTTAGTTTTCTCTGGAATTCTTATTTTGGAGTTGTCAAACATTATTCATACATGGCTAGAAGTTGAAATTCTTAGAATATAAGAGATTTAATAAGCAAGTAGATTTTAAGACCTATTAAAAGAAGAAATACGTATAAACTGGTGCTAAATTAAATACAAACAAACTTTGTTGAATGTTTTTTCTGCTTGAGAACTTTGAGGCTGTAGTGTGTCTGGCCAGATCTCCTGCTGATTTGGAGAGGATCACCCCAAGGATGGGTTGGCTCAGCCAAACTGACTGGGCTGCTCTGTGGTGACCAAGCCATTTGCAGTGGCGTGAAATGAGCACAAAAATTAAGATGCCATCATTAGTAAGAGGAGGAGGGAAGAGCAGGAAGAGACTGAGAAATGCCTGGGAACAATCTCTGGAATTAAATTATTTTAATAAGCAGACAGTAAATTGGCCTAATGTGCAGTGTTGGACAGAGGCAGGCGGTCGACGCGTGATCCTGGTTAATTCAATCACCCACAAACAGGGTGTCCTTCATGCAGCACCATTAAACCTCAGCACAGTTCCTTCACTTCAGCTGTCAACAGAATTGATAATTTTAATTGTCTGTTTGAATACACTTTGCATGCTCTTGCATCTTTTTATGCCCATTACCAAGAGCAGTGTAATTGAGCAGTTGCATTGCAATGTGAGGCTTACCAGGGCTGTGTAAATTAATAGAGCAAATATGTAAACCAGGCCTATAGCAGTGATTGTTTTTGTAGTCCTCAATAAGCCAAGGAGCTCCTTAATTCCTTTCTGAAGTGCAATAATACAGTCTTTTTCTTTTTTTTTCTTTTTCAATTTAAACAAGAACATACTGTACATTTCATTGCTAGCATCTCCCTTGTAATTAAATATAGGTTGTGTCTGGTTCTTCTGTATTTATTACTTCTACATATGGCAGTATTAATTATATTTTGTATTTACTGATGGGAAGAATGAAGAGTAGACCACACTGAGGGTACAGAATTTTATCTTATTTCTTGTTCTGATTTGTAGCCATTTTTATTAAAGCCTACTTATAAGCTGGCCATAACAAGTCCAGCTATGTGTGCACAGTCTCCTTCCTATTACTTTCACTGGTATTTAGTTACTATTAGTTTTTCTGTCATTGTGCTTAGGCTGAAGTGGCTTTTTAATTCTTATTTATTTATTTGCTCTTGCATGTCATTTAGTAGTAACCTCCAGACTTTGACCATTTCTTTGTCCCTGTTTGGTCATTATTTTTTTCCCCTCAGACCCCTTCAGATCTCCTTATAACTTGTGTTTTCTATAACCTTAAACAATATAAGGCATTGCTCTTTTACATTTGCTCTGCCTAATTTTCTCCTCTGAGTGCAGAACCAGATATTCCCTCGATGTAGTGAGAAAAGATCCATGGAGTCAATTTCTGGAAATAGTAATTATGTCCACATAATTATTATTTTAACAAACAATTTTGTTGCTGTTTTTTCCTTCCTTATAGTTTTTTTTTTTTTTTTTTTTTACTTTACACTAGGACCATCTTTGCAATTCAATAGAGAAGATCATCAAGATTTCCACTTTCTTGATGAAGTGCTAATTGACAGTATTTAATTACAGGTTTTACCTGTCAGAAGCTCTTGTGCCAAGGCTGGCAGGTCACTGGCAGTGACAGGGCTCTGTCACGCTGGGCTGAGGGAAAGTTCCTAATCAGACTCAACAAACGTGGGAATGTAATTGTGTTACATTAATCACGTTTATACTTAACACACATCGGGCTTGGCTTTTGGGGGTATTTTTAATTGACAATGAATCAAATAGTGCACTTGAATAATGGAGGCAATTAACATAAAGCACGAGGTGATGCATTGTGCATACTAAACTGGGGAAGGCATTGCCAGGGCTTTAAATGTCAAAACAAAGGAAGTTTTGACCCTTACTTGAAAAGCTCTAATTTGGATGTTAATTAATGGCTGACCTCTTGTGTCTCTTTCGTGATAGATTGCCTGTTCAGAACCTCCTTTGTCTGTCTGCATTTGGGTACATTTTGTTCTGTGGATTTTAACAGAGAGCTTTCTATGCAACCATATCAAAATCGCTGCATACTCATATGATGTGAAATATCTTAGTGCACTTAATAATGCTTAAAAGCTGGTTTTCAATTGTCTGGCAAAGCTGTGGCCTCCAACAAGATTTACTTTGTTCAAACTAAATAAAGCCTGTGGAAAGATCAGAGAAGATCATTCCTCCTCCTAGAGCTTTGTGTGCACACAGATCATGGCCCTGGTCGTGCCCACATCCAAATATTTCCTGTTGATTCTGAGCTGATGCCATGTGAGAGCTGTGATTTATCACATCCAGCCTTCCCACTGGTTCCATGCCAGTTGATTGCACAGCTGACCTCCTCCTGTGCCTCTTTCATGCTACCAAAAGTGGTGATGTTCTTCTCCTGCTCATTCTGATCCTGGAGTTGTCACACCCACTTGGTCCATCTCCCCTTCTTCCCTCTCCCCACACCCTGCACAGAGCCAGCCTGGCAGCCTCATTCAGCCCCCTGTGGGCTGCCAAAGCCTCTGGCAGGGCTCTGACACGGGGCTTGGATGGGGCTGTTAACTCTTCGTGCTGAATATTGCAGGGTTTGGGTAATTGGGATTGCACATGGTAATTGTAGCTTGCAAAAGAACATGTTCAAGCAAGGTAAGATTCTAAGCTTAGCAATTTCTTGCAGGGAAAACTGTCTGGGCTTCTGGGTAATAGCGATATAACTGTGGATTTTCCAGCTATTCAGTGTGTCCTTGCTGAAACAGTGTTGTGGCTTTTCAAAATGAAGAAGTCTTTAATGCATTTTGAGTTTTACAAACATCTTCAATTTTCTTTCAATTCACATAAATTGCTCGCTGTGTTAAGAACCTGCTTCAGAAGATGTTGAAAAATTACTTGGTTCCCATTCCTTGGCGTGAGGGAACAGATTCAATGGAAAGGCATTCAGCTTTCCTACCCAGGTAGGGGAGTGCTTGCTATACCCTAAAATATATACCTTAATGGGCTCACCTGCATGGGTAGAATTTGAATACTAGAGCTTCAATCTGACACTTGGGTCTATTGTTAAGATAAGGCACCTGGAACTCTCATTCCATGTGAACAGAAACATTGGTCAGGATTTGAAGCAACATATCTTAAGCACATTTAATAGGACAAAGGAAGCCAAACTCGTGTATGTAAAGTTCCAGGAAATATCTGGGGCTCTGTGCAAACAGGGTACAAAGTTGTGGAAGTTTTAAAGTGGGAGGTTTGGAACTTTACTACATGCTTGTGGAGGCAGGGTGAGGAAGATCCTTTTGCACCTAAATACCTCATGCATTGTCTTCTAATTGAAGTTTGCTGCTGAACTCCTACACAGAGGGAGAACGTTTTCTGGGAATCCATATTATAACTAAATAATGCAGAATATCTTCAATGTGACTCTGAAGAGATACATGCAGATTGATGTTGCAGCACAACAATATCACATCATCTGTTTAACTGCTTCCACACATGGTTGAAACAGAACAAAATAGGAGAGAATAGTTGTTGAGTGCCAGGTGGTCAGACAATTCCCTCCCAAAAGCTTCCAGGACCTGAGGGTGAAGCAGTCAAAACCAGACTGTTTGATTTTTATGCATATACAATAAATTAAACTAGTGTTTGCAAAGGTAGGACATTACACTGAGAGAGTGAAAGAATTATTTAGTCTCTGAAAAACATCTTCTGGGCTGAATCGAAACCTCTCAGGGGTGCAGTCAGCTCTTGTGGAATAACAGAGGGAAAGGCATATGTGTTGGTTGGTGAAACCTCCTCCTGGCATTTTAATTCCAAGGTGGAGGAAATGAGGATCTAAACTCAAAGTTTTTGTCTGTTTTGTTGAGAAAAGCCACACAATCCTGTTTAAAAAACAAACCAAAACAAGTAAACTCACATGAAAAGTGCTGAGGATCTTTGCAGTGACAGTGAATGCTCTGTTAGCAGCTTGGTCTGGATTTAGGAAGATAAAAGTAGCAGATTACTTGATTTGAGATTTAATTTGTTTCTGGAGACTTTCCAAAAACCATAATGTTTCACAGCTAATACTTTTTTGAAATACGTGTGGGCTTTGGTTGGCTGAAACATGCCAGCTGTTCTCCTAATAATCTAAATCAATGGCCAACTGCTCGGTATTAACAGGTTGGGTCTCTTCCTCACTGCAGTGCAAACCTTGTATTAATATTGTCCCCAGGTGCTTCAGTGGAAGACTGCTCATTTCCAGTTGGCAATTTCAGAACAACAAAAAAATCAAATTAACCAAGCTATTACTCCTGAACCGGTTACCCACGCAGGCCACGAGGCAGCTCCTTCTCTGCAGGTGTAGAAATATGCTGGAAGGCCAAAACCACTTTTAGGAAAATACAGGTAATTTAGTTTAGGCCAAGTCCATCAGCAAATAATCTGACAGTCATTGTTTATGGCTGGCAACATTTTAACAGGGACATCTTGGGGAGGAAATGGGCGGTAGGGAGATGAGATTTCTGGTTTTAGCTTAGAGCTGGGGTCACTCTGCAGAGGATCCAGCACCAGCCCAGCTTTGTCAGGAGCAAACTTTGTCCATGTGTGACAAAGAGATGCAAATCACCCCACACTGAGACATTAATGCATTTCTGTTGAACATTACTTGGTATTTTCACAGACTGCCTTTCTGACAAGACTTTTAATTTGAGGATCTTAGCAAAGCACCATTCAAAAGAATCATGACCAGCTAACCTTTTCCATTACATTTCAAAGTGCAGTGCGGACATTTAGCGAGAATTAATGGGAGTATGTGAGGTTAAATCTTCCTTTAAACATAGAATCTCATTTAAGTTAATGATATCTTAAAGCATGCAAGTATTCTTGAAAATAATTGTAGATGTAGTTCACAATTAATTCTGAGCTTTTAGGATTTCTCTCTGTTAATCCAAATCAAATTATAACTTTTCTAATGTAATTATGATCATGCTTCAACTTGCAGTTTTTCTTTGCTTATTTAAATGAGTCCTTTTCAGACAGAGCAGTCTGTCTGCTTTAATGGACACATCTCCTTTTCACACAGCTTTCCTGTGCCATGTGATTTGTCAGTCTTGCCTTGAGAATAAGTAGCAGTGGCTGTAAACTCAGGAAGTCTTTCAGAAATTTCTTAGATTGGGGGATTTTTCTCGCTGGAGGCGAATGCTCTCATTTTGTTTTATGCCTCTGTTCAGCCTACCCACCTGAACTTTTTTCCTCTAGAGAAGGGAAAGAAAAAGTAACTTTTAATGGATTGATTCTGAAAACTGTGGTCTGTCTGGAATGACTTTGTGCATATTTGTATGCCTTGTACCTGCTGCTTCTGGGGCAGACAAGTGAACCTGTAGATAGGGCAGTAAGTGCATGTCACACTCTGTGATGTGAATATTAACTGAAATGCTTGTCTTGTGTTTTTCAAACCCCTGAAAAAATATCAGCCTGGGCAAAAGGTAGGATCTACTCAAATAAGAATCCCTGCCTGTAAGGGATTATCTTCAACAAAATTTGAAATTCCTTTACCAAGGAATTCCTTTAAAACAAATTAAAATAAAACTAGGAGCCTTGGGAAGATCTAAAAGAGTCTTAAAGTGACCTGGGATGTTGCTTTTTAGACAGGAATTCCACTTACAATACTCTGATTTGTTTAATTTATTTTTTTTTTGAAAAAGAAAAGCAATAAAAACCCAGTGCAACCTTTGTCTCTCAGCTGTGGAGAGAACTGAAGCAGAACTGAGGGGCCTTTAATAAGGCAGCAAAACGGAGGCACTGCGGGAGCAGCTTTACAGGTAGTCAATAGCAGAAGAGAAATTCCTCCCTGAAGTTGGAGCCAGCACTGGTAAATCTCTGACACTTTGAAACACTTGCTGGCAAGTGCCAGAACCTAAAAGCAGGTTAGACTGAAGTAAGTGATAATCTCCTTGATGCACAGGACCATTCTGCTGCCAGGGAGTCAGGTTGGTTTTACTGAAAAGCAGATTGTGAATCTTTTCTCCCTTATCAGCAGTGTTGTGAGTGCTCTGGCTGGATCTGGCTTCATGTATAAACTGGATTGTCTTGGCTTGGACTTTTCCTAAAACAGTGTAAAGCGAGGTTGTAGGAAATGGGTGCATTTTTTTATTCTTTTATTATTGTATTCTATAATTAAATATATTATTCTCTACTAACCACACTGATAGGAAACATTGTTTATGTAAATGTATTAAGGCACATGGGTTTTGTTTACCTTTGTGTGGCAGTGAAACAGGAAACACAAAATGTGCTCTGGTCTGCTAAAAACCCAAATTGCCTGGTTCCAAGTAGGACCCCTGCAGGCGTTATTTAGCTGGAATTTTAATTACAGTGCCAGCTCTCAACACTTACAATAAAACAGTAGGGAGACAACTATAATTTGACCTTCATAAAACATTAACACCAACCTATACAAAAACATAACTTCAGCTTAAAAGAATACAGTGGAAAGTACAATTCAAGAAATTATGAAAACTGTGTACTTATGATACTTTAACTTTTGGAAAAAAGCACAGCAATGTGCTCGTGTGGACAGCAAATATGTGTGATATTGGTGTGTTTGGTTCCCTGAACCATCTCATGAGCCTCATGCAGAAATGCTGCATTGTTGGCAGAGGAAGCTTCTCAGGGTTTTTTCATGTCTTGGGGAAATCAGTGCTGCTGTGAGGCTTGGGGTAAAGGATGCTGCCCAAATCCCACGAGAAATGCTGATGGGTAAAAGTCAGCTTGTTTCTTTTGCCAGAAAACAAACTTCAGGTGCCCACCCATCCCCTCTGGAGCCCTTCTTTGCTGAAGTGTTTGTGGCAGTCTCCTGTGTGAGCTGCACCTGGGCCAAGGGCTCCTTTCTGCTGCTGCAGGTCAGGGCAGAATGAGGTGGGGAAGAGGAGGAATGGATCAGGGCAGTCCGTGCCCCTGTTGGATGGGAATGTCAATGCAGCTCTTATTTTATCTCTTTTTCAAACCAATTTGCATGTGCTTAATTTCAGCATATATTTAGGTCCAGCTAAGCCTAAATAAATGTGATCTTTAGGAGCAATATTACATCCTATATTTTTATGGACCAGTAACAATCTTTATTGATATTCTGAACTGAAATTCACCTTGAAAGCTACTATTTTGTTATTTCAGTGCCAGCCCATATAGATAAAAGCAAAAACCTTACACAAATTTGTTTGAAGCACTGCTGAAAGGGGCAGCAGGACTGGCTCTGAGGTGTAGAAAGACCAGAAATCATCACAAATCCAAATGCATTTCTGCTTAATTCTGGCTGAAATAGTCCCTGAGCTGTGGCATGGCAGCTCACAGTATTTTCTAGTTCTGCCATCAGGCAGAGATGATAAATAGCGTGCTCCAGGTCTTCTCTTGTTGTTAATTTAATATATAATAAGCACAGTTAATAAATGTCACTTTGTTTTTTTATGAAATGGACTTGAAGCTGTAAACACAAGGACACTTTAAATGTCCCATGATTAAAGGAAAATTTGAAGTTGTCTGAATGCCAAGGTTGCAGGTTGCCTTTGTGTGACCTGAAAAATTTTCTTTTGCTCTTTGCTGACAGGTGAAGTTGCTAAAATCGCTTTTTCCCTAACTTTTGATGTGATGTTTCATACCATGTTATATCAAAGGTGATGCTGGATGCACACAAAAATTATGGGGGTAAGAATGCAGTTATTCAATATTGTAGTCAAGAGGTTCCCAGGGGTTCATTTTGGCTGAATGAGAAACCATGAGCTCAGCTGCCTATGATTTGGCTGGCCAGTTACTATTGCTCTGGTTTTTGGGGATCTTTTTGGTGTTTTTAATCAAGGGTCCTCTAGCTGGAATTTTTATTCATCTTGGTTTGTATTTATGGAGGAACCACTCAAGTGCATAATAAAAAAATATAGGAAATAGTGATTTTATAATATTTTTCTAGAGCAATGAAAGCAGTATTGTGGGAGTTATACAGAGTAATTTGCAACCAAAGAGCTCATTTCATTTAAATTTTTAAAAGTTACATTTGTGACAGAGCAGAGGGTCTAAAATTATCTTTAATAACAGAGCTGATGAGTTCACTCTTCCGATTAATAAGAAAATGCAACTCTCCAAATGTTCTGTAAGATTTGGTGTTTCTTCTGAGAAATCAGATCTCATGCAGGTAGGCTGAAGGTTTTTGGCATAATAGAATAGCAGCTTCTGTCAATTAAATGTAAATCAAAATATGAAATTTTATTTAAAATTATATTATTACTTCTGGCACTTTACCTTTATTCTTTGAGACACTGCCTTTAATAGCTTCTTCAATAAATTTCAAAGAAGCTGAAATATAGAAGCTGTAGCACTTCCAAAATAAATCTATTAATTGTAATGCTTCTGAAAACATTGGGCATTGACTACTTACTGCTGTTTTTATAAGTCAGCATCACTTCCCAGAACTGATACTGACTGGAGTTAGCACTGGTAATTAATTGAAATGAAATTACTCCAGTGATGAACTAGGGCTGGACACGTTTGACTTAACTCTTTCTGGTGCTCTAGCTGTGCTTTAGATCCTGATTTAGAAGGGATTTAAACAGCACCTTAATTTCAGTTCCTTCCCCACTCTCCAGAACCTTGCCAGTGCACCAGAGGCACAGATCCTCCCAGCTCCGGGGCTTCTTGCACAGAATGTCCTTTGGGAAAGGCTCTGGCTGAGCTCGTGGCTGCTCCCTATGCAGCCATGCAAAAGGAAAAGTGTGAGAGCTTCCCAGCACATGAGTTTTCTGTGCTGAAACAGATGATTTGGGCTGATTATGCTCAGAGCCATAAGTGCAGCACGGAGTTCAATTTCCACGGGTGAGTGCTGTTCTTGCTGAAATTGGGTTTTTTCTGCACAAGCCTGTGCCAGAACTCTCATCCTTCCTGTCTGCAAGGGCTACTGGATTTTAGGTAACTGATCAGACAAGTCTAGACTGGTCTTTTGAATGACCTCTTAATGATTTCTTAAATAGAACAGATGTGGGTAGGGCTGAGCTCTGGAAATAGGTGCAGGGGCTGGTGCTGCAGCTGCTGCTGGCAGTGTGTGGGTGAGAGCCTCAGGATGCTGAGCATGGCTGGAGGGACCAGCTGGCACTGCCCTCAGGAGAACTGACAGATTTAATAGCTTAATAAAGCAATAAATATTGTTAAATTAGATTAAAGATTGGGTTTAATGCAGCCAGATTGAAAATGATAGGTTATGGGTAAGGTAAAATAGTTTTCTGTTGAGATGTACTATTCCCACAGGTCTCTAAAGCCAGGTCTATAACAAGTCTTCCTGCTAAAGCTTGGGGTTTAGAGAACCCAGAGGCAGCCTCAGCTTTCAGTTTGTCCTCTGGGAAGGCACCTGATGAGCTTTAACAGAGCTTTGCCAGTTTAGGAGGGGTGGAACCATAATTCTTGACTCAAGATGCAGAGTTCCAGACTTCATCCTGAGTGCTCCTTTCCAGAAATAATGCCTGCAAAGGTCACTTGGAGAGCCTGTTTGGAGCAGAAGGACACTGTGAGGTTCCCAGGCATTGCACAGGTCATGGATCTGTGCACAGCAGGTCTCTGGATGTGCCAGGGGGTGCCACAGGCAGCACCAGGCAGGACTAAACTGCGTGGTTGGGTACTGCAGGGAATGGCACCTCCTGCCTTTATGGGTTTAAAAACCCCACCAAAATCAACCAAACCCCACCAAAACAAATGCAAACACAGAATAGAACCCCCAAAGCAAATACAGCAGGCAAATACAGCAACCTCTGCTTCTCTTCCTCTCCCCGTGACAGTCTGTGAGAGTCTTTGTCCAATCTTTTGAGTTTTACACAGCGTTTTCTTTCCTGGGGAGCAGAGTTTTTTCTTGAAACTACACCTGCCATATTCGCAGGAGTCTGATATATTAGCTGGGCATATAAGCTTGTATTTTGTCCTTCTTGTTGCTTCTTTCTGTTAAAAGAGTTTTACTTTAGGTGGATTAATTACAAGCAGATTGACTCCACAGCATAGTAATTTCCCCATTTCCATGAATTCAAGTGGTTGTTTCAATCCCTCCTCACCTGAGTGTTTATATTTTTAATGCTTTAAATCAATCAATGAATAGATAAAACCATGAGAAGCATCAGTGATCTCAAAATAAGTATTTTTCTAGGTATTTTAATAACTATTCAGAGAGCTGGAGCTGGAACTTGCTTGTGATGTGTGTGTGAGAATACTTAGATGTAGTGACTACAAAGTATGCAGGAACATTTAAACTTAGCTTTCAGCAGAGGAAAAAGTGCTTTATTTTCTGGATTCTCAAGTCATGTGCTAGAATATAATTCTCATAGTCTGTTTGGTTTTTTTTTGGTTTGTTTTTTTTTTTTTTTTTTTTTTTTTGTACAATAATCAGTTGGCTACAGCTGAAATGGTTCCAGCAAAGGGGGCCTGGCACAGCTTCTGGTTTAGGAGAGTTTTCTGTGTGCATGCTCCATCAGCTTAGAGCAAGCAGTGCAGGTGAACTGGAGCCTTCCAGCTCCTGGTGGGATTCTGGAGCTCCTGGTTACGTGAAGAACATGAGGTCCTCCCCTTCCAGTATATTGCTTTGTTATTCTAGAACCTTATTTATGTTTCCTATATTTGTTAAAAATTCAATGTTTATCAAGGAGAATGCTTTCTCTTGCATTGAATATATTTATATTTTTGTAAGAAAAATTATTCTTTCTTTTGAGCTTGTTTCTGGTGGAAGTCCTCAACACCTTCTGCTTGGCAGCTGAACCGAAAAAAATTATTTGCACGGCCCTAATGGTGTCAGTAAATTGATTTAGAACCCAGGGCTGTGTTTCCTCTCTGGAATTCCCCAAAGTGATCTCTATTAATGATAAAATGCAATGGAAATTTTACAGAGAGATTGGGGACTGGGACGTTGCTCTGAGATGAGAACAGCACGTGGGTGCCCTTGAAGGATTCTGATCACATTTCCCTCCCTTGGTGCATCAGCTGCTCCTGGTTCAGGATCAGATCTTGGAGAGGCCACGCTGGGATTGAATTGCTCAGGGGGATTGGTTTGCTCAGGGTTATCAAAGCAAAGGTGATCTTACCTGGGTCTGCCCTCCTGGGTGGGAGACAGGAATGGCTGGAATTTCACTCATTTTTCAGAGCAAAGCTCATATCTCACTGCTGGTGGTTGATTTCCAGGAGGTCTCAGTGGATTTAGAGAGCATTTGCTTCCTCAGGTTTGGATGAGATTGATTAATTTGTTTTGGAGACTTTGGATGGGAAAAAAATAGAAATTTTCCCTTGAAGGAAGGGAATGAAAAAGGGATGAACAAATTATCTTTAAAGAAGAATTTTTGATTAGCAACATCTCCTTCTAATAAATTGTCCTGATCTCAAAGCTCCTTTTCTGAAATGCTGGAAAAGGTGATGGTTTTTGCCAGTTCTGCTGGCAAACCTGAACTCTGTGAAGTCTGATATAATGAACACAAATAATGTTCTGTTTGTTTCCCCTCCAATTCTGTGCTAAAAAAAATCACCTAATTAGAAGGATTACAGCAACTGGAACGAAATGGGGGAAATATACATTAATTTTCCTCCCCAAAATATAGAAATAAAATTGAAAATTTTGATCTGAAGGTTGCAAGAGTTTGCTAAAAACTGTTGAGGTGTGGTCATGAAATCTTACAGGAATTATAAAAAGTGCTGAACACTGATCTGCAAATGCCATTTGTATCTGACCTCGTGCAGTTCTGTTTTACCTCTGGAAAGTAAAATCAATTTCAGATTAACTTTGACAGGGAGGTGTTGAGGTGTGTGAGTCAGCACTTACTCAGATATTTCTGCCAGCCTGCTGGGAAGACAAAGAATTGTGATGGATATTATCAATAACAGTGCTAGCCTGAAAGGAAAATTGGCAAACTAAGTTAAGAAACACTTTCCTACCTTGTCCTGGCACACTTCACAAGAAACTAAATTATAGGTTGTTATTAGTGTACAAAACTAAAATTTATCTTGAGATTTAGGAACTTTTTCCCCCCTGCTCTAGCCCCTTTTTGTAAAAAATCCTGCTGTTATTGCTTTTACTGTTGTTTTTTTCCACTTTGAAATCTGGAACAGCTTTTTTTGGGTTTTTTTTTTTTTTTGTATTTGGTAGAAGTCAGTACAGCACAACTGAAACAATGAGCGATTTCATTCTTTTTATCCACAATTGTGGAGCTATATTCAATAACCCTTTATAACAATCTTTGCACTATACTGAATTATGTATTGATTCTTCTTTTGCAGTAGCTTCATTACAGAATTCCAGATGGAAAATGGGCTTTTAGATGTCAACCTGAAACTCTTCACAGTTTTGAATATGGCATTACACATAATTCTGTGAGGACCTAATCACACATCATTTGATTTCAATGAAACAACTCTCATTGACTTCCCTGAGAGCTGGCTGAGGCTTGGCTTGAGCTATTGCCATGTTATTGAAAGCATAATCAGCATTTTGATTCAATTTTCCATCTCTTTCAAGTCTTACATGTTAGCTCTGCTGTGTGGGTGGTGCTGCTCCACAGAATGATTGATTTCGGGTTGGAAAAGCCTCTCAGGTCATCGAGCCCAACCATCACCCCAGCACTAAACCCAAATGTCACCTCCAAGGATGGGGACCCAGCCACCGCCCTGCAAATCCTGTTTCAATGCTTAATAACCCTTTCAATGAAGAATTTTTTCCTAACAGCCAATCTAAGCCTCCCCTGGTACAATTTGTGGCCATTTACTCTTTCCCCATCACTTGTTAATTTTGAGATTGACCCTACTTGGCTGCCACCTCCTTTCAGGGAGTTGTAGAGAGCAATAAGGTCTCCCCTGGACCTTCTTTTCTCCAGGCAAAACAACCTCAGCTGCTCCTCCTCACATTTGGGCTCCAGGCCCTTCCCAGCTCTGCTGCCCTTTGGCCACACTCCAGCACCTCAATATCTGTCTCGTAGCTCTCACAATATGCAGGGCACTGTCAACCCTGGCTGGAGATTTCAGGAAGATATTTTTGGAACAGACTTGGGAAGTAAAAAAATATTTACGCTTTTTTTAATTACAAATTTTGTTGAAGGAGGCTCCTGCAGATGCTGTGTGTGGCAGGGGAGTGTGGAAGCTGGGTCTGTGGCTGAAATTCCAGGGGTCAGCAGCTCTGGAGCACGCAGGGGTCTCTGGTCATTGATTTTTAGTGGTTGCTGTTACAGAAAGTATGAGTGGCATTTAAGAGAGATAAAGCACCATATTAAAGTTAATGCCTTTGATTTCCTTCAAATCATCTGTAATCCATGTGGGCCTGTCATAATTTATACCTGGCTCGGCCACAGCAATAAGTCTGAAATTGTCACGGAATCTGCAGCACCACTTGTGCTCAATAGAAATGACACGTGCTGCTCACTGCACTTGGTCTCAAGGTATTTATTATTTATCTCTCCTTACCCAGAAATCTGCCCTGAGCTTAATTGGTCTTTCTCATTATTTTTATTGCTTGGAAAAAAAATGGGTTTAAATACTGGGAGAGGAAGACAAAGGAGGTTTTGCTGCATAAGATAAATAAAAATCAGTTCCTGTTTGTTTCTAAACATGATAAATGTTTTTTTTTTTTGTCTTCTCCACTGCCCCCTAAGTCTTGGAGGGGTCTCCTGAGGATAATTTTAATAGGATAAAGTGGTCTCTGAAAGTCAATTAACAAGATTTCCATGAACTGGGCCATGCATTGGCCATGCTCAACCCTCTCCTGATTAATGCTCATCTTAATTCCATTCCTTGGGATTTATTTACTCATTTCACGTATAATGTATTTAGTTCCCTTAGCTCTGCTCTGTGGTTTGGAAGCTTCCTGGTGCCTTTCAAGTCCCTGCCCAGCTGTACCTGTGAGCAGCCAGCAGCCCCAGGAAGGCTGGATATTAGTGAGTGGAATGTGAGTTAGATCACGAGCCATACAAAGTCTGGTCAGCACCAATAATTGGAATAATTAGTGCTGTAATGAAGCTTATGAAAAGGGGATCAGTGAGGAAGACACTGGGCTTTTTAGGATGAAATTCAGCACCTTGTTTCAGCTCTCCTGATTTTATTTAGAGGAATCATTTTTCTTTGGGGGCGTACAATTCACAGTGTAATAAAGCTCTGGGGAAAGTTCTTCTCTCTTACCATATGTCTTATGTGCTATACCACTAAAACAATTTTTATTTCTTTATTTTTAAAATTCTTCTCTAAGGCAGAAATTCTAAAGTTTGTGACTTCTTACCCATGGCTGCATTTGGAGAATTCCAGGACAAGCCAGGGTCTGTTTAAGTGTCTTCCAGCAGATACTATTACATATGTTTAATTAATATTGCACCTTTACTGCTGCAACTTCTCTGTTCAGGAAGTCTCTACCTCCAGGAGGCTTTTGAACTCATTTGATGTGCTTCAACAACTTTTGTGAGCTGTACTTATTTCTTTTATGTTTATTTCTGTCTCTGTAAATTGGTGCTGTGGGAAAGCGAGGTCCCTGCCACCCACCTGCTTCCTTGAGCTCAAACTCTCCAGCACCAGCCCACCTACAGACCAGAAATAAGCAAACAAACAGCTCTGACCAGAAGGTTTCAGCAATCAGCATGTCCCTCTTGTTCTAAAATTAGATGAGATGCAGAACCTGTCTCTGAACAGCCTGTTTGAGGGGTAGTAGAGAGGGGAGGTCCATTGTTGAAATTTCATCCTATTTCCACCACGTACAGCAGCATCCTGTAGCTGGGAAATGTTCTAACTGCCAGAAGTAATATGACCTCTGAGGCAGGGAATATCTTCCTACATCTATTTTCAGTTAGTGAGAATCTTAGTAGAGCACTGCTGGAAATAAATGGAGATTAGTAAGTTTTCCTGGCTTTATACAGTACATCATAAAATGTTAAAAAATATTAAAACAATTCAATATGTTCTTGGAAGATAAACACGAATAGGGCACGGGAGGGTTTGGAGTTTTGGGTAATGACATTTCTGAGGGTTGTCTGGGGGCATTTTGCTGTGCACAGGCTGTTGCTGCCAAGCAGGGAACCTAAAGCTGATCTTTACACCCAGATGGTCACTTTGAGCCCCTCATGCCAAAATAGTTGTGGGTCAGATCTGAACTGGCTGCAGTCACTGCCAGCACCTGCTGACTGGTTCTTTTATGGGTTCCCCAGGGATCTTTGCATGTTTTCTACCTGGAATTGCCTTTGTTTAGCTGGTTGCGCTGTGTATCGATCTTGAGCTGTCAGCTAATTTACAGGCAGCATTCACCCAGCACAGTGTGTACACAGTGAGGAGAGGAAACAGGAATTCACCAAGTCCTGCCCGTGGTGCCCATCAATGCTCTGCAGACACATTTATTGTGGTGGTAAAGAGAGTTCCCAGGAGTGCTCAATGGCACCTGAGCTGCCCACACCCAAATTTCCATTCTCTCACTCTCAAAACCAGAGTGGCTGCATGCAAACTGCTCCCTGTGTGTGATCCTTGACCTCTGGAAGCAGTCTGGGAGTGCAATTAGGCTGCCACAAGGAAGCACAAATGGAAAAGAGAAGGAGCTGCACTCAATGGCATCGAGGGTTGGGCTGCAGCTCTTGGCAGCAGGTTACCACATGGAGCAGCTTTACCTTGAGCACTCAGTAGGGAGGGAAAATTTAGGAACTTGGAAGAAGTGCTTAAGCCTGTTGGAAATGCATATGATAAAGGAGTCAAAGTCCTAAAAACCCACTGCTTTTCCTTGGCCCTGCTCATTGCACAATGTACATAACTACTTCTAGTTAAGTCACTGAGGCTGCTGGCAAACTTAGGAGGAAAACATATGCTTGTGTGAAATGCTGACTAGAAGTTTAGCTAATGATCTATTCAGCTCTGGGTGCCATACACAGATCATGAAACATTTATTTCCAATAATTAGCTGTTTTTTAGTTTGGGGCTTTTTATTTTTTATTCCTTTTTGTTCTTTTTTAATCCTACTCAGGCATATTGACAAACATGGCTTTTTGCTCTGCTCTTGGAGAAAGTTGCAGCTGCAAAGGTCCCTTGAGTTATGCCAATCACTTGCAGATGTTCTTCTGAAAGCAGAAATTAAATAGAATTTCTTGATGCCAATAAATTAAAGGAAAATATTAGACTGTTATCTCTAAAAAATGTGTGCTCTGGTCACAATGCATCAAATTCTGCTAATATAATGATGACCTTTTAAAGGAAAACACATTATGCTGTCGCTGTCTTTGTATTAAACCTGTGGAATGCTGGTATGCAAAAGTCAAGCTATTAAACAGTGGGAGAAATGGAGTGAAAATAATGTATTTTGCCTTTGTCTGCTGTTACTGTTCTGATAGGCACATTCTTCTCTTTTTTCTCCTGTATTCAGTCATGCTCTTCTTGAAGCCATAAAACACAGAGATGGATCAAATACATGATAACATTTTGGAACATTATATCCTGCTGCATTTTGATGAGTTGGATCAAAATCCCAATGACCAAAAGCTGTTGTTCAATAGCAAAAATGAGCAGAACTGCAGAGGAAGATAAGCAGGGTCCTTGTCTACCCTCATCATGGTCGAGCATTAAAAAATGAGAGGCATTTGCTCAGAAATAAGAAGATTTCCATTTACTCCTCAGAAGCTCAGATTGAGTAGTTATTGTGAATAATGAGTTATTTGAGTAGTTATTTTAGCAGAGATCCCTGAAAGGTGTTAAAGTACTTTTGGTGATGTGTACCCAGATATTCACCTCTGTCCATTGCAGAGATGTGGAATCAGAACTCTTCTTCCTTTACAAGTGTGTTCTGGGGTTGATTAAACTCACATTTGCAAGTTATTAAGTACCTGCAGGTGCTGAGTCAATTCTGGTTGTGTTCCGGATACTTGGTGGAGAAATAGGATTTAATTCCTAAGGCTGTTTTCCCAAAACCTTTTCTACCAGTTTATCCACTTGAAAAAAATTGGTTTTTAAATTTTTCTTTTGTCTGCAGAAAAAAAAAAGGGGAAAGTTCCATCTATTTGGCTCTTTCCTAATAGAATGGGCATAGAAAAACAGAACAAAAATATTTTTGAGCTTTAAGAAGCTCTGTTTAAGAGAAGGCTGTGATTCTCAGCCTGGAGATGACATAACTGTGAGTTGCTTTACTTTGATAGGAAGGCTATATGACTTTACAAGTTTGATACAGCTGTTCTCCAGACACCAATTTTGAATTTTGATCCCAGTGAAACTCAGAGCCAGGTTGGACTCTGTGGTGGTTACAACAAGGAGCAGGTGCCCAGGCCTTGGCACTGGTGGAGGAAATTCCCATTTCCCATTCCCATTCCAAATTCCTTGGTGTGTGTGCTGGAATGCTCCCTGCAGAGCCAGCATGGAGGAGGATTTGCTTCTTGAGCTCAGCAGGTCTCTCACTGCCACACCACTTGCAAAGGGCTCTGAGGCAGCACAGGGAATGGGAGATGTGTTTGCACAGGGAGTTAAATAAACATCTCACACTGTTATAATTTTCTGGTTTTCCCGCTGTATAAACAGCTGCTGGTAGCTTGTCAATCAGCTCCTACTTTGGTGCTACTAATTGCATAGGGAGACTTTTAAAAAAATGACTAAAAAATGTTTCAAGGCTGATAGCAGAGAAGTCAAAAGGTTCTCAAACGTTGTGTTTATCTCCTCTCGAGATAAAGATTTTTCAGAAGGCCCTGGACCTGGAGGATCAAAGGGAGCATTTTGTTTGTAATGAGTACCCATCAGTGCATCCTTTAATTACCATTCTTGTCGGTGTCTATTAACAAAAACCCACCAGGCTCTGCAGCAGAAAACATTAATTTACAAGTAATGGACAATGTTGTGTAAAATACATTGCTGGATATAAATCATTCAGCGTTTGAAGACTTAGACCAAAGTCATGTTTAGAATATTCTGTGTTCCTCCCTCCAGCCAATGCTAATTAAAAGCAGTGCTTTGTCACTGTAGCCAGCAGGAGATGTTGGAACCCTTGCTTTGAAAAGGAGCCTTTTTCTTGGGCTGCTCCCTTCCAAAGGCTCCCAGCCCCTCTTCCAGCTTGGTGTGTCTGGAGAACTCATTTGAAATTTATTCTCCAGAGCCCTTTTCATATTTACAGCCCTCAAACCTCCCAAAACTCCCAAGCAAACTCTTACTTTTAACACCCAAATGAACCTCTCAGCATTGTTTCCTCACCTCGGGGTGATTCTCTGGATGCCGTGGCAGCTGCTAGTGAGACCAAACTGACCACTTTGATTTCAGAGCTGTTGTTTGTGTGCCTGGCAGTGGATTTCAGCACATATGGCAAAGCCAGCATGTGCCAGGCATGTTTCTGGCAGGTTTCTCATGTGAGGATCAGCAATATTGATGCTCTGAGCAGTCAGAGCTGCTGGAGATGAGCAGGGCCATTGTCCCTGCCTGGCAAGGATATTTAGCCTGTGAGTAGCCTTGGCCAGCTGAGCTTTCCTGGGCTGCAGTGTGTGCACAGCAGAGCCTGACCCATGTGTTAATAAGTTTAAAAGCTTGTAGCAATTTTTAAGAGCTGATCTGTGTTTGTAAGGTTAAGGCTACTCAGTCTGAATTAGCTGCAGTACAGAAGCAGTGCAGTAAAACACTGTGTAATTCTTGCTCTGTCAATAGCTGAATTTGCTGACCAAACCTCTTGATCAGTCATTACAAGTGAACAAAGTTTAAGTGCCCTTTGTCAATTCATTGTTTTGCAATTCTCAGAAGTCAATCTTTTTCCTGGAGGATTCTCTATCCCGACTCTCTGTAAATTTGGCAGTATCTGAGCCAGTGTTTAATTTGGAATCTCTGTGAGTGAAAGTTTTCTTCTGCGCCTGACTGCATTGTTTGTATCTGAGGGCTCTTTTTCAATTCAGGATGTGCAAGTCTCTTCTGACAATGTGCTCTTAGAAATCACATACAAGATAATCTGCTCTTGCTGTTGTGACTTTTTAAACTCAAACCCCCCATTTGGTGCATGTTTGCAGGCCCATGAGTGGAATGTTCAGCATTTCTTGTTTTCCTTTCCTTTCGAGGCGTAGGAAAACTGAATCAAGTTTCAAAGCATCCATTTGTTTTATGACTTCTGTGAGGTGTTTGCCATCTGTGGTAACTCTGGGCACCTCAGGGCAGGGAGATACAGACTCGAGGTCAGCAGAACTGAAGGCGAAGATTTTGTAAGGTTTTTCTGTCTAAATTGGCACTTTATTTCAAAGCACACAGGGAAGAACTGCTGACATGGAACATGTAACGAAATTTCAAAGCCACCAAGAATGTTTTTATCCATTTTTCTTTTATTTTGAAGGAATCATACGAACTCTCTGTCAAGCTAAAACTGAGTTCTGTTCTAAAGGATGATGTTGAGAGTACTGGATATTTGGAGGGAGAAAAATAAGACTTAGTAGAAGCTCAAAGATGTGTTTCTAATCCAGAGAGGTTTTTCCTATCAATACAATCTCTTGTGCACCATCCTAATTATTTCATCATTTATCCTCATTAAAAGTTAGCAAGTTGCAGAAATTATTACTGTATATTAAGAAATTTTATTTCATGGATGCTACAAACCTTTCAGGAATTATTTTCCTCTCTAGAAGAGTAAATTACTTTCTCTTGTCTTCCTCTTGTACTGGGATGTTTATTGCACTTATGAGAATGCTAAATTGTACATTTCTAAATTTCAGATCATGATAAATGTCCCTTCCACTCTGGAGTTTTTGAATAGTATTAACCTTAGAAAAAAAAATACAAACCAAACATCAGCATTTAAAGTTTTGCTTGAAAAACAATTCTGTAAAATATTCCTAAATGATTTATGATTAGAGTCTGCTATTATTGAAGTTAATGTACCTTAATGGACTTAATATGGACTTAATGGAAAAAAAAAAAAAAGGCATGTACAGTGAAAGTTGTCCAAGCATTTGCATTCAACTTTTTAGTTCTCTTAATCTCTCATATCTGAAACATTTTTTTCTTAGTTGGTGGAAACTGGCATTAACCAGTTGTTATCTGTAATTTTATTAAGTTTCCATTTTATTTTATATTGGAAAAAAATCCTTCAACCAAAACAAGTAAAACAGTTTTCAACTCAAAAAGGAAAATATGCAGCAGGAAGAAGAATGCCCATTTTCTTTCTGTAAAAACAAATTCTGTGCAGCTCACAGTTCAAGGCATGTAGGAGGACAGCTGAAATTCAGTAATGCAGAATTACTCATTGTTAGGAAATGTTTTTATTTGGGTGAAAATTGGTTCTGATTTGCTAAGGGTAGAGGACTTTGTTTAAATAAATAAAACAGTATATTCTGTGTGTTTCCTTTATTGGGCAGTGTGAGCAGAACCTTCTTGAGGCTTCAGTACTTTTATAAGATGAAGACTCAGGCAAATCAACTTTATTTTCTTCATATGTGACATGATATCTGTCCCAAAAGTGTGTCTTGAGTTCTGCTCTTTCAAGAGTGTAGGATTCTAAAATAGAAAATTCTCCATTAAGTCAAAAGTAAATTCCTCCAATGGAAGTGCAAAATGCCAAAGTTAAGTTTACATGAAAACTCAGCTTTTTTCCCCTGTAAGAATGTTCTGTAATTGCACAGCTCCATCCTATTTGTCAGTTGAACTTTCTTAGTTATATTTTCTTTTGAGATCTCAGCAGAATTAGTGTCCATGAAATTAATTTATATCTTAGAAGCCTTTTAGAAGGTTGCAGGAAAAATATGTTGCCTCTGTGTTGCTGTGAAATCATTCTAAGTAATTGTGCTAAATTGTATTAAAAAGCTCCAGGACAGAGAGCACTGAGCAGAAGGATAAAGGTCATGTATAATATTTCCTCTGCAATTCAAGTGAGGCAATCTGACATTGCACAGTCAACTGAAAGGCATCTTTTGCAACCAAATAGTTGGGGCTGAATACCAGAATTTTGGCTGTTTATTCCAAGCTATAATTTGTGGGATATTTTGTCCAGGGAACCCATTCCTCCTCATCCTTACTCACATGGGGTGTGGAGTGGAAGGGAATAAAAGCACATGCAACATGTTCTATTCTAGAGGCTTTGTATGAAATTGCTTTTGGAAAAGATTCTTCTGACAACCAGCAAGACATTCACTGCTCCCACACAGTGGGTTTTCTTGGCACGTGATTTTTCTGTTTGTAATTTCTCCAGCACTTGTTGAATTTGGTTGTGATGAGTGCTTTGGACCTTCACCTGGATTGCTGAGGAGGAAGGTGGACACAAACCAGAGGAGAGACCTGCCTGAGAGCCAGCAGGAGAGCAGAGAGTGTGGAGGCACTGAGAAAGCAGGCTGCAATGTGGTGCCTCCTGGAGGAATTTTGGTGATAAAGAATTCTGTGTTAGAAAATTCTCCCTGTGTCACAGGGGCAGAAATCAGCCCAGCACCACCCACTGAAGAGCAGGGATGGGTTGAACATGCAGATAAAACAATGAGGGCTGACCTTTGAGGGTTTTGGATTTCAAGACACCATGAATTACAAAGCCGTGCAGCTACTGCTAGACCATGCACTCATCTGAGCTGGAAAGGAAGGGGATGCCAATGATCTTTGTTTTCTGAAAGGAAAAGAGGAGTTAGGACATCAGTGTTGTCTGGAATACCTTGCACATTAGACCAGCTAACATTTTCTGGAATACTCTCGCAGTAATTTGAGAAATAGATAAACCCAGTGATGGTTAAAGGTTATAGGGTGAGTCCAAGCTAAAGAGAGAACGTGGCAGAGATGTGGGACTCTGGCTTTCATGGCACAGGAGAAATGAGAATAGACAACCCTGGGTGAACTTGTCAGGGGTCAGAATGCAATTTTGCCATAGAAGGAAGAAAAGCTGCTGCAATGTGCACTAACTGAGCAAGGATTCTGCTGGAGGATGATGATGATGATGATTAATGTTCTGTCATATCCCAAGCATTCAAATGGCTGTGTATCACAAACAAATGCCAAAATTCAACCAGGCCACTGGATCAAATCCTGATCTGCTGCTGGGACAGCAGGGACAGCCCAGCAGCTCTGGAGTGCAGAATTGATTATGCCTGGGCCATGATCTCTGAGATTGCATGGCAAAAATTGTTCCAAGGCCAGTGCATGGATAAAGGACAGTTATTAAAAGCTCGAGTGATTCTCAAGGGTGAGCAAAGTTGGGAAACTTGTGAGACAGAGAGGGGAAGTGTCCTGCATGTCAGAGTAACAGGAGCCAGCTCTCTGGAAGAAGGAGATCAGCCTGCACTGAGGCACAGAGAGCAGCAGGGTTCACTGAGCAGAGCGTGGTGCATGCAGCCCTCTGCAGATGGGTCTCTATAAAATATTTAATGAGGGGGCAGCAGAACTCATCTGGAGGAATTGTAAAACTGGGAACCAAGCTCCCAAGTTTCAGATTGTTGTGCTTCTGTTTTAACACCCATTCCTACCTTGTTTTTTCTCCTTAATTGTTTCTAGAGTATACTGAAGGCAATTATATTCACAGATTTACTTTTTTATTTGCAAAAAGAGTTTGAATATACACTGTGCATATTAAACAGTCACCACAGCAACTTTTTGACAAAACAGATGATTGTGAACATAGTGCAGTGTGTTTTTCAGCTCACTTGTGTTGGATTAGAGTTTAATATCTTATTTCTTTATGTTTATTTTGGATTCATACTTTATTCCCATTTTCACGGAGTAGAAGATTTTCCTTCTTGCAGCTTTTTCTGTTTTCTCTATCACCTTTGCAGCAGATCTGAACCACACTTTTAATATTTCTGCTTAGACTGACTCTTATTAGTTCAAAGCAGAGCTACATATTTTAAATTGATCAAGGTTTCTGAAGCAATTATAACAGCTGCTTTTGGAGGACACAGTTGCAGTTTTCATTTTGCTACTATATGAAAGTGTGTTTCTTCAAAGCTACAAATGTAAGCTAGTAAGAGGCAGCTGGTAATTATTCTCTAATAAACAGAATAAGAAGTACATGAAAAACCTTCGGGGAAACACACAGTGCTTGCAGAGCAATTAATGAAAATCTCAGGACACTTAAAAGAAAATTCAGCCTGAGAATGTGTATGCATTTGGCTGTGAATTTGAGTCCATTCCAAATTAACAGGTCTGTTATGATCAAATTTGTTATTTGTTTACTAACACCCTTTTGCTTGTTATCGTTCAACAGACTTTAGGAGATAGTTTTTATTCTTAATCGACTCTTAATTTTATTTATAAAATCTTTTCCACTTCCAGTATCTGTTGTCTCTATGCCCAAATAATCAAAGTTTTGCTATATTAATTCCCTCTCTATTTTTACTTGTTTTGCTTGGAAATATTTGAACATGGATAAAACTTATTGGATGTCCATTAAATAATCAGCTCCAAACAACTGGCAAAATTCCTGTCCTTATGAATGATTTGTTTATGCATTATGCCTCCTGATTTTCCTGGCATATTATTACCTTTTGTGACTTCATTACACTAAATCAAAGGTGTTTACTGAAAGCTGAAAAGACTAAAGTGTGGCCAGTGGAGACCTTGAGAAAAGAGCAGAGAAGGTGCTTATTGTAAAAGAGCCACATTTGTGGTTGTGAGTGCTTTGTGTTTGCAAGGTTAAGGCCTGGTTCAAAAGAAAACCTGAAACTAAACCAGGACCTGAGCAGGGGGGAGGCACAGGGAGTTTATCTGAGCACATCTCAGAGTTTATCTGAGCTAAGGAGTTCCCTTCAGGGCTGGCAAAGCCCTGACAAGCTGCAGGGTTGCCTGGTCAAAGCAGCACGTTTGTAAGGCAGAGATGGAGTAATTGGATGGGGTGAAATGTGTTCCAAGAGCACAAAAACACAGTGTGAGAGGAGGAAAAAAATATAACTCAAACTTCCATAAAATATGTATTTTTCTTTGGGTGGAAGAATGAAAAGTTTGCTTTGAAGAGTTTATCTCTGTGACATAAACAAAGGTAGGCTGCCACCACCTTCTGGGTGGAGAATTGTTATGAACCTCAAATCAGTTGGACTTGTTACTGCCCAAGGACCAGACTCTGGAGTCCTTGCTTAAAAGGGGGAAAGATGCTAAAAATCACCTTAAAAGGGTGAAAGATGTTAAAAATGCAGAATGTGTTCTGCCCCTGATACAACTGTAAGTTGTGGGTTTGCCATTAAAAATGTGTCATTGTGGTTTTGTCATTTAAATCTGACTCATCCCTCTTGTAGCTTTGCCATAGCTTTGCATTAATGCTCTTTTAGGGTCACTGTTTGGGGTAGGCTGCCTTGACAGAGATTATATTGCATTCTTTTATAAAATTTTGTATCACAGGCACTCAAACTGTGATAAATCAGGAGAGCTGATATTTTTTGGAAAGGTGTTGGATGCCTCCTCACTGAGACACAAGTTTCCCATGTGCTCCTAATTTTCTCTCTGCACCTGACAGCATAAGACTTTAGGTACTGGTACTGGGGAAATAAAGAATCAATAAAAGGAGTGCAGAGATTTCTCTAGAATTTATTTGGGATACCAAGTTGAGATGCACCAGAACACTGTGATACCAATGGAGAAAATGTGGGCACTGCCAGAGATGATTTTAGCCTTCCTGAGAGACACAGCCATCATCTCTGGAGGGACCTTGAGCTGACTGAGTCCCTGCTGAAGTGTTTTATAAGACAGAATCAAGAGGAAAACTGCATTTTGGTCAGTCTTTATGAGTGTCCCTAGGAGAGGGGAATCTCCCAGTGTTTTAAGCTGGTTTGCATCAGTTTTGTGTAGGTGTGAGCACAGCAGTGCCCCGCTGGCTGCCTCTCTGGCTGGTGGGTGCTTTCTTCTTGGCAAAAGGGAAATTAAGGTTGTTAAACACAGCTGCTAGAGCAGATATAAACTGGTGTGTGCTGGAGCACCATAAATCATGCTGCTCCAAGAGAGTAAAACCTGCCTGCTGTGGCCTACACCCAGCAAGCCTTCGTGGTTTTCCCTTTTTAATGCAAACCACCCCATTACTTTGTAGTTTATCATGTGCTGATGCTCCTGCACCATGCCAGGTGTGCTGGCATGAAAATCACTGCAAGAGGCACAGCAGCACCTTCACTGCTCTGATTTCTGTCCTTGCTCTGGGAGCTAGATAACCACTTGAGGATTGCTGCACACTCCACTTGGTTTTTGTGATTTAGTTTTATTTTTACAAATAACTAGCATTTCAAAATAAACTGATAAAAAGCCTGCTCTCTGCTGATATGGCAGTGGCATTTGTTATTGCACTGGGTGCTAGGTAGGGGAGAGCATTCTGTTACTAATGGTTTAAGTCATGACTGATGCTATGTGCCAACATCAGAGATACAGATTCAAATTTAAATGAACTACCCAGGCAGTGTTTTACAGGATGTGTTTCTTGTTGGCAATTTGTTGTTCCTGACAACCTCGGATCCTCAGGCCGTTGTTACACCCGCCGCTGGGATTAGAACACACACAGGCTGAGCTTATAAATGTTTCAAAACTGCTGTGATGGAGCAGCAGAATTTTAAAATGTAATCAGATATCCTTTTGAAAGTGGCTAATGTGAAAGAAGCCAGATTTGGTGGGGCTTGATTTTAGTTTTGAAGCAGCATCTTTTTTAATACTTCAGGATGTTTTTCTGATGCTGCTTCCTACAGCCTACCAACTTCTGTTGTCCACCAGAAATGGCAACACCAAGGCAAAGCTGGAAAGATACAGGAAGAAAAGTTTTTGGTGCTAGAGGATTCTTCTGCTTCAGGTCCATAAAGGAGTAGATTTCTGTGGGATTGATCTCTTTGAGACAGACATGCTTGCAACCCATCCTCACAGCATCATTTCATTATTGAAGGCTTTCTTCTTGATTATGTTATAGAAGGATTCAGTGTTTCTCATTGGGCTTTAATAACAAAGAAGCCTGTTTTGAACTTTAGAAAGCTGGGTTTTGTCAGTCTGGCTTTTTATTTAGTCTTTTTTTATTAGAGCAATCCTTTATAACAAGATTAGCACATGGAAGGTGGCTGAGATCTGCTCCACAGGGGCCTTCACCTTTATCACATCAGTGCTTCAAAAGTTCCCCGACAGCTGCTCACAAACCCCTTTGTGAAGTTCAGCCTATTTCCTTATCTTCCTGTGGAAAGGCTTCCCAAGTGTCTGTCCACAGGCATTCAATTCCACATCTCCAAATTAAAAACTGCTCTAAAGGAATACACGATAGACCAGTGCTCTTTTGTCTCCTGCATCAGCTCCTGAAGTGAGATTAAGGTAAAAGGTATTTTTATACAAAATGAGGCCTCTGTTTCTTATCTCAGTGTTTATCTAAAATGTCAGAGTTAAATGTATCAGACATGAATGCTTTGTGGAAGCAGAACAAACAGTTTATCAATCTGGTTATGATTGCAATAAATCCTTTGATCCTCCTGATGCTGCTGCTTCCTTTAATACCCAGTCTGATTGATAACAAAGTTTTTTGCATTTAGGAGTTAAATGTTTGACTTGCTGTTTTGGTATAATACTATGGCATGGATTTGTGTCATGATTATAGCTTTTGTTTATCCAAGTATTTTAAATGATAATTATAGAATTGAGTTAATAGTTAATAGTGTCATGCAATAATTACACTACTAATAATCATTATTAGTGTAATTATTGCAAAAAACCCCACAAATTTGTGATATTTAGTACCTTATTCAGTCCTTTTTTTTTTTTTTTTCATAGAGTAGCTGCCCTTTCTTTTGGTAGGAAAAAAAGCCCAACGCCCTGATTTTGTTAAGATGGTATAAGTGAAACATATGACCCTGAAATGCAAACTGTTTATAACTATTCCAACCAGTAATTATCAAGTTACACTTTATGATAATTTTATCTAATGCATTATTCAGAATAATTTTCTAATAATTATTAAGAATCTTTTATTTTGTGATTGAAATACCGGTTTGGGGCTTAGTCTCTCAAAATAATCAGGATGAGAAAGTTTTCTTAAAATATTTTATGCTTTTTTTCTGTATTTTTGTTTCTGCCCATACAAAGAGGAGAATAAGTTTTTCTTGAACTGTTGTTTCCTTTCTATTGTGGTGAACTCATTTCACACAGCAAGCCCTACCAAAACATGTACTTTGTAAGGAATGTCCCAAACTTGTCAGGGTGTGGTGGCATTGCACTGGCTGCAGTTGTTCTCTCATTTTAGAGCTCTTGGATAATTCCTACACAGGCTTCCATCTGTACTTGTGTTCTAGGATTCTAATCCTGTCCTCTTGGAAAATATGGCAAAAGCCCAGTTAAATTCATTGAAGTCAAGAATAAGGTGACTCCTCCCTCAGGACTGGGTAATAGGAATTTGCTCAATTCCTCTTAACCTGATGTCTTGCACAGTGATCTCTGACAAAACACATTCAAAGAACACAAGTTCTTGTTTTCACAGCTATTACTTCAAATTTGATCTGTCCCACATCTTGTTTGGAAGGTCACTAAGTGAAACAAGACTTTCTGTCAAGAAACAAGATTTTCTGCCAGTGTCAGACTCTGGTGAAAGCTCTGCTCTGTAACTCCCATGGGCCCCATCCAGTGTGAAAAACACAAATTCCACAACATGAAACCAGAACCCCAGTGAGGTTCAGCTCTTCACCTTCAGGCTGTGAGCCCTGCAAGCCTGGATGGGACCGTCTGTGGCACTGGGAGGGTTGTATAAAGTATGATTTATCCCTCAGACCTAGAAGGAGCAATTCATTACCAAAGTGTGATTTAATTCATTACTGTCATTAGAGCAGAGGATAATTTGCTTATTAGAGCTCAGAGCAGCACTGACAGTACTCACCTTTCTTCCCAGAACAGGACTAGTGGTGAGCCTGCCCAATACTCTTTTTCTGGGTGCACAGTATCCGAGTCCTGCTGTGGCATGAGAAATCTGCTGGGTAGATTTAGCGATGAATGGAGGATTTCTGTACAACACCCCTTTTGAAAGCCTCATGCCCTCATGAATTCTAATTTATATGCAAACAGCATTGGTTGTGCAATTTTATGGACTAGCAACAGCAGCATAAGATACATCAAAATCAGTTTAACCTCCTCGTGGATCTACCTGAGACATTAATAGTCTCTGTGCCTCAGTGCAGGGGGATATTTTTGTGCGTGCTGAGCCTTAGCTGGACTAGTCACATCAATTAATTGCTCATAACAGAGAAGTACATTCGTCAATAAACACTTCTTGTGTGTAATTAAATGGCAAACTGAAGGTGAGGGGTTAGTAATCCCTAGGAATATTTGTGAACATGCTGCAAATCGTTGTGTTTATCTCCTCCTGGATGGTGAGAAAAAGGGACACTCTGGGTTGCACAAGGTAAAAATAATGAGGGAAAAGCTCTTTTTCTGTTGCCTTGGAGCGCTTTCTTCTTGCTAGTTGTTCCACTACTGAGAACTGGATTGGGGTCCAAAGGCTTTATATTTAAAAAAAGAAAACAAAGGGTTTCTTCTCCCACCAAGAAACCAAAACACACTCTCATATCTAGAAAGGGAAATAGGAAAATTTTAAGTTTTTCAACAGGATATCTTAATGCACTGGGTTTATTCCTGGCAGATACAGTTTAACCTTCAAACTTGTACAACAAAGTATCATTATGTACTTGTGCACTTCAGAGTTAACCAGATATGAATTTATTTGAAGCATTTAAACAAATCCAACAGGCAGGAGACTGAGAGGAATCTTTCACCAAAGCTGTTTTCCTCACGTTTCAAACTGCTTGTGTTAAAAGCTGTGCTCTAATACCTACTTTTAATGCAATATTCAGTAAAAAAAAAATCCAAAAACCTAATCTGTATCAGGGTACAAGAAAAGCAGCCCCACCCTAAACCAACATAAGAGCTTTATGGTAATTTATTTTCCTGCAGGTAGTACCTTACAGTTTAGATGTGATTCTGAGAAAATTTACCATCTCATGTAAGGGGAAAAAAAGTATATTTTTTCCTCCATCATTAGACTTTCCTCTAAGAATGCCTTATTATAAGTTTGGCAGCACAGCAAGATTTATAATATTGAATACATTGTGTCAGCTCTCTTGTTTGCAGGAGGATAAAGTTCCATTATTCAGAGCTTTGCTTCAAATCCGTCCATTGTAGTGCAATTAAACACAGTCCTTTTTTCAGGACTAAGCCTCTTGCTTCAAGAAAATAAGCTTTCAAGATGAAGTGGGTAGGGTTTGTGCATTACAGGTAAAAGCCCAGCCCGTGCTGTGGAGCACAGGTGAGCAGCTGAGGCTGGACACAATCTCTGCTCATTTGGGCTCTTTATTTTGTGCCCTGGCCAAGGACCATGTTCAGGTTGCAGAAAACACCTTGACTGCCTGGACTGGAAGGATATTCTGTTTTCCTGTTTCTGTATTGAATTATCCCCCTTAAAAACATGAGCTGGGTTTTATGATGTAAATAAGTGTTAGTGAGGTGAATTGTGCCGGGCAACTCAAGCTATTTACTTGGTCCTTGTGGAAATATAAGGATGATGTTGAAGGGGATAGAGAGGACTTGTAGATCTTTGTGTTTCCTATTTTTCTTTACTTTATTGAGGACACAAATAAACATGGTATGTGCCTGTAATGCTCATGAGTACAGTCATGTGCCCCAGGAGGCCTGCGAGGATTTGGGCAGTGTATGAAGGGGATGCAGGATTGTTATTTGCTTTCTTTTAAATTGGGATTAGTCACCTCAAAGGAAAAATCTGTATATTTACTGAAGTTTCCGGTTTGGTCTGATGTTTTGGTTTTGTTTCTTTTTTTTGTTTCATCATTAGATGAAAAAGAGGATGAACTTCAGACAGGAGTGGTTCATGTCTCACCCAGAGATGGAAAGTTTGGTTTTACTTGTTCTCACCCAACTCAAACTAAAAACTCACAGTTCCATTTTGGATTTATTTGAATATTACTGTGTTTAGACACTGGGTGGTTTACATGGATGCTGTTTTCTTGTTGATGTGGAATTTGCAATCTTAATAGTCCTGTGGTTTCTTGAAGGGGACTTGTGACTAGATCCTATGGCATCCAGAGCACTGAATTGCAAATTCAAGGAATATGAATTTTTATAAATATGTCTTTAAAACCCCACATCCCCGAGCTAAGAGAGCTTACACTTTATTTCTTCTTGTTTGAAAAGAAACAAGTTCTGCAATATTTCAGAAACTAGAAAAGTATAAACATTCCATCTGACAAGTCCTTTGCCTAATGTAAGTCCCAGAGCTCAGGTCGAAAGCCCATCTGTCACCACACAGAGCTAAAAACAAGGCAGAAATAAGAATATTCACATCCTCATAATGGAGTTTTGCAGTGCGATGGGAAAAGAGCCATTCCTGCATTGTGATTCTGGTGTTATTTATTGTATTAGTATTTTTTTATATTCAGTTCATATGACCTTTTTCTTTTGCTGTACTTTAAAAATATATACCTTAGATATTGTATCATGTACTGGGAATGACTGCTGGAAAATTTAGTTCTTACTGTATTATACTGCCTTGATTTCATAACCTAAATTCCACTCATAGCTCAAAAATATGAAGGAAGATGTTGGTTTTCTTGAAGAAGGCAATTTGGGGAATTCTTTTTGTTGATTTTCCTTCAGTAATGTTCTTGCTGCAAGGGCATTTTCTGAACTGGAGGGTTTACAGATTGCCAGGACAGTAATAAAACAGATGTTCATATAGATTTCAAAACCTCCCCAAATTAGACTTTCTCCTTACAGCATCCCTGATGTTTCAGCTCTGCTGGGTTGGAGTTTGCAGTTATTTACAGCCTAAACTGCTCCACACTTACAGGCTCCCAGCCTAAAGCTTTCTAACAAGTTTAGTCTGTTGTTAACCAGCTTAGTGTATTATTTATAACCAGAACATCAGTTAAGATAAAGACTCCACTGCTCTGTGCCCTGCCTGGAAGGGTTTTCAGCCTAATTACTGAGTCAAGTGGATTTTGCAAACATGGAATAAGCCACAGGACTGCTCTGTGGGTGCCCAATCGGTTCAGGGTCACTTATTTGTGAGTTACTGCCAAGCTTTCCCCTGAATTCTCAGCACACAAACTTCTGTTATTGAAAGAGGACTAGATCTGCTTTTGTGAGGAACGAGAGGAGAGTGCCACCTCCCCTTTTTTCCCATTACCGCTGTTGATTCTTCTGTGAAAGACCCTTAATAATTCCTTTCTCTCCTGAAAGCTGCCCTTTTCCTGTGTTTGTACAGAGCTCGCAGGTCCCACCTTTTGTTTTCCCTTAGCCCAGCTGGATAAGTCTGGCTCTCTCTGTCATTACCTCAGATCAATATTTCTCACCCTCTGATTATTTGTACTTCACTCCAGTGCCTCGTCAATGCTTTTCTGCAGGGCAGTGCAATATTGCAGATGCCATCAGGGCTATAAAAGGCATCACTGCTGCTCTCTGTGCCAAAGAGTGATGCCACTGAAGCCTGGTCACACGCACCTCTCCCTGTGCCAGGCTGGGATGTGCTTTCCCCCTGTGCTGGTTGAATTCTGGACACTTTCCTGTAACCACTGAGCAGCTTGTTATGCGAGCGTTTTATTTGCATTTCTTCATCACTACCTGACGAATAAACATTCCTCAGAAAACAAAGACCTTGCCTAAATTCTACTTGGAATAATGGAAGGAATTCTCTTTGCCTTCAGAGGCGTTTCAGTCAGGCCCTCACTGAAACATTTCAGATACCTATTGTCAAGTAATTGTTCTGTAAATCGTTGTCTTTCTCTTGCTCTTTCATCTTGGATCAAGATGCATATTTTGGGTCTAACGTGTTCAAATTTCAAAAAAAGCACGTACAGAAGTTACACCTATTCTTGACTTCTGTTTGCGCTATTGAATATAACGCAGTCAGAAAAATGAATTTACACTTCATCCTTGGGGAAAAAGTATTTCCAGACATGTCATTATTTCAGGGCTCTTCAAAGATCAAAGACAAGGAAAGAGTTGAGGAAGAGTGAAGGCGATGTTTTTCTGTCAAAATGTAGGTTTTGTTTTGAAAGATAGGAGAGAGAAAAAGAATTTCTCAATTGTGATTTTAGAATATATAATTAAGGAAAAGTTTATTAGTGACCTCCTGACATAGGGTCTGTGTTTTTTTGGTTTCTGTCAGGTGTTCATCTGATGCAGGATCCAACCTTTTTTTACCAAAGTGTTTCTTGAAATAATTTGGTAACCAACCTGATGCTAAAGAAAGCAGGATCTTATATAAAGCTGTATATAAAGCTGACCTAGTTAATGTTGTTTATTATCATAAACAGCTGATGAAATCCAGCAGAAAATTGCAAAGTGTGTAAGGTTTGCAATAGAATAAATAAAATGGAGAAATAGCTTCATTGTGGAGCATCCCATGGCAGAAACACTGCTTTTTAATTAAGGGAAACCATGCTGTGCTTTGGAAAGCCAAGAAAGGAGGACAGGATGCCCAACAAACTAAACTGAGCAGAGACTCACCTCTGTTTGCATAAATGAGCGTCTGAAAGAGAATGAGACAATAAAATTGGAAGGCTGGATCCTTGGCTTGGAATGAGGGCTTAATCCATCATTTATCTCACCAGAACACCCAGGCTAATGAACAGGCCTTTCTAGGTTGTATTTAATGTTAAATATGTGCTCGAGTGCCTCACTTGCTGTTAAATATTCACTGCATGGACAGTTCCTCTGACTTCAGAAGGATTATTAGTGAGTTGTAAAAATACAAGGGTTTGAGTATTCTGTTCAATTGGGCAAATGATGCTTGGTTGCCCTGTAGAGGATCAGGTCCAAATCTGGCACTTCAGTCTGGCAGTGATACTGCAGTGAGTGTAGGACATCTTCCTTGGTGCTTTTGGGACAGGTTTATATTCCACCAAATTATTTGGTCAAAACCGTTTGTGATCATTTTTCTCTTGGCTCCATATATGAGGAATTTTCTAGTGGAAAGGGGGAGGTTTTTATTTTGTAATGTATTTAAATGAATCTTTTACAATTGTATTTGTTGCGTGTACAGAGATAAGGGGAAATAGTTTCACTTATACTTGCAGGAATCTCAGAGTACAAGACAGCTCTGAATAAGTTTCTTATTCTCTCCTCTCTAACACCACCTCCAAAGCAGGTGGTTTTTGGTCCTGTTGCTTGACTCTGAAAATTTTGTTAGGCATAGCACAGAATAAATAACAGAGCCCTTCTGGCTCCCAGCATCATTTTCCCCTCACTCAGGTGGAAAGAACATTTCTCGGCTATAATTTGTTTTGGTGCTATAATTGTTGTTCTCAATAAATAAAGTAATTTCAGAGTGACTAAGGAGGCATGTCGTGCAACAAATACACCATGAATGCACAAGGGATAATTATCTTAATTGTGTTATCCTTTATTTAGCTGGATGAACGGCGAGGGATCCTGGGTTTAGTGGATGGGTTCAAGAAGAACAGGATCATTTTCACCTCAGTGTGTAAGCATTTGTGTCCGTGGGGCCTCTGCTCAGAGATCAATATTGTGATGTCCATGCTGATAAGGGAGAGGTACCAGGGCACAGCCCACACTTCCTTCATGCTCCAGGGGAGAGGAGAAGCAGCTTTGATCCCTTCCCAGATTAATTCAAAGTCCAGGTCCCCACTCATCAGTTGCTGAGAGCTTTCAGCATTCTGTTTTAAGTGGTGCATGTGGGTAAATGCCCCTGAAAGCAGTGGGGGTGCTGGATTCAGCAAAGTCATGGCAGCAGACTGACAAAGTCAAATGGAAGAGCAAAACCATGAATCTTGTTAATTGTGGTTTTCCTTTGCATTTTTATCTCTCTCTGATTCAGAAGCACAAAAAAATCTGTTATCAAAGAGATCTACATCATCTCTTTGAATCAAAATATAAAGGAAGCAGGGCTGTGCTGCTGTCGAATAATTCTAACATAACATTATATTGACTAGCTGTGTTTAATTAAAATATAGCTTTGTATGTGAAATATGTAGTGCAGATAACCTTGTTCAAGGGTGTAATTTCACATTAAAGAAAGAACTAGAGATGTGAAACCTCCCAATAGTGAATCAATAATCAATCAGTGACACTCCTTAATTAAGTGCCAATCAGTTCTAATCATTATATCATGTACTGTAAAAACATTTAGTCTACAGAAGGCTTCGTTATCTCTTTCAAATTGTGACTTGTAATATCACAGAATGCATTTAAAAAGTGACTTCAGCTGCTGGGACAGTTGAGAGATTTTATTGGAGAAGAAGAAAATTCATCCTAATATTTCTAATATAATTAACTTTATATTTGTATTTTCTTTGTACCTTATCTTAAATATACATAATTTCTGTTTTAAAGTGAGTTATGATACAAGCTTTGACTTAGAATGTTGGCGTGATTTTGAAAATACCATCATGAGGCTTTTTACCCTGATTAGTATCTGCAATTCCATTGTGATGTCAACAAATATTTCTGATCTCAGTAATTAGCATACAGAACATGGAGAGAACTCAAAACTTACATATCCACAGAGAACCCCTGTGACCACTTCATTCTACTCCAGTACTTACGGGTCAAGTGATTTCCCTGAACTGGTCCTTCTTGACCCTGAGCTGTTCTATGGGGAGAACACCAGAAGAAAATAAAATAAAAAAATGACCAGTATTGGAGAACTGAGAAGCAATTCAATTTCACCCTTTGCAAAAAGTACTTTAGTGCCAGGAGAAGATCCAGGTGGGATTTAACTCCAGGGTGTGTGCACACACAGCAGCCCCCTTATTTCCTTCAGTGCACACATTGTTCTCCACTGAAACCAACCAAACCAAACCAACACAAGCACACATCCTGGTAATAAATGTTTTCTTACCCAAGGAGATATAAATTAAGCCCCCTGGTTTATTCTACTTCAGTTAAGTTCTGTTTTCCATCTCTCTATTGGCAGCAGATGAAGTTGAAAACCAGGGAGCAGAATGCAGGTTCCTGCCCTGCTCTGAGCACAGACAGACTCCTAAACACACGTCAGATAAATTCAACATGTGAGCAAGCAGCCCCAGTGCCAGCTTCATGTAAAGCTTTTGGAAAAGGCAGCTTTTACTTGCTGTTAATTTGGTTTAGAAGCAAATGTTCTTCTACAGAGATGTCTTGCCTGCTGACATCCAAATAATACCATTGCTTCTGTTCTCATCTTTCTGGGGAGCAGACAAATGCTTTCCATCAGCTTCTAAAAGCCAAATTTTCAGCTGAAATGAATCAGGATGTGTCTATAATAATCTGTGTTGTTGAGATACATCAGCTGGCCTAAATATAGCAGGCATGCAGAAGCCTTTTGTTTCCAGCAGAACTTCCCTGTTGAATAAAACAGAGACTTTTGCTTAAAAAAATCAATATCACAGTGTACCTCACTGACATTATTTTAAAACACAAATGATTTTTAGTTCCAGATCTATATACCAAAATAGATTTCCTTTGCATTTTTTCCAATTTACTCATAGCATTAGGGAGGTTGTATTTCCATAACTATGTTGAAGTCCATGTTCAATTCCACACATAAGAGTTAAAGTGAAGGATTTGTAGCAGGATTTTGTTGTTTCTTCATTGCTTAATAGAAAGGCACAGAAAAAATACATTTCTGAAAGAATCATTAAAGGTCTTTCAGGTGTGGTGCATTGTACTGCACATATTCAAATACAGGTTTAGTCCAGGTTCTTCTCAGCTGTACTTAGCAAACTCTGGAATAATTATAAATATACATGTAGAGTGTCCCTCTTCAGAAAACCTCTTTGGATTTCCATTGGCATGTTCAGGCACATTGCAATCGAGGTCCTTGGCAATGTCCACACATTCTTTGCAGGTGGAGCTGTTTTAAGTCCATTCAATTTCAACTGAGAACCCATTCCAGATACTGTACTTATGACCAAGATGAATTAAAGCAGTAGTGATGGTTTTTTTTTCATATGCATTGGTTTGGTCAGGTTAATCTGAAGAGGATTAACTAATATTATATGTCCTTTTTTAGGGAAAAAAGAGATAGGATTTCTTCTGAAATCCTATGTAATCCTCCTCATATGCCAGTAAGGTGAATTGAGTTAAATTCACACTGATTTATTTCAGCTGGATATATCCCAGGTGTTCTTCCAGGTTTCTCATTGGGAGTTTCTTGTATTTGATATCCTGCAGAAGCACACAAATTTTAAGAATTACATAGAAAGAGACCTTGATATGCTGGATGTTTAGCTGATGAGGTCCAGTATGACTGAATTCCTTCCTGGTCAGAATTTCCACTTGACTGTACTTCAGCTTTCCATCAAAATCCTGGAGACTTCTGAGGAGATACTCAGATACATGGGAGAAACAAAACATGAACAATTTAAATTCTCCTGAAAAGTCTGTTTCTCTGGAAAGTCACATCATCTGTTTGCTCCATCTACTGAAAATCTTAGGTGCTTTAGGCTTTGATTCTTTGAGTTTCTCCTGCTGTGCATGTTTTGACAAACAAGAACTTCCCTGCAGAGCAGTCACACCCAGAACCTGCCACCCTCATTCTCATTTTCAGTCAGGTTACCCTTACATGAAATGCAGTACATGACATGTTAATGCCGTTGAACCCATTGCATTCTGATAATTCATCTCTTTTGAAAAGAGGAGAAATTATATGTAAGAGCAGAAAAGAGCCGGGGCATTTCCGAAATTGCAGGCCTATTATGAGACTTTTAAACAGACAATTCTGTCTAGGAACCTGTTTTTTCACCATTTCAAAATGAGCCTGAAAATAATTTAAAGCACAAAACTTGTATTAAAAAAACAAGTCCAAAACCAAATTCACATTTATTTTTGCTAGGATTATACAATGAAAGCCAGTGAGAGAAAAATACTTTAAAAATTCATAACTTGTACATGACTTCAAGGCTAACTTAACTTCCTCTCCCTCTAAAATGGTGTACTTCCAGTGTCATAAGAAAGTCAGGAAAATATGTCAAATTTTTAAAACTTTTTCCACTTTTTAAAAATACTGAAAATTACTTTTATTGTCATCGTGTTTCACTGGATTATGTATGTTAAAAAAATTGTGTTCATATACTTATTTTTTTGCTAGTATTGTATAAGCTGAAGAAGATATTAATGCAGTAGCCATTAACTGTGTCTCACATACACACTTTTCAATGCAAACACAAAATTCCAGACATTCTTTTGTCATTTTCTGTCCCCACTTCCACTTCCCTAATGCATTGTCTGTATGCCAGAACACATTCTGGAATGAAATGGGACCAGGGAAAGGCAGCACAATAGAAATTGCAGGTTATTGCAATTTAAAGATATTTGGTGGTGAATGAAATTTGAAAGTCTGTCATTTGGCTAGTAACAGCAGGGGAGAAAACTTTAAAAAGAACTGAGAGAAAGAAATTTTTAGCAAAGGTTTGGGGTGGTGGTAAAAGCACCTAATGCAGGAGAGAGGAAAAGTGGTGCAGGATGAGAGTAGCTTCAACTGTGGGGAAATGAGGCTTTGGAATGAACATTTCTGGAAGAGGTCAGAGAGGTGTACCAGGAGAAAGCTAGAAAATAACAAAAGCTGTGGCCTTGGGGTGAGACTCATGTCCATTATGGTATGGAGAGGCACAAGGGACTTCAAAGAAAAATTTATACAAAATACATCCTCTTAAAAACCGCTTTGTTTCTAAATCCCAGCCCTGAGTCTGGTGAGAGTTGAAGAACATCCCTGCTTTTTGTCTGAAGGTACTTTTGGAACTTGGAGACCACAGTGGTTTTCACCTCCCCATGGCTGCTCTGTCATCTGCACAGGCTTTGCCAGAGCACAAGAATTATGGAAATGGGATCAACCACAAAAAAAAGATAGACCAGGAACAGATTTATATTTTTATTTCTTTTGTTTCTTTTCTCCCCCACTACAAAGTAAACCAGAAAAATACATTGTGCTAGACAATACCAAACTAATAGTCTCCCTCTGAACAGAATGTTCTACTATTATTCTTATGTTAATAGTTATGGGAGATATAGAAAAAAAAAGTAGTAACAGAGTTGGAGATAAACAAGTCAACAGTTTTGTGAAGTTTTCCATAACTGAGGAGCATTTTAACAGATAC
This sequence comes from Chloebia gouldiae, assembly GCA_003676055.1. Lineage (NCBI taxonomy): Eukaryota > Metazoa > Chordata > Aves > Passeriformes > Passeridae > Chloebia > Chloebia gouldiae. Next base: position 1,612,567 of record QUSF01000023.1, on the reverse strand, counting down.
CAAGCAGGAGATGGTGAGAGCACCTTGCAAGCTGATATTTGCTTTTCTATTTAATTCTCAAAATCACAAACTAAGAGCTCCTAGATAAAGGAGCTGTGTTAAGAAAAGTGGCTGGGACAGCTGGCTGAAAAAGGAACAAATGCTGCTTGGAGCTCCACTTAGTGGGGGTGAGCACCAGAAAAGATCACTTTTCTTCCAGAAAATAGTGTTTGCCACAGTGTGAGAACAAGGCTGGGTTTGGGTGCAAAGACAGGAAATCAGTTTGAATATGGCCTTGCTGATAACATGTGTAAGGTTTACAGTTTCCTTTAAACCTCATAGGAAAGAATTTTGGGGTTTCTGAGCTTTATATTTGTATTCAGACAACTGCCCAGAGTTACAAAGTGGTTCAATAGCTGCTGTTATGGCTGCTACAAAATACAGTTTTAGCAATGATGACACCTACATTGTATTCAGTATTCTCTTGAGTGTCTTGGGCTCTATGTTATTTTCATTCTGCTTTAATCACGGAGCCTCAGAGAGGAATTGTTAGTCTAATGAGCTCTCTATCCTTGTATAGCCTGATTAATGCTGCCAGGGCAGCTTGTTTGTGTTACAGTAAAGATCTCCATGCTCTGATCTTTGCTGTGGTGCTTTTAGTGTTCCCTGGCTGGTGATAAAAAGGCCAACAGCTGAACAGCTGCATTCACTGCTGCTCCTCACTGCTGCTGCCCCTCCTTCAGGGATGCAGCAGCTCCTGGTGGTTCCTCAGCCATGGGGAGGCTGTGGTAGACACAGGCTGTGGATGCTGGAGATTCAGCATTACCACAGGAAACAATTTTCCTAATTTCTTCCTGATTTGCTTGCAGTGGTGGGTTCCTCTTATGTATCTTTTGATGTAACCATTACCAAGAGTAAAGAAACCAGATGTTGCTGGGTTTTGTTTTTTTTTTTTTGAGTTTTTTCTTTTTTTTTTCCTCATTTTTTTTTTCTCAGGGAATGGCAGTGAGAGTAAAGTCAGAGCTGCTCCCTGGTGGGAGCTCAGTGAGGACATTCCAGGCCCTGTCTTGGAAGCTGTACCTGCTCATTTTGCAGGAAGGTCCAGGTATAGGCCATGGCAACACCAAAGGGGTTTGAGCAAACCACCACAAAACAAGGAAAGACTTTGAAGCTTTTGTGTTTCTTTTGCTGTCTCAAATCTGTGTGCTTACGTGGTACAGCTGCTATGGGAAATTTCAGGAGAAGGATCGTGTCAGGCATCATTGGATCTGTTCTTTAGCTGGCTTTTTAGGGAATGCTCTGTCAACTGCCACACTTCCATCTCTGGGCACGTCAGGTGTTAAACTTGACAAAAAAGGGTAAGAATGTTTCCTGATGTATAATTATTACCCTGTCCTATTAAAAGTTTTAAAGATTTTTAAAAGTTTGCTATGCCTTCTGATGTTTACATATTTCTGCTGCAGTTCTCATGCACTGTTCATGTAAATAATGATTGTTTTGCATTCTTTTTTGTGGGAGGAGAGAATTGATGGACTGTTGGTTTGACCAGTGTCGTTGGACAGGTGGTAATTTCATCCTCCAATCTTTTAGAATTCTATATATTGTGAGGTCAGAAATAAAACTTCCTCTTTTTCTTCTTTTACATCTTGAGTGAGTACATGAGTTATTTCATGCCATAGTGTGACATATAATATAGATTTTGCCTTTTGATTCCTGTGGATGTAAAATAATTTCTTCACTGAAAAATCTTTCAATCCAGGTTTGTACTACATCCATGATTTCGGACCTTGTAGGATGCTCAAGGCAAAAACCTGCTCAGTGACCTTTGTGAATCTTTGTCATGGATTTGGAGGGTGGAAGTGTACAAAATTTCTTGTACCTATATTTTGATTTCTGTTTTAAAAAAAGTCCTCAAGAATATGGCAAATGTGTAAGCAAATCCCAGAATTTCCAAGATTAACTGCCCCATCCACTGCCTTTCAGGAGAAATACTTTGCCTCAGCAAGTGCTGCCAGTCAAGCATGTCTTGGTTTGAATTTAAATAGCTCTAAAACACTGAGCTCTACCTCTATTTTGTCTAATACAAATGTAGGAAGCTTTAAAGACTGGCCACTGGAGCAATCTCATTTTAATAAAATACCTTCAATTCTCTTTCTGCTGAGCACTGTCTGTTTCAGGATTGCAGCCCTGGGAATCTACTCAGCAAATCCTGAATGGAATAATGGCTGCATTCAAGCACTACCACAGCAATGCCAGCCCCTTTTCTGTTTGTTTGTTTGTTTGTTTGAGCTTTTTGGAGTAGGATTGAGATTTATTAGTGGTTTTTAGGCATTTCAAGCCATTCCTGTGTTAGATTTTCTCCCCATTTGGGGTCTAGGCTGCAGATCTGGTGCAGTAGCTCAATGTGGCCATGCTGCATCGCTGTTGTTATGAAATGTTCTCCTTTAATTTTTAAATACTGTCTATTGAAGATCTTTCTTCAGGAGCACACAGGTATTATAGTTCTGCCTAACTTCAGCTGAAGGTGTTGGAATTCTTGAAAAGATGGAGAGTTTAATCGGATTTTCCCTTTAAATTACTTGCCTAATTTGCCTTTAATTTGGTTCTACTCTGGAGATTTTATAGACCTGAGTGTTTTGTGTTTTCTGCCAGAATCTAAGGGGGTTTAATGAGTTTGTTTGGAATAGCTGTTTTGGAATCCATAATGGGAGTCTCAGAAGTATCTCAGACTTTGTACTTGGCACTATTTAGCACCCAAGAGTAGAAGACCATCACAACACCACATTCAGCTCCTTAAAAAACTAATTTTTCTGCTCCTTAACACCAAGATATACTGTAAATGGTGATTTTTTCCCCCTTCTGGATTCTCATGTATTTGTAAATCTGTTTTCTAAGTTTTTTTATATTTCAGGTTGTTCTAGAAATGGGAAAACAAACAAACAAATAGAAAAAAACCCAAAGTACTTGAAATGAAATTTACAGTGGAATGAAATGGAATTGTTTATAGTAACTTATGGATTTCTTTAAGGAGTAAAAGTGGAGAAGTTATCCCTTCATAAATAGATCTGTAGCTGTTTTTTTAGACTAAGCTAGGGAATGGCATTATATGTTACTGTTATTCTTGTTAGACCAGCTTTTTAATCATTGCAAATTCCTTGCACTGAAAAATTTTGCCTTTTTAAAATATATTTATTGGGATGTAACATAATTTCAAGGCTTTATGAGAAAGGAAATTCTGGCTGGATAGAGACAGTTTTTCTTGATAACATGAAGCATTCATGGGGAGAAGAATTGATGGAAAACACAAGGGATTTTTGTTGAGTTTTCCATTTGTGGTTTTTTATTTTCCTCTTTAACCTCAAAAGTGTAAAGACCTTGCATCAATGGAAAATAGTGAGTAGGAAAGTGGAGGTAGTGCAGCTCATCCAGGTTTTTTCTTGCAATTGCTCCTCTGTCTTCCAGCAGCATCAACACCACTCAACATCACTGAGTAAAACTGATCAGCAGCTTTTCTCTACCACAAAACACAAAACCAGAACATTTATGATCTTCCCCACTACCTCCCCCTTCATTTGGCAGCATCTCCTGGTCACTTACACTTAAATACCTATAGCAAGAATAATATAATAATATTAATAAAGAGAGCTGTTAGTAGTTACTTGCTTACTTATAGATATTCGTGCTGCTTTTTGCTGGATGTTGACTTTTTTGCTGTTCTCTACCAATACATTTTATAGAATTTTTGATTGGGATAGAATGAAACTAACAATTCAAATATTTGATTTTGTTTTCTTGCTCCACTTTCTAACACATTGCTCCTTAAAGTGTTCTTCTTCCAAGATTAAAAAAAGTCAGACGGAGTGATTTATTTGTCCTAGTTGTATCTTTTTTTTTAAGCAATAGGAAGAGAAAAGCTGGGAATCCCAACCTTCCTGTTCTTGATGTTAAGAGAATGATTTACCTTGCAACAGCAGGAGGATCTGACCCCAAGATTCCCTTGCTTTAGGGAATCAAAATTTAACAGACCATGACAAAAACTGTTTAAGGCCCAAAACTGGCTCTTGGTACTGAGGGGGATTTGTGAGCCTGATAATATGATTCCTTATGAGCTCCTGGTCTGTTCCTTTGACTTATTTTCTGTTTCCATAATCCTGAAGTTTCTTTCTGTTTTGCTTAAACTGACTCCCAAAGTTGTCTTCTCCTGTCTCTTTAAACAGTTATTCAGAGCAGAAGGAAAGTTGCAGGGTCTTTTTAGATATTTTTGAAAATGTCATTAAATAATTTATTGTTCAGTTGTGATAATACTTCAAGGGAAAAGAGACCTTGGTGTTACTCAAGAATTTCATGGATGTGTGCCTTAATTGTAGCAGAATGAGTGAAATGATACTATAACATGCAAAATAACATGTGTTATTTGCACATAAAATATCTTGGTTCTGAGTGTGTAATTTTTCCACAGTTTGTGGTGAACTCAGGGTATAAAGCTGTGGGTTGCCTGGAAAATGATGATACCTCAAAGGTCTCCTTTGTTTTCCATTCCTTGGTATTGCCAAGCCATCCCTCCCCTTCCCTTCACACAAAATTTTGCCTCCCAATAAAACCAGGTGTAGCAGGAGCAGTTCCCAAGGCAGTCACATCCTTCATATCTCAGAGGGCGGGAGGGGGAAGAGCCCCTTCCCCATCCCTTGGAGGATGGCCAGTGGAAAAGCTCACAGAGCAGGGTGATCTATTTCTGAACATTGAAATGCTGCTGCTTCAGTCCCACTGGAGATATTTGATGAGAAATTCTCTCCCCCTCCTCCTCTGCAAGGATTGCCCCTTCTTGGGAGAGGGATGCTGTGGCTGATGACTCCATGGAGCAGTAGGAGTCATGCTGAATGCTCCATGACAAATAAGGCTTTTACACTCTCCAGCACAGCTATGATATTTATTTCTGCACCACGTGTGGTGAGCTGGTTTGGAATTCTGCTGGAATCATCCCCACTGCTGCTGCTGCTGAGGCCAAAATCGTGTTTCATCTTCTACAGCCACCACGATTCCATGGTCAGCCTGCAGGTATCAGGAACACCTGACAAAGCAAACTCTGCTGGTAAAGCCTGAGCTATCAGTGAAGAGCAGTCAGCAAGGAAAGAAAGGTGCTGCCTAAAAAGGGACTACAATGTGCTGCTCACAGGAAGGCAGAAAGAGCCTTTATTGAATGCAAGTTCAAGTTAACAACGCTGTGTTGAAAGCAGCTGTCAGGTGTATAGAAAATACAGTCAGGCAGACATCACTCACACTTCCTTAATGCATAACCTATGGAAAAGCTCATGGGGGAAGAACAGAATAACTAATTGACAGCTCAGGGGCTGGGATATTTTGTTTTGCTGCAGTTTCTCAGGATCTGTGATAGAATTTCTGTTAGAAGTTAACGCAGGGTATTTTGTTCTTCAGTTATTATCAATTAGGCAGATTTGTATGAATCTTTAACATCTGAATTGGGTTTGTATCTTAGGTTGCAATGACACTTGCTCACTTGTTGAAAGAGTTACATAAATTCAGTGAGCTTGTGTGTTTTTTACTCCCCAAATTAACACCCACAGCAGCATTGTTGGGAGATAAATATCTTCCAGCCTTATCAGAGGTCCTGGTTCTGCCATTCAACTAGGGCAGAGAAAAAGCTTCTCTTTGTTAAAAACAAACAGACACAGGTTTTTCAGAGCTTCATGTGCTCTCAAGCGCGTGCAGCTCTCAAAGGTAGACAAGTAATTACGGTGGGTAAATACATGGATGATCCATCAGGTGTGCAAACACACACCTGAACCTGCTGCTGAGGGGAGCACCTGCACAAGTGCTCCGGTGCTACTGGCAGGTATTAGGATCTTATCAGGTGGCTCAAGTGTTTCCAGAGAGTGCCAGAGGAGCTGTGATTTGTGCAGAGGCTGGGGGCTGGTGGCTGTCACGTTTTGCAGCTGGCAATCAGAGCACAGAACAGGACTCCCTGCTGCTCTCAGAGGTGGCTGGGTCACAGTCCTGGAGCAGCCAGGTGAGCTGTGACTGCCAGTCTTTCCGGCCTCAGATTTGTGGGAACATCACAAAATCCTCGCTCGAAATTTGTTAAATGTTTGATAAGCACTGGGGGAAAGTTTCAGGCTGATCTTTCATTGTTAATATTTATTATAAAGGAGAGAGTTGCAGGCACACTCTACATTTTGTAGCATCTCTACTGAATAATTTTTTTTCTGCAAATTTATATGAGGTCACATAACTAATGGCAGGACTTAGAGTAACCAGTGTAAACTTAGAAAATTGTACTTCTGAAAGTCTTGGCAGAAGAGATTTCAAAGGAATCCAAGCACAGAAAGATGGAAAATTATATCAGAAACTTACTGTGAATAATGATATTCATAATTAAGTGATTTATATACTTTTTTAGAAGTGTGCTCCACTATTGGGAGTTGCGCCTACAATTTCCAACGAAGTTTTAAATACCATGGCTTAAAATAATACTTTTTTAATATTGAAAAGGTCTTTTCAAAAAGACTGCTCTGCCAAATAAACAGGGAACAGCCAATGACCTGAACAGCACATATTAATAACCTATTCCTTCAATGTTCTCTCACCAGAAGCTGATGATGTGCAATGAAATGTCCAGTGTAGGTGTGATGTATTGTCAAGTTGGGATGGCTGCTGACAACCCTGTGTTTTCATTTTTAAATTGCTTTTTTTTTATTTTTAAGCAAACACCTTCATGTGAAGGTAGTCCATCTGTAGAGTTGTGAGCACATGGTGATGGAAAAATGTGTGTATGGAGGTAGGACTGGAAGTTCTTCAGCAGCAGCCACTTGTTTTGAACGAACAAACCTTAGTAATGAGAGAGAAATTCCAATTTCACCAATTCCCTGGGTTCATCCAAGGGAAATCCACCTCTGATGTTGCAATCTGAGTCCCCAAAGCTAGTGAGTGACACTGAAATCTGATTGGGACGGTTCAGTGTGGGCTCTGCACCAAAGGTGAGGCACTACACCTGGATCTAACCCTTTGCAGATGTTCCTGTGGACCTGGCTACCATTTTTGGGATGTTCCCTTGGCCAGTTCAAACAGGACTCTCCCTGTGACGCTGCAGAGAGAGGCACAATTTAGGAACAGCCCATCAGGCCCCATTGATCCAAAGGTGAAACTGCAAAGCCAAATGTGACAAATTCTGATTTTGAGTTCCTCCAGTTTTGTTGCTAAAGATTTCGGTATCGCATCAAGCTCTGAAATCAGTAGAGCTGCAGTGCCCCTCATGTTTTAGGGAATCCAGTAGCTGTTAGCAATCAGAAATGTCTAAAAAGACAATGTAACTTTTTAGGGAATCCAGTAGCTGAACTATTTAGTGATTAAATTTGTTAACAACCAGAAGAATGTACCTAAATATCAGCATTAGTAAAATAACAATTTGTTTTCTTTACCTGTCAGCCTAAGTTGTATTACAGAGTTGGCTTTTACAGTGCTGTTGTTTCTATTATGGATGTCAGATTTAAAGGCTAAGGAGCTGCTTTGTCTCGTAACATTCAGCTTTGTTGCTTTTTCTGCACTCATCAATACTTATTCTTCATCTTTTACCCTGCTGTAGCCTCACAGTGCTCTAAGGGGCAATTACACAAACTGAACCTGCTCTTGGAAAAAAATCTTCATCCAATAAAAATTTTCAAATTTTGTAAAACAACCAACCAAACAGACAAAACCAAAACAAAAACAAAACAAAAAAAAAAAACCAAACCCAAAAACCAACCAAACCAAAAGCAAATTACTTTCTTTTAGATCTGGACAAGAATTCAAAGCTGTGAAACAAGAAGGGAAAAATGTTGTAGTAGAGACATTACTGTAAAGACAGCAAAGCATTCTAATGACAAAACATTTAGTTTACAAATTTACTAGACTCTGAACAGTGAGTCTATGAAACAAGTTTATAAAATGATAAGTTTACAGAAGCTCAATTTAGAACTCCTAAGAGCTTTTTGACATGAATTGGAGGGAAGAGGAGAGTGAAATGAATGCAAGCAATCAAAAAAAGAGGAAAACAAAGCATTCTTTTATTCTAAATTTTCAAAGTAAACATAATATGATTTTGTAAAATGTTTGTATTCTGAAAGTTAAAGAAAATAAGATTCTTTAGTCTGTTTTGGTTTTTTTTTCCCTCAGTTGTAGTACAGGGCAGGTAAGGAAACATTGCTTTAACGGTGTTAGAGAAACATGAAGATTTTCTTTACCTTGTTAAACCTGAGACCTAAATGCATTGATGCAGAAAAATCAATTCATTTAGTGAAAAAAAAATATTATTTACTACTAGCTAGATTCTTTATTTCTGATGGAAACAATTTGTTTTCCCCAATAAATGCCAGGAGCCGTCAGTGTATTTGGAATGGAGTTTATTCAAGGGCTGAAATGAACAGAGCTCTCAAATGAGAGAATTGAGAGGTGGGAGAAAAACAAATAATTTTAATGCCATTCAGAAGGGGCCCTGACTAATCAGATTGTTGTTCATGGCTTCTTGCTGTTTAGAGGACAGAATAGCATAATTTAGTGAAATATTTGCACTACAATGCTTGAAAATTTGGGGAAATGGAATTTGGATTAAGCCAGGATTATTTTTGATCTTATCCCTTTCTGCTATTTTTTTTTTGGTGGTTCTGAGCAGTGCTGATGTACGTGCATAAAGAAAATGGCTTATTTTCTTTGAAGTGTCAATAACATTGTCAGGCATTTATCTAAGTAAACACACAGCAGAATGATTAAGTCAGGGTGAAGCTGAATGCATGAGACACAAATTAATTTTAGCATTGTTTATAATCTGTACACTACACAAAATCCAGAGTGCTTAGCACAGGGGGAAAGCACTGAGCTCTGTAAGAAATGTCAAAATGAGACATGGGAAATGAGTTGTTACTAAGGAGTTTTGGAAAAAAAACTCTGATTTGGCTTGGTGAAATCCTTACCAAAGATATTTCCTAGCACCAAGATAATGGGGGCAATTAGAGGAATGGCACTCCCAGTGCTGATGAATCCATATCCCAGTGTGGCAGGGGGGAAATGTCATCTGCTGTGGGTGTGTCATGCAGTGCCACTGAAATATCTCCTCTTGCTCCAGCACCTCTGGGCACTGCTAATATATCATTGTGAAAATGAAGGGAGGTGAGAAAAAAACATATTTTTGTGAAGATTGCTCTGTCATAGAATCATAGAATCACAGTCTGGCTTGGGCTGGAAGGGACCTGAAAGGTTTTGTTCCACCCCTGCCATGGGCAGGGACATCTCCCCCTACCCCAGGGTGCCCCAAGCCCTGTCCAGCCTGGCCTTGGACACTTCCAGGGATCCAGGGGCAGCCACAGCTTCTCTGGGCACCCAGTGCTGTGGTGTCCCCACCCTGTGAGTGAAGAATGTCTGTACAGTAACATCTCAACCACAATATTTCCAGTTGCAGCTTAATCAGAACACTCTGAGATCAGTGCAAAGCCCCTTTGTCACCAGGATCTGAGCTTGAGCCAGTTCTGTCAGTGGGTACAAATGTATAGCAGGCAGGAATGAGTGTCCCCTTCATGTGAGAAGGTAAAAGCAGAAATATTCCAGTGAACAGATGAAGCCAGACAAAGAACTCCATGTCCCAAATCTCTCTGAAGCAAAAAAAAGTCATCAAAAAAGCCAGGCTGTATTTATGGCATCAGACAGGTTTCCTAGAAAGGACATGAAGAAGCCACTAAACATTAAACTCTACTTAAAAACCCTCTTACAATCTTAACTCATTAAAATTGAAATAATTTTCTGTTTTATTGAATAACTTACTGAGGTTATATTAAAGTTCAGCACATGCTGTGTGTTAAAGATCTGAGTTGTGTTTGTACACAGGATGGGTACTGGTAGTTTGATATTGCTCATTATTAAAAAAAAGAAAATCTCTCCATAAAAATGTAATGTAGGGATCCAGTTTCAGTTTTATGTTTACACCATTTATTTAAAAACAGCAAAAACAATTTACAAAAATAGAGGAGAAAAGTTAAATCACTTCTTCAAGGAGGCATCATCCTATATTTATAGTTTGGTAAACATAACATTAATCAGCTGGAAAATGTTCAGCAAAATATAAAACCGTTCTGGGCTCTGGCTCAGAGAAATATATGTAGAAAAATATATCTAGCTTCTCTACTTCAAAAGGGAGTGCATAGTTGCAGAACCTCCGGGAAAATCAATTTTCTGCAGCATAAGTGACTTGTACAAAATTTTGCAGTGCCCCATCTAGATTTTTTTTTTAATTTAACTGATTTACTTCTCTTCCTCTAACAAGTATCCAGGCTGCAAAAGCATTCTGGTTACTCCTTCAAGTACTGTTGAAATGGTATTGAAACATTTGTTGGGAAATAAAAAATAAAATCTTGATGCCATTGTAAGAAATCACACGAGGTGCACATTTCTTCCTTCAGAGGTTTTGCTTTCAGAGGTCTTGGCTCAAGCCTGCTTTCCACCAAAAACTGGGAGCAGAACTTGAAATCCTTCACTTTGATGGTGGTCCCAATGAAGTGGCTCACTGGGTAATTCCTTACTTTGTGCAAAGGGGTGACCAATTCCCAAATTTGCTACTCTTTGTACCAAAATGGGATAATCAGATCAAATCTCCATTGGAGGCAACACACAGAACCTTCTTCACTGTGTTTGTTCTGCTGAGAGCAGTGTGTCCCCAGTAGAGATTTTGTGATTTTTTAAGAATCATCCCTAGAGAATAATCATGCTGTGTTCCCTCTTTGATGTGCTGCCCGGGGACTTCAAAGAAAAACTTATACAAAATTCATCCTCTTAAAAATTGCTTTGTTTCCAAATCCCAGCTACAATTATTAATGTAATGCAAGTTGACTTTTTAGATTACATTTGATTTAATTTTAGATTATGTTGTTATTTCTTTGACTGCATTTCGTCTGTACCGATATAAAGGTGCATTTCTTAGGTAAACTTCACTCCTGAAATGAGCAGGCTGAGTGTTGCACATAATCTATCCTCATTTCACATGATGAGACTTTCAAATTCGGATCTTTTCGACTCAGTGCCTCCTCCATCACTGCTGGAGCTTAGTGTTTTGAGGGGAGAGGGATGTATTACAGTAACTGATGGGGCTTTACTGGCTTGCAAACACTCTTCAACCTTGTGAAGCAAGATCAGGCTCTCTCATGTAAAATGCATTGCTGCTAACACTGGGAGATTCAATTATAACCATCCTCTTCCAAGGTTTATCTCCTGAAAAGTGATGGGAAGAAGTAAACTGTCGAAAGTTTGAGAGGATGGTGAGTAACCACTTTGAAACTTGGAGTATTTTCTGCCGCTCAGCTTGTTCTGCTTGTCCCTCCTGATCTGTGTGTAACCTCAGGCCATTTGTCTGTTGTCAGGAGAGGCACTGGGTACAAAGCCAAATTTTAGTAGCAAAGGTGCAAATAAAAATCCCCAGCACAGGTAGCTTTGGGGATTTTGAGATGAAAATGGGATGTTCTGCAGTAATGCTAACACCGAGGTGAATCACTTTTGACATGGCTTTGAAACTGAAGAATGAGAACCCCTCAGCCTCGTCTGACCCTAGGGGAGCTCTGGTTTTGTTTTGATACTGAACTCTCTCAAAGTCCCTGTTTCCCACCTCTTATTTCCAAGCAGAGGTTTGTAGGGGCAGCATGAGGCCTTCCCCCAGGTGCTGGGGAAGGTGGGGGCTCCTGGCTGGAATTGGCCTGTTGGGATGCCAGTGTAGTAAAAAATGGGGCAGAGCCCAGCTCAGGGAAGAGATGATGATGTCTGGCTCCAGATCAGAAGGCTGAAGGATTTATTAAAAGCTTTATTAAGCTTTATTAAAACTATACTATATTACATTAATATGCTAATTAAAGAGATACTACACTATTCTACATACTTACTTCTTACTCACCTAACTAACTCAAACTGGTGACTCTGCTGAGAGCCCGAGCCACAGCTGGATCCTTTGGTCACTGACCCCAAACAACTTCACCAGAATCCAACCCAGCATCACTGCAGGTAAACAACCTCCACACCACATCCCACATGGGCAAAACAAAGGAGCAGAGATAAAGATTGTTTCCTCTTCCTCTCTCTGTGCTTCTCCTGAGAGACAGAACGATGTCTGTCTGTCCAGAGAATGTGAGTGGCACAAGCCAGGATGTTTTAGCTAAAGTGATTAACAGCTCCCTGGCACAGCTCTCCCTCCTGGGTGGAAGGAATCCACCACTGAGCCAAGGTGTGCCTCTCCTGCTGGGAAGGGCTGCTCTTTGCCATTCCTTTCCCTTTCTTTTGGGCTCTTGGGGTGAGATCTGCTGTGCTTCCCCCTCGAGTGCTGGCTACACACTTTATGGATGGCTTGAGCAGCAACCAGCTGGGATTGTCAGCAAGAGCCCTCCTGACTCAGGCACCCTTAGAAACAGCAGAAAACACAGAGGCAGTTAATGTCAAAAACCTCCTCTGTCGGTCTTATGTATTTTTGTAATGGTTTGGCACTGAAAATGACTGAAATAATGCCACTGAAATGTCCATTGAAGCAATATATAGCTGTGTCTACACTAGAGCTTTTGTCAGTATGGAAATGTCAGAAAACATTATATTCAGAGCACAAATTGCAAGTATAGAAATGACAAAGTAAATTTTAAACAGTCTGCTCAAGTGTAATACTTGAAACATATTCCAAATTGGCAAGTTGGAACCAATCATGGAGCAGAACCAAAGCTCCAAAAACCTGACAGAGCCAATGTTGAAATCAGAATAATTGCAACTCCATTTTCACAGTAATTTAAATGGCAGAAGCATTGGCAGAAATTCATGAATAATTTACATATAAGAATTTAGCAATCTGTGGTGAATAGAAAAATAAACGGCAAATCCAATAAATAAATGATTGTTGTGAATTATTTGCTCTGCTCTGATGTTTGCTAGGAAGTGTCTTTTTTTTTTTTGAGATTTCATAAAGTGGTGGATTTAAACTCCTGCTCCTCAGGTAAATGCAGTTTTAAAGCAATAGCAGAAAAGTACATATCTACCAGGGGAAAAAATAACAAACCACAAGCAAAACAATAAGAATGTGCACATGAGGTTGTTTTATGAAGGATACATATAAAAAGGACTTATTTGCCATGCAGCAGCTGCAATTGCAAAACCTGTAGCCTTAATGAGAAATGTTAGATGATATAATGATGAGTTATACACTGCAACTGTTTTTAATTAACTATGTACAAAGTTTTAAGATTTATAGAGGAGGTAAAATCTGAAAAGAGAAATTCCTAATTCCTTTCTGTGCCTGTGGGAATGTGATATTATTTTAATAAACAAGAAATTAATTTACACAGCACAAGCATTTGTTTCCACATAGAATGGATATTGAATCTGTAAAAAAAAAAATGTTACAATAGGTAGTTAAAATAGAAAAATTGTTTATCTGGTTTGCTTTGACTTTGCTTGAAATAAGATAAAGAGCACTAAATACTTTTGCTGGTTGGAAGGTGATTTTTTTTTAATAAGCTCTGATTATTCTGTAGATCTTTTTTTTTTTCCATAATGACATTCTGTTTCTGACATAAATCTTGAGCAATGTTACACATCAGTTTATTGGAATAATGCCTCATCATTCACCTCGTGCATGTGTGAGAACAATTGCTTTTTTGCACAGGCATTTTTTTAAATTTGGAAGTCTGTGGGACTTTTTTTGGTGTTTCTTCCCCCCCCCCCCATTGCTTAAATTAAAAATATTTTTTAAAAATCTCATAATATTAACATTTATTTTTGTTGGACCTAGAATAAAAAATCCTGCTTGGAATAACTGGTGAAGGCAGAATTAAAACAATCCCACATGATCCTTTTATCAAAGTCTAGTGCTGGTGTTCTGTTTCTCCACCAGCTCAGAAATTGGGACACTCATTTGGGGTGCAGCTTTTTCTGTCATGTAGAATCAAACCCTCTCAGCACTAATGAACTCTCCAGCTGTCCTGTGGCCTAAGAATTACAGAACTTGCTCAAATGACCGGTAACACTTCCCTTTGGAATGTGTGCATTTCCTTTCCATTTGTCTCTTATCCATAATCATGTAACTTTTTGCAGATTCTAATTTTTGGTTCTTGATTTTTCCTGCTGATGCTATTCCATGTTGTGTCACTTGTGCTACCTGACACCTGCCTGTACAGGTGTCTGCCTGTTTAGGAGGCTGGTCCATGTTTATAAACACTGCCTAGCTGGGAATGGGAATAGAGATCTGGTATTTGAATCTTCTTTGGTGGATTTTTTTCCCTAATAACAATTAAATGCACAAATTAGTGTTTCAAAATATTGTCCACATTCAGCATGTGCATGCTCGTGTTGGTACTACTGAACTTGAAACTTCCTTATTTAATCCAAAATATCAATTTGATCATCCCTGTCTAACACTTTCAATGCTTTATACGTGTGCTTGCCCTTGAGATGGACTTCCTCAGGTAGCTTCCGTGGCTGTTCCTGCTCCCTGTAGGTCACAGGATGAATTTGGAACAAATGAATTTTTCAATACTTGTAGCCAAATCCCATTTCAGTGGAAATAAAAACCTGATGGCTTCTGTAGATGGAGACAATGAAATTAATTTAACATGCTTGGCCTATGAAAAGCTTTTCTGTTCCCGAGAGTGGCAGTTTTTGTGACACTGTCTATTGTCAACTGGTGCTCTCGGGTGGTAGTTAGCTTTCTGAGAATATTTTGTGTGTGCTGATTGCCTGTTCTGGCACTTCCAGGTTCCTTCCCAGGCAAGTCTTGATGCTTACATCCAAATGATGTTTTTCTGGATTATATGAACCTTCACCCTGTGTGAAGATTCCAACTTTTTAATAGGGAAGCAGTGCCCTGCAGAGCTCTGGGCAGTGGAGCTCCCTGCACAGGAGAGAGCAATCCTGAGCTGTGGAGTAATTCCTTCACAGAAATGGTTGTAAAGCATTGGAACAGGCTGCTCAGGGAAGTGGTGGAATCACTATCTCTGGGAAAAAAATCCTGTGGATGTGTCACTGAGGACATGGTTTAATGATGAACATGGAGGTACTGAGCTGGAAGTTGGACTTGATCTCAAAGGTCATTTCCAACCTTCACTATTCCATGGTTCCGTGGACGTGCCTGTTGTGTGACCTCCAACGAGCAATTTATCTGGAGTTCCCAACATGTTAACACAGATAAAAGTTGCTTTATTCTCCATGGCTAAAAAGGAAGGTGTTCTAGGCACTTCAGAAGGAAAAGGGGGAGAAATGCCAAGTCTCTTCCTGGAACAGCAAGTGAATGCAGTAGTAAAATACTGTTTACTCCTTTGGTGGTTTGGAAAGCTGGAGGAGGAATGAATAATTGGAAAACAAGTCTGGAAAAGCAGCTAAGTTGAGCAGCACAACTCATTGCCAGCTCCTGTATGGGAATGTTGTAGGGAAAGGTTGTGTCAGCAGGAGAGGGGGTGGGAGGCAGGCATGGGAATCACAGTAAGAGAAACACTTCCCCAAGAGTTTCACATCCCAAACAAGCACGTTCCTCCTTGTGCTTGTTTGGCATGTGAGATGATCCCGAGATGTGAGTCAGGAGGAGGAGCCCAGAGACTGAGTGTACAAACTGGGGAGGATTGGTCTGCAAAGGCAGGAGCAGATGTGGGGGGATGTAAAGACTCTATATTTTATTTCTTTATTGCTTGTTGTGGTTGGCCAGGTAATCTATTTGCACTAAGCCAGGGCTGCTGGGCTCCAACTCCTCCTGCAAGGAAATGTTCTCATCTATTGGCGTTGTTATCTGACATAACAGTTCCATGTCTAGGAAATGGATAGAAGAATGTTGTTTTTGCCAGTTCAGGATCCATTTCTCTGTCTGCAATTTACTCTTCTGTGAAAGCTTCCCTGATGTAGAATATTCCCAATCCAGACTTGTCTCTGGCAGAACTTCAAAGGATTAATGGACATCTTTCAGGGCTGTAATGAAATCTGGTTTTGTTCAGCTTTGGAAGGAAATTGTAATGAAGAGTTTTGCGAAATAAAAGGGCTTGGAGATGATAATCAGGGATTGCTTTCCAAAAATAACATAAGATGGACAAAGTAAAATGAAGTATGGTGGCAACACTGCACCTCTATCACTCTACATTGCAGTACAATAGCAGCCATTGCCTGTGCAATAATGAGTCTCATCAGTTTCCAGACAGCAGGCTTTGTAATAACAGAGTATTTATGTAAAACACTGAGGGGAAAGAGGACGGAGGGAGGGAAGGAAGGTTGTCTATCAGACTGAATACACAAAGCATTTGGTGCTTCACAACTAATTTTATTTTTAGCTAATATTCATTGATTTAAGTTCTAGTCTATTATTAAGTGAATCTGGTGAATAATTACATCCATCACTTTGAAATGTTTAAGACAAGCGTGGAGTTGTAAAACCAGTCTTTTGTATTGGAATCATCCCCAAAACTATGTTGTGGGAACCATGTTGACATTACAGTTTGATCATGTTCTGAGGGATCTCAGCACGTTCCCAGAATTGCTCCTGTACATTGTATTTACAGGCATTAACCAGTCAGTCTCGATTTCTTCAGAGCCATGACAAAGTGTAGGGCATCTCTGTATCTCTCATTTTCTTGGCTTCTGTCAGTGTTTGAGCGTGACCCATCTGTGAGTGAATGGCAACTGTTTATTCCAGAATAAAACATGTGCTGAAATGCAAACAAGCAGCCTACAGAAGCACTGAGCTAAGTTTAATTAGCTGTAGAGCTCATTTCAACTTTAAACTCCCAAGTTAGCTTGCTAGGCAGCAGAGTTTATAATGCATCTCTTGCTAGATGCCTGCTAGACAGGAGAGCTGATGATATTATATTTGTTGCTAGGTGATGAATTCTGATAACCTTCCTGTTCCTACATTTATAAATGTCTAATACACTCTCTGCTATAGCATAATTACTTATTTATGCCTCAGTTCCTGGGTGGAACTACTACAAAGTTGCTAAGCAGCCATGTGTATAAATATATAACATGGTGTCACTTGAAAACTTTTGGCAACTCACATTTACCAGATGAATTCTCTGTTTGTCACGATTGTAGCCATTAACAAAGTGGAACACAAATGAGGGATATCAGTGTACACAAGGACAGAGCTTTATTTGTCACAAGAGACTAATGCTCTGCGAGGAGATGTGAGCTGGAAAAAATGCACAGATTTAGTCGTTTGGGGTTTTTTGCATTCTTTTCTTTTTTTTTAATGGCTTTATAACCAGAAGCAAAGATTGACTGATTATTATCTCACCTCTTTAAACTTCATAAGCATTATAATCATTATAGTTATTCTAATGTGAAGGAAAAGAGGCACTTATTTAAACAGATGTGCTGAAGTTTCTGCATTCTAATGCTGCAAAGTGAGGTGAGAGTGTAGGAAATCTGTATGAGTAATTCTCAGGGCAGCCATCAGAGCATTTGTCATTAGTGGGACCTACACCAAGCCTAAGGAGAAATGAGAGAAGATGAGAAATTGAGTTTTTTTTCCTTTATTTGACTTTGACACAAGTTTAGTTGAGTTGACAGCTATGTCAGCGGCTGGAATTCATGTAACTTTAGGGATAACTGTAATTTATTAAATCTAAGAGAGTGCCTGGTAATAAAATTCTCAGATGGCTTTTCACTGCACTCTTTTGTTGACTGTGGAGTTTAATACGAGACACAATTTTATTCACCAGTCACAACTTTCTGTGGAAACTCTCAGTTGTGGGCCTGATCCATGTTCCAGAAAGGCTTGGAATCAAGCACTGCCTTGATCCCAGTCTCAGCTGCTGATTCCAGAGGTGCAAACTTGAGTCTGGCAGCGTTTTCTACATGGTGCCAGATGTGGGACATCCACCTGTGACAACCAGCCAGCAGCAAATGGCCCAAAGAAGCAGAGCTTATATCTGAAATATAGATTGTGTGAAGCAATTGACACAACTTGGCATTGTCATTTGCTTCATGTGCAGTACTTGTTTAAACATGGAGCAATTCCACCCATTTCAGCAGCAAATGTGAATAACAACATCACCCTGATCATCAAATAATTACTATTGAGCTGTTTGTGTTTTCTCTCTCTTTTTTTCCCCCCCATTGTTCCTTAGTTATTAAAAAAGGCACAAACCAGTAGCCTGATGTTCTTCCCTTGGTTTTATCTATGTAAACAAATTTAAGGTTATTTATAAACGATCCTCACTGACAGAACGTACTTTCCCTCAGGTCAGTTCTTTTGTGGAAGATACCAAAGCCTGTCTTTCTTTAAAGTATAAAAGCCTGTTTTTGATGTGAAAAGAAACTGTTCTGGGAATGACTGTGCAGAGCAAGATTACATGGTGCAATTTTAATTACATTGTTCTCAGCAGTGCTACTTGTCTAATCTTAGTGTGAGAGTCAAAATTCCAACCAAGGTTATTTGGTTCTGTAACTGTTAGTCAAGCACTGATATTGTTTGAAAGAGATGACAATAAGTTCAACAAGTTTAAAATCCACCACAGTTCTGCGAAGTGGCTTTCCTTGTGATTTTCAAAAATGTTGTATTTTAGCGGGTTGATTTTTGTGTGGCTTCTAGAATTATCTGTGTGTTGGAATTAGATAGTTACTTGACTAAAACAAAAGCTTAATTACCAACTCAGTTTTCAAAACTAAATGCAGTTTAGATTCTGAAGGCCTTCTGAAAATTATTAGTAAACTGTGTCCAAGGGCTTAAGTTTATGAACCTGATTTTTAGACTGAGGGCTGAAAAGGAGTGCAGGTCAGGTTTATCAGATTTGTCAGATTTATCTGATAAAACTGGCACATTTTTTCAGATCAGTCTGGAGAAACCAGCTTTCCACAGGTGACTCTTAAAAAAAGTTTGAGGGAACTCCCTTGAGAGAACTTGGTAAAACCACCAAGAGGAATAGTTATTCCTCTGTCAGGTTCATTGATGGAGAAGATGAGAAATCAAAATATTTCCCCTGGAACTGGGAGGGCCTTTGCTTCACTTTTTCATTGGGAAAGCTGAACAATCTGCAGAATAAATGATTTGAGCAGATTTTCAGGCATGGCATTACTCATTCAGCAGCTGGGAAAATAGGCCAGCAACCTACAGTATCCATTTTGAAAGGAAAATATTGCACAGTGGATCTGTTACTCACTCTCATTTCCTTTTATGTGTTGTAAATGATGTGTCATCCTCTATTTCTGAAACAAACTCCTACCACTGAGTGCTGTTTGGAAATTATTTCACAGGGCATAAGTTGAAGGCTTTATTCCTGGGGACGTCTTTTAAGGAAACATTATTGTACTTGTATAATTTCATAATTATTATCACTCCAGAAGAAGGGCAGCTGTATGTAGATATTGATGTATTTGGGGTTTTTAACATTTCCTAGCATGCACTGCCCAGTGGTTGGGTTCTGTTGGAGTGCTGAGGAGAGGAAGCAGTGAGCTGAGTTACAGATGAGTTGTCATTCTGCACAGAAGGTGAAACCAAGACCCAAGACTGAGGAGGTGGAGGCAATATTGCCTCGCACAGCAACTGTGGGCAATGTGCAAAAAAGCACTTTGTAGCGATGCCTTATTTAATGAAAAGCTCCTGACCTTTGACTTCTTGTCTCCAAGATACTGCCACAGCAGGAGAGATATCTCAAGCAATATTTTTTTCTTCCATCTCTGATAAAAGCAAGTGTATAAGGCTACGAGTAGCTCCCATGGATTTGGTATAGAACAAAAGATATTTTTTACAATAGTAATTTCTTCTACCAGCCTCAAATCACTGAATTATTTGAACTTGCCACTGGAGGAGCAGACAATGTTTCCATTCCATTTCCAGTGAGGATCCATTTTCACTTCTATTTTTTATTCACCTTTCTTACTAATGGCCCAACCTCAGGCAAATGGAAATGTGTGTGTAACTCAGTGAATCTTCTGTTCATCCAATAGAATATGTTTTCTTACATTAACTTGACACTCATCAAAAAATAGGTGAGTGCTGACAGAACCTCATGCCTTTAAAAATTTTTTTAAAAATTGATAAAGTTTTGAGAGATCACATTAAGAAATGACAGATCACTGTAATTATAACAAACTGACCTTGAAGATAAACAGTTTTAATTGTCAGCTTAAGGGAAAATATCCTCATGACTTTTGACTAATTGTCTGGTTAATGAAAAATCTTTACTAAATAATTTGTGGCTTTGGAGGCATTTGAAACATATACTGGTGTAAATAAGGTACCTGCTGGGCTGCTTTCATTATAGGTGTTTCCTGTGAGTGATTGCTTGTTGTAACTTTTTGACTTGTGCTGGCAGCCTTTTTTAAAACTCCTGGGACACCATGTTTTTGTTGGTTTTTTTTTTTTCTTTTTCCCTGAATTCAGTCTCTACTGATTAGTTTTCAATAAATTACGCACATCAAGAAATTTGGATTCGTTAGCACTTAGGGTGACTGCTCAAAGATCAGCTGCGTACCTGTGCAGAAGACAAGGAAATTCATGGTCAGCAGCACACTGCCTCTCCAAGCTTTATTCAGGCAGCATTCAAAGGAAATAATCCATTATATCCCACTGGGAATCCTTGTACAAACTCAGACTTCTGTCCAATCTCCCTCCTCTACAGACACAATTCATTTCATATTGACAAACTTCTCACAGCAATCTGCAGAGCCACGAACAGACTGAATGCATCTGAATGTCTTTGATTCTGTCTGCTTGTGTCCCAAGCCCAGCCAGTGAAGACTTTGTAGGAATCTAAAGTTTATTTCATCTTATGTTCTCCTGGGAATCTTAGCAGAATGTTGTGTAAATCTGCTAAAATGGAAAATATTGATCATTTGCATTGCAATGGGAAACCCATTTCAGAAACCAGCAAAGTTTAAAAGTATCTTTTCTACACATCACTGCTGGCTCTGGGGTTATTTGGGCTGCTCAGAATCGATGCAGCATTAACAGGGAAATGTCACATTCCTCCTCAGACGTGACAGCTCCTTTGAGACTGGAGCTCCACAAATGTGGTGTCAGTTTGTGTCCCCTGCATTTACAGAGAGAAAACAGCTCCAGTTAAACTGAACTCTGTGTTGTGCTCAGAAGATCAATGACTGTGATATAACATCTGAAGGTTTTTTTTTTCCTTCAGACACACTCCCTGACATAATATTTTGGTTGAAACAGTAATTTTTCTCTAGGGTTTAGAACAGCAGCTACAGTATTGCCTTGCCTTATAATGCAGCCACTGACCCAGGAGATGAGTCAATAACACCTCTGAGTTGTAATGAGTAAGTCAAGATAACTTCCAACTGAGAACAACTCATTACAGCTCCTTCCACCTGATTAAATTTTTGCCCTAAATAAGACAATGGGCAGCAAAATGATATGTGAAGATATCATGTAATGTGAGCTGATGAAGTGCTGGAGGAGGAGGGAATGCCTTCAGATTTGATTGTAGTGGTTGTGTTTTCCTGTAATTTCAAGCAGTCGCAGACAGCTGATGGAGCCCCGTTGGCAGAATAAATTTGTTGAAGAGCACGAGATGCTGCTGAGGGATCTTCCTTTCTGGGAAAAAGGAGAGAAGGGAGAATGGTGGGAAGAGGCAAGAAGTAGCAGATTTATGGAAAAAAATCCTTGAGTGTGGTGCTGATGGAGCTGTGTTGCTCACTTGTTCTCTGTGCAAGCACCTGAATCCCAAACAGCAACCCCAGAGCTGCAGGGAAAGGACATTTTGCTCCAGACCTGGGGTGAAACAATTTGTGAGGCCTCTGTTTGTAGAGCAGGGTTGATCACTTCTAGTTCAGGTACCAGATATGATACTCAGATCGAGCCAAGTGGTGCAGTGATGTGCCAGGAGAAAAGAGGCAGAGCTCAGTGGGCTGTGAAAGGCGCCAGCCCAGGGCTGGGCAGGGCAGCAGGTGAGCAGAGGGGCACAGCAGGGCATGGCTGAGCTGCGGTTTTTGGTATGGGTGGAGCCACTGGCTCTGGAACCACACATCAAACCCATCACCCAAGAGGGAGCCTTTGGTCAGGTATCACGTATTGCTCAGGTGATCTGTGCTGCAGAATTTCAGGTTTTTAGCGATTTTCCAGCTCTGCTATGACCGTAGATGGCAGAGGATATGCAGGAGAGAGAGCAGAGTGGCTCTTTTGTGAGGACATCACACCTTCTTTCCTTGGCTGCAGCTGGCTTCTGGCTGAAGCCCCTTGTCTTCCATCCTCTGAGGGAGCTTATCTCCTATCTGTGATACGTGCAATGAGTTCTGACAGCCCAGGGAAAGCTGTGGCTATTAATAGCCACCATTTCTCCAGGGAAAGGGTGTTCTCCAAAGGGCAGGAATGAACACCCTGTGCCCGGCGGATGAACTGCTGGCCTAATTTTTGTATCATAACAGGGCTCTGCACAAATCTAATCGTCACACATAAACCACACAGGGATGTTTGCCAGTTTAGCTAATCAGTTTGTTTTTTCAGACTTGAGAAGTGTGCTCAGGGATGCAGTCTGTTGCTTAGTACTTGTTCTTCCAAAGAAGTCAAATATAAATGTGTATTTGTCTTAAGCAATTCTTGTTATGTTGTGACGAACATTTCGCTGTTGTTCACGTTCCCTCAATTTCTCACTCTCTGGATACTAAATAAGTCATCATTGTAATTTACTTCAGGGGCACATAAAGGAATTATATAAATGCAAGAAAATCATAAACATGCAGTGCAAGATAATCACCCACTGTTGCTTGTTGGATTTATTAAAAAGCAGCATTCTGTAGCAATTCTACTGCAGAGTTAGGGTAGCATTAAGCTGTACAAAAACCTCGAGAAAGGGTTTTCATAAAATTCATTTTGTTCATTTTATTAAATGTTCAATAAGTTTTTTTTTTGTGTAAATACTTCAGTCATGCTAGTAGGTTTCTAATCTGTGAAATCATTATTTCTGCAGCACTTTTAGATATAAAATAATGATAATATATCTTTAGGAGCAACCTGTCTGACCTAACTGCTGACAGTGTCTTGTCTGGAGAGTATTCTGCCCTCAAATTTTCATGAGGCAACATTTTTCCTTCTGCTGTTCAGGTATTTTTGCAGAAAACCAGCAGAAACACACAGACCATGGGCTCACTGCCAGAACTCGTGTTCCAGAGGTGGTTTTGAAGGCACCTCAAAGGCAGGGAAAAAAAGCTGTTTCTCCTAGTGGACCTTTTAGTGGGCTTGAAAGGCAGGATTTGTTTTGTTCCCCAGCTCCTGTGCCA
Source organism: Chloebia gouldiae (assembly GCA_003676055.1). Taxonomy (NCBI): domain Eukaryota; kingdom Metazoa; phylum Chordata; class Aves; order Passeriformes; family Passeridae; genus Chloebia; species Chloebia gouldiae. The sequence goes on along the minus strand of QUSF01000023.1, from coordinate 1,589,377 downwards.
GTAGCTGTTGTGGCAGCTTCCTGTCGTGTTCTGGGATGGATTCAGGTAGTCCAGATGTGCTGGTTCCAGGTGGATTTTATCCTCCCCACACTGGCAGGATAACTCAGCCCTTGGAGCCTTGTGTTTGTGCAGTTGGAGGTGCTGAGATCCCATCCCAGAGCCGTGAGCTCCCTGCCCTCCCCAGCCCCTCTCCCTTTTCCCACTCACTGCTCATTGCTAACAAGAGCCTCGCCAGGTCACGGTGCTTTATGAATTTTTATACACAACCACAGCACTCAGAAGCATTTCCATTTGCCTCAGCCATCACTTTTCTCTCTCCGTGCTTAATGAAGCCCAGCCTCTCTGACTTCCCTGTTTTGCAAATGTGGTTGAGCAGAGCTGGGGGATCCCTGCTGGGCTGGCAAGTTAAGTTGCCTTTGTGCAGCTGTAATGTGCTTTTCTTGCATCTCCAGACCTTTCACAGATACACCTTCTGACCTGTGGCTTCAATATGATCTTAAGTTTTTTGCTAGAAAGGAGAAGGAAAAAAAATGCAGAGGATAATATTGCTTTGATGCTGTAATTCCCACAGATTTGAGCAAGGCTAGGTTATATTTACAAAAACCATGCTATTATTTATTGATAGAGTAATTAAGTCTGTATTTTCAATGTGAAATTTCCACACTCAGGAGCCTTTTTGTTGCTTATTTTGATCAGCTAACAGAAAAATATGAATATTTGTACGTAGAGATGCACAGAGTTAGTTTTGGTGTGCTTATTGATAAATATGTGTATTTATTTATTCAGAATACCTCTGTGGAGATTTCACCAGAGAGAAAATGATAGATTCGGTATTTCTGTAAAAAACGAATTAAACTTCTGAGAATTAAACTCAGAAAAAAAAAATTACTTTGGAAGTGGAATATATCAGGCCAACATAAGCATTTGAATACAAACCTATTTCAGCTTGTTTTCTTTTCCTTTAGTTTATAAGAAATGCAACTGCTAACCTCTTGAAGTTTTAAAATGGTATCCTTTAAAACATCTGTGGGTCGTTATCATAAATATCACAGTGGTGTAGAAACCTCACATTTGTGACATATCATAACAGGGCAATTGGAATTCACTGAAAGGAGGAATCCCAGGGACAGGAGTTTCCTTGCTGAGATGTATAAATGTTAATATTTCCAGTTACGGCTTTTCCCATCATTGCACTAATGGACTTGGGATCCTGCACAGATTTTTCCAACTGGTCTTTTGGTGACAATAAGCTCAAAGTCAGTTATTAAATCCTTAGGATCCATGTAGGTATTTCTAATAATGAATATTGCTCGGTGGAAATACTCTGTACAATTCACATTGTGAATTTTACAAAAAGGAGTAAAAGTCTAACACAGGAGGCTGAGAAATGAACAGAGGGCGATGAATGACACTCATGTTTTTCACTGGGAGCTGCTTGGCAGGGTTTTCATTTTGCTTGCATGGAGTTTTGGAGCCTGTCTCGTAGCATGTGGCATATTAGGCACAATAAAGATGTTCATTTGGCAGCTGGAGCATGACTAGGAACATCAAAAGAGTCATAGATGTGTCAATAAATGAAGAGCTCCACCTTCATATAAATATTAGATCACTGTTTTAATTGCCCATTGAATTCTTGTCAGTGAGACATTCACTTGTCATGCCTGGTGCAGCATTTCCAGCGTTCTAGTTTGAGGCTAGAGCTGAACTGCTGCTATTCATTTTTTTGCACTTCTGTAGCACCCTGAGCAGCAAACATGAATCATTTTGTTGCAAGTGCTGTACAGACACAGGGTGAGCAGGTGGCCTTTGCTCTGAGGAGTTTAAAATCCAGTTAAACTCCTTAAGCTCCATACAGAGTGTGTGTGCAGGAGACCATGGGAACTTTTGGGGTGTGTGGCCCCTCTCATCAGGCTGCCACTCACCCAACCTGTTATAGTGCACGTGGGTAGTGGGAAAAAAATGTCAATTATCCATCTCAGGGCTTTCCTCACACCTCATTTCTGTGACAAATGCATGAACATCACAAACATCATCACACAGACCATATGTTAGCAGGGCTGCCAAGCAGCAAAGTGTTGGATATTCAGAGAGCACCTTTGCAGCTCAAGCTGACACTTTCCACAGCTGATATCCACAACTTCTGTCTCATTTCTTGTTGCACTGATTGGTATTTGGGAGACAAAAGGAGTAATTTATTAATAACACTTTAGAGTTTTTACATAGGGATTTCTACACTGGATTTATGTACAGAGAAAGATTTTTTTCACCAGAGAATAAGAACTAAAAATCCTATTTCCCTTGTGTTGAATGGGCATTATCAATGCACAGGTTTGGTTAAGAGATAGATGAAATGCCATGGATGGGAAATCTGAGGAAGGTGATGAAGCTGAAACTGCTCAGAGCTCTCCTGAGAGCCTGGCAGGGAAGGTCAGTGTGGCCAGTGCCAGGCCCAGCTCCATGGGCTGTGAGAGGAGGAATCCCAGGGACATGAATTTCCTTACTGTGATCCAGACAGGTTAATATTTCCAGTTACTACTTTTCCCATCATTGCATTAATGGACTTGGGATCCTGCACAAGTTTTTCCAACAAGTCTTTTGGTGATAATAAGCTCAAAGTCAAGATCCTTGGGATCCATGTAGATATTGCTAATAATGAATATTACTCGGTGGAAAGAAATACTCTGTACAATTCACATGAGAATTTTACAAAAAGGAGTAAAAGTCTAACACAGGAGGCTGAGAAATGAACAGAGGGTGATGAATGACACTCATGTTTTTCACTGGGAGCTGCTTGGCAGGGTTTTCAAAAAGGACTAAAAGTCCAAGCTGCACCTGGAGCTTGCCACAGGGAGCTCAAGTATAGCAAATCTGGGGTATTTGCACTGTCTCTTCCCCAGAAGCCACATGAGTTTAAGGAGGCAAACATTCCCAGTGGGGAGCATGGTGGGGTTGACTGGGAATGCAATTCAATCTTGGCTGATGTTCCCTGGTCAGCCCAGTCCAGCAGACACCTCCATCCTGATAAGGTCCACATTTGACTGGGGATTTTATCTAAGGCTCCAGTTGCCTTCAATTCTCTCAACAATTGGTTTCAATTTCATCCCTGTTGGCCCTGAGGCCAAATAATCTTCAGTGTTCCCTACCCCTATGATCACTTCATCTCCTCCCACTTCTAATTTCTCTCCTACATATCAGTACTTCTCAGAGCCTTTTGAAATTTCCTTCTCCTTGCTATTAACCTCACCAAATACTCTCGTTTCTGTGGCAGGACTGGGAATTGAAAGCATCAACGCTTTTGGATGAGATATGGTTAAAAAAAACCCAGTTTCCCACTTTCAAGCAACTCTGCCTCAGTCCTTTTTGGGAAAAGTTGCAGGGTTTCATAAAGCAAGATGAATAGACAGCAAAGCATAAAAGGTTTGAAAGTGTCAAATTCATACTTCCAAGGGAATATGGAATAGGTTCGAGTACTTCTCCTGATTCCATGTGCCAAAGCTGCATGTGGCCTTTGAATTTCCCCAGAGCAGGCAGATGGCAGCGATGCAGGAATCCCAGGGTTTGTGAGCTCTGAGCAGAGAGGTGGGAGCAGGGCACCCCCAGCCAGCTCCTCCCTGCTTTAGAAACACAACACGCTTTGTCCTTCTCTTGAAAGGCACCTGGAGTGTTTGGCTGGGTAATGCTGCAGCTCTGAACCATGACATTGGGTTTTTAGGGATTACTTTATTATAGTTTTCTTTTAATTTTTTTTTAAAACTCTTTATTCCTGATATAATTTCTCAGAGGCTGATGCTAATTTTTTTCCAATTGTAAGCTATTAATAGTTAATCAGCAGCAGTTTTTGATTATGAAAAGCACATATTTATTCAGAGAATCACAGACTGGCTTGGGTTGGAAGTGACCCTAAGGATCATGTAGTTCCAAACCCTCTGCAGTGGGAAGAGATGCCACCTAAGAAGTTCCTAAACCTTGTTTCACTTTTTTTTTTTTAATTATTAAGTCGGGGTTCATGTTTTTAGAGGATTAAAAAATAAGAGACTTGTAATTCACAAAGGCTGCAATCTGAGCAGTGTCTATACAGTGGTTTGTACAGAGAATTTCAACTTCCCACATTTGTAGTGGCAGGAAAATATTGCATTTTTTTTTCTCGGTTGGTAGCTTTAGGAAATTGAAGTGAGTTTATTAAAACACCCATTATAAACCCAACATTGACTGCAAAGGGTGATTTTTCACCAGGGAGGCTTTGCTCAGGGAGCCTCCCATCAAAACCCTGCTGTGGGCACAAGACCCTTCCTGGAAGCACTTCCCAGCCTGGGAGTGTGGGCACCAGAACACTCTGAGCACTCTGAAATTGATTTAAGCTGCTGCTGCTCCCAAATTCAGTGGTTTTCCCTCCTGGTTCTACTTCAGTACAAAACTTTGCAAGCAGCATCTGCCACCTGACAGCCTGAGATAGGTTTGTCTGGAGACACTGCAGTGTCTGAGGGGAAAGAGGTTTTGTTTCTTTTTTATTTATAATCCCTCTTGCTTTCAGCAAAATTCAGTGAAACACCGAATGAGCTGATGAAATTCTGGTTTTCTGTCCCGCTGTGAATCCAAGGAAAGCCTTCTTGCCCTACAGTAAAGTGGAGGAAATGGGAGCAGATTTTAGTTAAAAACATGTAATTGAGCTGAAGCCTTGTGCAGCATCAGATCCTTCAGCTGCTGGGGGAGATTTTCATGGTGTCTGTCAGAGTGTTTGGGCTCTTCTCAGGAAGAAGATTGTCTGGTGTGAATTCACAGGGTCACGGCTTCGTGGGGTGGTTTTAATTTCGTCTTGTTCTCAGCATCCACGTCTGTTTTAATTGGCAATTAAATTCATTTTCCCCAAGTTGTTTCTGTTTGGCCAGTGATGGTAATTAATGAGTGACCTCCCTGTATTTATCTTTTCCATCTTTCTGCCCAGTTCTGCTGGAGGAGTGAGAGGGTGGCCGGGTGGGAGGCTGGGAGCAGCCCAAGGCCAACCCTCCACTCTTGCTTTGGTAAATAATGCTCCACGTCTCTTTTTGTGCCTTATTCTGCTTGAGTGCTTGAGATTTTGGCACGGTTTAATTTTTTAATCTACCCTATCTCATCAATATTCATCATAAAACAAAGTTGTAAATTCTGGAACCAGAGATGGTTCTCTTTCCCTGCTTTGGGACTGAATCCCAGTGAATGCCCAGAAAGGAAGGATCTCCACAAGGTCCTCTGGCAGCCCTGTCTTCATGTTGTTCTGCCTGGAGAGAAATACAGAATTTGATGAAGAGGATTTCTGTGTAACTTGCCAGGAGTGTTGGGTGGCCGCCCACCACGAGATTATTCCTGTGCTTTAGGACCAGTGATAGAGATTCCACAGTCAGGAAGAGTTTAGGGATTGGCCACCAGAGACTCTGGGATTGTTCCTCTTCTTTTAAAAACAATACCCCAATACAAGAAGTGTATACAATGAATTTAAACAGTTATGCCAAGTCTTTTATTTTGTAGTAAAACTCCATTGTTGATTTTATGTAGCTGGTGCGACTGTCTGTGGTTTTTTCTGAAATTGTAATGCAGTTTTTAAGGATCCAGTGGAAGTGAAATGTAAAATAAAAATAGTGAGAGCATACAAGTAAGTGAAAAGTCTGCAGCAGCAGTAACTCCAGGAGAAGTAGGGAATACCAAACAGGTTGTCTGCAGAAAACCTTTCACATGCAAATATATTGTTCAGAGATGTCAAAACCTGAGAAGTTCATTTAGCAATTGCAAGTCTGTGGTGAAGATCTCTTACTGATATACTCGTAGTTAAATCACTAATATTTTATCCAGTATTTTGTGCAAAATGACTCAGAGAAGAAATTTGAGACAAAGTCTCGAATCTTTGTGCTTTAGGAACGTTTTCCTCTTTATGCCAGCTTTCCTAAATATTTTAAACTTTCCATGTAAAGTGAAACAGGAGTACTGACAGCTACTGTTCAATTAAAAGTTCTCACAATCCTTAGATACAGTGCAGCTCATGGACGGTGTGACAATCCTGGCAGTAAGAAATGTTATAATTCGGTTTTTCAGCTTTATAAAACTTTTGCAGTAGCCTGGGGCTGAATATTCTGTAAACAAGCAGTGCTGAGCCTAAAGATGTGCTGAATACCTGAAAGCACTTTGCCACAGAAGAGCCTTTGGAGATCCTGGGCTGTGATGAGGAGCACAACGAGGTCTCTATTGCCCCTGCTCAGTTTGTGGAACTGGGGGTGCATTTGATTGGAGTGAACCCAAAATGGTCAAGTCCAAAGTGTTTTGTTTATCTGCAAGCCAGTTAGACTGGTCAAAGCCTCTCCATCTTTCTGAAAGTACACATTCATACATTTGTTTATGAAGAAGATTCAGAAAAATATAGAATTTCTTTGAAAGTTTTTTTTCCTTTGAGAGAAATTTCTCCCCAGATCTGTAGACACACTAATAACATAAAGATATCTGAAGTTGTGTTCCAAAGTGGATACTTACAATGTGTTTTTTCCTTTTTTTTTTTTTCCTTTTTTCTTTTCACCCTCAGTGAAATTTGATGACTGCAAGGGCAACAACAAATTGAACTTTGAAGTTTCTAACCCAGACTTTACAGTGGAACTCGATGGGAATTTGGTTGCACGCAAGAATGTATCAGAAGTTGGCAAAGCCTTGTTTGTCCACGCACGGTCGGAGCACGCCGAGGATATGGCAGAAATCTTTATTCTTGAAGCAAATGAAAAACATGGTGCATTAAAGGTAAGGTAAATACCAAAGATTAAAAAAAAAAAGGTCCAAGGAGATGCTGCTGCTAAATATTTACATGTGTCACCTCGGATTGTAGGCAATTTTAATCTGTTAGCAGAGATCAAAATCAGTCTTCAGTGCAGATATTGCTGTAACATTTTAGCTCTTGGTTTAATTTGTGATGCAGATTTCCCAGGTTGTGGAAGATATATTACATCTTCAGGTGTGGGTGCTCAACATTCATAAATACTTTACTCGAATGAAAGAGCCCAAGTATGAACACTGACTGCTCCTTCCAATGTATGTTATGGCACGTAATCACAGTTTGGCCACAACTAGAAATGGAAAATCATAGTTTAAATGTGTAATTTAGAATTTACAGAACTTTCATGTTTCCCTCCAAGTCTAAGTACGTGGGAATGAATTCTGTGTAATTTAAATTTTCATATTGTTCTGCTTATCTGACATTGTTAGGTGGTAAATTGCTTAAGCATCTGCACAAAAACACATTTACACTCTGTCTCTATGCCTTGCTGATTTTTGTTCTGCTCTGTCCACTGGATGTTTTGTCCTTTCTTTCCTCCTCCTGAATTTCAGTGTAAAACAAACCTCATCCTTAGGGGGATAAAGCACTTCAGAAATTGAATTGAATTATTATAAATGGAATTATTATAAATTGAATTATTTACTTCACACCCCTGCAAGTAACAAAAGGAGATGTGAGATAGACTTCACTTCTGTGTCCTGGCATTTAGGAGAGAGGCAGGCAAGGTAGTGGCTCACTAGTAATTAAGCCTGGTACCTTTCCAGACCTATAATTTCACAGAAGTATAAAGAAACTTTGATAAAAATGACTGATCTGCTGTCTTGATTTGGTATTTAGACATTCAATTGCCAGCACTCTCATTATATTCTCAACAATATATTAGTATAACTCAAGTCTTCCATTATAAAAAAAGATTATCCTGAGGAGAAAGGTTGAACAACCTTCTGAAAGTCCATGGCTGAGGAAAGGTTTTGCTTTGCACTTTAAGCAGCACACCATGTGAATATGGATTGCCAGCAGGAGAGAAAGAACCAGAATGTGTAACTGCAGAAAGCTGATCAGAACACTGAAATGGAATTTAATTTTATTTAAATATGCTGTTTCTTCGCAAAATTAAATTTTAACACTGTCATACTTGAGGGAGCCTCTTATGTGGAGGAGCTGAGTTTAGGACCACAGACTGCCAAACTCAGAGTAGGAAAGTTACACTTGAGGAGCAAGATGGGCACTTGGCTGTCCTGTGTCTCAGACTAGCAAGTCTTACTCCTTCTGGTGCATCCTCAAGAATGTTCAAATGGTTTTATTTTGAAACTTTAGAAGCAGTTTCAAAATGGGGATCATCATTCTCTGGTTAGAAGTTACTAAAACCACTGAGGATTTTGAGATGTCTCTGACAGGAGATCTGGAGTTAAACTTCAAGGGATTGGGATTGGTTTATGTGTGAAGATCTGACTCTCTGAGAATCACATTCTGAAGATTTATTCTGGTTTTCTTAGAGAAGCAGCCCTTCCATATCTGTGAGGTGAGATATTCTATGGATGGTGTAAGGGAAAGCTTGTCAGCTATTCTATGGAAGTTGCAATTTAGGGGGAATCTTGCCTCCTGAGCAGGAGTTGCAGGATATGTATTTGCACAGGCTATTGAAACATGGATGAAAAATCAAAACCCTACAATTCCAGTGTAGATTTGTAAGGACAGTATGTTTATTACAGCGCTGGGCACATGTGAAGGATCTGTTCCCCTTCAAAGGACATGCGTGCCCCTGAGAACTCCCAATCATTTTTTTTATTACTCTTACTAATTTACATATGCATAGACTTTCACAATAGGTTCATGCATATTCCTTCTGCTGATTTCGCCTTACACTTGCAGCTAGTTACACTTGTGCTCAGTTTTTGTCAGAAAGTACAGAAAGAGCTCCTGGGTCACTCTGCGCTGTCCTTTTCAAGCTCTGAGGAGTCTTTCTTTTCTCTTATCTTTTTAGCTTGGAAATTTGCTTTCTTACTCCTCAGCTGGGGCAGTTTTGCTAGTGCTGCAGTTACCAGACTAAACAGCATATTTTACTTAAGTTAGCAAGCTCAAAGCTGCACATTTCACCTAAATCCAAATGGGTTTCTACCCTGTTAAATTTTCACTCTGCCTCACTGTGACAAGCTCTGCCAGCGACCTTTCGTCTTTAAATCCTGTTTGGGTTCTGGGGAGTGTCCCTCAGAATGTTCCATCAATATTAATTTATGCCTAGTGTTGAAATCTCTCTCCAGATTATATTTGAAAGCCAGGACTGATTTGGCCCCACTCCTGGATTCTATTCCAACCACTTTGTGTTGCTCCAGAGAGAGAAAACCAGTCTAAATCAGGCATATTCTGTCACTTGCCAGCCTTTCCTCACAGGTGACAATAACACAGCATCATCTCAACCTGCATTCATCACCTCGTTCTGGATTCTGATATTCAGTCAATAAGCAGCTGATTACCCATTTAATGTGGGATTTAGTGTCTGCAATGTATTTGTGAGTTACATGATGCCTTAATGTGTCCTGAGAAATCCATCTAGTGAGAATCACCCCCCCTGCAAGGAATACAAAAATCTCTGGGGCTGCCTGTCCTGCTCTGGCTTCACCCAGTCCTCTGTAGCTGCTAAACTAGTATTTTTTCCCAACGTTATTATCTATTTGCCTATTTTAAGCATCACACAGACAGTGTTGTCTTTCTGTTTGTCATACTTGAGAAGGATAGAAAGACTGCAGTGTCCTATCTAAAGTGATTTTATGATAAATTTGAACTTAATCCTGTACTTTTGCAGTCTAAATGTGTCAGCACGGAAACAGCAGAACTGCTCCATCTGTTTATGCAAGGAGCCTTGGCTAAGAAATGCTTAGATGGAACTTTAGTAATTCAGCATAATTCTGTGGGGTTAAGATGAGCACATGCTGGAGCAGTGCTTAGCATTCAGTACTTAGAGAACAGTACCTTGTCTAATTAGGGGATAAGTAGTTCTTAAGTATTTCCCCACTGCCAGCAACTGCCATTTCTTTTCTGAAGGCATGTAACCTACATCTGTGAAATCCTATTGTTAACGTTGCTAATTGCAGATTCCCAACGTGTTTGGGAATGGCTCTCAACAATGATTTCTGATGTGCTGACTGGCAGTGGAGCCTAGGAACAGAGAGTAGCTCCTAAAACTGATTGCTACCAACTATACTTTGGATGAATATGCATATTATTTAGAGGTGCAATCTGGAATGTGCAGAAAAGCTTTTGGTATTCTGCTGGTGAAGGGGTGCAGTTCTTTCCTGCTAAAGATGGGGGATGATTCCAGCTGGCCTCACCAGTCTGATCCATCCTATGTGATTAACTAAATTGACTTCATGGCCAGAGTATAATCAGTGGCTGTTGGAATTTCACTTAGTATTTAATTGTTATTTGCATCTGAGGGGCCTGTTTTCCTCCTCTTCTGCCAGAAGCATAATAGATTTGCAGAGGCTGCAGCTTTCCATCCAGGGGTGGCCGTGGCTGTAACATGGGCAGAGGTGGTTCCTCAATCATGAGCCAGCTTGACCAACATGGTCACACAAACTCCTCCTGCAGGAGCAGATGCTGCATTGCTGCTTTCCATGGTGTCTGCATGTCTGACACACCCTAAACCCCATCAACCTCTACCTCCAGATATTCATACATGCAGAAATCTGTCCATCAGATTCCACATCGGATTCCAGATCAGACTCCAGCTGGAATTGCTTTCTGCAGCCTGCTGGATGTGCCTCCTGTGATTTTGGATAGATATACTGCTCTCTGTCTGTCTTGACAGAGGGGAATATTCCCAAAAATCGTCATTTCTGAGAGGCTTTTGAATGTGAGTGCACAGAAGAAGTGGGAAGTGGAATAGTTAATCCTTACAGTTCTGTGCCTGTACACCCTTGGAGCCTGATGCAACCAGCGCTCAGTGAAAAAGAGGAATTCCACATGCACGGGGCAGTGCTGGTGAGCAATGGCACATTCCCCATGGAGCAGCGTTGGGATGTGCCTTGCTCTGCCTGTGCCCTGCTCTGCCCAGCGTTTGCTTGATGCCCTCTCACACAGCCAGGACTGCAGGGCTTAGGGATAGTAAGAAAAAAGAGACCTGGAAATGTTTTGATTCACCCAGGATTCCCCAAATAAACTTTGGATTCATTCTGAATAATTCAGAGAATTGCTAAGCCTCAAATCCCTAATGGAAAAATAAATCACTCATAAACCCTAGTTGAGGAGAAAATGGTGAAGGCAATGTCTGGCAGCATTCTCTTTTTTTTTTTTTTTTTTTAAACTTGTGTCTTGTCTAATGCTTGATCCCTGCTTTGTTTTATGGAGAAAATAGGACAACTGAAAGTTGGAAATTTCGTCTTATCTGAACATGTGTCCAGACATTAGAGGATTTATGTATTTATTGAAAGAGTCTGGTTTTGTTGAAGGCAGAAAGCATAGCCAGGCTTTTTTAGAGCCTCATAATAAATGGTGAGTTGCAAAAGGTGACAAGCTGGGACTTGAACTTTGTCCTCCAAGGCTAAATAAAATGGTATCTGCTGGTCCTGGTCCCCTTCTGAAATCTAGTGCTGGTTTTAATGAATATACCCTCAGTACACTGACAGCTAAAAGGAAACCTTGGGACACAATCTGTCTCTGCCTCTGTGTGTTGGCAGCCTTTATTTTTTTTCCTTCCCCACAGCAAAGGGAGTTATTTAGAACTTTTATTTGTTACACCATTACAGACACAGGGTGAGGGGTGGAGGGGAGTGAGATATCAAGAGTCTGGCACCAGAGCAGATAAGAGGGCAGGCAGATATTCAGAAATTCCAAGCTGGTAGTAACTTCACTGCATGGTGCTCAGCAGTCTTCCATAGAGAAGGATGAAATGATTAAATAGAATCTGTCAAACCCTCAGGACACGTTTCAGGCACTAGATAGAAGAGGAACAGGAGAAAGAAAAGAAGAGATAAGAGTGAGGAGCACACCCAGAGACAGCGCGTTGTAGACAAACTTTAAAGCCATCTCCAGCAGCAGCTGAGACTGAAGGAAATGAAGTCGCCCCAGTGCTGCTACTTTGTCCAGTGCACTTTGTACCAGGGGCTGGGCAGGAGCTGCTGCTTTTTGTCCCTTTGTGAAATCACTGCTTCTCCCAACGCCAGCACTTTCCGTGCTTGTTACAGCAGCGACAGAGCCTCAGCAGCCCGGTTGGAAACCTCCCTGCAGACCCAAATTCTCATTCCTACCAAGCCTCTGCCTTTTGTGCAAGTTGCTTTCTGCCTGTGCATGTTTCCTAAAGTATCAAACAGAAATAATGAAACTAAGCTCCTTGGATTTAAACCTTAGCATTTCTTGTTTGTGTCTTGCTCTCTGCTTATCCCCACAGGATAGAGATTGCAAATATTATGGATATGAGATAAAAAGTGCCTAGAGCCTTAAATCCTACATGTATGGCTTTCTGCCTTAGAAAGATGATAACGGATCAATAATCTTATTATGAATCAGGATTCTCTCACAGCAGAAAATATTCAGGCAAGGAAGTGTGAATAGTTGAGTTTAGTCATCTGGCAATTCAATAAGTTATTTGGAAAATAAGATCAAGAATCAGCCTCCCTGATGCAGCAGGCAATAGTTCCCGTTAATGTACATTAGCATTTTTCTGTTTAGAATAGAATTCCAAATAGGCTGGAACTGACTGTGCAGAGGTACAGAGATGGGCTCTCACATGAGATATTGACAAACAGGCTCCAAGAGTTCCATGTTATTAGATTTTGCATATAGCAGTTGCAGCAGAAAGGGATGAACTGCATAAATAAAATACCATGTTTTGCATTTAATTTTAAGGCACAAAATAGAATAAGTCACAGGGGGTGCATCAATACCTATGATACATTTGAGTTATTATTATACTGATCAAAACTCTGTATAGAATACCATTTCCAGAAAAGCTGGGGAGATCCCTTGCCTTCAGATATGAAAGTTTCCTTCAGGCATATAAAGAAGGATTTTCTTAAAGATCAAACAACAAAAAAAAGTCATTTTCTAACTGTTGTGTTCAGTCTGGCAGAAAGTTTAACATATTAACGTTCTCCTAGCCATTAAGTTATTAAGTTGTTATCACTCCTGTTACTTTTGTTATTGCACTGCAAACACATATTGACTTGGAATTCAGGTACAAAAAGCTGAGGTAAAAGTGATCTTAGAATTTAATACCTGTGTATTGGTGGCATTTTCGTAAATGACTTTTCCGTGCTGTAATCACCATTGAATAGATGATTTTTTTTTTCTTTTAAAGTCTGCAATGCTACATTTAGGATTTCACAGAATACACCTCAATTAATGTCAATGAAAGCAAGAGCTTGTTCTCATCAATGGGTCATTCGCTAGTGTCACTTAGCTGCCTTTTAAACGATATTTTTATAAAAATCCTTTGTGCAGACCATTTGCTGTGGCAGAAACAACAAAGAGCTCCTTTTATATCAGAAATCTCCTCAACCACTCTTTTCCATAGAAATTCCAGTCACCTATTTTCCTTTTTTTATCCCTCAGCCTGATCCAGAACCTGCTGAAACGATCAGATTCCAGTGGGTTTAGCTGAAGCCCTGGGAGCAGGAGCTGTGCCTGGCAGTGCTGCGTGCCTGTGGCTCCCCTGCCCCTTTGCTGGGCAGTTTTTGGCTGTCCCTGCAGTCCCACCCAGAGCAGCTCTGATGTGATGGACACCCACACTTCTGCAGCCTCCCCTCACCTCCAGTGCCAGCCTTGTGCTTCCTCAGGCCTGCCCTGAATTTACCCTTCCCCAGCACCAAGGAAATGCAGGTTTCATATACACTGGCTTTGGAGTTTGCTCTGACAAAGATCCATTTATCTGAGAATTATTATGGTGCCAAGAGATGTGGCAGTTGCCATAGCAACAATTACATATTGTGTTGAATACCGGAGTAAATGCTATAAAGAACAGGAGCCACTGGTGGTTTTCATTAATTTAATGTTCCTTTTTTGGACAAAGTGTGACTCATAAATTTATTCACTGTGTGTATAAGTGCCTGGATCAAATGTGTGGGCTCGCTTTCCTCCTCTTTCCCTCAGTGTGCAACTTCAGCATGTAAATGAGAAGTACTTGGTTATTTAAGGAGAGAAAAATGGTCTTATAGACTGGAAACATGAATAATTGCCTGTGAAACAAGAAGGTGTTAACTTCCGTGAGTGTTCAGTGCCTCTCTCTGTGAGCAATCCACATTCAGATTCTCTGTGAGCCAGGGATGGAGTTATCCAGGAAAAGGGACTTTGTGCTCCTCAGTAGCAAGGAGGGCTAAAAACAGAATGTATTTAGCAGTGATTCAAAGGTGAAATTAGATTATTTTTGAGACAAATGCAGACCATGTTAACGACTTCAAATTATTTAGAGACTAATGTGAAATGACAGGCAAAATTCTTTGCAATGAATGTAGTTTATTAAAAACCAGATATAAACAGCTTTCCTTTCAGCCCTGAGCTGCATTTAAGCTGCTCAGTTGGTTCTCCCTGCTGCAACAGGTGCCATGTCACTATGGCTTGTGTTGCTGCTGGTGGAAACTTCACTCCTTTGAAACTCAGAAACCAAATGCAGTTCTAGAATGTACCAGTTTTACTCTGTTTTCTTTTAAAACACACTGAGGTCTTATCCTCCATCCGTAAGATCTAATGGCAAAGCTTCCACAAACCTCAATGAGAGCACTTACTCAAGGATTGCTGAAGTCTTGTGTTTGAACTAAAATTGATTCTGGCACATAGTGCCAAGAAAATACCTATTTACTTCTGACTAAAACATCTTTTGAGAGTTTGAATGGTGGATTTATTATCTGGAGATGTTTTGATTTTAATTAGCTTCTCTTTATGATCTTCTATGTAGAAGATAGAAGTGTCCTTTATCCATAAAAAGGAAGAATCCACTAAATGTTGTGGATGAGTGATAAACCATCGTGCATTAGCATATAATTATTTTTACAGTAGTTTTTGGTTCTGAGTTTGGCCTGGAAGTATTCTGGAACAGACAGAACTGTGCTAACCCTGTGCCTTAATCTTCAGAGATTGATGGAGTTCTGTGGAAACTCGTGCCAGAGGTGTGGGGAACATTTAAAGAAACCCTTTGTGAAAGGTTTAAATTTAAAATTCATGTAGTAAATGAGGATATAAGTAAGAAAGCAAGAGGCTAAGCATGATTTAGTAGAACATTAGGCAAGATCATAAAGGATAAGTAGATTTCTCTTAGGATATGTAATGTCTTTCATTTATAAAGTGGCTTTCATCCTGTAAGATCCTCAAAGTGCTACTATTAAGTACATGGGGACAGAATGTGTGTGTGCCTGTCTCAATACAAACATCTCTGAAAAGAGACATTTGCATAGATATCTTTATTTTTGATACTTATTTCATAATACTTTTTCACATCAGGATAGGAACAGTCTTCTTAAACGAGGGATTAAGGAAAAGGAGATGGCAATTTTGATACGATATCAGAATTGCCATGACAGCCTTAATGTCTTCAAATCCATCATGAAAAAGAGATGTTACAGAAACCAGAGGAGTATGTGAGTCTGAGGGTAGAGAAGAAAAATTGTCCATTTTGTGCATGGTTGTTCTTCCATCCAGCACCAGGAGTGATGCAGCTGGGGCACCACAGCTACCCCAGATCCACCTGAGAGCCCTCAGATTTATCAAGGAACAGAGACAACTCCAAGAGGAACTCAAACTGAATTGTGCCCAAAATTAGGCTCAAGGTTCTTTTTTTTTTTTTTTTTTTTTTGTGTCAGAGGCACAAAATATTGCTGGTGTTTTCCCACTATCAGCTTCTCCCTCAGCTTCCAGAAGCAGCAAGGATTTGAGAGAGCATGATAAGAGAAAGCAGCATGATAAGAGAAATTATTGACATGAAAAGCTGATTCCCTGAGCAAGAGTTTAGTAATTTCTCTCCTTTGGACACATCAATAAGAATCTCTAATGATTATCCCAATGTTTCCATGCTGATTTTCACAATCCTGAAGGAACACTTATTATGATTATTACAGTAATACCTATCTCAGCACACATCCTAAACACTTAATGGAGCATCACAGGATAAAAATATACATTTGTCCTCCCCCAAGAATTGATTCTGCCATTGCAAGAACAGATGGTTTCTTTTGGACCTGAAATTCCTTATTTGTTGATCATTACAATTTTGTTGCTTTTATGATTATTACTTTGCATCTTATTTTGCAGAGAGGTTTATTTTTTAATACCTAGAATAACTTGGCAACTTAAAGAATGTCAGAGTTAAGGCTTAGAGCAATTTGGTGTCCTCATAATAAACAACCCTGCTAATGTTTGCAGTCATCTTGGAGTTATTAATCATCCATCCCCTCACTTATTTTACACCAAATCAAACTGAAGAATGTTTGCATTAAGCAGTTGATCCATCTGAGAAAAAAAAATAGTTTTACTACTTGGTGTATGCAGTTGCTCACTGAGAGGGCACCTGGGATTGCACAGGAAGTGCAAATGCTTAGCTCCATCTCAAATCTCTCTAATGGTACCAGTGATGCTGCAGAACTACTGAATATTTGGTGTGGCCAGGCACTGTGGATGGACTAGTTTGCTTTATTTCGTCTTAAAAAGGGTCAAATGTGTGACATGACCTGTGGATTTATAAATGGAAGTTTGGGGTCTTATTTGTGTGTGTGTGGATTCCAGATTAGACTTATCTCCTATGAATATAAATGTATAAATGACCAGATTTTATGGAGCTTTAGGGGCTCTGCTAATAAGGAGCATCACAGACTTCACATTTTCATACTCTCCTGGTGGACAAAATCTTTTTAAAACTACTAGAACCAGTGTGCAAAATATATCCATCAGATGAAGATTTACAGCCTGCAGACTTATTGATGATAATCTATGAGCTATTGAAAACCATAAAAATCCAACTTATCTTTCTTTAATTCTTCTAGAACCCATCTGATGCTGTGTGTTAAATGACTAAATGTTTGCTGGGCTTTTATTACAGTATTGAACACTGTAGAAAGATTTATCCTCTAATCACCAGAGAAAAGGTGGTAGTACAAGTTTGGTATTTTTAAATCTGGAAGAGCAAACCAAACTTTCATTCTCAGATATTGACACAGAATTTTTTTGTCCAGGGATTTCCAAGAGTGTGATCCCATTAAGAACTGGGAGATGATGGAGGCTTTAT
This sequence comes from Chloebia gouldiae, assembly GCA_003676055.1. NCBI lineage: Eukaryota > Metazoa > Chordata > Aves > Passeriformes > Passeridae > Chloebia > Chloebia gouldiae. The sequence continues at coordinate 1,572,383 of QUSF01000023.1, read as the reverse complement.
ACCTGCACTGATAGTAGGGTGGATTGGTATTACCTGCATTTTTGACCAACCCAAAAAGAATATTAGCAAGAAATCAGTTCATGTTTGCACTACAATGCAGCTTAAAAGGGTGTATCAAAATGCAGATGGCTCCCTTCAAGCCCAGCAGTGTGGTGATAAGGCAGCACATCACCTCTCTGGATCAGGGGCCTCAAGTGCTCTCCAGAGCCAGATCATTTTGATTTGGATATTGTTGAACTCAAGGACAAAAAAAAAAGTCCAATAAATACAAAATTCCTGATTGGCTGACAAATACTATGCATTCCAGTTTCTTCTCTGCACATAGAGAATATTCTCATACCTGTGACTTCTTAATTTACCCTGAAGATGAAATAAAAATTCAGCTACTTCTGCTTGAAGAGACTCTTGTGGCTGCTAAAAGATGTTCTGGTGACAAAACCCCTGGTGGGAGGGCCCAGGTTACTCAGGAATGTGCTCCAGCCTGGCAGCATCTGCAACAAGAATATTCACACTTAAATCTGTCCTTATTGCTGCTCTTGCTGCAAACTCTCAACTCATACAAAAGACTAAGGTGATTATTACACAAATATTCTGTGTTTGCATTAATCCTGCCAGTCCTGTCACAAATAAAAAAAAAAAAAAACAAACCCAAAACTTAGACTGAATTTCTGGTTTGGGAGATTGGGATTTCATTATTTGTTTTGGTACTACCTCAGCCAACAGTCATGGACTAATTCAGTTCTATCATTGATTATATCAAAGCCTGAATCTCCAAACTGAGAGGTTCATTGGAACTGCTCACATGGGTTTTATTTCCAGCTATGTCTGTGGAAACATTACTGACACATCAGTGTGGAATATCTTGCAGTAGAGACTTTAACACATGTTCTGTTCAATGCTAACATTATAGTTTTGTGTTGAGAAACATAACAGAGATATAGATACATATATATGTGTAGGCTGGGACAAGAAAGAACAATATTTGACAATTTTTCAACATAGTCATGTTCCTTCATGACTTTAAAATTGATACAATTGGTTGTTCTAGCCACTCTGCTTCAGTAACAACTGCAGTTTGGTACTAAAAATTTTTATTTGTTTGTCCCCTTTTTAGTTTTCAGTGGAAGGGAATTGTTTCAGCAACAGGTCAAGAGCAAAACTGGCAGCTCTCAGTCCTCATCCCTCGTGTGGATGAGCAGGGCAGCCCGAGGACCTTTCTGACTTTATTTGCAGACAGCTTCATTTTCTCTGTGCTGCTGTATTGTGCTGTCCTACCATGGTTTTCTCTCTTTCCCTCCACTTCCAACAACCACCCTTTTGAAGATGGTTTAGTCATTAAAGTCAGGATTGACCTCAAAATTAAACCTCAAATCAGGAATTCAGAGGTAAGGGGAGGGGATGTTAAAACTTTAGTTTAAGATTTAAAGTCAGTGCTGGAGAAGATCTGGCTCTGAATTTGGCTCACATCTATAACACTCAAACTCATCACTGACAAAGCTACACGAGTGTGTGAGCAAGGCTTGGAGTTTTAAGTTACAGAGCTGATTTTAGGCCTGATTATTCACAAAACCGTGTAATTAATCTGTCATAAGAAAACACAGCAAGCAGTGCACCAAATGCAATCCCCATTAAGTCAACAGGAGTCATTCCACCGACTTTAATGAGCTTTGAATCCACTCATAAATCTGCTGTGAGGAGTGTCCAAATCCAAATTTATCTGGGGGTGACCTTGATGTTAATTGTTAGTGCTTCCATGTTGTTTAATTGCCAGCAAAGCTGAATACATTAATGGGACTATCATATGGTATGGTCCTTTCTATTGGATACTATTAGCATCAAGTTTGATATATGTAATATTAATTGTGCATAATGTTAGTGGTTAGTCACAGTCTGCCAGTTATATTTTGTGTCTGTGAAACAGGAAAAAAAAACCCTCTTCAGTTATTTTTAATGTTGCTTCTGCCTTCAGCTGAATCTCTGCAAAATTAATGTTTTTTTTGATCAAGCAGCACTTCAGAGGATCTCAGAAGTTTCACATTTATTTAGTAGCTTTTAATCCTAGATTTTGTGTACTGACTGTAATTACTTTAAAATTATATCTCAGATTTGTAAATAACATAAAGGAGATTCTGTTCAGTCCTCTCATATTTATTAAATTTAACGTCTGCCAGAAAAGTTCAATCATCTGTATCCCAAATGGAAATGTTTCCTTCTTTAACATGTCATATTTAATTCAATTAGAGGAAAAATATGGGGAATGCATTAGAAGTACAAAAGGGAAAGGGTTCCTTTAATTTTTGTCTACTAAACAGAAAAGTAGATGGTTTACTTGAGGAACATAATTACTGTAGCTTCTAGTGGTATAAAAATATAGGAGACTTCTACTTGGAGGACTGGGGTAGAGAAATTATTGGTTTTGTTTAATGGCTTTCTGAATTCCTTGTCAGTGCTGGTAATTATTGTGTCTTTTCTTTTTTGTTGGCACTCAATGCATTAGGCTGCACTTACGATCATTTTATTAATGGAAAATATGTTTCTGAACAATTGTGAATTAGATAAGTGGCTTGATTAAAACTCATTCTTTAAAACTATAAAATGAGAAAATAACGTGAATTAACCTCGAGTCTAGACACTGGGAAGATAAGACTCTGGTTTCCAGTGAGGATGTGTGCTTAGGAGAATGAAGGGAGGGCAAAAACCTCCTGCACTGGCATTTCTGCTTCATTTCACTGCAGTATTGAAGCGCTGAGAAAGATTGTGGCTTTAGGAAATACATGCAGGAAATACAGCCAAGAGCTTCCAGGAGAAAACCCAAGCTGGGCAAAAGGAAGAAATGTTGCAATCTTCACTTTGATACCTCTCTGTGTCCGATCCCTGCAGAAAATGGAGTTATTAAATAAGAACATTACAGGTGGGGTTTTCTCTCGGTTTGAAAAGCCAGGTGTCTGCTAAGGAAGGCAGGAGCCTCCCCTGAAATGGAAAATATAAACCTTCTCCCTCCAAATTGTTGTAACTTTGAAACTAAGGGGTTCTCACTATGATAAAAAACCTAAACTTTTAAAATATAGTAATATATATAAAACAAAAGTTTTAAAACATAAACTAATCCTTCTTCACCTTCTTCTTCATAAGTTTAATAATGACATATAATTAAATTTAAAAATCCACATTGCAAGACAAAAGTAATTAATTACTAAAAATAAAAATAACTTAGGTATAATTTCTTAATTAAGCAGTTTATCCTTTAAAAGCCTTATAAAAAATACAACTTAATTTTTAACTTACTTAAAACATACTATAAAACTCACAATTTATAAAATTATAACATAAATATAAACTAATAAACACCTAAATCCAAACAAAAGATACAATCTCACACATTTAATCCCAATGTTAATGGGAAAAAAAAACCCCAAAAACAACAAAAAATCCACACTTTGGCACCACACTTTAGCATTATTATTATCTAGCCCAAGGAGACTAATTTGTAATCTTCTGATAACAGATTTATATGTGTGAAGTGTATTTTTCAAATATATCAGTGGAATTGTGATAGAATGCTGAGTTCTGCAAGACTCATTTAAGCAGATGTCTCTCTCTCTAGATATATGTGGATGTGCTACATGGATTTTATCTCGGCTGATAAGCATGAATTATAGATTCTTAAATGTTTCTTCCATTTATCAAGCTTAATGTTGTTTAAAAAATTCTGAAAACAAACAAAAAAAAGTTTAGAAGATTTTCTTTTAACTTTTGCCATAGGATGACAAGTACCTTAATACACTGTAATAATTGTCTTATAAAAATGGCACGCTAAGCATGTTTTTCCACCAGAAATTTTCATTTTGATTCTCAGTATTTCATACCTGACACCACGCTAAATGAGAACATGGCTTAACAGTTGATATTGATTTGCATGTCATTTTTTCATTTCACTTTCCTATTCAAAAGGAATCAGTGCTGACAAGTTAATGAACTCCAGCTACAAATACAGAGATAAGCCAAAGGATAGGTTCAGTACCTGCCTTGTTCTAATTATGAAAGGTTTTCTTTAGATGGCTGTTTCATGTTCACTACAGGGAAACTGGAATAAAGTGACTGTCAATAAAGCAGACACCTGGAAAAGTGACATAGTATAGGGCTATTTATAGAACCTTTAAGCAAGACTACATCATTTCATCCCAGTATTTTTAAGTCTTTAATATTTACAAGTGGAATAAAATTTAAATAATATACACTTAATCCTAGAGCTCTATGTTGAATAAAGACTCATAAAATGATACTACTTTATATAATCTATTTTTAAATTAACTTTTTGTATAAATTAATAGCTTTGGACAGTGGCAGTAGAGATCAGGGTTGTAGAACCAGCTCTCAGAATATTTATTTCCCTGAACTTCTTTGTACAACTTTTGCCCCTGATGTACTTCCAATTAATATACCTGTTATCTAAGAAGTTATTCCAAATTCAGTTTTGGTGTCGTTTTACATGGCTAAATTGGAGAATGTGATTGAATTGGTATTTTGGCTCGTATGTCCTGCTGCTGGGAGATATGAGCTGGTCAAACCTCATTCCGAAATAAAATTATATTTTGTAGCCTTAAGGGTAGATTTCTTTTGTTCATACCACTTGAAGCTGCTTCCAGAAGTCCTGTAAAAACTGAGTTTTACATTGAAACCTACCTGTAGTGTGAACAACTCTGAAGCACCTTTGGTGCTTTGGAGGAGAAGCAGACTGTGCTACTGCTCTGTGGTGTAAATTTGCTAGAAGGTAATTCTCCACCACCCGGGAATTTTCTATCAGACACTTCCCTGCACTGCCAGCACTGATAGAGATAATTAATCTGACCAGGGAATTTGGCCACTGAAGTCACTTGTGGACTTTTGGAATTAAAGACTCTCTGAATGTTTGCATGACTAACAAGCCACGGAGCAATGGAATGGTGGAAGAGAGAGGAGCCGTGAATATTTTGCTGGCTTGGGCAGCAAATATCTGTGGTGACCATAAAAGGCAGGGAACAGGATGTTCCATGCCTTCCACCATGGGCTGTCTCCTCAGAAGAGCAGCGTGGGGAAGGCCGTGGTGTTCTTGCCTGGATTCCAGCCTTGCCCGGCGTCGCTCTGGCAATGGGAATAAACTCTTGTCTCTGGGGAATCACTGCTGGGATTTGGCCAGCCAGAGCAGTGGCATCAACACAAGTTTAAAGCTGTATTTAAAGAGCTCTGCCTGCACAGTTTGAGATGCCAGCTCTGCCTCGCTGATGTGCTGATGGTCACAGAATATCCTAAATTGGAAGGGACACACTGGGATCATCAAAGTCCAGCTCCTGGCTCTGCACAGGACACTCCAACAATCCCCCCTGTGCCTGGGAGTGTTGTCCCAACACTTCTCCAGCTCTGCACAAGATGCTGATGGGCAAAGACAAGGAGCAGTGGTTTCTTGGCTTCAGAGGCCTCTGATTTTGCAGGAAGAGGGAAATAGATGTGCAGCAGAAAAAGTACCTTTTCCTCTCTTCTACCCCAAACAGAACTCAAAACAGCTAAGGAGAATCAGCAGCAATAATGTTGTTTATTAAAGATGAGAGGATGAGAGGTTATTTTTCAGAGCTTATTTTTCAATGGGTATTTTTCAGATCTTCCCCCGAAATTATTATTCAGCCCTTGCATGGGGATAAGTCTGATGAAGGTTTCATTTCTTTGCCATTTCAGTATCTTTTATGTTTTCCTTACAGGAGAGAAATAAGAAATAACAAAAAGATTGTTCTTTATTCCAAGATTACAGTTTCAAAAGCTTAAAATTTGAACTTCACTTACCTTTTTGAAGAGGCTTGAAAACCTATTACTCAACCATATCTTTCATTTCAGCTACAAATGGAAACAATACTATCAACATAGCATAAAAATATTGGATTTATCTTGTTTCTATTTGTATTGCAAGGGTAAATATCTCACAGGACTTCCAACCTAAATTTTCAGGCTCAAGAATTTTGTGATTATTCAGGTTAAACTTCAGACAAGCCTATGAAATCCCAGATATTTGTTTGTTACAAACGCAGATCTCAGTGAAGTGCAGCCGTGCCTGACATGAGCAGAGAGTTCACTTAAAGTCTTTGTTGTTTCTAAAGGTGATGAGAGTTTCAGTTATTTCTTGTATTTCTTAAGAAAGTTTAAATATCACCTCGAGGAGGTGGAGATAGACGGACACAGAGCTGTCAGAATTAAAATCACAGGAAGAAATTTTGTTTGCATAAATTTTCTAGGAGAGAAATTGGGAAGACGGGTAAGGGACAGAGCAGAAGAGAAGTGTAGGATCATAATGAGATAAAAGTTGTGACAGATAGAAGGGGTCATGAAGAGCCTTAAAATTAAAAATAACTGAAGGTGGGAGGAAAGCAGGGCAGAAGTAGCTGGATGGAAAATGAGATCTTAGGAAAAAAGTAAAGAAAATATTGTATTAAAAAAAAAATCTATTCTTACCGGTTTCCTCAAATTGTTCATGCCCCCTCCCTCTGTTTTATTTTCCCTTTGCAGCCTGTAGCATGAGTTTGATAAAACTTCACTAAGATTATAATGCAATACCTTGGCACCAATCTCTCTTGTTTATGTGTCCATTAGTTCAAAGCCACAGACAGGCAATTTATTTGGTATGAAAAATGTCACCTATGGAGCCCTCATTTGCATCTGAAAATTGATTTTTGTCACACTGGAATTTTAGGACAACCTTTTTTGGCAGCCAACATTGCCACAAAGCATAATAAAAATAATTATGTGACCACAAATGCAGGTGAAGTTCACTGTAAGTTTTAAGTCTCTAGGGAATTGCAGCTGGCAAGGCATTATTGATGAACTTGTGATCCTTCTTGGTGATTAAATATTGACACCTAAACTTAAAACATTACTTGAGATTGCCAGCAAAGTGGATAACAACATAATAGGACTTGATAATGTTTACTCAAACATTCCAACATGATAGCAGAATATTAGTAATGTCACTTGAACAATTGAACTATTAATTAAGATTATTTAAAATTGGTAATTACTGAGCTATGGAATGTTTTTTAAGGAAATATTGTTAAACGCCTTTTGAGGCTGGGTTAAAACATGTTACCAGTTTAGTAATTTTGCATCTGCTAAGACAATTCATTAATTAATTTTCTATTTCTGATGTGTTTGGTTCTTGGAGTTTGCCAGATTTTTGTCTCTCACTGATATGATGGTTAATGTACATGGGAAGGTGTCATTTTCCATTGTGATACTGAAAAAATCCTATTAATTATCAGTATTAAGTTGTTCAAACACTTTCATTAGTTATTTTGGCAAAACAATTCCCCAGGGTGAGATATATTTATATAACAAATTCCTCTAAAGCTGAATCAACCATAAATGGATTATGCAAACTTGTTTCCTTTCTTGTAGATAAATTGTTTTACAGCAATGTTCATTATGAGAAAGTCCTTTGCCCACTGTAGTACTTAATCAGCACAGAATAATCTACAGCTTCAGTTTCGATGCTAAAAAGGCACCATTCTTTATTATGAATCCAACTTTTAATCCTAGCCCTGGATGCTGCTTCTTTTTTTTTTTTTTATGCCTGATTTAAAGCAGAGGCAAAGGGTGGTGATTTATAAGCTCATATTCCTTAAAGCAAGTTTCTGTATGCAGTTATGAAGGGAACAACATGTTGTTGAAAGTGGATGAGCATGATCTGACTGCATTGGAGAAAGGATGGAAACAAAAAGGTGATTCTTTGGCATTTAAGAAATGTGTGACTTTTTATACAAACATGGAGGGCAGCGGAGAAATTTGGGACTACTGAGCCATTTGGTTTTGTTAAAATACAAACTGATACCTTTGTTTTCTAAACAATTTCATATTTAGTGTTTGAACAGTTCATGAATAACCCCTTGGCATCTGAGTGCACTCTGAGGGGTGCCCGGAGCGTGGCACCACTCCTGGCTGGTTCCTTTGCTGGGATTTATGGGGCAGAGCACAGAACAGTAACCAAGGACTGCACATCCATATTTCACACTCACTCAGGGCTGTCTCTGCCAGCAGAAGGATTTGACCTCAATCATGGGTTACTCATAGGCCTCTCAAAACTGAGCCTGTTTTAAATCATGGGCGGCACAAATATTTCGCTCTGAAGTCAGGCTGCAGCTGCCAGGCACTGGCTGTTGTTTGGGACCCACTGGCATTTGTTCCTAGCAAAGATGCCAGCCTGGAAAGTGCCTGGGAAAGCCTGGGAGTACCAGGAAAGTTCATCAGAGATTTTACTAATTAGCAGTGGGATATGTTTCTGTCAACTATCACGAGTGTCACTAAAAATCAGACCCAACGCTTTTATATTTTCTTGTGGCACTAGAATTCAGACAAGACCTCAGATGTATTTTGTTCTTTGCAAATGACTTTTACTGCCCTTGCACTATGGATTGAAATTTTTATTGGGGGGAAAAAAATCCCTGCTATTTTCTTACTTCTTTTTCACTGTTTTAGCATTCTTTCCTCCTTCCGGTTTTGTTAGGTTCAGTCTTCTGGACTCTGGCTGTATTTTGAATGTGGGATTTATAGTTGGTAGAAGTAGCCTGAATCACAGTCTGAGTGTGCTCAGAAACATTGTTTGACCATATTTGGCTCTCTTCAACTCAAAGGAGCAGACTCTGCTGGTAAAATTCCATATTTAGTTTCAAACCAATGATTTCACTTTTATAAATTGTTGCATCCAATAGAGAGAAAAAAATCATTACTATCAGTGCAGAAGCACTTAGGCAAATACAAGTGGTTCTTTTACAAAGTTAAAAGCGAAAATGTGTGAGTTTACAATTCCCTCATACTGATACAATCAGCAGAAAAATGATTCTGTTGTATTTTATATAATGTACCGTGAAATACCAATACTTTTTTCAACCTTATTGAATGATACCAGGCTGTTACCATCAATATGAACAAAGCTACTCGCTTCTATTTCTTTGCTTGCTCAAAATTCTAAAATAAGAAAAATAATATTTTACTTGAGCTGCCATGAATTTTCTGACCTACCCACCTATGTTTTAATCTAGAAAAGTACTACTCCCTGGAAAATACTAATCAACAGAAGTACTTCCATTGCATGGGTTCATTCTCCAAACCTCATTCCATCTTTTAAATTTTTTTTTTTTTTGGTTTTGTAATTTATGCCATTACTCCTCCAAGTGGCACAGGCATCACTTCCCATCAAGTCATTCAGATCACAGAGATAACCTTTTTGTTTTCATCTTGTGCTCTAAATGTAATAAATCAAATCCTTGCCAAAAGCAAGTTCTGAATTTTATATCATGAAATTTGCATTTCATGCTCTGCTGCTTGTTCACAGAAGCCATCCAATCTGAAAAGACAAATAATGCCACATGACTTGTGTAACTAATACAGACAAATGTTTCCAAGCAACTGCCTGGGCAATCTGAGGATCAAAAATTACTCATCTGAAAAACTTGCGTATAATGGTAGATAATGTATTTGTTCACAGATTTCAGGGTCTGCTAATGGACAGTTTGTAAACTGAAACAGGACCCAAAATGTATCAAATTAGGAATGCTGCAACTTATTAACTTGTCTCTATTAGATAGCTCCAGGAAAATAAAGCTATTTTAGGCTCAGAAAGTCACGCTGCACTTCAGGGCTCTGTGCAATGACCAGGCAAGAGCAGCCAGACCCTCAAGCACAGCGCTGAAGGTTTGATTTTGGAGCTGGGATACCAAAGGGAACAGTGTGAACAAAGCTGAATAGTGCAGAGTTGAATTAATTCCTCGGAAATTCTGCACCTTGCAGCAGCAGCAGCATGCTGTGCCTGCTCTGGCACACGCAGGGACTTTGGTCACGTTTGGAGGCAGGACGTTTGTACTTGGCCTGAGCAATGAGAACTGAAGGATCATTCTTACAAATTCATAGAGACATTTAAATACAGTCCCCTCGAGGTTCTGCTGGGGCTGGCCTGATGGATAATTATGAGGGGTAGAGAAATATTGCGGATTTAGCTCGAGCTGAGAGAGGTTTGCAGTTCTAGAATTGTCCTGTTTAAATTCCAGTATGTCAGTAGAGGCAGCAGACATCACAGATCTGGCTTTAATGACTTCAGTTACTTTGGGAGCAAGAAAATGCATATAGATAAAAATAGAACTTATCTGACAGAACTGAAAAATATGAAATATGAGCAAAAAGGTAAAGTGGAAATAAATGGGTGGATAATCTCTTTTGGTCAGAGCCCAGGCTTTTGAATGCATTTGAATATATAATTTCTTCCTCAGAAACACAGTGGATTAGAAATCGAGACCTGAGCAGGGTTTTCAGATCTGTGGAGTGCTAAAATAACAATATTCACTGGAAGGTCTGTGGGAACAATTATTAGAACAATACAGAAGCTGTGTCTGCTCTGTCCCCTGTGGCTGCTGGGCTGGCTGTCCCTGCTCAGTCACTGCTCTGGAGTTAACAAGGAGCACTGGGCTGCTCCAGCCCTGCTCTGACAGCTGTGAGAGCATCATTTCCTTTCAGTAATCTTGGATTCTGCTTCCCACTGCTCAAAAACACAGAGTGGGAAGCCCATGGCCAATGCCACAAAAACAAGTAGCACTGGAGTTGCCAGGCAAATGACATGCAGGGAGTAAGTCTGGATCTGTCTTCTCTTGGCCAGGAAACTTTAATAAAACCTGTTTACTTGGTGTTTGTGTAGGTGGGGACTGTTCTCATACCATGGAGATGCTCAATTAAAGGTCAGCAGGTGTGAACTAAAGAATATAAATATTTCTGCTCTCCTCTGGCTGCAGGTTGTTAGGGCAAGAAGCTCAGATTCAAACATATGAATTGGAATGATTTACAGTTGGGAAGTCTCATGTCACATTTCATGTATTGTAAAGTGTATTTGGCTTTAGTTTCTGCAGTTATAATCCAGAAAAAACATCTTCAAACCATTGTAAACTATGACTCCTGCCATTTTAGGCTCTTCTCCCTGAAGCATGTGGCAATTAATATTGTTAGCAGCTTGATGTTACAGCTCATGAATCATTGATCTGTTCCAGTACAGCAATTAATTTGCCTCTGATTCCTGACAGGTACACTCTTTGAATTTCCTGAAGCAGACTTAATTGCCAGCATATGATTAAGGAGAAATGTGCAAATCCACAAAGATGTCCAAGCCTGTGTCTGGGTCTCCATCTTGCATGTTTCACTTTCCTTTTGGGAATCTTCTGCAACAAAAGCCAGGCTTTGATTTTCCACCCCAAAACAGCTACAGCAAAACCAAAACAATGTTGCTATTTCTAGCCAGCATATTTTATAAATTCTGCAGAAATTAAATCTAAAAGTCAAATTTGAGTGAATGACTGGGTTTGTTTTTTTTTTTAATGTGACTTAGAATTAATACTTTTTAAAACTTGGTTTATTGCATGTACATCTTTAGACACCTTTCATCTAAGTCAGAACTTCAACTGGGTGGTCTCTTTAATAATACTGTGTGGGTCTTTGAGACTGTCCAGACTAATGAAAGGTTTAGAACCGAGGCATTGTCCTGTGAATTTAATTGGGTCACTGTGGTGGGAACAAATAACACAGGGCATGTTTAGGTCTTGTATTCTGACCTTTGAAAAATGCAGGCAGAGTGCAGCAGGAAGCCCAGCAGCACTCAGGTGATAATGAAAAGCTGTCCACAAGGCACTACAGCACTGTCTCTTTATTGTGCCACACAGCAGAGTTAAGCTGCTGCTGTCGGGCCGTTACTGCCTGTTAATTTGTGTTGAAGAGTAAAACTACAGCCCAAATTGTGAAGTGGATTAATTCACCATGATTTCAGCTTTTTGGACTCAGTTAATGCCTGTTAATTAATTTGTTCCGAGTAGCTGGACCAAGCAGTGAAGTGGATTAATGCACTAACTTCTCTTCTTTCAACCAGACTGAAATGCAGCCTGGTGACTGAGGAGCTTTGCTGGAGCCTGGATCTAAATGTGCATTTTGTCTTCATCACAGACCACGGCTTCATTTGTCAGCCTGGCAGCTCCTGTGCGGGAGAGCTCAGGAATGCACCCTGCATGCATAGTCAGGCCTGTTAGCAAAATTCATCCACAAACACCAGGGGTTTACATCCAAAAAGGAGACAGAGACTTTATTCAAGTAAGGGGAGAGGCCATGGGGCATTTCCCTGGTGTCTTTCAAACTTCTGGAGGGCTCAGCCTCCTTTTTATCCCAATTTCCCACATTTCCTTCTCTCTTTCCCCACTGCCTAAGGTACTTGAGACGTTCAGACTTCCCAATGTGCCTGATACCAAAGATTTCCCTCTAATGTATAACCCTCCATTTTAAGTTTTAATTCTTATGGAATTTAGGGTTTTTCCCCAATGTTTCTTTCATCTTTCAATGTCTAATTTCATTTATCAGCAAACCTAAAGCTTATTTGTTAAAACAAATATCTATTTCCATTCATCAGTCAGTGGAATCCTCATTGTTTCTTTTCTCTCTCAGTGCCAGTTTTACCTGCCAGCCGACCCACAGCTTGTTTGGAAAGAGAAATCCACTATTTCTCTCAGGCCTTATAGAATACACCCAGATTTTTTATTGTGATCTAAACAGAATGCAGCCCTGCTCTGCAGTCTCGGGAAAAGTTATTTATGCTAGGAGTTAGTAGAGCAGGAAAGGAGGGAGGAAGGTGTGCAGGCACATGACTGCAATATAAGAGAGTGCCAGTTCAAATGGAAATGATTTTAAGTCTCTCCCAGTTAAACTCACCTTGATTACTCCAACTAGAAATCGGCTTCTCATACTCTTAACAAAGGTGGTCTTTTTTGTTTTTTTGTTGTTTTTCACCATAAGGTAGAAGGAAATTAATCCATGGGTGTCCTCCATGTGGTTAATTGTGTGCAAAGAGCAGCATTCACCTGGAGGTGCCCAGCTGATGGCACAGGTCAAGTGACCAAACTGTGCAGAGGCAGAAATGTGAGTTATGTGTCCATTCAGCCAGGGCTCTGGCCCTGCAGCTGCTGCATCATTTAACAGCACACATGGCTTTACCAAACACTCCTTTTGCTTTGGGCTGTCATGGAATTGCTTTAGTGCAGCACTGTTACAATGCAGTGAATTCCATTGCACTTGAGCCCAGAATAAGGGTATAAAATGTGATAATTTTCTGCACATTCTTTGAGCTGCCTGCCCTGCAGCAAGACATAGAGAGCTGGTTCACCAAGGTGAAACAACTTCTGCTATGAATAATATTTATTTTACATAAGAAATAAACTTTCTTTACTAGAAAAATTGTTCTTATATCCCAGGAGGGAAACGTGGAGCTGCTTGTTCACAGCTGCTGGTGTTATTCCACATTTGGAGTTGCCATTTGTGTGCTACTGATCTATAGATATTGTGGCTTCATGTAGGTTATTGCCCCAACAAAAACTCGTCTTTAACTCATTTATCACCCCTAGAACTAAGAGCTGTGTTCTGTGTTTTCTTTCTCCTTTCTGAGTGTTAAAAGGTCTCTTGAATTTTGAGTTCTTCCAATATAAGCAGAGAAATGAGTCCACTCAGTGGAATATTGAGAGCAGGAATATTGAGAGTAAGAAGTTATGGCCTTGTGTCAATGCTGTGCAATGTATTTTACACGTGGCTTTGGTTAAGTCTCAAAAGAATCAGATTTTTGAAAGATTTTAATTGCTTCAGATCTCCACTCTCTTTCTATTTTCAGTCGCAATTTGGTGTCCCACCCAAAATCAGATGATTTCATTAAGTGAAAGAAAAACCAAACTAAAACACCCAATTTTTAATGTAAATTTTTATTACAGCACACTTTTCTTAAGGCTTTTACACCTAGGCAATGACATCAAAAAATGCTTTCCTTATTTCAGTTACATTTATTTGAGGTGCTGAAGCTTTTGGGACATCTTTAGGAATTTTTCATTTCTCCTGGCATGCTGTAAAAGCAGTCTGGTTTTATTTGCTTTGCTACAAGTGTAAGAACAGCGGGGATGGAGAAAAGGGTATTTTTACCCGTAATAAGTGATGTGTTGCTAATCTATCCTGGTGAAGACAGAGGAATAAGGTCAGCATTGTCTTTCTCCTCAAACCTGTAGTTCAGTTGTGTTTGACAGATGAGGCAGTCAGAGCATATTTGGTTGTTTGTGTATAAGGGACACCTCATTATATTTAATGAGCAGTGTTGAACCAATATGAGCTTTTCTGTAAGAGGGGGTGATTCACATATGCTTCAAAATGAGAATCACATTCTCTAAATGATGACAAAAAAAGCCTGAAATGTTAATTTAAAAGAAGAGTGTATCATTCTCAGGGCAGGTGAATCCCATGGCTAAAGCAAAATTAGTGGTACTTTGTTTTCATCTTAGAAAACTTCTCCCCTGTCACAGAATAAGGCAGGTGTGTAGATAAATGAAACTTATATTTCAATAGATACAGGACTTTTCCACCACAAAATATACTGCAGGAGTTCAGGGCAATAATGGAATGAATTATTTCACAGAGTAAAAATTCAGATGTGTCTCCACCATAGTTTTGTCACCTATGTATCAAAAACACTCTAGAATATATTGTCATTAAAATGGTTCTGCTTTACACATGACCAAATGGTCTGAACCAGAACTTTTTTCACCTAAGTTTTTGACTCCTCTAAGGATAACAGGAGTCTCCATCCTATAAAAATAGCCCTGGCCCAGGCAGGTGGAGGGCCCAGGAGCAGAGCTGAGGGCTGAGATCACCAAGTGGGTTTGAGTGTTGGAACCCTGGCGTGGTTCAGGGGTTCCTTGTGCTGGTAAAGTCTCTCCTCCAAGCCTTGCTTCCAAAGAACACTCAGCAGTCTCTTGTTGTTTGGTCTCGAGGCAGTTTATTGCAAGCTATCTAAAAGATTGTCTTTGGCTGCTGCTGTTTGGTCAGCAGCTGAGGCAGAGGCACACGCATCCCTGACACCCTCTCTGTCTGCTGTTTTCTTCTCTCTCCCCCCATCCCTGGGCTGCTGCTATCTTTTATACAGTACATTACGTGATAAATGTTCACAGTTTTCCCCCAATACCTACTACCTATATTAAATGGTGCTCCTCTATTCTAAACAAATGCACGAGTGCCAACATCATCAAGAACATGGAGGCAAGGAAGAAGAAGGAGGAGGAACAGGACCAGCCTACATTCCTCCATCTTAAGACCTCTGACCCCCATGTACAAAGTAAAAAATCCCCCTGCACAGGTGTTAAAACCCCCTTCTACAATGCTAAAAAATTCCCCTGCTTTGTAACTACTTCTACTATAATATCTAAACTTTTGTCGCTTCTTGTTCTTCCTGCAAAGTTGGTAAATCATTCCATGGCTCAAACTCAAAATCACAGCTGTTTCCAGCTGCCTGCCAGGGTCTCAAATGCTTCTGACCAGGGCCTGGAACCTCCAAAAATATCTTGAGGGACATTTTGAGTTCCAACATGCAGTTAAAGGATGCATCAGAAATGGGCAGTGTGAGGCTCTGCCTCTCCACTTACACAACAATGACAGGAGTAGGAATACCCGGAGTGATTAAATCATGTTTCACCAGCAATTTCCAGTAGATGCTGTATCTGACCATGCATCACCAGCTTGGCAGATTTTTTTCTGCGAAACAACCTGTTCCCCTTAGCCAGCTGCATTTTAGCTGGGTTTGTTCTTCCCAAGCACACAAAGTGAATTTTAGGGTGACATTTACAGGCATTGAGGGCAGATTACTTTTGAGCAGATGTTTGTGTGAATGCCATTGACCTTTAAATTTCTTAAATGTATTCATTGAGTTCATTATTTGTTTAAACAGTTGTTCATTAACTTAAAGTTCCAGCACATTTCTGAGATTTTTTTATATTACTACCAACATGTGAAAATATTTTTCTGGTTTAGGCATATGTTTTAGAAATAATTAACTTCAATACTGCTGATGATAACAATATTCTGATGAGAGAAATAGCATACATAAAGGAATTAAGTATTACAGCATGATTTAAAATTTAAACTGAGAATTATATAAAATTTATTTCTTGTGTTCACTTGCAAATAATTCTAGTTTTTCAGCCTTTTTGTGATAGTATTTTGAAGGAAGACCAACATACCTCAGATTGCCACCCTCCATTCCCTATTTCAGATGAACTTTGCTTGCAACGAGCATCCAATTAATTTTATTTTTTTGTATTTAGGTCTGACCCCATTTTATACCATCAACTTTATACCATCAACCAATATAAAACCAACTAAGTGACGAGAAACTCAAGCACTTTTCTGGTCACCACAGTGGATTACAGATTGCCACTCCAGCAGTGTTTCCAACCTTTACTGTGACAAATCGATACCAGAATTCAGCCACCCTATTCCCATGACAAGTTCTAATGAAATTTTCTTTGCCAAGAGTAATGGTTTGTGCTGCTGGAGAGTGACCAGGCCATTCATTCAAATATTCAAGCACTTCAAGAAGGCCTGGTAAAAAGAAGGAAAAACAAAACAAAAAGGTTCTTGCAAGGTGTAAGGAAATCCCAGCTTGCATGGCATTATGGTTTGGGCAGACTGGCATCTCTCAATTCAAGTTTAGCCAAAATGCTGGAAAAATGAGGAGACAGTGTTTGGTACTTTTTTTTTTTATTGGGAACAGGAAATCTGTGGATATTCTCAGTTCAGTCAGAGAGAAAAAGAGAAAGATTTTTCCCAGGCTTAGCCTGGCAGAAATCTTTTTCTTTCTGACTGAACTGAGAATATCCACAGAAATCAAACTTTATTGCCAGTGAATCAGCTAAACTATGGCTGAGCTGATTCCATGCCTAGAAGGAGAAATTAAGGAAGTTAAAAAGAGGGTGTAAAAGTTGGTTATAAAATGGTGCCAGTGAAGTAATTGTTGGATTCTGATCATAATCCACTGACCATGAGAAGTTTATTTCACTGCCCATGTGAAATACAGTGATCACAGATATGAAATTGTAGTTAAGGAGGAAAAGTAACAAACCTGATAGAATTTCTCTCCTACCATTTTTGTTTAGAAAACTCACCAAAAACAATGCCAGCCTGATATTTTAAGAATGTTTGGAGCAAATTGCCAACTCTATCTGGAGTAATTTTATATCCCTTATGAGCTGCTTCTCCAAGAAATTAAACAAGTGAATCCAGTAAGAATTATTATATATACAATATATCCATCCATGAATGAGGGTTACCAGTGCTCTGGCTGTTGAGTCAGGTGTTAAGTGCACATGTAATGTCAGATACCTTGGCAGATTCCTTCTTTTACACTGACTGATGAATAAACCTGCAGTGGCAGCTGCTTGGCACTGAGCAAAATGTTTTTCCTTTTTCTTAGTTCTTTACAAATGTAGAAATCATGATAACAACGGGCACCAGTCAATTATTCAATGTGGTGGTGAAGTACTTGTGGCCTTTTCTTCTCCTCTGCTTACCTGCATTCCCTACTGCAGCTTTTGGCCACTCATTTAATCAGTCATTGCTGTTAGACACCAGGGGGTGATAAGAAAGAAATCATCACAAAGAAATCATTATTTAGAAAACCACAGTGAGATTTGAAGAATATGAAACACACTCAGAGAAGCACTTACATTTCTGTGCTTAATCTGCAGAACTTCCTCCTCCATGAAACAGAATAAATGTTTTAGAAGCAAAAGACAATAATTCTATTTTTTTTTGTTTTGTTCTGAAGTTCTGCTTAGAAATCTGGACTTAAGTCTTACCACCCTACCACTTTCCTTTAGAACTTCACTTCTTTAGATTAATGACTCATTGAATATAATTTGGGGTTTTCTTCCATTTGAGAACCTTTGGGAAAGTGTAAGGATAACCTGTCATGGACAAGTGATGAGCTAACTGCTTATGGGTCTATGGCTACTAAAATTGTGAGCCCTAGATATTGAACAATCTGGAGATTGCTTTTCCTATTCAAACTATCACAGAAAGAAATGTGTCACATTCAAGATCATGTTGGATGGGACTCTGAGAAAAGTGGTTGGGTGGAAGATATCCCTGCTTATTGCAGGTGGGACCAGATGGCTTTTAAAGGTCCATTTCAAACCAAACCTTTCCATGACACAAAGATAAGCAAATCTGAATGTCTCGTTCATTTGCTAAGACTCCAAGGTCTTTGTAAATGGACAAGATATTCAGATTTGTCTTGTTCAGATCCCTACATCTCCCTGGCTTGAAGGAAACCACAGGAGTAGGAGCAGGACTGAAAGGTGTGATCAGGTAAATGTTGCTGCTGATGAGCAGCAAGAAGAACTGGGGTTTCCTTGTGTCCATCCTGGGAGTCACTCTTGCTCCTCAGGATCATCTCAGGCACGTGTCAGCCCCTCTGTGTTTGCAGTGTGATTTTGAAAGCTTTGCTGCTCTGTGCATTTGCCTTTGGACAGGATTCAGCTCTTTTCATTTGACACTTCAACTTCTTTTATCTTGAACATTCTCATGAAATTTTATTAAGGAAAACTCTTGGGAGAGGAATTGAAAGACAAAAACAGGGACCTGAGTGGCCTTCAGACTGAAAGATTAGAGAGAAATGGCAAAGCTTTTGGGAGAGCTGGGAACTCTACCAGGGGGAGCCTCAAAATGTTATGAAAATTGGCAATGTTGTGAGAAGGGATTCTCTGTGTGGTTCCTGCTGCTCTTTGACTCATCATGACTAAAGCAAACTGATGAAAACTTGAGTGTCCCTTGCTCCTGTTTGTTGTCAAATTTGAGAAATGCTGCTAAAGCCAGCAGAGGTAGGGCTGAGTTTTTTGGTGAGAGGCTCGTTTGAGGCGTTGCCACAGAGGGAGGCAGCAGCAGCCTGTGGAGAGCTTGGCTGATGGACCCTGATTGTGCCACCAAAAAAACTCATTCAGCATTGAAGTTTGATAAAAACACAGCCTGGGGATGGAGCTTTCATTGTGTAATGAAGAATCAGTTAAAACAACATGGATTCGAGAACTGACTGGAAACTTTGGGGGAAACTGAAATATTTTTCAGTTCCACAGTTCCCAATACACTACAAATCTGGATTTTTTTTTTGTTGTTAGGTTTTTGGTCGGTTTGTTTTGTTTGGCTTCATTTGTTTGTCAGTGTTTGTTTGTTTTGTGGGGTTTTTTGTTGTCTTTTCTCTTCCAAAGAAGGGGCTTGGATCAAGAGAGAGCTTTGGGAGATGGGGAAAGGCTTTTTTGACCTTGGTAGTGAGTGTGCTTGGAGGAGAGAGTTGCAGAGGTGTGGGAGGAAGCAAGGGAAGGAGAGTGGTCTCTGGAAAGCTGCAGCTCCTGCAGGGAAGCACTGAGCAGATCAGAGAGCAGAAGGGAAGAGAAAGGAAAGGTGAGGTGGGCAAAGTTTTCCAGGGCCCAGAGGCCACTGTGGAGAGTTCACTGTAGCTCATAACGTGCTGAACTGCCTGAAGCTCTGATAGAAAGAAAGGCTCCAGAAAATGTAGCAGAAAAAGAAGTCCCATGTGCAAACAACTTTTATTTTTGCTCTTTCCAAGAGCATAGCACGAAGCTTTCTCTAAGAGAAAGCAAACCCCAACACAAAATATCCAACAGAAACAACTTACTAGCTCATATTTTAAGTCACACCTGGGCTTTGGTGTCTAATTTGAAGTTATAAGCTTTTGGTGTTTATTGAATGTTCATTACCTGCAGACTCTGTTTGCAAATTCACTTTGTTCTGTTTGATTGAAAGCCTGGGCTGGGAAGTGACTGAGTGTAGATGATGTCTATCCTCATCTATGTCTTTTGAGATATCATCATACATATCTTTAGAGAAAATTCTCTACAAACATTTGAAGTGTGGCTTTTTACTGCTCTTGTGCAAGTATTTGAGGTAAACCAGACTTTGCTAAAGGCTTATGATTTAACCAGCTATCAGTTTAGGATTATAGACACACCTGCTTAGGTTTATAACTTGTTTACATGAGTACAAAATTAATATTGGCTGTCTACTGCCACTGAAAAAACACAATAGCCTGAAAGCTGAAATCCGTGCTTTTATATGTTATCACTAAGTGCTGGAAAATATATTATACTAAACTGAGAATCTGGTAGTTCATGGTGATTTTGCCTCAAGGTGCAGGGAAAGGGAATAACAACTGAGTATCTGGAAGTTTTACTAATTGGTCTTTTTCTTTTTTAGGAAATCATAAAACTAGAAGGCAACCTTGGAATTCCAAGACAAAAAAGGGCTATTTTGGCAACTCCAATATTAATTCCTGAAAATCAAAGACCTCCATTCCCCAGATTAGTTGGCAAGGTAAGTCAACAAAGCTGGATCAAATGTTGATTCTAAGAAATGTATCTATTACTCCTATAGTTTTGCAGTGTCTATCACATTGGTAGTAATATTCCAGATTTCTTCTTACCTCTTCCATCCCTTCTGCTTGTGAACATGAATTTTGGATCTCAGGCAGCTGAGTCTCTCTGTAGAAGTTCCTTCATTAAGAATTTTTTATAGGGAGTTTAAGATTGGAGTTCTGGGCTCTTCAGCCACAAGGAGACAAACCAGGCCCTGTTTTTACTGCAATATTTTCCTGGCATCTTGTCATCCTGATTTTTTTCCTGTTCTTGAAGTGCTTCTCGGGGATTACAAGTGCCTTAGAGGATGTACAAAGACAGAAATGTGAGAGCATCGGGCAGGTTGTTTTTCAAAGGCCCTGAGAAACCTGTCCTCACCTAATGTTTAAATTACAGGTATTGCAAATGATCAGCGCCTTGAAATACTTGGAGCTGTCATAATTTTTACAATCTTTGATGGTTTTTTTTTCAGCATAGCTCCAATTTAGGTATCCAGATGATTAATTTGGCTGGAGTGTATTGCAAACAGAGAGATTATGCATGTGTCAGAGAAGACAAAATTTTAGAGGTATTTAAGATAATGGAATGACATATTCTAGGTCAACTGTGGTAATTTGCAACTGAATGGTGAACAAAGCATAAATAAAAATGTTTGGCATCTCAGGCATACTGATGGTAGGGAAGAAATTCAGTCAAAATCAATGCTGAAAAGAAAAGCAGTTATTTCAGGGCTTTTTGACTTGTCACAGATCTTCATAAGATGGGCTGTGAGGTCTTGCTAAGTACAGTGAATGTCTGTGCTAACTCAGAGTATGGGTTCCTGTACCTGTTTCAGATCCTGCACAAGCTGGAGAAAAAGTTGTTCATCTCCCTCCCTTAAATTTAGGTACTTATCATCAATTTTCCATAACTTCATGAATTTTTAAAAAATTCACTTAGCTGGCCACTCTTGTAAGGTATGAGGAACATGTTTATTCCCTCTTCCAGAATATTTTGGGGCTCATCTTTAGAAGCCTCTCAGGGCAGCACATGGACTGATGGATCACAGCTCCTGCCGGGCTTTGGTGTTTCCTGAACCTCAGGAAGAAAAAAAACCATTTGCCATCTCTGCTCTGCTGTAATCCCTGCAGAGGGACATTGCAGATTAGCTGTGGTTTCTAAGGTGTTTTGGGGAAGAGGCAAAACATCCAGAGAATGAGTAATTTGCATGTTATAACAGGTTTTAAAAATGAGAAGGAACGTGAAGCTTTGCTGACTGCACGGAATGGATGCCAGTGATAATTTCAGATATGACTCGTTCTGAGAGGAGCCACCATGTGATCCTCTCTGGGTGTTCACATGGAAGTCAGGTTTCCAGTGTGTTATTTTCCTTTTCTTTCTTACTCTCCCTTCCTTTCCCCTGCTTTACCAAATTATCAGTGTGGTTTATTAATTTCTTCTGATTTCCTCTTGCTCTCCACCCCATGCTGTGCTGGCTGGAATTGCACAAGGTTTTTTGGAAGTGATTGAAGCAGCCAACAGGTGAAATGTTGATTAGCACTTAGTGGGGAGCAGGACAGATGTGGGGAAAGAGGAGAGCAGGGGGAGAACAATTAATTGAGTTTTATTTCAGTTAGGAAACACACCATAAAGGGAAAAAAAAATAGGAATTTTAGAGGCCTTCCTTCATGAATTTTTGTTATATGTATATCAGGAAGGAGATACTGCAGTGGATAAGTGAAAACAGTGTTCTGTTCAAATTAATTACAAATTCCACTTAGTATTTTGTTTAACAAGGAAGTACATGTGTCAAGCCTGTTCTCTGTGCTGTTACTGGCTTTCCAGCATCCCCACTCAGGAATTGGATTATTGCCTTGCCATTTCCACACCCTTCACTAGGGTAGCTCTTAATTAAGTAACTATCCTAGGCATGCTGTGTTTGTAGGTGGAGAAGTCTCACCTTTTAGCAGGATTTAAGATTTTGCATATCATGCTTCGTGCCTGAGGGAGAACACTGAGGTTAAAACATTTTAATGCAACCTTGGTAATGTGGGCTTTTGTCACCAGATGGCCCAGGCTACAACTCTTGACTGTTATTGATGTGTTTTGTTTAGCTCTTGCTGATAGAGCACTGGGATATGATATTCAATTTTTAGTCTCTCTCCATATGCTGCTTTTCCGGTTTATTTGTCCACATGAAGTCAAATGAAATACAAAACAGTGGGATGCAGGATTATTTTGTACCTCCACAGGCAGGTTATTCTCCACTACACCATGGAAATGTTTTCTAATACTAACTTAGAGTGGTGGTTCTGTGCATCTACAAAACAACGACACGCTTTAACTGATTATGGAGCTTTTTGAAGTTTAATCCTCACACTAATGCAGACCCCAAGGAGCACAAAGGGAATTGTGGAGATGCTCAACAAGTCTCAGCTCCTTTTCCACACATCAGAAGAGAAAGACACCTGCAAAGTGAGACTGTGTTTGTCCAGGCTCAGAGGATTTGCTCTTCATGTTATTGATGGACAAATGGTGAATCAAGGATTCTGTTCTTCAGTTTAAAGATGGTTGTCCTGTGCCAGGGTATGGTCAGAAAACAGGAAATGGTCCTCAGCAAGAATTTTTACTTGTCCAGAAGACAAGAATATTTTGGTGACTGCTGAAGAAGGGGGTGAGGAAATTTTTCAGAGAGGAGATGGAATTACAGAGACACAAGGAATTCTTGAATAAATCTGATGGCATATAAGGAGAGGATTCTGCTAAAGTTCCATGTGGGAAAGGCATATCCACAGATGAGGATATAGAAGCAAGAAGCAAACAAGGCAGAAAAGTGAAGAGGTGGAAAAGGGTGTTATTTATGAATAGCACTTAGGCAATAAATAAATCTCTTTGAAATCCATCAAGAAACAAAGATTGGGTTTAGAGAAAAAATCAAAAAAAAATCAAGTTATAGTCCAAGTAAGATTGGGTAGAAATATCTATGAGCTCAATTTGTTCTGCCTAGCACAAGCATTTTCTTTAAATCCAGATGATTTAAGTGAAAGGAATACCCTGGTGTAATAACTAATGGATATAAATTTTGGCATAAGATTAAAAGAAAAGTTTCTAGTACCCAGAGAAGAGGAATTAATTTCCACCAGCGGTACTGAGGAGGGAACACAATATTTGATAAATATGTGATCACAGTTGCATAATACAGCTGCTTCTGATCCTGACAGAACAGACACCTCCAGTTTTCCTGCTCCTCTAGTGTTCCTGAAAATGTGGAAAACCCTGCTGAGCTGGAGCTGAATGGGTGGCTGCAGGTGTCAGGGTTTAACATCTGATTAAATTCATGGCTTGCATGGAGGAATGGCACACTCCTGACCTTCAGGGGAAAAAAACACCAACCTTCCTCAGCAAAGAAAGTAATGACAGGAGCAGCACTTCATTAAATGAAAGGACTTTCATTGCAAATCCATGAATTATTAAGCTATAGCATATTAATTCTCAATAAAGGATATGTATTTCATGTCCTAACAAACTATTAAGTGAAAACAGCACTTCAGATTTGTCTCTTTTTCTGAGAGATGTCTCTTCAGCACTCCTTTTTCTAAGAATACTGTTATTCACATAAACAATTCCAACAGAACACATTTGTTTTCTTTCAGCTAATAGAATTTTATTGGAAAAATTTGCTAAAATACACCTGTTTACTTAAGACTTTCAGAAGAATCACTCATGAGTTGCAAATGCCTTGGAAAACTGGAAAACAGTAATTTACCATTATTGTTCAGTGTTTGGTATTTGGTTAATAAGAATAAAAGAATTTAAAAACATTTGGGGAATACTTTCTAATCCTGTTACTATGGTTACAAGATTGTTGGAGATAAAGCAGTTCTATGGCAATGATGGAATCGAATTTTCTGAACAATATTGATATATCCAGTACCTAATTTCCTGCTTCATAATAAATCATGCTAATGACCTAAAGGAAGGCAGCAAACAGAAGAGATTTTCTGCTCTAAAGCTGTTCAGCAAAGTGTGCTGCAGTTTAACCGCTTGTGTTAACTTTGATTTCAGAAGTTGATAATTTTAAACTCTGTTGGAAATGAAGGTAGAGCTGAGAAAAAAAAGTCTGTCCCTATCAATAAATTGCCTATGGAAAGTAGCTAAGATGAAATAAAACCCTGGCAAGTAATTTGTCATTGGCACAGTAACTTAATTGTAGGCTCAAGTTTAAAATGTTTGGATAATTTTCAGACATAGCAACTATTTCATCTAATGAATAGAGATGGAGAATGTGGATTGTCATTCCCTAACCCCATTCTCTGTGGTTTCCATGGAACCAGACTGATTTTTTTGTTACCTTTCATCTTTACAGTCTTCCAAAATGATCCTATATCCTGAGCTGACTGATGGGAAGTTGTTCTCCACCTTGGCTTTCTGTCTTGTTTGAAATCAGTTATTTGGAATACCCACTCAATCTGTCCAGTTTATAGAATCTATTTTTCTTATTGAATGTACAGTTTTGAGCAAAAACTTGGTCTCTGCATTCTTAGTAGGGTCAAATTTTAAGCTTAACAAGATGTAGAGCCTAATTATATAACCTTGGAATGGTAAAACAGGCTATTTGGATCTAGGATTTCTGTTGCTTAGTCCCTTTAATTTATAATTTCTTCCTACAAATCTACTCAGAGTAACACTTTATCTTAAGTGGGATGAGAGATGCAACAAACTTTCCCAGCTTTATTTAGCAGAGTGCTGTGTTAATATGTTACCAGTAAAAAATAAAAACTGCATAATATCAAAGTCAGGGGAGACAACCACAGAGCTTCCTTTAAATCAATTAAGATATTTATTTGATAGATGTGAACTGATTCATACTGCTTCAAACATAATTGTTTTCTTGTTCCATTCCAAATAATTCTTCTGGTTTCTTGTTATACAGTCAATTGTTAGCAAGTTTATAATACAATATAAAGCAATATCCAAATGAATGACATTTTAGGAACAAAATTAACTTATCCCTGCCAATTTACAAACTAGATACTGTCATACTGTCAACCTTGGTGCTTTCATTAATGAAAGACTTTAATAAAGGCATTTTGCAGGCTGGTCTGGCGACAAATTTGATATTACCAGCTGTGGCTTGTTAAAAGGGTATTAAGTAAAGATGGCTGGCAGAGCATTTCCAGAAGGAAAAATTATATGTATTATATATGGCTCATCTGTAAGGTGGGATAAATAGCTGTCACTCAGGGAACAACAGTAATTTTCTTCCTTCTCCCTAACTGCTGATTCTCTTCAGTGATTAATTGAAGAGAATTTTAACCTTTTTGTGTTTTGCCCTTGCTTTTATCATACATGGGTGATTCCTGGCTTTTTTTTTTTTTTATTCCCTTGCATTTTAGGGTGATGTACAGCAGCAGATCAATAGGGTGAATAAAGGAGTATGATGCTATTATCCATAATGACAGCTGTGTTTTAATTCGGGAAACATTTTCCCTTCTCATTTCCAAAACATCTGGTGCTGTTTTCCAGCTGCCCTCTAAAGGCACATTTTTTTAACCTTTCTGGTTTTTCATCTTTATCACTTACTGTGCAACCCTGTTGACTGAATTCAGAAATAGAATATGGTCTTTAGGGCAGAATCATGGAATGTTGAGGCTGGAAAATCTTTCTGGAATATCTAATTTTGAAATTAATGTAATTCTTCTCTTTTGGCCTATTTTCTTTCTGGTCAAATATATAAAAATGTAAATTATTTCATTTTAATCAATGTTCCACTGATGTTCCACTAAAACTTTCAATTACAATAATCCCAGATATTAAGCAATTTCCTTTTGCTTGTGTTTGGAAAAGAAGAATTCAGTTTGACCACTCTACTTTCTATAGAATGACTCACAAAGAGAAAAATCACTTTCTTCCACTGAAACTTTGCTTAAATAGAGAATTGAAGGAATGAGGAATTCAGAGAACTGCACTTTTTGGGATTAACCTGCTTTCCAAAGTTCTGTGTTTAACTTAGCAAGAGCATGGATTTTTGCTTTGGCCACAATGCTGCTTAAATTTTCTCAGGCTGTTTATGAAGTCATGGTGATTATTGGAATTTACATATTTGGGGTTTAGACACAGGACTTATACCCTCCAGACTGTATTTATATATACATAATATACATAACTATATGCACATATTGCAGAGATGCACAGCAATAAATTACTACAAGCTTGTACAACATTTCCAGACTTCCATCAACTCTCTTTTTGGTCAGTGCTGTTGACTTTGTAGGTGTTTTTCTCCCATTTTAATCTATCAATTGCTGCTTTGAATGCTTCTCACTGTCATTGGAAAGTCTGCTTTTCTATCCAAAAACGTCCCTTGCATTTCTTATCTTCCACACTTTATTTCCCTGCCATGTTTCCATGTGCCTCATATTCCTGAAGAACAGGTGGATAACATGGGATAAATACTTTAAAAATTCTGTTTCAGGATTAAAGTGACTGTTAAAATATTGGCACAATTTTGCCAGGGTTTTATTTTAGTAATATTCTTTAGTTTGAGCTGCAGTTTAGGCCGAGTCTTTGTAAGCTTGAGCTCATCCTTCAGCACTGCCATGGAGCCTGATAAGCACACCCAAAATCATTTCACTTTCCTGTATCCCTGCCTGACCCCAAGCACACTGAAGCTGACAGAAATTCTCCCATCAAAGAGGGAAAGGAATTTTGATAAGGCCAACCCTCCTGGGAGATTGCAGTGGGAAAAAAGGACCCTTGGAGGAAGTGTGAGTTAAGCTGATCATGTACATATCAAGTTATACTTTATTCAATATGTTTTTAGGGAAAATTTTTAAAGTGCGCTTGGAAAATAGGATTTTCATCAAGGTTCAAACAGCTTCAGAAGTTTTTCATTTCTATAATGCACGGACAAAACTATTAAGCTTACATTTCCAATTGAGCTTGAGAATGGATTTGATAATAGGAATCTGTTCAACAATGAAGTCCAGAAATTGAAAGTAGTAGTGATCCCTATAATCCAATAACATGTGTCTTAATATATTTTTGACTTATTAGAATTGAAAAAAAAAGAAAAAAAAAAAGCAGTGTAGATGTAGCTGAGCTTGGCTACAACTTGAATTCAGGGGCTATATTAATTTAACAATTAATGTTCAAGCCTGATTTACGATATGTTACAAGTGTTTAATGAAATAGAAGTGATGAAAGCTGGTTTCCTACAAATAAAAATTCCCTCCAACAAACCAAGGTGCTCTTATCAATGATAGCATTCTAAGCACAATGACCCTGAACAATCCCCTCAGCACCACTGGGGTTATTTTCTGCCTCCTGATATTTCAAACTGGGATAAGAAGGAGAAAACCCTTGAGCTGCAGCTGACCTGATCAGACAATGAATATACATGTGAAAAATGGAAATTCTTCCTTCCTTTCCTTCTCTGCAGGTGCCAAAAGGTCTTTTCACTCTGCATTGCTCCAATTTTTGTGGAACATCTAAGAACTTCTCATGTTGGATGTTTTTTAATCAAATTTGGTCAAAACTAGCTGGATCAGTTATCTTTTTCAGGAGACCAGGCTAAAGAACCAGATGTTTAGCAAAACAACCTTTCCTCAACAGATCCTTTTCTACTTGACAGAGAAGCCATTAAATGTTCCTGAAGAAGATGTTACAGGTTGGAATAATGAGTTGACACATGGAAAGAGCAAAATTGAGTCAGAGACATAGAAAGAGCAAAGTGTGCAGTGGGCAACCTACTAATTTTAGAAAAGAAACACAGCAAGGATCTGTATGAATTTCATACAACAAAATGGGCAATGCAGAGCATCTTGGAAGTGTGTCAATAGGAAAACATAAGGAATCAACTTCATCCAGTATTACTGAGCTGTTGGGCAAACCTGAATTTCCTAAGGTCACTGGAACATGAAAATTAACTTGAATTAATAGAATTGATTATACATAGATTATTTTTTCAAACACTTATACTACCATTACTACATTAAGTGATTTTCTTATGTGAATCCTAATTGTTAATAAATCATATTCTTTTTTCTTAAAAAAAAAATCCAATGCAATAATGATACAATAATGTTTTGGGAAAAAAAATTAGTGTAATTATCTTTTAATGAGAAACCTTATAAACTTCATATTGTTTCCTTTTGGGCATGACTGATGAAGGATGTTCTTTGTAAGTACTAGAAAGTTACTTTTGTAAATAACAGAAAATTGGTGGCATTTATTCCCCCAAGATTCTACAAAGATTGGTGGTTCCAAACTCTTCATCTGAGGAGACACAGATGTGGTTCAGAGTCACCTGCTGTGAGCTCAGGACATGCTGCTGCTGTTTGTACCCAGCAGCTCTTGTTCTCATGTATTAGAAAACAAGCTTTGACCACATTTTTCATGTTGAAAACTCCCATCCTGAACAGCCTTTTAATTCTGGGAACAAACGAAGCACATGTTCCCTGGTGATAACTTATATGTATGCATAGGTGCTTATGATTTATGGAGATGGAGACTGGTACAATCCAGTCCAGTGCAGCAGAGCTAAGAACAAAAAATAAATTATTCTTCACAGGCTTTTCAAAATAACTATTTTCTAAAATTCTTATTGGACATCAGAGTTAATTAGATTTTTAGAATTAGACAGAAATTTCCCCATCAGCTCTTTAAATCAGAGACTAGAGGAAAATACAGCTCAGCTGTCATTTTTTGTCCTTGATTCTCTCAAGGAGGGACTCCCTGTTGCTTGTGTAATGAACCATGGGGACCCTCATGCAGTAGCTTTCAAAGAAATTATTATGTTGAAGAGAGAGAGAAATTAGCTCATTGCACATAATTTAGGAACAGAGCCTGCCATTTGTTTCAGTCATGAATTTACAGTCAGAAGATTTTGAGTTTAATAGATCTGGGTGACAAATACCTGGCAAAGAGTTCATGGAAACAGATTTACTTCTATTGGAGGTTCAAAAAGACTGTAAGAAGATCCTTCAAAATCCTCAAACTCCCTTAAAAGAGTGAAATTCCTGTCAGAGTGGAAGAAAAAAAGTATAAACTACCAGTAAATATTTCAATTATTTTCAAAAGAAGGGAGGCTGTGCCACACTGCAGATGTTCTCAGTGGAGGAAGGGGACAGGAATATGATGGAGCATCTCAAAATGAAATGTCAAAATAAAAGGATTCAGAGCAAAAGAGAAAAAACCCCCAATATTATAAAACAGGAAAGAGCAAGTTTGTGGAGCTCAAACTGGGAATTAAATCCTGACTGTGGCACATAGCTACTGCTGCACCTTGGCTTCTCTGGGTTGTGGGGGCACATCCATCCCATTCTTTTTAAAAAGCTCCCTAAGAAGCCTTGAGAAATGTTAGGAATTACAGCCCACTGAATCCCATTCCTGCACCAGGCAGTCAGTGAAAGCCAAAATGCAGCAGTCACTGGAATACATAAACTTGGGAATAGATAAACTTGGGACTGTTCATGAAGTGAACAGTCAACATGGATCTTTTTAAGGCATATCATATTTTCTAAATGCATTAAGATCTGTGGAGAAGCTGAAGGTGTAGATAAATCTGATCAATAAACCCTGCTTGGGTTTCTCTACTGAGAGGAAATGCTTCCTTCTGCTAAAAATGATTGACCCATCAGTGTGGAAAGAGATTTCCATAGGGAAGGTTTTGCCAATAAATATTTTCAAAGATTTATACAGTGATTTGTGTTTAACACAACAGAAATTATCTGGAAAAGGAGAGGTTGCAGTGACAGAGTCTGCAGATCACCCAAAATGAGTCATGAGACTGACGAGTAATGGAAAGATTGGAGTGTTGCAGAGTGATTTTACAGTACTGAAGGTTAGAACTGGTTGATAATTTTTGTCAAGCAGTGTGATATTCTGTGTATTGTCACAAGATGTGGAGGCCAAAAGGAAAGGGTGTCCTTGCTGTTGTGCCTGAGGCTTTCTTGTGCTGGCACAGGATGACATCGACCACCACTGCAGGGAGAATCCAGGGGCAGATGTATCCAGGAATGGCCCCCAACCATTCCTCTGTCATTTTTGGTTCATCCTTGAATTCTTTGTACTGCTCTTCGTAAGGAAAACACGCTGCAGAAACGTTTTAGGGTGGCTGCACAAATAGTTACTTTGCAGTTCTGTAATTCCACAAACCATGTCTAGGTTAAGCTCTTGTTCTTCTAAATACAATTTCTATCATTCAAATGTGTCTGGAAAGCAGAGAGAAGGGGTGAGGAATGTCTGACTCATTATTTGTCTTCAAATATTGCTTTATTATTTAAAGAGTCATTCTGCATTTCAAAAGCATGTAGGCAATGGTAGAAACAAAAAGCTATTTCTGAAAGCAGTGAGATTTAAGTCACCAAGGCCCACATTTGCAGTGAATTTAGGTGTCTCATTCCCTTCATCACGATGGTGTGTGTAATCTGCAGTTAAAATGGAATTAAAGTTACTTCTTCTGGCATTTCTGATAATTTGTGCATCTCCAGTTCTCCTGTAAAGGAGATATTATAATGTCTACTGCAGGTCTTGAGTTTGGCTCCCTGCTGCTGTCCCCCTGGGATGCTGGGCTGGCACATCCCTGGTTTGTCCCGAGCTGTCCCACATGCAGGAATTGTCCTGGAGGTTGGGGTCATTTGAACTTGGGGTTTTTAATTGGGTGGTTTCAGGCTTCCACTCCAAGAGACTGCAGAAGGGCTAAATTTAGCAATTAAATTTCCTAATATAAATTTCTCCAGTATTTATTTTTCTGTAGGTTTAGTTTAATGCTGATATACTGCGCTGTCAGTTGAAAATCCCCAAGATAGGTCAAAGTGATAGATGTAGAGAAGCAGTCCTAATTGATGAGAGATCTGTTTTCTTGCCCATTGATTTCTCTGGCTGAAATTGAAATTAATGATTTGCAGTTGAAATGACTTGACTATTCTTTCTAAAGATCAATTTCAAAGCCATCTCTGCTCTTCATATTAGCTGGGAAATCCTGGGACTGTTTTAGGATCTTTCTGTATTCTAAACACATTAAGTGTAACCATAGAAACATACATATTAAGGTGATTTTAATTATTAATAAACTTGGTAGATGTTGCTAAATTATTTTTTTTACCTCCACAATGGGTTGTTGACTAATTTGCATTTTAAAAAAAGTTACTAATCACATTAAATATTTTTTTACTTCTGTTTGAGAATTGTGATCATATGCCTGCAGCCTTAACTTGTGGTAAAAATTAAGCAACAGTACCTGATCCTGGGGAAACTAACTTGCTGCATTAATCTAAAGGCTCTTTTTGCCTTATTAATTTTTGCTGCAGTTTTGCCTGCATTTCCCTTAAATTAGAAGAGAAAAAGACATTATTTTAAGTTTATTGCTGAATTCTTTGTGAGGATGGGTGCGCTCTTGTACCTTCTTTATAGTTGTCAGCATATTATTATTCTCCATATATTTCTATTTTCGTATGAGACTCGCTAATATATTAGAGAAGCCAAGTCCTTTTTACCTGAAGATATGTAGTAAATCTGTAGTAAAACAGATTCAGTAGTGTACATAATATAATATTTGTTATCTTTGGATGTTTTAGTCTTATTAAAACTGCAGTTAAATATAGGGAGACAGCAATTAATTACATCAGAAATAGCTGTTAATGCTGTCATTTGTCCTGAATAATGGGACTGCAGAGGTGATCTGAGCCTGTGTGAACTGCTGAGAATGGACCGGGCTGCTTGTTAACACTGAGCTGAAGCAATGCCTGTGAAAACCGGGTGAATTTTGGATTCACACCGATGTAATTCAAGTCAAATATGGCCATGGGTGATTATAGATTATCACTTAATAATGCCACTAGCAGTAAGGAGTGGTTAGCATGAAGGGTAAACACCACGGAACGAAATCCTGCGCTGTTCTTTGGGTGGGATTTCTCTTTTCCCTGCGTTAGCCGTGTGCCCGTGCCTGGTTAGGGCTGGGAATCGAAATCAATCCCACCTCTGTTGGCTGGGGCTGTTCCAGAGCCAAAGCCAAGGCCCAGAGCAGCTGTGCCTCCAATACTGGTGCACAATCCAGCTGGATCCTCTCTCTGCACTCTAAAGGGGAGCAGGGGATGGTTGGACGGTTGTGTTTTGCCAGTTTAAAATGGCACTGGAGCCCTGTGTTGCTGTTTGACTCCTGTTTTAACTCTCTCACTCTAGGACAGATGACAAGTCTGTTCAGCACCACGGGATAAAGCCCTGAGAGCACTGGATTGAGGGAGACACCACTGCAAGGATGCTCTGGCATCAGGGTCACTCCTGGGTGGATCCACCTCCAGACCCTGTTCCAGAGCACAGATAAATGGGGCTTTTTCTCTAGGACTCCAACATATCCTTTAGAATAGCAGGACTAGATTATATCAGATTCTTTCCCATTAAACAGCATTAAACTGCTCTTTTGAACTCAGGTTACAATTGCTTAAACTTGTTCTAGTAGATGGAAAAAAACCCTTGTGACTCCTGAGCTCATTTAAATAAAAATCTTGTTATTACAAAAGAGGGAATTGCTTTCTAACATTTAAAATACTTTATACAAATATCCCCCCTTTTGCTTTTTTGCTCTGGTTTATTCAGTGTGAATTTTACTTCTTGAATGTCTTTCTCTAGCCTTTATTTTCTTCAATCTCAGCTAAGTATTAAAATGATTTTTTTTTTCCACACTATTAGCTACATTTACATTCTGCAAGATAAAGAACGCCATAGCCATTATCCACCAATCCTATGTCTGTAACACTTTAGTAATTTAACAGCTCAAACTTTCACAAAATCTTACTATTAGCTTTAAATAGTATTTTTTGACTTTGAACAGTGTTATGGCAAAGCAATTGTATGTGACTGGAAAGCACCTAATTTTATCAGAGTTAGAAAAGATGAAGCCACTAGAGGCAATGGAAAAAATATCTTATATTTAGCCACAAATGGATTAAAAATCTCAGCAATTTTTTGGTTTTAATTGTATAAAAACTGTAATTAAGATTTAAATAAGGATAAATGATAAATTCAGAGGCTGATACTAACTTGCAAGTTTATGAAATGTAGTGTTAAAAAAAAGGAGAACTCATTATTTCTATAGCCTACAATTTTTTCTTGGCCTCAGGCCATCACTGAGCAAAATCAAACCTTTTATTCTACAACCTTGTGTGTATTTACCCTCTGGTTCCTTCCTTTAAAAAGTAAATTTTATTCCACTAATTCAAGAACAGAATCTATGTTCTTTGTGTATTATAGGGGTTCTTCAACATTAATATTTTAATTCTTAATCGTTGCTGATAGAAGCCACCACCTATTCCATTCTGGATTGCAATAAGGAACATTTCTTTCCTGTGGTCTTAGATGTTATGAAATATTGTTTTTTTAAGGTATATTTGTTAGGAAAAGACTTAAGTTAGACTTTGATGGACTGGGTTTCAGAGAACATTTAAAAACACAGCTGCATATGGGATAAAAACAGAGATAATTGGCCAAAATGAATTTTTTTTTAAGTTGCATTTTAAAAGTTTATTTATTTAACTATTCATTTATTTATTTTGCTGTGATGTGTAACGTAACAGTACCACACTTTGGCAGCTTAGAAAGTTATTTTCTGAAAAGAATGCAGTATAGATTGTTATGTTAACAGTTTCAGTCTAGAGCTTCCCATAAAGGTCGTCTTAGACTTTGGAAGTGTTTCATATTTTAAAACAGCATTTATATTTGAAGCCCATATTTAATAATTATTGGTCAAAAATCCAAAGGTTGTCATGTGTAGTCTTTAAAGAGCCCATTGACTGAACCTTTAACTAAGCTTGCATTTCTAGCTTTAATTTTTGGGAATCTTCCACAAGAGTGGGCAATGCTACCATTGGAATGATGTGGAGAATCATTGCTCCACATAATTACATTGTAGGTTTATTTGTTGCTTTATTTGTTGAGGAAAATGTCTGTATTTATCAATGCATTTTGCAACCCAGGAAAATATTTTGAGGAATATTTTTGTGTCACCTGACTAGAGGGCATTTTTTCTTATGATGGCCAACAAGACGTTTGGCTGAATTCTGAAATAAGGCTTCTCAAAAAATGATTATTTCAAACTTTAAACACAGTGTAATTGATCACTCAACCTTCTGTGGATTACTTGTTATTTATTCTCAGAGATACCAGTAAATCTTACTTATACTCTTAAAATAATCTGTAGGAGCTCAAAGCAAGCATCTGTGCAGTGCTTTCCAATACCCTTATAATCCCCTCAATATTTCAGATTATTTCTGTAGGAGATTTTTGGCTTTATGTGGAGTTTTTTATTCTAAATGAGTAGTTAGATTAAATCAGGTTGACATTTGTTTGCCAGCAGAGAAAATCAGCGGCAACTGGTTCACTTAAGATAACTTTGCTAAGCACTGTGAGAGCTTTCACTAAGAAAAAGAGTACTTAAAGTATTTCCTGTTCCAAATTTGGCCTTTTTCCACAGTTTCTCCAGGTATAGAAGCCAACCTTTGCACACAAATGCAAATGTTTATGCAGAAATATTGATGCAAATATCTGTGTCAGTAGGAGATGAGACTAAAACAAAGACACCCTCACTTGGAGCAGCGACAACTTTTGGCTTGCTGAGTCACAAAATGTAGATGCTCTCTGCATTTAAATTTTATGGCTCAGCTTCCAGGTTTTTTGAGGAAGGAAATTATGAAATTTGCATGAATTATCACACTAACCTAGAGCAGCTCTTTTCTGCATAAATTCAGGTTGGGTAATTGGTGTTGTCGCAAAATTGAATTAAATAGTTTTGCGAGTCCAGAATTAGGTATACAGAGTTATCTTGATGTGAGTAAACAGGAATAATTTCTCATTTTCTGCAATTTTGTTGGAGAGAGCCCTTACAAAGGCACAAGGAGGGGCAGAGTTTGCAGCGGATACATAAAGTAAATCCTTGGTGTGCAGCAGTGGCAGGAGCCACCCTCATCTCATGGTACCTGCCAGCACTTTGAAAATTACTGATGCATTTCTAAAAACACAGAAATGGCTCAAGTGGAATCACAAAGTTCTCTCCAAAGACCTCCTGTATTTTTGTGGAGTAGCTGGGAAGGAGCAGATGTTCTATGTTTTGGGTGTCTCTGCATGTTTGGCGTGTTGGATCTTGGGGTACAGGCTGCTCTTATTCAAATTACCATTTAAAAATAAAACTTCTATAGAATAAATGGCAAAACCTGCAGTGAAAATACCAGGATCAGAGATCCACCCTTCATTTTTCTTCAAGTAATGATTCCACTTTATAAACTGAGTTCTTGGCTTTACTAAAACCAAACAGAAGTCACTCTGGTAGATACTTCATTTCTTGTTTTTTAAATCTCTTTTCAGTGTTAGTATGATTAGGAATTTTACTAATACAGTAGATTAATATAATATTAATAAAATTGGCTGGGTTTAGATTAAAAAAGACATCAGTTCTAACATTTAGTCACTATAGACTGCTTTTATTTCAAATTAGAAGCAGTCAAGTTTTATCAAAGTGTAGTTAAAACTTTATTTTGAGTAACACTATCAGAGGTTTCTGCCATTTAGTCCATGTTAGATCTTCACACACAGTCACATGTGGAATCGCTAACAAAAGATTTTTCAAGCATGTAGGTAAATTTTTTGATCAGGTTTATGATGACATTGATAATTTAAGGGTCATTATGAAGAAAACACATATTTACCATACAGAACTTTAAGTTACATTTCTGCTTACAGTTTTTAAGGAGTTTTGACTACTCACAGCTGTTTTGAATTGAAAACCTCTGATGTTTTTACATGAAAAGTGAGGTGGAGCCACTGATAAAAATTGAAACGAGTGTAGAGAACCAAAACTAAAATCTCAATTAAAATTTAAAAAAAGCATAAAGTTACTGAAAGAAGTATTCAGTGCTTCATCATGCTGAAATATTTGAAAGTTTTAAATATCCCAGATAACTGTCAAACACAGCTGCCATCTGCCCTTGGCAGAAGCACCAGCATCTGTTGAGATGTAGACCTGTGACCTCTAGATAAGTTTCTATACACAGAAAAATATTTATCTTCCTCCTATGACCTTCCATGAACAAGACATGAGCCATGGATTTGTTTCCTAGGGAACTGGTGACTGAGGAAAATCTATAATTAGATCTGTGGGTTGTTTGCTACAAGTGGGAATTGGGTGCTAAGCAGGTTCTTAAAGTATCCACAAGTATGAGACAGACTTCATGTAATCGAACCAAATTTAGAAAAAAACACCCTTCATCACGATATTTATTTCTTAATATCTTCAATTATAAAAATTAAGTACTTTTGATAGGGTACTTATTCCTCCAAGTTCATTTTAATTGCAAAATATTTTTACATTCAAGACTCATCAGGTTGCTAGCGAAAGCAAAAATAAAATTAGCCAAAAATCTTCCAAGAAATTTCTTCAGCTTCAACTGAGTCTCAATTTTCAAGAGCATTTTAGGTGAAACATTCTCATCAGCTCCATTTTCTCACTTTACTACTCCCATTCAGCTCCTCAGGTCGGCTCTGCAACTTCAGTGTCTTATTCTGCAATTCCAATTACTCTGCCCAGCTGGAGGGTCCCACTTAATCCAGGTCTTGATTCCTTTCTTTGCTGCGTGCATGGATCTAAATATAACATTTGTAGTCAATGTGGCTGCAGGGAGAGCAAGCAGGCAGGTTTTTGTATTCCCCAGACAGGCCAGGGCAGAGCTTTCCAGCAGATTATTAATCTAATCATCAGCAGATTATTCCAGATCAAATGCTGCCCTGGTGCTCCCAGCCCAGAGCAGTGCCTTGTGCTTGTCTGGGTGCTGCACAAGAGGCTCTCAGAAATGAATTAAGACTTTGATCTTATTCAGAATAAATAGCACTGGGAAATACCTGGGAAGAGGTGCTGTAAATTGGGTCTGTTCTCCTCTTTTCTCCCATTTCTTCCAGATTTAGCTACACCTTTGGTGATTACACGTTGTGTATTTTGTCCTAAATCCTGCATTGCTGCCCTTCCAAATCATCAGATGTGGCAATGTCGCCTCTTAATTTCTGCCTTTTTAGAGCTGTGAAAAGCTTTCAGTAAAGCTCCTCTTTAAATCCAAAATAATCCCTTGGTTTGTTTGTTTGTTTTTAAGGGGATCTTTTGAGTTCTTCTTTTAACATTGTCAATCACAGTCAGGTTTTTCCTAGCAGACCACAGCTTTGGAGCTGCTCCTTCTGGCTGTCACTCAGCAGAGTGGTGCTCCAATCCCTCCAAGTGACAGGGTTTGCAAGTCACTTAAACAGCAAATAAAATATGGGGCTTAAATGGCTCCTGAAAGGCCAGGCCAGCCAGTGAAACAGCCAGGCCTCCTGTGACAAGGAACATTTCTGAGTCCTTCCCCTCTGAGGCCACCAAAAGCTGTGTTTGTGAACTCTGTGCTGTCTACAGAATCCTGAGCCTGCAGATATATTTGTGAAGCAGACTGCTAGGAACAGGGAAAGGGGAAATTATTTGTAAAGAATCTTCTTGCTCTTTATAAATTAGGAGTAAAGGGAAGCTGAGGAATTACCTGCTACAAAAGCTAATGCACATCTTGATGTGTTTATTGAATTACTTTGCTTAGATCTGTGAGCAAATGCTCATTGTTAGCTATTTATATTGGTTAAATCCTCAAATTTAAATCCCTGCAACTGCTGGAAAGGGTTATTCAGGGAGAATTCTTGCATCTGTGTACAACTACAATAATGAACTTGGGGCTGAAGGGATCCACCGGTGCCCAGGGCTCCCACATGTATAAATTCATTTTGCTTCACTTGAACACCTGTGCATCCCACTACAAAGTTGATATGAATTTTGTAAACATTTATGCATGATTATGATAAAAAGCCATTATGGTGAGAAGGTATTTTTTGGTTGAATATCAAATATCCTATTTGTTTTGATTATTATAAAAAGATCTGGAAAATGGAGCCCTGGTGGTGAAACAACTTCCCTGGCTTTTAATATATTGTGTCATTTTCCTACATTGAGCTGCTTTGTTGAAACATTTGCCTGTGGAATTCATGAACCCTGTCAAATTTCAGATTTGCAGTTGTTTCTACTTAGTAAAACATTGTGTTTGCACTGATGAAACAAAAGAATAGTTGGTATAGTACATTTTATAGGAAGTAGAGCTCCAGTCCAAAAAAAAACCCTTCAATGTTTCAGCCACTTTTTGAGCAATACAAGTTCTATTTCCTTCATGCACATGAAGTCCTCAGTGTGGTGCTGGATCAGAGCATTCACAGTTTTGTCTGAATGTCTTCAGGCGAGGAACATTGGTACCATTTGCAGCCCCTAATCAATCTTGCAAAAATGCATCAAAAATAAGCTAAAACCACTTTAATTCTCCCAACCTTGTTCCTGAATCTGACACTTCCTGAAATGTTTTTTTATGACAAAGCTCTGAGTTAAAATGATAAAAAGGATCCTCTTGAGAGTATCAGTGTTGGTTTTTTCATTTTTGTAAATTAATTTAATTTCAATGCCTGATTTTTTTTTTATTCCCATGTTCCTTCTCTGAAAGTTGGTATAAAAGTTTTCATGTTCAAGGTATTAATACACTCCGTGCTGAGTATTTCAGAAATTTTATATATTAAAACACTTCAGTTTACAGATGCCCTATTGTAATAATACACGTGTTCCTTTTTTTTTTCTCTAATTCCTAAGAGAACAAGTGCAAAAAAATGTGACTAAGAAGTAATTGCTACTCTTGTAAGAAGAGCTTTTGCCCTGTGCCACTGAGATTTAAATGTGGATGAATATGTAAGAATAAATAACAAATAATCCACAGAAGTAAACACAGAATCCAAACTTTGTTAAAGGATTTATTACATTGTATTTAAAGTTTTAAGTAATCTCTTTGGTTGAGAAGCATCGTGCATTAATTCAGCCAAATCTCTATCTTAATGTGCAAAATTCAGATATTTTGCAGTAATGTTTTTCACCCAGGATCTGAAATAGAAAATAGGTCCTTAAAGTTTAAAATAACTTTTTGTTGCTGGGTTTAACAAAGTCTGTTGTCTATGTACGTATTTTCTCTCTGGGAGATCTGTAGATGTACATTTTAATTGGACTGTCAACAGCACAGAGAAAAATGTTAGGAGCTGATGGCACAGAAAGAATGTCTGAGGTACTAAATGAGGTTTTTCCCAGCTCTGCGTCCCCCAGAACTCAAACTCTTTATCTCAGCCTTGTGTTCCCTTGCCTTGGCTGTGTCAGAGTTGGGTCTGTGTTGTACATTCCCTTTCCATCCTGAGGGTGCTGCAGGGCCCCTCCAGCTGCAAGCACAGATATCAGGATTTAGTGGGATAACATTTCTGATGACATTGTTTTGACTGGCTGGTTTCAGCTTCTCAGGAAGGCTCCTGGAGGTGGACACAGCTTTGTAAACCTTGCCTCTTCCATAGACTG
This sequence comes from Chloebia gouldiae, assembly GCA_003676055.1. Lineage (NCBI taxonomy): Eukaryota > Metazoa > Chordata > Aves > Passeriformes > Passeridae > Chloebia > Chloebia gouldiae. The sequence continues at coordinate 1,532,702 of QUSF01000023.1, read as the reverse complement.
GAGATTGAGAACTGATCTGGAAATGGTTTGAAATTTAGGACCCTGATATCTCCTGTGTTGTTGCTTTCCTCTAAACACCTCTAATTGCTGAAGTTTTGTTCTGCTTTTTACTTGAATTTCGCAAATATTGTTCATTCTTGTCTCCATCAACTTGTTTTGGATAACAGCCTGAAAGGGCACCTGCCCAGATGTGCTTTGGTTGATAATAATGGTCTGTTATGCAAACAAGAAAAAGCAGTGCCTGAAAAATATCCTGTGCTGGGTTTATCCCTAATTATCACCAATAAAGGACACAACCACCTAGAGAAGCTGTAAAATTCCTGTTAATTTTATGGAAAGGAGTCCACTGGATTTCTTTGCCTGTCACCTGCACATGGAGTGGATCTGGAGAAAGTTCTAATCAGAGAGGAAGCCAAGGTCAGGTTTGGCCAATATCTGCCTTCATCAAAGAGCACAATTTGGCTCCCATGCTCAGCCAAACCACTTCAGCTGACATTTCATTACAGAAACTTGAGGTACTAATTTTTACATAATAAATTATTAAACTCAGCAAACTATATAAATTCCTTTCTAGCCACGGGTTTTGTGTGTTTAGCTTACAGTAATGAAGCAGTTTCTGTTGGTTAATGCTTTTGAATAACAATGGGAATGTTCTGCATTTGTTTTGGTTGAAAGAGTATTTGAGTCAGTGTATAGCAGATGGAGCCTCTGACTGTAAAGAGTAATTTTCAGTATGGCAGGACAGGAAGTGTCTGTTTATTTAAACAATATCTGAACAATGGGCCTAAACCATTGTTTTGCTCTTGTGGAACATAGTGATTGGAGGAAAATAATAGTTCACCTTTAAATATTCCATGAGTAAATTTACTTCTTAAGAGGCTAGGGGAAGCAGGAAATCCCAGAACTAAACAACCCTAAAAAAAAAAAAAAAAAGAAACCCAGAAGAAACCCCAGAAGTGAGACACTGTAATGCTCTGAAATGAAAAGGTTTGGGACATGGAACATGTCTGGGGGTGGGATTAGTTTTCTAATTAAAAAGTGAAAATATTATGATGCACCTATAATTCACCTGGCATCAAGAACTAAGAAATTACGGGAGTGGTTGAGGCAGACACTTCTTAAAGAACAAAACTGGTAATAACTGAGGATGGTGCTGCTTAGGACAGATTTGCTGGTGCTGCAGAACTGTGAATTCTCTCTCTCTTGGGGCAGCGTGGGGTTTTTGTGCTTCTATTTCTCTTCTCTTGAGAGCACTCTGATTTCCTTTTGTGATAAACCCCTAACAACAGGGGGATCACATTGCAGAAATGAGTTTGGCTGCGAGGGATACATAATGTCAGCCCAAAAATAGCTCTGGGGAAATACGTTTTGGGCACGGTTCAGCAGAAAGCAGCTCCTGTCAGCTCCGTGATGCTCTGTTTGCTTGGAAATGTCTTTCAGCTGAGCAGGATCACAGAGCCTTTTGCTGGGCTGTGGTGGGTGCTGTGCCTATGGGATGGATCGCTTTAATTCCCAATTATTCTCTGGAACGCCCTTGAGATGGGAAAGTGAGTGATGGCTGGGTGTCCATGCAGTGCTGTCCTTGTGTCCTGGGTGAGGGAACAGCCACCAACAGCCCACGTTGCTGTGGGATGCTCAGCTGGTGCCTGCTCTGAGCCATCTGCCCACAGAAAGGCCCCTCTGACCTGTGAGCTCAGAACAAGGGAGAATGAAATAGGTGGAAATTGGGATGCTGGATGAAGTGTTCCTGCCTTATCCATATTCCCAGTGGGTGGGTGGTGGGGTCCTGTGCTGCCTTAACAAGCATTTCCTAAGAATGCAGAGCCTTTATCTGCAACTCAGAGCCACTGCCATATGGTGCAGACATTTTCAGTGTTAGAACCTGCTCTGAAGTTCCTGAGGCTGCGAAAAAATTATGGAAATATCTGGTTTTTGTCTGGGCTTCAGGTAGCAGTGACTGTGGGATTTCAGTTATGTATTTTAGAAAAGTAAAAGCGAAATCCCCAAGTAAACATTGCAGCAGAAACAGTCTGGCCTTGTTTTCTCTCCACCAGGATATAGGGAAAGCATTGTTCTGCAAATGCATTGTAAGCTAGGAAATCTTCCTGTGAAATTTCCCTGTGTTTGTGCCAGTGCTCCAAATCAGCCTTGCCAGAGGAGATGTCAGACAATCCTCCTGTTTTCTTCCTTGCTCTTGCTGAAGCACCAAACCATATGGCAAATTAAGCCTGATTTTTATTAAACTTTTCATTGTACTGAGCTCCGTGTGAACTGGGAAATGCACTTTCTTTGAACTATGCAACCATTATATAAGCATCTTAATTAGGAGAAGGTAATGTTCTCGCTGACATTCCTGGGAGTGCGCGGCTCCCTCTTGTGGCTAATTAAGCTTTTTTAAGGAACCTGCTGAAAATGACTTTTTGGGAGCCTCCCACACCTCCCGGGCAAACGCTGCTCAGCGCTCTGTGTCACAAAACCAGGCTGAAGGTGCTGTGCAGTGCCCGCAGGCACGGACAGGTAAATTGATAAAAGGAAAAGGTCTGCACTGTGAGTGTGACATCTCCCTCAAGTCTTCAAAAAGCTGAGTGAGCTCATCCAGTCACTGGGGAAACCTCTGCTCAATGGTCACTCCGTTCCTCCCGGGAATTAGATGGTGGAGGAGGGTTTGCAGCTGGAACTGGGATGAGAAATGGGATGTGAGAGCTCCAAGGAGCACAGACTTTTCAGGCACCACATGGGGATGTCTCACCATCAAATTCAAGGTGAAGATCTTTGCCAGATTTGATGTTGAGAAGAAATTTTCCCTCTGGTTGGGTTTGCAAAGACCACTATTACTACTACTACTATTATTATTATCATCATCATCATTATTACATTATTTTCTATCCAGTGTGGTAAAAAATTCCATATTAATATCTGTGGGTTTTTTTAAAAATTCCCTTTCAGAGCTCGATATTTGTTTTTTTCTTTCTTATTGTGGATTGTTACAACCGGGGCATTGTGTTTAATACTGCATATTAAATTTGTCATAAACAGGTAATGTTTGGTGGCTCTGGTGGAAATGGCTGTAGCATAAACACCTCTGAGTTAGAATTTTGTGCTGGCCTGGGGCTGATTTCAGGCCTTTCAAACCACTGTTCTTACATGAGAACAGTGCACTTAGTTCATAATAAGTCTCAGACATCAGGACAGAAAAGGATCAATTCATCTTTTTCCTACAAAAGTAAGAAATGGTCATGACTTTGCAAAAGCTCGAGCATAGCTTTTATGTTAAGAAAAACTTGTATTTTTAGGCTTGATGTAAAAATACCACAAATTGGTCCAAAAATGACCTGAACAGCAGGTAACTTTTCAGTAGGAGCCATTAAGATCAAGTTTCATCACCAAACCAGAAGTCTCAGACTGACTTTGCCCCTTTGTCACCTGCAGTGTTTCTGCCTCTGTGTTTTGGCAAGACTTAAAAATTCAGAGGAAGGAGACTTCAACCATTAGCGTTTCTGAGTGTTGGAAGGAGGGAGAAAAAAAGAGGTGAAACAGGTTTTTACTTTGAAATATCTCCCTTCCCCAAAGGGTTTGGAAAGCAAAACTTTATCTGTGAAAATGCTGATTTCCTATTTCATAACTTGTGGCAATTTTTTCTCAATTAAAATAAAGGAATAATGATTATGGAGCTAAGTCAAAATCTCACTGCCCAGTAATGTGGGCAAACCAGCATTGCTCAACCCATAGCAATAGGGCAGCAAACATTTATTTCCTCAGGGACATTATTAAACACCCTGCATATTTATTATCTCAAAATTGGAGAAAGTCCAGATTTCTAAGGCCACTTTCTCCGTTCCTCTTCCTGAGCTGTAATTCAGACAAGAATATAAATTTTTGACTTAATGTTTCTGCAGAAATCAGCAATATGAAGCTGCTAGAAACAAAAGAACGCCGAACAGCAGAGGGAAGAAATGGCTTGGCAAGATTGTCAGCCTTAAAGGGCAAGATTAATTTATAATCCCTCAAATTCTGGTGTACAAATCCAAATTTGTAGTGTGTAGCTTATAACTGACATTGTGTGACTCTGCAGGTTGGTAAATGTTACTGTTGCTAATGTGAGGCTGCCATGAAATCGGATTTTTTATGGATTTTGTTCTCATGGCAAAATAAGGTGATAGTAACAAGGATTTGCCATACACTCATGGGTGTGTGTATATACATAAATAGGAATTTGGGAAGTGGACTAATTCCAGCTGTGTGACTCAGGAGTATTCTGGGCAGGATATTCGGATATTTTCATGCAGAGATTTCTCCCTTGATTTAAAGTCCTGGGAAAGGAAGGGTTTGAAAGAGAACTGGGGGGAAAAAAACCCCCAACCTGAAAGAAAAATATAATGACTTCACAATGACTAATAAAATATTGTGTGATGGCTCTCTGGTATGGAAAGGGTTGTTGTGAAATAAGAGTGCTTCTTGGCAATCAATGCAATATTCTCTTTTTTTTTTTCTTTTTGCAAGGTTGTAGCTGTTCTATCAATTTAACTAAAAAGAAGAAATAGCACTAAATGAAATGTCAAATTCTAGGCATAGAGTGAATTCAGTGATGGAATAACAGAAACTTTAAGTAGTGAAATTGAAGACACTAAAGATAAGATAGGAACTGGCCAAGGACATGAGCAGCTTTTCCAGGGTTTAACACAAAAAATTGCACAGTGTCTTGTGAATGATTGAAATCATATTTTATCGCTACATTTTATTGGCAGGGAACATAGCTCAGCATTAGTTGAAAGACTGAAATGACTTATGTGGTTTTAGGATGTGTTTAAAAGATTTTACAACGTGGCCCATCGCTTGTTTCCTGCCCTGCAGGTCATCAGAAGTGAAGGGACAGAGGGAGTAAAGTTTCGGCTCTCTGGGAAGGGAGTAGATCAAGACCCAAAAGGAATTTTTAGAATCAATGAGATGAACGGGGACGTCTCCGTGACCCGAACCCTTGATCGAGAAGCGATTGCCAATTACGAGGTGAGTACTCGGAGAGATAACATCTCTGTGCTGATAGCATGCATTTTCTCAATGTGCATTTGCTCCTGAAAGATCTGCAGTTAAATTGAAGACTCAGTTGCAGCCACTGTGCTATCAAAATTTTGAAAAAACCGGTTGGAAATGGTAAATGTGCTTGTTTTTTCACACTATTGAAATTTGTCTGCTTTTTGCATGGTTTTTTTGTCATTTATCTTCAGTGGAAATGCTGTCTGAACATCGTGAATGCATTAGATTTCTGAATAGCAAATTTTATTTGGACAAAGGAAGATCTTTTGGGGGAATTGTCACTATGGTACTACAGAATTATACATTTTTTTGTTAAATGGTCAATGGAAACTACCACTGGACTCCATTTTTAGTAATGGGTGTCTTTAATAGATATAAAAAACATTCTGATGATATGAAAATGTTATGTATGAAATGTACATCAACTACAAAGATTTACCAAAGATTTTTTTTCCGTGTCAATAAAAACATTTCTCTTCACTGAATACCCAACAAATTATCTCCAAAACCTGCAAAACTGCCCCAACCATCTCCTAAGATGCACAAAATAAACAGAGAACGTGTCAATTCCTGTTTTCCATCCCTCTCTGGGAATGTGCACTCACAGATCAGCCCTGGCCACGCTGATCCAGAGGAGCAGCAGCATTCCAGGTGCTCAGTGGTTGGTGCTTGCTGCCTTTGGTGTCCCTCCCCAGGGACATCTCCCACCTCTGGCAAGGTGCCCTGCCTGGGGACAGTCCTGGCTGCCATCCCTGACCCCTCATTTTCATCTCCTGCAGGGTAATAATCACCACTTGTACCTCCAGTGCTGTTTCCTTCTTCCCCTGGGAGAGTTTCCCAGTTTGGTGATGGGTCCTACTGCTCAAACAGCACTGCTAAAATTTACCATATGCTGGTTTTCAACACTTAAAACATCTCCTTCGTATCTGGGTCTGCAGTGAAATGTGTGTTAAGCACTTGCACAGGATTTATGGGAGCTGCTGACGTCCTCCTTGCAAGAAAAACATTGCAGTTTCTCTTTTTAACGCTGCTCCTTGTCTTCATTTGCCAGCTGTTTCTTATTTTATCAGTGGATTTCCACCTTAATGTGTTGAGTATAAACCTTGAATATTTTTTTTCTCCTGGAAAATCATAGTAGACTTTTCAAGCTAGTGCAGCAAACCACAAATGGCCCTCATATCTGATCTGGCAAAAAGACACGCTTAAATTAAGACAAACCCACTTCCCTAGAGGAGGCTTTTTGGAGCAATGTTAAGTTGTGCACAAAAAATGTCACCTAGCAGGAGATGCAGAGCAATGTGAATGTACAGGCTGAGAGGCTGTGCTGCTTCCTGAGCTGTTATCCAGCACTCTGCCCAGCAGCTCACCCCCATCCTGCAGCAAAAATTGGGTTGGAATGTCCTGAAGGAGAACCCTCAACCTGATTACTCTGTCTCAAATCCAGCCCGTTGTTTTCCAATAAAGATGTGTCATGGAGTCAGGAAGACAACAGGATTTTCTCCCTGATTTCATTGGTACACTGAAAGGTGAATAACCTGAAATATCCTTGAACTTATCTCTTTTCTGGTTTTATTTGAGCTTCCCCCTGCCCAGCACTCTGAAAGGAGAAATTCAAAGCAAAACACAAATGAGTAAAGATATCCTTGTGAAAAAATGCCAGTTCTTTGCAAACCATCTGAATATCAAGTGTGTAATCAGAGGCAGGGGAAGGATGAAAAGATAAAATCTGTTTGAGTCCTTCAGCTACACCCAGCCTGATTTATTTATTATAATAAATCTGCCTGATTTATTATGATGCTCTCACTGATTTTTTTTTTCCTGCACTTAATGCATATGTGGTCCAGGGGTAAGAATTGAAAAATGGGGGTAAGAATTGAAAAATGTTAATAGGGCACAAACCAGAGCTTTGGTGATCACAATATTTCATAGAACTTTGCAGATTTTACTACCTCAGAATATTTTAAATTAGCTAAGAATACTTAATCTGTTAATTTTTTTTTTTTCCACTGAACGTTTGAAAATCTGGGTTTTGCTGCCCTCTTTCTCTTGGAGGAATGCTGAAAAACTTGGAGTTCTCTGGATTCACAACTAGAGGACATGATTAAATTAGGGAGTATTAAACTCTACACAGACAACTTTATTCATTGTTTGTGCTAATCCCTTTTTTCCCTGTTTATTTTATTTCTAGTAAAAGTTAGAAAATACTTTAAAATAGAGTGGAAACATCCAAGGGTCAGGGCCTGCCAGTCTTTTCAGTGGAGCCAATTTGTGTTTTCAAATGAGTTTAAAATTTGGTTTTTAGCAAAGGAATTGAGTTTATTTCTTATGAAACTTTGTACTTTGTGTTCTTAAAGCCCAAGAAATGTCAGCCAGCTTCAGTTTGAAGTGAAAGCTGCTTGTGAGGAGGAGCAGGAGGATTCAGGGATGATGCAATGCCCAGCAAAGACAGACTGTGTTAGAAAACTGGGTAGCAACTCCTTTTTCCTCCTGGAGAGGTTTATTAACGAGCATCCTGATAGGAATTCTGCAGGTCAGAGTACACCCATGGATTTACATGGAATGGTTTTACTTTGGGGCTTGCTGGAGCTTGTTGACAAAGTTGCTAAATGATGCTCTGAAGAGGGGCTTAAGCAGGCTCTGGGCACGTTGTGGAATTGCTTCTGGGCTGGTGAGATAAGAGGGAGCCTAAAGCCCCTCTTTAGTGGGAGCAAAAGGTGTTGCATTGTACAAATATGCTCTCAAGTATATTTGGTTTTCCCTTGAGACTGGAATAAATAAGACTGAGTCAGAAATTTCAGACAGTGACAAATAGTTTATTTATTTATTATTAATAGTTTATTCGCCATTGGAAAATACAGATGTGGAAAAACAGATGAAGGAGATTGGTGGGGGGATTGAAGATGTATTTTCTAGCCCAAATCAGTGAGGTGCACACCATCCAAAACCTGCTCATAATTTACAGAAATTCAGAGTCCACTTCAGACCCATAGCCTTTTCTGATTCCAGCAGAGCAGAAATATTAGTGACTTTTCAGTTCTTTCCTTGAGGAATAATTAAAAAAAAAACTAACTAAATCAAGTGCTTCTGTAAAGTGATGTGATAACAGCAAAAGGATTCCAGTGAAGCTGGAAGGCTGCTTGTGCTCAGTGTTGATAAAACCCCAATGAACTGGGAAACAAAGGGTCAAACAGAGGGCCAGTGAAAATAGAAATGTGAAAACCAGTGATTATGAGGTAATTTGTTATTTAAAACCCCTGGGTTCATTTCCAAACCCTCACATTTACCTGGATAATGCATTTATAGGCAGAATTCAAGGAAAAGCAGGAAGAGTTGTAGAGGCTGATTGCCACTGCCAAGATGACAGAAAGTTTTGAAGTTACAAAAACTCTGTTCTTTACTCCAAGTTAGGTGGGTCCAGAAGAATTGGCAAAAATATTCCATTATTTTTTTACTGTTCATGCATGAGAATTGGGGTAAGGCGTTCCTTGAGTACAGGACAAAGCCTCCAGATGCAGCGGCTCATTTCTCATCACTTCCCACTGCTTGGAATCCCTGCAGCAGTGGAATCCAGCCCTGCAGCCTCTAAAGCATCAGTGGCAAAGTGCTCGGACTCAAGCTTTTAAAGGGTGTTGCCGTGGTTGAAAGGCAACAAATGTCTGTGGAAATGAAATAATCAGAAAGTGATCCTCTGCAAGCATGAAATGAAGCAGCTTGATAAAACTGTGTGCAAATTAGAGCTGCGACCAAATTTACCTAGGCAATTTGAACTGCTAATGAAGAGTTAGTTTTAATTATTTTTTAAGTAAAGAGCTTTATTTGCTTTTTTAAAAAAAATCCTTAACAATCCGAGGTGTGAAATCAGCCCTCAGCTTTTTTTCCTAATGGCAGATCACACTTCTCTGAAAGGATGCCTTGCAACAGGGAGTGACAGACTGAGATCTCTAGAAAACTTATGTTAACAGGGCTGAAAAGAAACAAACTGAGAACTACAAACTGCGAGTGTGTAGTTCTATGAAAAATTGTTTCTGTATGTTGGCTAAGAAGTGGGCTGAGAGGAGGGTAAAGATTTCAGACCCACCAGCAGCTCTCTGCTGTGAGCTACTCCAGGTACACAGAGCTGAATCACAGGTTGAGGGTGAGGCTGCAGCCCCGATGGGCTCATTTTCCCTGTTTAATAAGGAACAAACAATGGAAATGCTTCACAACGATGAGGAAAACTAGCTTGGTCAGGTGCTGAGGAGCATTCTGTGGGAAAGATTTGTGAGTGCTTTAATGCATTTTTGCAGATAAGGGAAGTGTTACTATAGCAAAACCCTGGAAGTGAATGGCTGTAATTTATCCTGTGCAGGAGAAGGGATTTCTTGTCTGTGTAAGTCCATTTTAGTGCAGCCACATCCTTTTTGGAATGATTTATCATCCCCTGATGCTGAATCTCTGCTGATGCTGGCTGGAGATCTCTGGACAGCACACAAACGTGGTGCTCCTTCAAAAGGAAAATCACACATTTGCTTCTAACTTGAAGAAAAATGTAAAAATGTATTTTAATCCTGGTTATCTGCACAGGCAGATTTGTCTGGTGTGTAAACTGATCTGCTCTGTTCTGAGCTGAAACCAGTTGATGGGGAATGTCAGACCCCAGTCGTCTCCTACTAATATCCCAAAAAAAGGAAGGCACTCAGTCTTTCATGGCAAGAAGTTTGGTCTTGTAGAGATGTAAATTGCAGCAAAATGTGCTTGATTGAATCAAAGAATCATTAATACACAGATCAAGCCTGTTAAAATACTGGGGATTTCAAATTGCATCTGTTACATCAAACAATCACGGAGTAATGGCAGAGTTCAAAGTTTCAGGGAGGAATCCTGACTATTTAGCAAGGGGAAATGGAAGAAAATTTTATGGTTAAAAAAAAAAAAAATTCTTCTGGAAATATCAAATATAATTATTAATCAAATTGAGAATTATTTATATACATGAGCTGTGGTCAGATCAACTGAAATACAGCTGAAAATTCTGACAGGGAAAATATCTCTGTAGCCTGTGTTTTATGTAGGGTGTGCAGGAGAGAGATGTTTTTGCACCATATTGCTGGGTTTGTAGAGATATTCATCATTGTACTCACATGTTGGGGCTCCAGGTAAATTCAGAGAGGACCCTTCAAAACAAAACAAAACAAAAAAATCTGGAGTCCCAGACAAACCCAGCAGAAGCAAAAGCCTGGATCCTGCCGTGAGATCCCTATGGGCAGACTCCTGAATTCATGGGAAACTTTCTGGCTTTGATTGTTTACCAAGGTCAAAGCCAAGGTGATCACCAGAACTGTGGGCATAAATCAAATATTTGAGCATAGAAATTTTAAGTAGAGCAACATTTCTTAAAACTGTGCTTTAAAGAATTGCTTGTGCAGCGAGGATGGAAATGGGATTTCCAGCTAGTGGAAATATTTCTCTCCCAAAGTTGGTTATGGGATAAAGAGAAAATCTGACAAGAAGTGAAGCTAAAATTCATGTCATTGTTACCTATTTTGTCTTGGGGCAACAAAATATTCTCTATAAACTCTGTAATTTACCATATTTTGTTCATTTTTACTGGCAATATTCTGTTCAAGAAGTACTGTATGTAAGTCAATACCTCTTAATATGATGAGGCATCAGCAGGGAGCTGTGATTCCTTTCAGAAGGCAGTAACATCCTCACTTGATTTCTGGGGAGAGCCTGCAAAAGTCAACAGTTGGTTTTGTTGGAGGGCATTTGCTTTATTCTGAGCTCTGACTGCTTGCCTGGCTTTGTCCTCCCTGCTGTTCTACAGCCCTGGCTTGTCATTTGTAGCAGGAATAGAGAGGAATTTTGTAAAAAAGAGTATTTGTCGCACTGAGATGAAATTATTCACACACTCAAGATGCAGAAGAAGGAAAAGAGTTAATTTTATTTCTGACCTCACATTATATAGAATTCCAAAAGTGACAGTGGATTGGAAGATGAAATTCCCACCTCTCCAACCACACTGGTCAAACCAACAACACATCAATTCTCTCCTCCCACAAAGAATGCCAAACAATCATTATTTACATGAACAGTGCCTGAGAACTCCAGTAGAAATATGTAAACATCAGATGGCATAGAAAACTTTTAAAAGAACTTCTTTAAAACTTTTAAAAGAACAGGATGACAAGAAATCAGCAAAGCTTTGTTTATAACCTATAATTGTCAAGGCAGTGGGCTTGGATATCCATCCTAAAAATAACACAATCTTCAAACACCAGGAGAAATGAGTATTTTCTTATTGAGGAGTGGGAGAGTGGAAATGCAGAGCAGGTGGAACTATGGGAGAACGTGTGTTTCTTGAGACAGTACATCAAATTTATTTGCATTTAGTGATTTAGTTTTGTGGGTTTTTTTGTCTGTTGTTTTGTTGGTTTGGGTATTTTTAAAAATTATTTTCTAATAGAACACTCTGAAAAAGAATAATGATGTGTTCAGTAAAATACAGGGAGACTAATAACATTTTTTGTCATATTATGTTAATTGTCTATGAAACCACTTTTATTATTATATATTAATTGCATTTTAAGGCATTTAAAAGTCATCATGATGCATCCTTGCTGGTTTTGTTATTCTATATTAATTGCATTTTAAGGCATTTAAAAGTTATCATAATGCTTCTTTTCTGTTTAGCATGATTGCTTTATTTGTTTCTTTTCCATGTTTGTACTATAATAACCCTCAAAATACCTTGCTGGGGCCTCACTGTTCTGGGTAACACAACAATATCCAGGGAGACACTTTTCCCTTTCTTCAGAACTTGTGTTTTCCTGCAGGAAATGAAGGAATCTTAGGAGTTTAGAGGAAAGGTGGAAACATCTCTTTTTTTCTGGTTGGTGTGAGTCAATCTACTTGGGTAGGAAACCTTTATCTGCTCATAAACCCTTCTTGAACCTGACACACAACCAACCATGGGTTAAATAGAAATTATTATTCTTGTCTTTATGAATGGCAAGGAGGACCTTTTTTCATCTCTTATTAGGTGTAAATTTTTGTTGGTTTGTTTTTCTGGAAAACTGCACAAGTTTTGAGTTTCCTGATCCCTGGCTAGAGAATGCAGAAATGCTGCAGTGGGAATTTTGACACGGAGCACCTGTCCCGTGGCTCAAGAAAAAGTATTGAAAGTCTAGCCTTGCTTGCTAATTTGATAATAAATTTTGTTGTCATCCATCAGTAACCTTCAGAATGTAATACAGACATTTTTGAAGTTTGGCTGCTCAAACTTCCACATCTCTTGTTTCTCACAACACAGAAACAATTCTTTCTTATTTAGATATTTATTCAAAAATCAGAATCTTAATGTCCGAATTGCTGCAAAGACCTTGATTTCTATGGCTATGTCCTGAACCTGGAAATGTGAGTCTATGACTATCTATAGCTTCTGTTTCTAAACAAGACAGGTGTGGCCTGTAATAAGTTTATTTTTTCTTTTTCTTTTTTCTTCATTTATGAACTGACACAATTAATTCATTATACGTTTGTCAGTAATTCCCTGTGTACAGCAAGAGGAGCTGCTGCTTCCTTTCTGACCCCTTGTTCTTTATAGACCTGAACAAAACCATATTACCTGTCTTATCCTTTCCTGCCATCTTTGCATTTTCCACCTTCTTTCTCTTTTGCCTTTGCATTTTTAACTTCATTCCACAGCTCTTTACTCCCCTTGTCTTTCTTGATGTTTTATGTCATTCACTTCCACTTCCCCTACACTGCATTTCCTTGTTCAGACCCTGACCTGTTTTCTGCTCTTTATAAATCATGTTGCAAGGGGAACACACAACCATCATCTGAGCATAAATTTGTTTGGTTGTTGTGTAAACCTTTCCACTGTCATTGCAAAAGCTGTGCTGCTTTATCCATTCTGATCAGCTGTGCCCATAAATAAATCTCTTTACAAGCCTGTGTTCCAGAAATCTTTGACTTCACATTGTTTGTTACAGGCCTTAAAATTTTCTGTGATTTTGGTGAAATAGTCCAGGTTGCAAATATCTGATGCTAAGAAAATTTCAGTGGAAAATTGAGCTTTGTTCCCATGTTAATACCTTTCAGCCTATATATCTCCTCCATCAGCTTATGGGCGTTAATTGAAGAAGTGTATGATCATCTGGAAATTGCTAGCATTTAGTTTATTCAAGTAATTCTAATACCTAGTTCTGTCAGCCCTGCAGTTGTGGTCTGCTCACAAGTGAGCATAGAACATCTGATATAATAATTAGTTCTGTGGCTTCAGAACTGTGAGTTTAATGCTTGATCTCTGTAGAATTATTGTAGGATAATGGGTCATAATTTTAAAGATGTATCTGCATGTGTTTGAGGCAAAAGCACTAACCAGGTTTTTAATTTTAATACAGAGGCAAATTTTAATTTAATAGAATATTCTTGCAAAATTTGTGAAAAGAATTTGTGTGAAATTAAGAAATAGGAGTGCTTCAAGCATTTGTGGACTCAGTGAGTTTCTGTAACATCATTAGAGGGAATTAGGCTACAAGTGAGAAAATTTAAATATCTTTGTTCAGTTGAATGAACAGTTAATTTCAAAATACAGTCTTTTGGTATCTGTTCTTTTATACACCAAGCTTTAGGAGTCCTTATATAATGCAGCACTTTCATAGGACCACAAACACAGCCTGTTCACTGTTATGTATTTTTAACATGCCCCTAAGACATTTTGAGGAAAAAATGACACTGTGGACCCTGAGGGTCTCCATTATTGAAATGATACAAAAATTACTGTGTGCTGGAAAAAGAAATTAAAAAATAACAGAAGGTTGGAGTCTAGGATCCAACTGGCCAGGTGCCCTCCAAAGTTTTTGGCTGCTGTATTTTAAGTCCACTGCAGGGAGTCATCTGCATCCCAGCCCACGGGGGAGGCAGATGACCACCCGTGGGTGGGTGATAGTGACATCCCATAGTTTGATCTGTGGAAAGGAAATTGGAGCCCTTTGTGGGTTGTCTCTCCCCCACCCCAGAATATATCAGCTGTTGCCACACTGCTGGAATGAGCACAGCTCTGTGCCTTGGGGGCAGCCACGGCACCACTGGGCCCTGCAGCTGCAGCTCACAGATGCTGCAGGAGCAGAAATGAAACCCATTTTCCTGTGGTGTCACAGGTGAACAGGTGTTTGCAAGAAATAAAATCATTTTTTTAATATAGTTCTGACTGATACATTCACCAAGCGAGCAATAAGAGACTAACTTATATACTTGTCCATTTAAAGAAAATATAGCTGCACATCACTCTGCTGCACGTGTGTGTGTTCCAGCTGCCTTTTTGCTATTCTTTGACTAAATACCTCCAGATATGCCCAAAATACTGCACAAAATACTGTCACTGCACAAACAGGAATGTGTGATTTCATAAACCCAAAGTGCCTCCTTCTAACCCAGATTCTGGGGGGGATTTTTTGATCCACAACATCTGAACTCTGGAATTCTTTTTGGCAGTTAGACATTTAATTCTTTAAAATGAAAATAGGACAGGACTCAATAGGTGGAAGTTCAAAAAATCCCCTAAATGTGATGAAACTCCTACAAATGTAAGTTTGCAACAGTGAACACTGCAAGCAGAGCAGTGAGAATCCCTCTTTTTTCATTATTAGTTGTTTTAGAAGGAAACATTCATGGAAACAGGTGATTTTCTTCTGTGTTCACATTTTTCTTTCTTTATATCTATTTCACTGCATAAGAGGGAACAGGTGAGAGAGGTTGAGGGAACTAAAGTTATAAATATTTAGAAACACTGCATGAAGAGACTTCTAATCTTATGGAAATTTTACTTTGGCATTATTTTATTTGCATATAAATGAAAAAAGTCTTGCTGTATTTATCCTGGTTTACTCAGGTCATAACGAATTATTTCTTAATTAGACAAATTCCTTAAAATTAAGCTGCATTTATCTAAGTGTCTTGGTTTATTTTTCCTCTTCTAGTAGCTCATTAACAGGAGACATGACTTTAGTTTAGGAATTTTCAAGAGATAATTTGCTGATATGAGTTCATGTAAAACACCATATGTTTGTACTCATGTGATGGATCTTTTCATTTTGCACTTTTTTTCTGTAGAGAATAGAACAGGTCCCAGTAGCTGCTGGCAAAATCTCTCCTGCAGGTGTGAGAAAGGGTTCCAGGACAGTCACTGGAATCCTGACCCTTTGAGGTTACCTCATAAGGACATTTTTTTTTCTCTGATTTTTGTAATCTTCAAAGCATTTTGTCCAAATTTTTTTTTTGTCTGAGAGGGCTGGGAAATGTTCTGCTTCAAACTCTTCTCAAGTCCAACACTAAAACACAAAAGAACATTGGGACTGAAGGCTTCTGATGGAAAAGGGGGGGGAAATATTGGAGAAGGTGATGTGGAACCAGAAAACCTCCATCTGAAATGGTTCTGTGCATGGAAAGCCTGGAGAAATACAAATTATTTCTTCTAGTTTTGTTATTAACAAGTGGGATGTGCTCCAGCACATTCCAGCCCTGCTCTCCAGCTGCATTTGCAGTTTAATTTGCAAAGCAGAGACAGTTCATCTTTGCAGAATTCTTCACAACCTCTGCTCTTGACATTATTCTTAATAATTATTTTGCACACTGGCAATTCAGATATCTGAATGTAAGGAATTGAAAATACCTATTACCTATTTAAGGCCCTGTTATTATATACATTTCTTAACTGTATTATGAATCCATAAAACAGGTGATCTGTGTTTGTGTACAGGGTACAGATTTTATTTGTGGATGGGAACAAATAAACCAATGTACTACAGTTACATTTCTGTTAGATTCAGAAGATTTAATAGAGTAATAATAATGTAAAATAACAGGATTAGATTTACTATTTAGAAGTTACTAAGAGGGAGGAAAAATCATGACAGTTTTAAACTACCAATTTTTCTTCTTGTCTAAAACAACCTGTAAAAGGCTTCCATTTTTTCCTTGCTGCTAAGGAAACATACTGGAGAGGACAAAAAAAGACGTAAAGAAATTGTTCTAAAAATAACATATATTGCCCAAATGCTATGAGACTGTACTCTATTTTATGTTTCCCCTCTAAAGAGGACATTTGCTGTGGCAGAATGCCTTACTCTTTTTCCCACTTCTCATGAACTTCTAGTTTCCCTGTGGTCAGTGTGATGTTCTCTCCCTCAGGGAGGGCCTGATTTTCCTTGGGGATTTTCAGGTGTGAAGCCCTTATTCCCAGAAACTTTTCCCTCAGAAAGCGTTGCAGTTTTTGTCCAGCCAAAAATCTAGAGCTTCCAACAGAGACTTGGAGAAAAACCAACAATTTTGGTAACTGTTGGGTCTGAAGTGTTCCTAAGTTGGTATTTTGGGATGCTCATGGCTGTGCTGAGTGTGAAGGAATGACCTGAAGGAATTGTGGAATTGCTGTCCACAACCCAGCAAAGGAAAGCACAGCCTGTGATGGTTTTGGCCTCAGGGAACCTGGTTCTCCAGACATGTCACTTCCTTGTGATGCCTCAAGTTCAGCTTTTCTATTTTTCGCATTCTGTGCTGCTTTAGTGTGCAGTTCTGAGCTTCACATGAGGGGATGCTGAGCTCTCTGCACAGAGCAGGGACACAAAACAATTCCTGCTCCAGCTGGGCCCCAAGGACAAATGATCCAAATCTCAGCCCAGCAGCACAAACCCCGTGGGCTGGAGAGAGAAAAACCAGCAGGGTGGGACTGCCTGGGCTGGAGCTGGAATGGGACAATGAACTCCAAGGTGCCAATGGAGCAGAGCTGATCCCAGGGAGAGCCCCCGGGAGCGCTCGTGCATTTTGGGGCCATTTTGGGTCATTTGGGTGCAGCCCTGGCTAGGCCTTGTACTACCCAAGATTTATCCATTGAGGCCTTTTAATAAATCCCTGCTTTGTTCCTTAGCTCTGTCAGCCTCTGCTCTAGGTCAGCCCTCACAAGGCATCACTTGTCCCCCAGCTTGGTGGGACTCAGACGTGGCACTGCACAACTGGGAGACTCTAACCCATTTGTGCCCTTTAACACCTCAACAGTGCCTCAGTTTTAAAGACACCCTGCGTTCTGCCAGCTTCCAAATTGCTAAATTAGCAGTCCTTATTAATTTCCAGGTACTGAGTCGTCCAACGATAGCAATCTCCAGCTCCTCTTCAGCCTGTTTGCAATTGATATGTGCAATGTATTTATTAGAGATTTGCTTTAAAGGAATGCAGGTGTTTGAGGATGTGCATTTAATTTCATTTCTTCCCTGGGAGCTTTGATCAATGCTGTGCTCACCACCTCTGCCACGTGCTTTGAACTTGTAGATGCAAGAATATTAATAATTTCCCATGTCAATTCCTAGCTCATCTAGCCAGCCTGATGTATGGAAGGCAAGTTGCCTCCTAAATTCCTGTCAGTGGGATTAATGAATTGATTAGTTGAATTCTGAATTAAAATTACGATTAAAATTAAAAATTGTTTCTCTTAGGCTTCAAGTCATTTGCTCAAAGTGTAGCAGTCAGATTACAAGATTTGACCAGGTTTGTATTATGAATAAAAACTGTTTTCAATAACCTTTTCTTTTTTTTTTTCTGTTTGTAAATCAATCTCTTAGATTATTAGCAATTACTAAACAGAAAAGATGTAATTTTTTTTTTCAGTTCTTCATCTTAAAGAGGGAATTCCATTGATTTTTGAAGATACTGATGATATGATTCAGGGAACATAATTACCTACAAATGCCATCAGTAACATATAATGATTTCTTTTTCCCAGTAGGTTCAGCTCAAAGTATTTAAAATGACAATATGGCCATTGTATATTAGATTGCAGTTAGCATTTACAGCTTATTGATATATATTTTGCTATAACTCAGACTCAGGACATATTTCAGGCATGAACCTTTGCATTTGGGCTAGAAGCTTCCCTGATGACAGGAAATGCACCTTCCCTTCCCTTCCCTTCCCTTCCCTTCCCTTCCCTTCCCTTCCCTTCCCTTCCCTCTCTCAATGGAAAAGTTCTTTCTGAACATAATTTCATTATTTATTCCCTCTCCATCATCCAAGTTTCTCAATCTGGCTGTGAGCTTGTCCCGTGTTGTTGGAAATGAGCACAGAACACGACTTTTGGACCCCGGCAGACCCTGCAAAATGCTGTATTTTTCTCACCTCACCCCGTGGCACATCCTAACCCCACAGAAATAGTTGGAGTGATTTAATATCTGCTGCTCCTCGCCCAGCACCAGCCCTGACTCCAACTGCAGCTCTGCTGAAGGATCCTTTGCTCCTGCTGATATTATCATCTTGGTTAAGTGAGAAGCAAATGTGCTGCTAGGAGCTACTTGGGCTTAATTTTTGCTATTCAGCACCATAAATTACAGTATTTTATGGCCGCTGTAAAAGGTGTGATTTGAACCAATTATACATTCTGTTCTAAATCCCCAAATTTTGGAGAAGCATGTAATTATGGAAAGTCATTTCCACCGGGTCAATTCTCTTTTATCTGTTCATAGAGAGCACCAGGACCTGTGTGTGAAGTTTATAAAGCATCATTTTAAACTCGACTTATTAAAGGTGCTTATTAATGAGAATGTTTTCCTTTTCAGAGCGCAAAACTTGTCATGTGGGAGTAGCACAGAGAATTTACCAGCTTCTGCACCAACTCTTTCCTTTATTCTGAGCAGGGATGAAATGGAGGTCTTAGGACAAAAGGAAAGGAGGCAGATGTTTGGTAGAATTTGGAGATTAAATGTATAATTTTCAAAAATACCCACAAACAACCAATCAGCATTTATGTAACTCTACTGCCCATTGGTTTCAGTGATAGATACTTAGGTTCCTTTGGTACAAGATTTAACTCTTTAAAAGATGTGGTAGATTGTCACTCAACTTTCTGTATTTTTATAGGACTTTTTGCAATTTTTTTTCCTACAGATTTTTTTTTTTAGAGTTAAATATGCAGGGAACTAAATGGTCATTTTTCCTTGGGAAGCCAGTGTTTGAATTTTACCTGTCTGTTGAGACAGATTTGGTTGTAACTTTTTTCTAACAGTTAGGTAATCTGGAGGATTTAAAGAACCATTTTGCTGAAGGTGTTAGGATCAGGTTTCTTTCTTTCCTTGTGCTGTCACTCTCAATCTCACAGATTTGCTGCTGAAGGCAGGGCACCATTGCACTTGGGAGTAGTAAATGTTGATTTGCTCTATGATTACTCTATGAGTAATGAGAAGTGGTGTCACACACTTGGCTCAGCAGTGGTGAGGTGGCAATGAGCTGATGGGTGGTGTTGTCTTAATATCTGTCTTTGGAGCTGCAAAATTACATCAGCATCCAAAATTAAACTAAGACTAGTTGTTGTCTAGCTCCTTCCCATTGAGACTGTGACGGTTTAGGCCAAGCCCTAATAATTTCATGATTGTTCTTCAGCCACGATGGAACTTCTAACATGCAAAAGGACAGAAAAAATAGATGATTCAAACTGAACTCTGTTAAAAGGCAACAGTTTATTCCATTAAGTATGGTGCTGGCTAATAGATGTGATTTCTTCTTCTACGTGTGTAATGGCATTTTTAACTAATAACAAGTTGACAAGCAATTGGAGAGAAAACTGAAGGTAACATTTGGGATTTAAAAAAAAAACAAAAACAAGGGATGTACAATTTTTTTAGGAGATTTTCTATATGGGAATGATTACAGAATGCACAATGCAGTGAAGAATTTGGCTGGTTGCATTTGGAATCTGTGTGGCTGTGACACGCGCAGTTGTTCAGGAAACAAAGATCTGGTGTTATGTCTGAGAGACACACAACACACGAGGTGCCAAGTCCAATTAACAGTCTGATGGTGGTAAATCCATTATCCTTGGAAAGAGAGGCCACCACCAGGAAACATTAATTCAATGTGACACCGACTGGGGTGTTTATATACAGCTAATTGCAATGTCAGACATTCTGCTCTAATTGAGTTTAATTGTGGCAAAATTGGAGTTAATTAAAAGTTAATGGTATAGAGCACATGGTGTTGTTATAAACTATGGGTACATGTTCCATATCCTTATTATTGTTGTTAAAATGGAGCTTTCAATTACTGTGCCTTGTATTGGCACTTTGGAAATGGGCTGTAATTGTTTTGACATCACTGGAAGTTATTGTTCGGAGGAGACCTGAAGAAATGTGTGTGTTTTAAAAGGCTTGACCAAGTTTAGGTTGGTTTGTTATATCACAATATAAATGTCACATGTGATGTTTCTACCCACCTTGATAAGGAAAGGCTGAGAGTGCTGGGAAAACAGGAGAAGTAAATTGTAGTTCAGCTGAAGAGAATGATGGTATTTTGGTGTTATCCATCATAATTTGGGTAAGGAAACCTCAATTTCCTCATATTTTGTGAATCCACCTTTTTCTAATTGTATCTAATCTCTGGCTGTTCTGTGAACATCTCTGATGAATCTCCTGTCTGTGGGATTTTCCTTGGGTTCTCTTTGCTTTCTTCTTTCTCTGCACCCTTTTTCCTTTCCTGTTATACATTATATTCCATATATTCCAATTATTTGGACACTATCACACAGGAGGGCAATAATCTAAAATAATAAAAAGGGGAAAAAAAAAGCCCAAACCAAATATATTTGCCAGTTTTCCTAAAGCTGAAAAATCCCTTTGTTGCTTAACATTAAAAACTGACCCACAGAAGTGAGCAAAGACTAAAGTGAAAACATTGTCATTGTTCAAAAAGCACAGTGAGCTTTTTCCTGGGGAGTAAAACTGGACAGAGTGGGTGGGGAGTATATTTTTATTTAAACCTTTGTGTTTAATTTATCACAACCAGCAGGTCTGGGTTTCTTTATTTAAAGAAAGGTGTTTCACTAGGTCATAGGTGCATCTTATAAATGGAAATTCTGTCAGTGGCAATAAAATTAATGCTGCAAATATCTTGCACCAGGAGCATGCAAGACACCAGAAAGTGCTGAAATGAAGCTTGTGAGAGATCCAAGGAAAATGACAGTGATGATTTCTGGAATCTGGTGGTGCTTTTAAATCTGCAGCTTTGAACTGATACTGAGGTGGATTATACTGCAAAACCTCATCCAGGTTTTCAGGGAAAAATAATTATTAATGTTTTTGTTGATATACCTGATGGGGGTAAATACCTAAGATATTAAAGGCACAAAGGGCTGATCCATTTTTGTGCTAAGGCAATATGGTGTATGCTCTAGACTTTCTTTCAAAATTTAGTTCAACTTTGACTTAAATACTAAGTCATTACAGATAAATATGCCTTTAACCAGCCACTTTCAAGAAAATATCAAGGAGTCTGAATAGCAAGAAAGGCATTCAGAGATTTTGAGTGGTGTTGGAAATAGAATATCTCTTGTTAGAGAAAAGAAAATGCTTGAAACTTTAATGTTCATTACAACACTGGAGAATATTAACATGACTGTACATTGTGAATGGAAGTAGCTGTCAAAAAGATGGAGTAATGGACCACCAAAAAATATAACACTGTGAACTAAACCATTGTGCTTTTATTGATGAAGAAGTAGAAATGCTTGATAATCCTTGCAGTGGAATTCTTCTGTATTAACAGTTACTTATTTTTCCTCTTTTCTTCTTCTCTCACCCTCAAAATTACTTGAAACTTGTATTTTTCATGGTTATGGAAAGAAATCTATAATAATTTTTCTTAGAAAAAAATTTTATGAGTGTAATTCTCTTTTGTAGTGAAATAGATATGAACATGCTCCTCATTTCAGTATTTTTCAGAATATTCATTTATTGCATTTTCCTGGCTTTAACTTCTGCCCAAGTGTGATTGTTACCAGAATAGTTTCTTGTGAGGAGGAAACAAGAATGAAAGCAGATGGGATGTGAAATATACTTAGCTGCTACGGGCTCAGAAAAACTTTAAAAACTTTCATAAATTAAATCCCCAGCTCTTTGATGTTAAGATTAAACCAGGTGGTTTACAAGAAACTTGCAGTAATATCCAAGCTGCCAGTAAATCCTGTATGGGAAGATCTCCAGTGAACTTCAAGGGAATGAGGCAATTTCTTGGCTCACATCCCGCGGAGCAGGGTGCTAGAGGAGGAGGTTGCTAAGAAGTTCCCATGTTTTGCCATCTGCTTCTGCCAAGCACTAAAAGTTTCCTTTTTGCCACATTTTGGGACTCCATGAATTCCTTGAGGCTTTTCAACTCCACTGGCTCTACCTTCCTTGTCACTACAGGACACGTGAAAGCACGACACGAGCTGCTGCTGTTGCAAAGGTGAAAAAGATCAAGTTTATTTTCTGACTCCAGCATTTTTACTTTTCCAAAGGTGAGAGTGGATTGGAGGGTGACTGTGCCACCTCTCCAGTGACATTGGACAAACCACCAATACCTCAAATTTCTCCGCCTCTATGGGGGAATGCAAAACAATAGATTGTTTACAGAAAGTTGTGTGAGAAAGTTCTCTACAAGAATGGCTCAGAAGGCTTTAGAAAGTCAGGGCAACACTTCCCTTTTTCAGGGACTGTAACACCAAAAAAATTGCCACGTTTAACTTGGAATTTGGTTGGGTTTTGTTTCTTTGTTTTAGTAACTTGTTTTTTAATTGGGTGGAGAGGCAGTGAGCTCTCCCATGGGTCGTTTATGTCTCAGATTGTGAGAGAGTAATGGTCTCAGTGCCACAGAGTGGCTCCTGCTGTGCCAGCAGCATCCTGTGCCTTGGGAAATTGTCCTTTTGCTCTCATTTGTGGGCTTCTGCAATTCTCATTTAATTGTAGCCTCAGCTACAGCAAACCTCGCCTTGCAGTCTTGCATATTATTATTACTCACGCAGAAGAAATGTACAGCAGCGTGAAAACAAAATTGTATTTTTGAAATGGATTTGGATTCTTGTTGGGTTTTTTTTTTGTCCAACCCATTCCAAGTCCTTTATAAGATATTAGTAATACAAATATTAATGCTTGAATTGAACTGGCTTTTTTTCCTGTCTGTTTTTCTCAAAGGAGAAGCAATTAAGAAGAGATGAAAGAATTTTCTATAGTGTACATTATGTTGATTTTATGTACCCATGCCAAACCTATCATTGATTTTCTTCTGAACTCTACTCTCTTCTAGTTCTGTGTGTTCAAATTATAAAAAAAAAAGAAAAAAAAAAAAGAAATACTCTCTGCAATCAAAGAGCCTTAGTTTTGATGCAAACAGGTTAAAATAAATTGTCCTCAGGGAGCTGTGGGGTAGGAATAGGCAGTAAGTCACTTGAACAATCTTTTCTTTTTTTGGTTAAATATTTACAAAAATTAAAGAGAAAACCCGACCCTCTAGCCTGCCCAACATTCCCTCTCCCTCAAAAACCCCTCAAAACAACAAAAGAAAACCCCAAACAAACAAAAAACTCCAGCTTTTCTAAGCATCCAGATTTTTTTACCCTTTGGGAACTGAATTTTAATGTCATTTGTAGCTGGAAGTGCATTTCTCTAATCAAAGGAGGAGGGAATTTCTGCAGTTGTTTTCTGAGTGTCCTGACCTTCAATTTAATCTGAATTAACATTGTAATATCATTAATAGAAGATGTCCTGAGAAGTTTTGTCCCACAGACAGAAATTATGTCAGTGTGACAGGATAGTCTGCAGGACATCAGATATTCCAAAAAGAAAATATATTCTTTGGCCAGACGAGATGCATTGGTGCCTTCTTAATGACAAGTTTAAATGAAAACCCAGACTTTTAAAATGCACTGCCTGAAAAATTATCCTGTTCAGGAAATTCTTAAGGTTGTTTCAATTAAGTCCAGTCCATTTGATATACTGGAGACAAGGATCAAAAGTATGTGAAGATCTAGTTCAGTTAATTCTTAAAAATTTTTTTTAAAAATCCCTTCTTTATTGTGTCCTAAAACAATCTAAGTAATTTTGTTCATAATTTGTCTTTCATAGAATTGAAATTCTGTTTTGGCTTTAATCTGTTAAAAAAAAAGTTTCAAGATCTCCAAATCTCCTACAGAAGAGAGCCTCTCTCTCTGCATTCTTTTGGTTTTTTATCACCTGCAGCAGCAAATGCATTTTTTACCTTTGGAGTGGAATTCTGCACTGGCAAGTCTCAAAGTAAGGCATCACATTTTTGTTTTGCCTGCAGCCTTTGAGGCAGTTGGAGACTGAGATCCCAACGTTCCAACCACTGCTGAAATGCCAGGTTATAACTCTGCAGCTTGTAAGAACACAGGCTTTGACAGTAATCAGCTTATTTTTTCAGCTTGGGGATTTTCTGTTGTGGTGGTTGTTGAACTCTTGTTTGGCAGTCCTGGTGAGCTCTCTTTCTGTCTTAATCTATAATTTTTTTTATTTTGCATCTTGCAAATAAACCATGGTGTGATATGAAATCACTTATTTTGTGTGTGTGCTAAGAGCTGTCTCAGCCAGGCTGATCCTTTGGACCAAAGCTGAGGGTTCTAAGCTCATTAAGAAACCTCATTAACATGCTGAGCCTTTGTGGAAGCTGCACATTGCAGATCTTTCACTGGAAGGGAATTTGGTTAAAACATAAATAAAGAGTGACTAAAGAGACTTCCACAAGTTTTTGGAAGGATGGTTGTACCTTAGGAGAAGTGAATCAAAGTTTAAGGTGTAGATTAAGTCACTGACATGAAAAAAAAAACCAGTGTATTCTTATAAAATGGATAGAGATAAGAAGTTGAGACAAGCAATTTATTCTTAGAGCAACGTTTTCAGATTTTGTCTAATGAAAAATGATAAAAGCTGTAGACTTTTATCATTACTATAGACTCAATTCTTTTAGGACTCTTTATATCCTAATTTTGTCATTGTATTTTTAAGCAGAAAACAATGTGGGAATTTCATTCAAAACAGTGTGGGTTCTGCTTTTTCACTTTTTGTAATCTCATCAACTAATCTGAAAGCATTTGAAGTTTGAGTGATTTTTGCTTGATTTTCTTTTGAACAGTTCCTTCTTTTATTTTGTTGCTGATCACTGCCACATCCTTGCATTGAAAAAATATACATACATATGTATATATAGTTGTATAAATATATACATATTTTAAAATGGAAATTCAATAAGAAATTGCAATTTTTTTTTTTGTAGTCCTCTATCACATCAGCAAGGATAGCAAGGATTTTGATATACACCATAACTTAAAATGAATCCCCTGATTGTGACAGGGTTAATAAGGATTCCTAAAGTAAATCTTAATTATGTTCATTATTGCTTCTATTTCACTTCTTATCTCAAATCTGCTTTAGAATGTCACCAGTGTAAGACAGAATCAGAACCAAAATTTTGTGGGAAAAGATTCGGGAATGATTCTGCATCAATTTTTTTTTTTATTATTATTATTTCTCTTAAAATTTGGTAATTTTAAGAGAAATTCTTAAATTCTTTCTCATTCTTTCTCATCTCTTTCTCAGTTTTCTGCTACTTTATCTTTCTTCAGACCATTAATTTGTTCAAACTCCCATTATTTGAAGTGAGAGGATCACAGAAGGTGCTGTTTCTTAGAGTGCCAGGGGGTGCTTCTGATTTAAACAACTGCAGGTTTTGCAACAGACCTTGCTGGGATCTCCAGTTATATCCTCTGAATTACCAAATCATCACTGGCTCATGAGGGCAGCGATTCAGCCCTAATTAATTAGAGGTAACGAGCTGAATAACTTTCCATTGGAAAAGGCTTTTATAAATGCTGTTGCCTGAGGAACAACCATGATATGGTAAATTGTGGTTGTTGAACTCCTAAATTTTGTTATAAAAGGGACAAGAAATTTAATAATCTGTAAGACTATGAATACTCTTGCAAAGATTTTAGAGGAATTCAATGGAACTGAAGAGGTGGCAGTCTTAATTCTCAATTGTTCTTGGTAATTTGGTGCATTGTTAAAAAGAAATTAATCTTAAATGTCTTTTTAAGATTAATTGTATCTTCCTAATTTTTGTTGTTTATGACTACAGCTAATGTGCTAGTAAAGAATTATCTTATAAAAGCAGGAAATATAAAATAATGTTAAAATCTTAGGTCAGGAAAAGCACTTTTCAGATGTAATGGATTTTTGTATTAAATTATTTATTAATTTATACTTAGGAGAAAAAAAATGCCTTTTAACAAACTTTGCTTTAACTCCTTTTCTTCTAATGGTCATCTGGGGTTATTTTGCACATTTTCTTTACTGATAAAGGTAAAAAGCTGGAGGGGAGAGGAAGTGGGAAACTTTAAATTCTTCATCTTTTGGAGCAACATCATGGTCCTGTTGAAATAATTTTCTCCAGTGAGGAAAATATCATGAGGACATTTCTGGTCACACACAGAAAAAAGAAATGAGAGGCACACACATGTTTATGTCATGGACATGGGTCAACTCCATGTTTAGCTAAATAATGAGGACTCCAAGGATTCAGCTCAATGGGAATAAATATATTTCACATTAAAGGCTGAATTTAATTTGTACAATGTACTTTTGAGCTGGTTTAGCACAATGCCAGCAGCTAAACGGGTGTTTCACAGTTTCAAATGCTTTTACCAGGGCACATGGCTGGTATTGTGGAACACTGAAAGAAACAATACATCCCTCAGCCTGTTTCTCTGGCTGTCAGTCTAGCAACATATTTATTTCACAAAGAAAAGCAGCACCTTTTCATAATATATATTTCAAATATAACTGAGTGCTGTTTCTTAGCAACAAGAGCTCAGGAGCTGGTGATCCTGAGATGAGCCACAACTCGTGTGGGCTCCAGAACCACAGTGCTGCCATTAGCAGGGAGCTCACAGAGGGAACAAAGGCTTTCTGGTGCCTAATTTTTTTCAATAATTCTTATTTCTTTTACCTGAGAGAGTGAAGCACTACTCGTCCCACCTGTGAAAAATACTGGCAAAAAAACCAAAAAACAACTCAACAAAACTTTTCCCTCTCACTGAATACACTAAATCAACTTGAAGTGCACACAAAACCATGTGGGATAAATGTGACCTGACTATAAAACAGATGTGTTTTATGAATAGAACCTTGAGAAGTAATTATTCACAGCTGGTTTTAGAGAGACCTACTTTCTTTCACTCTGTAAGGAAAATGTGCTTATGTATCATGTTAGAACAATAGCTTTGAGTGCTGCTGATACTAAGGAAATTTAAAGAAAGTTGAGCACTTTCTGACAAGGGGTTTTTCATAGACTCCTGTTTTTGCTCTGTGGCTAATAAGGGAAAAGAATTGTTGAGGGGGGGAAAAAAAAGCACTGAAAAGATAAATTAGCCTAGCCTTGTGCCTCTCCCATGCAGAAATTTCCATCTGGATCCAGATTTCACTATTTTTTTTTTCTTTTTGAAGGGTTCCTTACTGTTTGAATCATCAGTGGTGTTCATTTAATATCAATATATACCAAGCCTATGTAAAGGGATTTAGGAAATGAAATATAAGTCATACAAGGTGTCCTTCCACAGGATTTTTTTTAATAGAATAGAAAGATATATGAAATTATGTGAAATTTCTGCTCAGATCAATTGACTTTTGCATGCCCAAAATGCCATGGGATGAGGAGACAACAATCTCAGACTTGTACCTAGAGAACCCTGACTGGTTCCTGTTACTGCTTGTTCCTGTGGCAATACCATACAAGTAAAACATATCCTCAGGCATATTCCCATGTTTTCATGGAGTTTAGGTTAGAAAATAGCTTAGAAAAATAACACAAAAGGAATAATGGAGACTTTTCCTGGCTTTTTTGGTCTTTGGATTATAGTCCAAACATGAGACTGTTAGCTGAGAGATGAGCCATGGATGGTTAATGTTAAGAGATATGAATGTCATTGTTTGTTCCGAGTTTCATTTCCACAATTCATGTCAAAATCTCTAAAATACAGAAAAACTATTTTTGACCAGAAAATTATTTAATGTCTTTCAAGGCAACCAAAAAGGAGAAGTTACCAGAATCAGACAGTGATTGACTCTTTTACTACCCAGTTACTTGTGACTGTTTAGATAGACCTTCAGCTTTGCTTGAGCTGAGTTTGCTGAGCATAAATAGATGCATTGAATATTCAGCTAGTTAATTTTAAATACTATCTATTAATATTTTGTAAATAATAGCTCTTCATTAATTGGACAATAATACTTGATATGGTGGTTAATACAAGATAACAGGATCCATTTGTAATTAAATAACTCCAGCAAAGAGAGAGCACTAAACAATCAAAGGGTCAACTACTGAGTGTTAACAAGTAGTGCATTACACATTATAGTTCTTACAGCAGTAATTATCATTCTGTGATACATTTATAATATTAACATTTTATTCACCAAAGGCATTCTTTACTGAAAACTTACAGAATTAATGGAGGCAGGGAATATCTGTTGTACACTTTTTTATTTTTTTAAGAAAAATCCTTATTTTCTTTTCTTTTGTTCCATGAGCTAAACTTGTGCTAAATGTTCCCCTGATGTATTTCACTGCAAGATGCAAAGTGCTGTCTAATGTGTGTTTTGTTTATTTGTGCAAAGCCTGTAACTGTGAGGGGCAGTGCCATGAAATATTAAGAGCTTTGCCATCTGTTTGTGAGAAGATGTGAGGTGTGGCTGTAGTCAAGGCTGAGTGCTCTGGAGTAGGAGGGGAAGTTTTTATATTTACATTCCATATGGTACAAGCAAAATATGGCAAACAGAGCATTTTGAGATGGCACCCACAAGGTAAAATCCAGGCTGTCCTACAGCTCAAGCCAGATTCCTCACTGCTTCCAGTGAGTGCAATTGGTTGATTGTTTTCTCAGCCATTAATTTCTCTTAGTTTTGGAAAGACTTACTGACATTGGCATTTTAGTTACCATTATCACCTTTAACAAATTCTCTGTATTTGCAAAATCCCATCAATAGGTCAGAAATTCACTAAGATTGTCAGAGGAAAACAAAAAAGCAGAAGTGACAAGAGCAAAGTCTCAGAAACTTTCACTGGACACAATGGGCAGAATATTGTTGGCTTATTTCTTCACATGGAACACAAATGAAACCATGCAAATTTTATTAATGAACTGGATAACAATGTCACTTTGTCTTTTGCTCTTTCAACACCTCTCTGCCAAAGGGAAGAGAAATTACAGAAAGAATGAGAGCACCACCAGAAAGACCAGAATTTAGGGAAAGATCTGACTGGGGCCTTCTTGTGCTGCTGTTTTCCCATCCTTTCATTATTGTTATGCTTCCTTGATGCCAAATCAGTGAATCCTACAGGCTTTTTCTAGGTAATCGTGAGATTTTGAACGTTGTGGTAACTTTGACTCTCTGAAGCTGTGGCAGAGTGATGTGAGCTCCAAAGTCTCTTCATCTCTCTCAGTAACTGATCACCCCTAAAACTGTTTTTCTTATTGCCTTCAGAACTTCCTGCAGGGATGAAGAAACACCTAAGTGAGGATCTATCACCATCTAAAAAACCTATCCATGAGTTTTTCACAGGTCTTAATTGACAGAATCAAAACTTTAACATTCACTCTTCCCAGCTGTGTTCATGGCACAGTGTCCAGGCAGTGCAGCATAGGTGGATTCTGAGAGGTTACTCCAAAGTTAGGCCCAGAGATTGTATCTTAATTTGCAATAAAAACACTGTTATGCCTTTTTTTGTAGTCAGGAGAGTATTTTGTAATTCAGATTTTGAGCATATTGGGGCAGGGCCTATCTCTAACCACGTAGTTTATTTTACATGCTCCTCATCTCAGTAAGGATCCTGATTTATTCCCACTGTTACCAGAATAGAAATTATAAGAGCAATAAGGTGAAATAATTTGAAAATAGGGAGCAGAGGTTTTAGTCAGCAGTCTTTAAAAATTATGTCTTTCACATTTTTAAATTCCATGCTGACAGTTTACTGAAGGAATGAGAGCAATTTACATTTCAAAGCTTCGTTTACAAAATTGGTTTGGCTCATTAGAAACTTGTGGCTGGGTTTTACAAATTTGTCCCTTCTCCCTGCCTATTCCTCACTCTGTCCTATTCATTTTCAATCTCTGCACATATGCATGGCATTCCTATGCCAGTAGTAGAGAAAACTGCTCCTAAACTCCTCATTACATTGGTATCTTGACACAGTCTTATCCTGCAACCTGTGGAAGAGATTTCACTAATTTTATGCTTATTTCTCAGTGTCCATAACCAAGCAACCTACAGGACTGCAGCTGCAGACAAATCAAATTTATACCCACTTCATTTTCCAGCAGCATAATTGAGAATTCCATTTAATCTCAGTATATTAGGCACTGACTTTTACATCTTCCTGAAGCTTCCATTCTCATCAAAGATTTACATGGTGTGTTACCTTCTTTTCCTCTCACTTTTTTTTTTTTTTTGTCAGCTAATGGCTATTCATAATGCACATTTTGCATGAAAAATTGTTCCATTATTATCCTTTTCTCCTGGAGAGTTTGAAAAACAGGAAGGCAAAATGAACATTAAAAGCTTGAATTCTGACTTGCCCAGAGATAAAGCTCAGTGTTTAGATTCTTCTGTGGGCTGCTTTCATTCCAGCTTGCTCAGGGAGGCATAAATTAAACCCTCTCTACATAACGGCCTCTTTTCAATTCGGGTTTCATCTTCATGAAGGACAAACAGCTTTATGTGTGAGGTTTCCTGCAAAGCTGCTGCTCAGACAGGATGCAAACGTTTCTCATCTCATCCTCAGAGGAAGCAAGGTCAGCAGCAGGCACCACCCAGGCTGGGCAGATTTTGGAGGTGCAGCTGGTGAGGAGCTGCACGAGGCTGGGCAGGTGGGACAGTGAATTTCACCTGAGCTGTCTCTTCTTTAGCTCTTAGTTTAGATTGGGGGTTTATTGTATATGCAGGTGAACCTGGTGGGAAGAAATGCTGATGTCCAACTCTAGTTCAGAAGGCTGAATGATTTCTTTATTATAACTATGCTATAATGCATTAATATACTATATAAAGGAGATTTTGAAACTACAAACCTATTTTTTCTAAATACCATATCTAACTAACTCACAATTCGTGACCCTCTCTGAGAGCCCAGCCCCAGGTGGGTTGGATTGGCCACCAGGCTCAAACAATCCTCACCTGAATCCAACCAAGCAATCACCCCAGGGAAACAATTCTCCAAACACTTTCCACATGGGACAAACAAGGAGCAGGAATATAAATTATTTTCTCTTTCTTTCATCTGTGCTCCTCCATGAAAAATCCTGAAAGAGAGAAGAATGTGCCTGCACAGGTGGGAGCTTTAGAAAC
Organism: Chloebia gouldiae; assembly: GCA_003676055.1. Taxonomy (NCBI): domain Eukaryota; kingdom Metazoa; phylum Chordata; class Aves; order Passeriformes; family Passeridae; genus Chloebia; species Chloebia gouldiae. The sequence continues at coordinate 1,501,488 of QUSF01000023.1, read as the reverse complement.
AAATTCTCCCCTTGCCTCCTCTGAGGGTGTTTTGGTTCAGATGGTGCAGTGGGCTTGGGGGTGATGATCTGGTCTCGTTGGAATGAAAGCAGACTGCCAGGCCTGCCAGGAGCTCAGCTCTCATCCTCCAGCTCATCATCAGAGCAGGGTGCAGGTGTCAGCTCCCCCTCGCTGGCTCTGGGCATCTCCTGTTGGCCCTTCCACCTCTGTGAGCTCCTGCTGCTTCAATCCTCACACACTGGGAAGAAATGTTTGTTCTCTTATTAAAGATACATACTAGCTGGCAAGCATGGATTCCTTTCATATTATTGAAGGGTTCCATAAAATGCATTAAAATGCATTAAAATTCCCTTAGGTCTGCAAAACAGTGCGTGAGGTTTTTCTACAATTATGCAAGAACTGCTGAGGTGATGGCCATCTATGCAGTAATTCAGCCTTTTCAAAAGTATTAAACAGGGCAGTCATCTCTTCTGAGTTTCAAAAGCAGCCTGTTTTCAAGAGAGAGATTTTTCTTCTGGTATTAAAAGGGTTATACTTCATCCAAAGCAGAAAGTAAACACTTAATGTATTGCTGTTTATGTTCTTTTTATGTGTATGTGTGAATATTTGTGTTGCTCTCCCTAATAGGAAGTCAAGAAAGTTGTTTGGGCATATAGGTTTCCTGTCAAATATACAAGACAAGTGATTATCAGAAAATAAGGCAAAACGGAGTATAAAAATGAACAAGCAGTAAAATATGGGGTTTTGTTAGTCAGAAACCTTGCAATGCATGAAAATTATTTCACTGAATGTCCGGGTCCTCTTTTCTTTCCACATTCCCATTTTTCTTTTTTTTTTTTTTGCTGGATTGATCTACAGTAACTCAGGTGAAGGTACAGGATGGAAGTTAGGGACTGAGAAGTTATAAATGAAAGCTTTCAGGGTTTATTTCATTTGACAATATGATGAGCTTCTGCACTTGCTGTTGAAAACAGTGTGTAACAGTTGGGATTCTCCAGTTGTCAACAGCTCTTTCAGCAGTGGGATTGTTTCTGATTACAGTGTGGTTTTCCAATCCTGGAATGAGGGTGATGAAGCACAAAACATGGCCCACATCACCTCTGGCCTTTGCTGTCGTGTTCCACGCTGGAAGGAGCCTGCACTGGGACACAGCAAAACGCTCCTTCTGTCTCTGCAGAGTTCTTTGACACTTGCAAGTCTCCAGAATAATTTTAAATTCAGACCCTTCAATGAAATGCAAATATTCAGCTGGCAGAAATCAATGCATGATGCCACTGAATTCTAGGAATCAATATCTAATTTTGTTACCAGTTTGTCAGTCTGGTGTGATTTCCCTGCCTTCTAACAGCTACACACCAGGGTCCATACCCTTTCTTGAGGTATGTGCACTGCCATCTCTGATCTTCATAAGAAATCATAGTTTTCTAATATTAAAATAGTAAAAATTAGGAAACTGAGTGAAGAAATAGACATTGTTTTTTGCTGTTGGTTTTTACTGTATTACTAAAATTAAAGGTGGAGTTTTAGAGCTGAGTTTTTAACACTGGGTTTACTCATGGGCTGTAGGAAGTGGTGAAGTGGTTCCATATCATGATCAATTGTTTATGTAGCTTGAATTTTAACAGCACTTAAAACTTGTACTCACATGATTGACACTAATGATTCTGAAAGAGACACTGTATTCTGTTGAGTGAGTAATTTGTTTTATAAAGAATTGCTTGAATACCTGTTTACACTGTAGACTAACAGTGGTGGTGACATTATGATGATGCAGCCAATAAATAGGATGGTTATGGGTTTTTTTTTAAAGTATCTGGAATACTTGCCAACAAAACCTGTCATGCTGGCTGTGAGGAAATGGATATCCATGTGCCTGTGAAATTTTGTAAAGTCAAAGCAGTGGTTTTGGTCTAGGTGCTTCTAGCTTTTAATGATCAAAGTGGTTAGTACCTTAAATATTGCAGTGGGATAAGCTTCAGTGAACATGAGATCAGAGTATTATTGCTTCTATCTTCTATAATATTTGCTTCATTGCATGAAAAGTGACTTCTTAATGAACTATTGGCCGGACCTGAGTGCATTTGGGACTTGTGGGAGGGATTTTGGCCAATGTGGTTGGCACCATTTTGGTTTTGGAAATGTTACTCCTCTCTGAAACCAGATTACTCTAAATACCAGAGAGTGGTCATGACAAGGGAGAAGTCCCATGTGGTAATATGCAACATGAGGGAATAGTGTAGTCCTGACTTCCCATTTCTGGTCCATGGCAGAAAACACCAGCGCTGTGAGGTGATTTCCATGGTATTTGTTCCCCTGCCTGGTTCCTGGGGGCTGAAGACAGTCACCCTTCTGCCCAGCTTCTGCCATCTCCAAATTCCCTTTCCTTTTCCCTGGAGGCCCCCTGTGAGCCTGGTGGGGACCCAAGGATTGCAAACCCTGCGTGTCCCTCTGTCCTGCATGGTTAACCTGGCAAGGCTGGAAAATCCCTGCTGCTGGCAAAGGCTTTCCACCCTCTAGGACTGGAAGGATTTTGTGCTGCTGCAGAACTGAACCAGCTGAAATCCACTGCCAGCACAAGGCAAAGACATCTGGGGCTGCCACAGGCTGTGGGGTGCTGGCCTGAGAGGCTTTCCCAGCCCCAGAGCTCCCAGTAAGGGTTTGCTCTCTGCACAGACCTTCCAGAAGGTCTGCTCATCATCCCGCGGGCACAAGAGAGGCAGAAGAGGGGTGAAGGACCACCTCAGCTTTTACCCTGAGTTCCCCACAGAGCCCCCAGGAGGTTTCTGTCCCAGCTCTGTGCTGCCCTGGTGAGAACCCTGCAGGTTCTTCAGGGGAAGCTCGTGCCCTGGGGGGTTTTTAGGGCAGGAGCAGCATTTCCCCTGTGTCCCATGAAGAGCAGCTCCCACACTAAGGGCACAAGTTGTTCTTTAGGCAGCCCCCTTGCTGTTAGCTGTGCCCATAATTTAATTAATGAAAGGAATGAAGAGGGAGAAGTTACATAAGGCCCTTACCTAGGATTAAGAATATTGAATGCTTCTTTCTTAGACATAAAATGCAGGCTCTGCTCAAGCTATGGTGCATCAGAAAACCAGATTTGATAAGATTACAGCAACTTCAAGCACCTGCTACTGCCTGAAGTTTTTCAATTTCTGAGTAGTAATCTTTTGTTTAATGTTCTTCATGTATTAAATCTCCTTAATTCCAGAAATCTTTAATCTGTGTATATAATAATAATGTAATAAGACATTGCTGCTGAAGTGCCAAATGCTTTGTTTGTGCCTTTTTAAATTTCGGGAATCTGTTAAAAATACCAGAATGTCCTTTGTAGAAGATTATTTAGATCATAGGCTATGGACTGGTGAAATTGTGTTTATCTTCACAATGAGAAAAAACAGGAGTTCTAAAGGAGAATAAAGAAAACACTGAAAAGGAGTCTCCTTCCAGTCCAATCTCATTTGTTGAAAGAAAATGTATATTAATTAAAAATTTAGACACCTCATTTCTGTTGCAAGGCTCCTTGCAAAAGACAAATTATTTTATACATCTAGTATGTGTTGGAACTGACAGATGAGATTAATATGCTTCTTAAATTACCATTACCAAGGGTCAATTAATAAGTGAACTAACCTTGTGAAAGTCATTCTGAAAGACTAGTTACAGATCTGTAATAGTCCCTGTCAAATCACACAGTATTGAGAAAATGAGAAATCTGTCAAATAAATACAACACCTACTAATTGCATTCTGCATAAGGTAAATGAGCTTTGGTGGTTGTTGGTGGAAGGAACAAGAAATAAGTCTAAGAAATGTTGCCATTAATAATATACAAATTTGGAGTAAAATTTACTTGAGGGAGCATGAATGTACAGAAACCTCCCTTGGTAACAGAAAAATGAAGTTTCTTGGCAGGAAAAGAATAGGAGATATGAAGGTTGAATGATCATTAGAGAAATATTTCTTAGGCTATTATATATTTTATTACCTTGGTAATTACAGAATTTACCTGTTTTTTCATTTTTTTGATGCAATTTTCTGGATCTTTAGAGGTTAACTTATAGAGATTAAGGTTTCATTATGACAAGAATTAAACCAGCCATATTTGTTGTATGATGGCAAAAAAAAAAACAACTTCCAAATTTCTCTCTGTGGGAAGGACTTTAAAAAATACCCAATTCCAAATCTGCAGGCTGACCAAGCCTCATGTTAGTCCCTAATCTTATTTCCTGTGATTAGGTTATAAAACTGCAACAGGTATAAAAGCAAGATCACAGAAAACCAGTTTGCATTCTTCCAGGAAATCCTGAAAACTTAAGACACTTCCATCAATAAAATCAACCACTTTTGGGTTAAATTTGGGGTGTTCACAGCTATTGGCAACTGCAAATATGATTTTTCACTGTAGGTTTCAACATGAGCCTGTCTCTAGGTTACTGGGTTCTGTCTGTTAAATCATCCAGCTACATCTATTGATGAATAAATATTTTATACAAATGTTAAATACCACAAAAAAAGCAGAAATTGGCTGTATGAGATGAGCCTTGAAATGGCAGTAAGTCAAACATTTATTCGTGCTGGAAACCCCAGGTTTGCTGTGATGGCACAAGTGGCTGCTTGTTCATCTAAAGGTATGAGTTCAAGAAATTTGGATATTTATGGAATTAAAGTAGCAGTCATGCTATAGGATAGGAGAAGCACACAGGCATGTGCTGCCATGAAGCTCTGAGCTGGAAATTCCATATTCCAGCCCTAGAAATGTTTGTAAGGCAGGACAGAGAGTGCCAGCAATGCCATGTGACTGAAGGGATCATCAGCACAGCCCCTCAGTGCTGGGCTCAAAGCTAAAGGCTGAACCGTGCTCAGCTGCAGCCTTTGATGGGTAATTCTAAAACATAAATGCGGTTCTGAAAAGGAACCTGTTCAGAGAAAAAGGTTTTTAAAAAAAGGTATTTCCATATATTTATTCAGTTCTGCTCTCTATGATCTTCTGCTGGGTAAAGCAGAACTTGAAGCAGAAAAAATAAACTTAATGTCACTTTTCTTGTCTGTTGTTTCATTATGATAGAACATTTTTATAACATTGAAAATCCTGTATAAATCAAGATTTATTTTTTTTTTAGTGAACAACTTCATTTTAGTTAAACTCTTACATGATATAATTTACCTGCTGTCAAATTGAGTTAAGTGACATAGCTTGGTGCTATCATATTCCAGAACATGTCATGATTTGATGAGCTATGAATGTTATGTTTAGTATCATGCATTTTTAAAAGGTTTTTTTCCCAACATTCTACTGAACACTCACTGAATCCTTCTCTGAATGTCTTTTATTTTTCTGCAGGAAGATGTTCCTGTTATACAATTTTGGTTCCTTGCTGAAGAGACAATCCATATTCATGCTTATTTTTTGACCTCTTAGTGGGAGATGAATCTGATCACTTAACGTCATCTTTAAGTTTGATCATTTAAAATACATTTCTTACAATCATATTTCTCTGTGGTTAAAACTTCCGAATTCTCTAAATTGTTCTTTATGAAGCTCATTTATCTCCTGATAAAAAACAATTCTTTCTAAGTGGTGTTTTTTTGGGGTCTGGGTGGTGAGAGACCCCAAGAGTGTAAAAGTCCTTGTTCTCCCAGCCCGTGCAGCCAAAGGAGGAGTTGGAATGAGTAGGGTCAGCTTCTCAAGGTGGTTTATTTTCCCTTATCTAGAACATTCTTCCTCTGACCTGCTGAGCTCTGTTCAGCAGGTTGGCCCTGGCATTCTGCCTGTTCTCTAGGGAAGTGTTTATATTTTATACTCAAAACTACCTGTACTGTGCCTACAATAATGTGCCAATATCTGTCATTTATGTTGGACAGTGTGTCTGTACCTTAAACCAACAGAAAAGTGTCACCATCACAGCAAGACATGGGGGGCAAGAAAAAGGAGAGAAGGTCAGGACACACCCAAATTCCTCCATCTTATGCCCTGAATCCCATTCTAAAAACCCCAAAATTCTACTTTTTCACCCTGTGTTAATTCAACTACCACACTACTCAAACCCTTGTGGCTTGTAAATCCTCATACAAAGTTGGCAGCTTTTTCCACGGGCCAAAATGGAAGCCAGAGGTGTTTTTGACTTCTTGCCAGGGTCTCTGAGCCCCCTGCCAGGGTCTGGAGCCACCAGGGCAGCCAGAGGGATGTGCTGGGCTCTGAGAGGGTTTGTAGTAAAATCAGGGCAGCTGAGTAAGCCCAGAGCAGTCTCTGTGTGCTGGCTGCTCCATGGGATGGTGTGAGAGCTGCTTGCAGAAAACAGAGTGGCATCTATTGAACACTCCTGTGGGCCAGCAGCCCTGGCTTGGCAAGGAGGGGACACAGAGCCTTGTGAATAAAACATTGAACCACCAGAAAAGTGTTCGGCCCACTCGAGGATTTACTGTGATTCCTTTTGTTCCCATTTCCTTCTTTGGCCTAAAATGAAACAAACACCCAAACTCTAAAATAATTCTTCTTGGGCTTCTTTAGGTTTGAGAAAAGATTTTGAGATCTTTCTGCCTTCCCAAGCAGAAATATCTCAAAATTTTAAGTTGGTTTCTTTTTGCAGCTGGTTTTGCTTTCCTTATAGAATCATGGAATCTTCCATGTCCCTTTCAAACATGGATTTAGGAGCCTTTTGCTATTTCCATGCCAGGGGATTTACTTGGGGCTATAATAGCAAATATTTAGTTGTACACAAGACCTGTATTAAAACCACAGTAGGCTCTTTTTCAAAGGATCCATGGGCTTGATGGATTACGACTGATTTCAGCTCCAAAAATCAAACTCTTGGGATTGATTGGACTGAGTTTCTCTGTGTGTTCTGCATTGACCCAGCAAGTTCCTTAAGAGTGATAGATTTATAAATAAGTTACTCCAAATAAAAGAAATTATCTTATGTTTGAACCAGCAATATATTGATGAGAAGTCACCTTGTCAGGGCAAAGGAGAAGAAGAACCTGTTTTGGTGATGTAGCAGAACCGAGTGAGGAGCTCTCATGCAATTTGCCACTAATTGTTGTTTTATTGAACAGTAAAATCCAATTTTAATGTTTGCTGTGTCTGTCAAATTAAAAACAAGAAGGTGATAGGAACTATGGAATAGAGACAGGTCTATGCCCAGTCACAGAGCAGAATTTGGTGAATAAATCTTGTTTTCCTTTTTTTAGACTGTCTAAAATGTCTAAATAAGAAACTGTCTGTACTCAAAGGGACTGTTGCAATTACCTTGGCAGAAATAATGACACTTCAAACTTAATTATTAAATACATTTCAAGCAAATCATGCTGTACAGTTAAAATAGGCTCCCTGTTCCTATAAAAAAGTTCAGATTTTAACACACACCTATTATTTTTTGAAAAGATCTGTAATGGGATGTAAAGTCCCTTAATTGACATGAAGGCTGAATAGTCTGGTCTGTGCAAGAAGTCCCTGTGTTGCTCTGGAGCATCAGCTTCAAAAGTCTCTTAAGGACTTCTTCTAGGACATTTAAAATTTTTAAAAATTGCTATAGATTATAACAGCTCAAAGCACTGCAAGATTTCTCCTCCTTTCTGTATTTTTCTGTTTCATTCTCCAGTCTTACCACAGCGATACTCTCTGTTTTAAATTCATTACCTTTATTTAATTCCTTTTCCTTTGTACATACTTTTATTTCTATTATTTTATTTCTATGCACTTAGTTGTTCCCTGGTACTCTGTTGGTGATTATCTTTGTGGGTCCCTTTCTTGGCATTTTGAGTTACAGTTTTGCAATAGAAGGAAATGTTCCTGCACCATTCGCTAGGATGAGTTCTGGAATTTACTCCTTTTATCTTAATTTGGTTTGTGGGTGCATGAAAAAGAAACTTGCTGATTGCTGTAATTCAAAAAGGTTTTTTTTCTCTTGCAGTTTTTAGTGCTTAGAGCATTTAATTAATTTTTTGACCTGGCTACATCCAGGTTTTACATTTTGCTGGAATAACAGATTTTCTAATTCTCCCTTTGCCAAATACAATATTCCACATAGGATTTTTTTTTCAGTTGGTACAACTGATGCAGCTTGATGCAATCAGTGAAAAAAATAGACATCTACAATGTAATCATTGTAAAAAGAAAGATTTGATTGCATTTTTGGACTGAAAATCATGTCTGTTAGTATTTGTGGGGTTTGAGAAGGGTAAAAAAAAACCGAAAAGATGACGTTGTAGGTCTTGGAATTCAGAAAATTGTTCAGATGTGTTGCCATAATTTGGAGTTTAGGAAAACCATGGAGGACAGAAAAAGAGAAATCTTTCTCTCCAGAAACAAAATGGGTGTGGAAATGTGGCACAGATAAAGTCCTGAAAGTTAGTGACAAATCAGTAAGGCAGGAAGAAATCTGTGGATTTGGTTTGAGACCTGATTTTATAAAAGTGCAGCACAGGAATTGTTGTGTGTTGTAAAACATCTTGTGAAATCTCAGAATTAAGGGAAAGTGGTAGTGGAGCATAAAATTTACTGAGGAAGTGCCTTCCTAACATGTTAAATGAAGTAAATTATGGTTGACTGAGATATTTTAAATAAATAAATAAATCCATTGAGGCATGCTAGAACTGCAAATTACACCTTAAGATTAATAGTTTTAACAGGTAATTTTGTCATGAGAGCTGAAGACCAGTGAAGCATTTCAGAAAGTTCCTGGGTGAAATGTAAGCAAGGAGAATAAGAGAACATGAAATAAATTCGATGTGTCACTACACAGCAGATGCTTGTTGATCCTTCAGGAATTACATTAGAGCTATTTGACTACTCAGGAAAGACTTTTACTGTGTTAATTCACCTAATTTGAGACTCATTGACTAAATCTTCCTTTATTCACAATTAATGTAGAGAGATGGTCCAACATGTTAACAGTGACAAAGGCTCAGTTAAGAGAGAGAGAAGAGGTAATTTGAAACGACATTTTATTTTGGGTCAGGCTGCCCTGGGAGTATCTTTCCACTACATCCATGTCTGCAAACTACTTTTCTGCTATAATAATGTGGAAACTGTTCAGATAATTTCTTTTTTTCTGTGAATGAAATATAGATTTAATAGGAAAAAACCACTACACTGCTGGAATGAAACAGAGAAACTGCTCACTGTGTGTGATCTGGGATGTGCTGATCTGTCTAGCTGCTCTTACCAGGAAGATCAGCTGTCTGAATTATAAAAATATCAGCCAGAAACACCCTTTTAGAAAAAAAAACCGAACTACTGGGCATAATGTGAAATTCAATAAAGCTGACTGTAGACAAAATCAGCAAAAACTCCTTTAGTTTGGGATGACAGAGCTGGATAAAGGGAGTTTTGTTACCTCCAGTGCTTGCACATCATCACAGCAGCTGGGGGCTTGGAGTGCAGCAGGGCAGGGCAAGCCAAGCTCTAACTCCGAATACTTCTGGGCTATATTTGATATATTTACCCCCACACACGTCAAATTTCTTAATATAACAGCTCCCAAGCTCTGATGCTACTGAGGGAGATCGATAAACTCACTTTTACTGACGAGTGTAACCAAACACACAGCAGGGAGGGAGTTGTGATGATGCTTCCCACACCTTTTATCATCAGCATCGAAATGTGTCAGCTTTGGCTCAGCAAACAGGCAGCAAAGTGCCAAATGTTTACTAGACAGGGAGGTGAGGAGGAAGGAGAGGGCTGTTCCATGGCAGGAATGGGGTCAAACAGGCAGATTCCAGTTGGTAAAGTGGGTGCCCTGAATAAAGGAGAGGCTGCCAGGACTTGGGAAAGGAGTTAGAGGGAGATTAAACTGCAGAATAAAAATAAATAAATAACATCCCAAATAATTAAATACATAAATGAGAAAGGGACTCTGTAGGCACACAGACAGAACTCTTAACCCTTTATCACCCCATCCTGTGTGCTGGAGAAGGGGCATGGCAAACACCTTGTGCCACAATCCAGTCCTGCACAGCATCCTTCTGTGATGGCAGCTCTGAAATTGTAATTAATTGTAATGGGTTTTGTAACACACTGCCCTTAGGATTTGCAGCATGGTCACCCTGTGAGCAGACACAAATAAATCTCATTTGGTTCTCTTTTCCTGCCTTCTGGAGACCAACCTTCCAAAAGGTGAAGTTTAGGAATGCTGTAGAAATGCATCTTGCAAGGCTGTGACCAATGCAGTGTAGCAAATATGGTGATATCGTTTCAAATTTTCAATAGCAGAGCAATTTTATTTATTGGAAAAGCAAATGTTTCAGGAACTCCACCAGGAAAACACTTGCCTCTGAAGTGCTTTCTTCGTTGACTCTTGCATGCCAAGCACTCTTATTTTGCTCTTGGATGGGCTTTGAAGGATCTGGCTGCAGCTGTCCCCTGGAGCACTGACAGGGCAGAGAGGATGAGCTGCCACCCCAGGAGTGCTGACAGGGCTGGAAACTCAGGCTGCAAGGCAGCAGGGACCTGCAGGCCCCCCAGTGCAGCCTGTAAAACCTTCTGTGCTTTTGTAACTGCTTGGTTTTGTTACTTAAAAACAGGGACACCTGTCCTGTTACCTCTGTTCTAGCCTGGCATCAGCCCGAGTGATCCTTGACTCCAAAGACCTTTTCCCACTCATTTGCAGGAACAGATATTTTAAGCAATAATTACAAAGCCAAGTATATGTGTGTGTGATAAATCCTTGGCATTTGCACTGACCTTTATTTCTTATGCCTAAAGAAGTCAAGTTTCCTTGTCACTGATGCGTTTGAGATCTTGCATTTTAGTTCTTGGTCTGATTAACTGCAGGCTCTCTCTGACCCTGGTGCTTCTTGCATCCTTCCATGAGTTGAAATCTGTTAAACTTTTGCCACTTCCCCCACTTTTGGAGCTATTTTTGAGCAGCCAGAATGGCGAGGAGTGTCAAATAATGCCAGGAGCTATTTAAAAGTGCGAAGCGATTTTTTCAGTTTTTCTTTTGTAAGTGTCTTTATTGCTTTTGTGGTGCAGCATAGAGTCTAAAAATTCTGTCCCAGCTTATGTCTTAATCCTTTATTTCAGCCCTACTTTGTCTCTTTTTGATTTCTTGAATATTTTTGTGGTGATTAGAATTGATTGCTTTGGTGAATCCTGCTACCTCCTCTGTCTCCCCCACCCCCGCTCCCTTTTTGAGGGGATCAACATGTGCTCTCTTGTGATATGGGGAGATTTTTAATTCGTATTTACATGATCATCCTTAATACTTTTGGTCTGTAAGAAGTACACGTGGCTGCTTGAAGAGCTGTGCTGCTCCACAGATTTGAGGAATGTTCTTCTCGTGTGTTCACCGAGGTTATTTTTGGAGTGGGCATTCTCATTTCAACTCCTAGATAGTACTTAACAGGATGGATGCTTCAGAAGTTATTTTAATTTGATTTTTTGAGGCCATATGAGAGATTCTTTGAGGCTTTCTGTTGTAAGGATGCATAAAATTATTTTCACTCGAGCTTTTGTGTCTTTACAGATGTAGAATAGTGTGTAATGGGAGGGAAAAAAATTATAAACTGAGAGGACAACTGGGTTTTCAAAGATTTTTCAAAGGTGTTTTGATTTTAATAGGATATATTATCCAGTCTCATAAGGCACTTTGAAAAATCATACTGTGCACACGTTGGTAGCTTAATAATCTTTGTAAATCTAATTTTACATTACTTGCTCAGCAAGAGATGGAATATCACTATCAGTCTTGTGTGCAGAGATCAAAAACCCAGATTCAAGCTTGATTTAAATTTTGTCTGGTCTGTGGCTTTGGTGAAGTCATTTCATCTCTGTCTCCCACCCTTTGCCTATCTTATTTATGTGACTGAATCTCTTTTGAAACACTGTGGCTGTTGTCCCATCACTTCTATCATTATTAATTGGGATGGTTACAGCTTGAGCACCTCACACCTGCTTTATGTCCCTCCTAAAATGGGGATTTTGTGGGGTTTGGAAGGTTTGTAAATGCACCCATTTGCTCTGTGAGGGTGGCAGGACCCTGGAGCAGCTCCTGCCATCCCATCTGCTGCCCACAAAAGAGAGAATTTTGGGATCAATTCAGAATTTTCCCTTCTCTGCTCCCAATTCCTTTGTTCCCTGTGACTGTTTGCATAACTCACCATTAAACCCATTTTTCCCTCATGCAACCTGTTGGTGTCCTAGAAAGTGACATTTCTCAGAGGGACTGGAGTTTACAGAGATACATCTGGGGCAAAAGATGGACAGAAGCTTTGGAAAACTGCTGCTTGCTAGTGCCTGATATTATATAAAACCTTAAATGTTCTGTGAATATCAAAAGGAATCTTTGCAAAGAATTCTTGCAAAGAATATTTATTTCAAATAGTTAAATATTAAAAATAAGAAATCTTGCAATAATAGTCACAAGAGCTCACAAGTAAATCTTCTCTTAAAACCCCCCTGAAAATACCAATTACTGCTTGCTGACCCCTTTGTTCTTATAAGTTAAAACCAACCTCAGGAATAGGTGGCAAAAACAATGAGATTAAGTTATCCATTTTGTGGGTTTATTTTTTCAGTTGACATACAAAAATCTGCTATAAAATCCCGATCTCTTTATTTTATATTTTAATGATGTTAAAACATCAAAATAATTTTTGGAGAAAAAACAGAATTCTTCTTGGTATAAGATTTTTATAAGTATGTAATTAATGTATTTTTTCTGCAGTTTATGCTGTCATTCTCTACAGTTTTGGGGTTTTTATATTCCTCATCTGTGATTTTTTTTTCATGGAAAAGGGGCCATTTTATACTTAGAACTGAGAGAAATTTCCAGGCTTTAAGCTGTACAGAAAACAACATATTTTTAAACAGTATTGTGATTCAGAGACACAGCTGGGGAAGAAAATGCATTTCCTGTGACACTAATGGTGGCACAGTGTATATATTCAATTAGATAATGAATTCATAATTGCTTGGTTTCCAGCTATGGAGCAATTTAATACATTAAAACAACAACAAAAAAATATTAAACATATAGCATTGTAGATTCATTTTTCAGCAATGAGCACATTCCAATGATGGCATTTTCTGGGAATATTGAGGCTTTCCTGGATTGCCAGTGCCAGGTTTTCCAGCAGATAAAGAATTTCTGATTTTATCTCAAGGCAACAGGAGCTGCAGGTACAAGGAGCTTTTGGAACTGGCCTGTACTGATTGAAAAATGGCCAAGAAAATGTTCTTGTGCTTCGTCCTTCAAGGGAAGGGTGAACAATAAAGAGATTTACTGCACAAAAAATCATGTGGAAGATGTGAAGAAAGTTGTGATTTAATTGAATTTAATTAAGGCTCTAAGAGTTTTTTGGCTGGTTTTGTTTAAAGAAAAAACAGGTGAAATAATGTGGGACTGTTGATTTTACAGACACATACAGATAAACCCCATTGTTGACAGGTTAGAGCTCAGATTTAACTTGGGCTTTGGAAAGGTAGAAGGTTCTTTTAAGACAAAAGTGTATAAACTTGGCAGAACTTGCTATCTTATGCTTCACAAATTAAAATATGATGTAGACCCTGACCTTTCATTCTACTGATGTGACTAATAATTAAAATATTAAGCCCACTGCCTTAAAAGCCAGAGATAAAATCACTTATTTGACTTTTTATAATCTTAAATTTCTCTTTCTTTTCTTAAAATGTCTATTATTGCATCTACAAAGCTTTGCATCTGAAGTGATCAAAGAAGATGAAGTGACTCTTACTGAAGAATTCATTCCTTGTCACTTTGGAGAGATAGAAGTCTTGGGCTTTTTAAAAAAATTTTTGTTAAATGCACACAGTTAAGAGATAGCTGTGCTAAGAAAACAGGAACTGTGTAATAATTAATTTTTGAGAAGGATGCAGTAGCAAGATGAAGTCCATGGAAGATACTCCTGGAGTACTTACATGGCTAATTAATCCCTTTCCACCTTGGTTCTGGCTCTGAGTGCCAGGTGAAATTCTCTAATTGCAGGTAATGGTGCTGGTTTTGCCATCATCTGTGCAGCTGTGCTGTGGTGATTGATAGAATTATGTTTTCCTCTTAAAAACTGAGTATTTTTGTTTTGAATCCTCTTCCTCCATCTCTTATGGAGCAATAGAACTATTAGCTCATGTTTTATTCATACTCTTAAATCAGGAAAACTTACTTGTAATTAGTTTCTTTTTGTCTGAATTATTGTCTTCTCTAAGTTGTGTTAGGTAATTGCATAAAATTTTTACTACAACCTTGCATTATAAAGAGAATTTCTTTACTACATTTTATGACCTAGACGTGACCTAATATTCTTTTCTTACCAGAAAATTGCCTGAATGAAAGATCCTTTCCTTATGGTCAATCCACACTTAAAAACTGATGATAAATAAACCTAACAAATACTCTCAAGAATTAATCTTAGCAATAAATAAATCCAGCAGAAATTAGAATAACTGAGGTGGGGCAGGTGGTGGTGTTGCAATATTTTGGATGGTTCAGTACTCCTGTGAAACTGGGGATGAGGAAAAAGTAGAAAAACCATCTGTTGAAACAAATGGAAAACTTCCATGAGAAACATTCCTGTGGGCAACAAATTGGAAATTAAAATTAGATGGCAGGTAATGACTAAATAACCTGTCTTAGGCTTTGAAGATAATTAAGCACTAAAAGATATTCCAGATTTACTTATGAAAATCTCCAAATTTATGATGTAATTTTATGTGGGCCATTGGCTGGCTGGCTGCAAAGTGAAAATAGACATTTATATGCAGAGAAGGAAGGTGGCTCTCCAGAATCGTTTCACCAAAAGCAATAAATGAATGAAAACAACCCTTCTGTGAAGAGAAACCTTTGAAATTACTTGAGGTAATGGTAAGAACGAGACTGGTTATCTTTTCATGTAAATGTTATTGCTGACTGCAGAGTAGAAAGGATTCAAGACTGTTTAAAATAAAGCAGAAAGCTTAAAATGAGCAACTTTGAATAAGCTTAACTTCTGATGAGATCATTATATTCGGGGTGGTGAAAGATCCTTGCTTTGCATATGCTGAGGGAAATTGGATGGGAAGTTTAGAAATCCATTTTGAGAAGGGAGAGGGTTCAGTAGGAGTTTGCCAGAGAGGATAAAATCTATTCCTGCCTGCACTTTGGGGGTTTGTATTGCTTTTCCCCCTTCCATTGCTGTGCCTGATTCGATCAGCGTTTCTGGGCTGTAGTGGGGCACCAGCCAAAGTCTGCTTTGCATCTGATCGTGGAGTTTTGTGCTGTGAGGTGTAAAATTTCTCCTAAAGCCTTGGTTATCCTTTGTGGTTTGCATGTACACTTGTGTCAGAAATGGAACTGGGATTCAGCCTCAAGAGCTGCTGAAAATCACAGGTTGGGTTATGGTGAGCACAACTTCGTCGTTATCATCGAGTCATGGTTTGGGTTGGAAAGGACCACCTAATTTCCACCCCCATGTGGGGGAATAGAAAAAGGTGAAAGACTTTAGGAAGAGCAAAAAAGCCCCAGAAAGTATATATAAAGCTGAGAAATTT
Source organism: Chloebia gouldiae (assembly GCA_003676055.1). NCBI lineage: Eukaryota > Metazoa > Chordata > Aves > Passeriformes > Passeridae > Chloebia > Chloebia gouldiae. The sequence goes on along the minus strand of QUSF01000023.1, from coordinate 1,486,008 downwards.
CAAAACTTTCTCATAAGAAGCTAAGAAAATAAGAACTAAGTAAATACATTTATATTTAGCATAAGGAGCAAGAAAGTACAAGAACTTATTGATAGTTTGAGATGTGAAAAGTCCTAGATATATGCTTTGCAAATACATAAAAAAATCAATCTTATATAATGAATTATTATGTATTGTTTAAAATTCATAAAAGTCCTTTTATTAATGTTAAACCCATGCAAGTCCTTTTCTCATTAGTTAAAGTATAATAACTTTACAACTTTTCTTTTATACTATTAGTTCAGAGAATATGTGGAAAAAAATTTTACATAAACTACCATCTTATCTTTAATCTAGATTTACATAAATGTTGTTATTTTTTCTATAATTCTTTTTACTGACATAATACAAACAAATAATAAATCCTAAGTCTACAACCAATCAAAGTCCCATCCCATTTTGTAAAACATAAACCAATCCAACACCATGAACAAAATTCCATAACTTTTAAGTGGGAAAGCATCAGTTTTTCACAAAATAAACAGCTGCAGAGCTCTGCAGGTTGTTTGGTTTGTTTTTGGTTTTTGTTTTTTCAATTTGTTCAAATCTATCTTTATGCTTAGCACATGTCCTTGGAGCTGCATTGTTATAGTCAGGTAGGAACTTAAACCCTTTCTGAATGTGCCATTACAATTTCTTGCTATCAAAAGAATTAATTCAGTATCTTTCATGCATCAGACAAGTTTTACATTAAAACCAGATAGGCTTTCTTGCCTTCTGCATTGAAAGACTGAAATCTCACAGCTCTGTTACTTGGGACAATCTCATTTCCCACCTGGTTTTATTTACAGCCTGTTCAAAGTGCCAACATTGTCTTGTACTTGAATGCTTTTCTCACTTGCATGTGTTGGGTTTTTGGAAATAACAAAATACTTCTGTTGTTATTTTGTGACAGATTTTATGGATTTTTTTGTTTGTTTGTTTTAATTTTTTTTTTTGGATTCTAGATAAAATATCAGACAGCTTCTTTCACAAACTGGTCATATAAAGAATGATGGCTATAACTTCAGTGCTGCAGGTTTTTATTTTCAAAACATTTTAGAATGGGTTTAAAAGGAGCTAGTGAGTTAACTCAGTGCTTAGGACAGGCTTGAAAATGATTGTACAAAGATTAATAAAATAAAGTCCTTGGCCATCTAAATAAAATAAAGAAAATCTCATGTTCCTACAGACCTGTCATGCCAATTTTTTCAGACAGCTACTCTCAGATGCAGTGGACTTGGCAAAGATAAAGCAAATCTATTTCAGTCATTAATAAGAATCTCCTATTCTTTTCCTTAATCTGTGCAAGTCTGAGAAAAACCCCAAAAACTAGTGTTAGATCAGCTTTTGTTTAAAATGACTTACAATTCTGATAAAGTAGCTGAAGCAGTTTTTTTAAATTTAGCAAAGTCTTTGTTCTTCCCAATGAACAGCACAGTCACTTGATACTGAGAGATAGATTAGGAGCAAATTATCTTGAATTTGAAAATTAATTTCCTGGAATTTCACAGAGAAATATCACTATTCTTTCACTTCTAAAAGCAATTAACATAGTTTTGATGAGTCAGTTTTACTGTGATAAAGTGTCCAGCTCTGGAGTCTTCAGCACAGGGATGATGTGGATATGTGGGTCCAGAAGAGGCCACAAAAATGAGCAGAGGGCTGCAACACTTCTCCTGTAAGGACAAGCTCAGAGAGTTGGGGTGCTCAGCCCCAAGTCTGATCATGGAGTTTTGTGCTGTGAGGTGTAAAATTTCTCCTAAAGCCTTGATTTTCCTTTGTGGTTTGCATGTAAAGAGAAGAGAAGGCCCCAGGAGGACCTTAGAGCCCCTTCCAGGGGATTACAGGAATGTTGGGGATAAATATTTAGCAGGGGGTTGTTTGACAGGACAAAGAGAAATGGTTTTAAACAAAAAGAGAAGATATTTGAACTAAATACAGGGAGAGGGAAATTACAATAAGGGTGGTAAAACACTGTCATGGCTTGCCCAGAGATGAGGTGGGTGTTCCATCCCTGGAAAAGGCCAGGTTGGATGGGACTTGGAGCAACCTGCTCCAGTGAAAGGTTTCTCTGCCCATGGCAGGGGTGGAAATATATAAACTTTAAAGGTCCTTTCCAAGCTAAGTTATTTTATGATTTATTTTGTCAGTAGTTTCCAGCTGTAGCTAAAACTGTATCTGACTTTAATATAGTTCTGGAAGGAAATCACTTTTCCTTTCCCAGTCCCCATCACAACCCATGGCAAAGATTCCTGCATTGATTTTGGAGTTCAGAGCTGAACAAACCCAAAAGTTAAAGGGGAGGTGCTCTCAGAGATCTTCAGCTGTGCCAAAACTGTGGGAATCATCTCAATCAGAATGTTTGTCTGCCTTTAAGCTGTTAAACCACATAATAAAAAATAAGGCTTGGGAAAGGCTTGCAAGAACATTTTGTACACACGTGAGGATAAGCAGTGAGTAGATGTTAAAATGGACTGTGACACTATTTACAAACAGTGCCTGTAAGTAGGTGTCTCACTCATCACAAATACTCCTACTCACCCCCAACACATTGAATTAAAAAAGTGGAAGGTATTTACAAGCATAACAAAAACCAGAGAAAGGTGATAATAAGCCATCCATTTTCATAAGGAATTAGGATTCTGACCTATTTCTTTCCCAGCAGGATTTATCACTAAGTTATTTATAACTTACAGGTATAAGACAAGGCAATGAAGAATAAATTAACAGTATAAACAAAATACTCAGAGACTTCCAGCCCCTGCTGGCACCATTTTCTCAGGGAAAGACTGGGAGAGAGTGATATTAACATCTGAGCTCAGGTTCATTTTCTGGCTGGCTTAACTCCATTAGAGTCTGGGGATGGGGAGGGCAGGTGAGAATGATAGTGGTGTCTCAGACATGTTTATTGCTGTATTTTATTGATTTCTTCTGAGGTGAGAGAGCTGCAGGTATAGCACACAGCTGCAATCTAAATTGATTTCTCTGTTGTTTAAGGAGTTTTGGCATGGTTTGCCCTGGTGACTCGTTGGGACCTTGCACTGCGCATGGTTTGGAGGGTTGAGATTTCTCTCAACTTTCTCTCCATTTTTTGGACATAAAGAAAGTCCAAACAAATCTTCAGCTTGTGGATATACCCACTTGATTGGGACTGAAGATGTTCTTTCATTCTTCCACACCTGATTAGAAAACCCAGAGAACTCTGAAAATGGCCTAACAAACACTTCATGCAGTCACCATTGAAAAAATGTCTAAATGTCTACAGCATTCGTCCTTTTTTTGTTTTGTTTTGTTTTTCATGGTTTTATTTTCTGTATTTTTTAAAAAAAAAGGTGAGCATGAATGTAAATTCTACCGTGAAATTCTGTATGTGTCTGCTGGAGGTGTTCTTGATAAAAGCAAAGAAACAAATTTTAACCAAAAAAAAAATCTAAATGTCTACAGCATTCCTGCTTTTTTTTGTTTTGTTTGGTTTTTAATTGTTTTATTTTCTCTTGGCTTTTAAAAAGGTGAGCATGAATGTAAATTCTGCCGTGAAATTATGTATGTGTCTGCTGGAGGTGCGCTTGATAAAAGCAAAGAAACAAATTCTAACCAAACCTTCACATGAGTAGGATCAAATTTGCAAAGGGGTCTTGTTTAGGGGGTTTTTTTAAGCTCTGGTCTATTAATTCATTGGGCAAGATGACATCTTCAAGCTGCCAGGGGGTATCTCAGTTTGGATGTACATCTGTCTCTTGCTTAGAGGAGAAATCTGCTCTGAGCCTGCTCCAAAAGCACGGCCTGCAAGCGGTGTCTTTGCCAGGGTCTGGCCGCACCACCACTCATCAGAACTCTTTGTTTTCTTACTCTCTTCTCACTGTGACAATGAACTCATGACTCGGTTCCTTTCTGTGTTCACCCAGCTGGAAGTGGAGGTCGTGGACATGAATGGGAAAACCGTGGACGGCCCGGTGCGCCTGGACGTGGCGGTCATCGACCAGAACGACAACAGGCCCATGTTCAAAGAGGGTCCCTACGTCGGTCACGTCATGGAGGGATCTGCCACAGGTGAGCCCGAGCCCCTCACAGCTCCCTAAACGGAGCCCGAACGAATCCTCTCTTGATAAGTGCATTATTATCACCTTGAACAAGCTTTCTTGCTGATTTTGGTGGCTTACTGGTTTCTTCCTCCGTGAAAACGCAGCACAACTTTAGGGCAGTGGGTAATGATTTTTGAAAAACAAGTCTCTGCAGTAAAAAAAAGAAAAAAGAAGTAAAATTAGTTGGAAATAGGAGCTTTGATTTAGGTTCATGTTTTTTCTTCATCTCTGGAATCATTGAAGACAACCCCTAGGATATGATTAAGATTCAAACCAAATACCATGAGCAATTTCTGTGCAGAGTGGGAATTTAATATTTTTTTTCCTGTAAGTTCTGTTACTGGAAGGGTTATTTTTATTTGTTTATGTAGCATGAGTCTGGTAAATAACACAGATAAATGGAAAGCACATTATGAATAAATTAATGTTGTAGGGCAGATTGAAATACTGAACAATGCTGGTAAACAGATGTTGTAAGTGTAGATACAACAGTTGCGACTAAACAAAAACACATTGAGGATTAAAGTTAGTAAGGAAAATGTTCTGATTAAATTTCCTGTTGATTTTGTCTGATAAGGAAATTCTACAAGAATAAGATACTGTTCCAAGTTTTAATGTGGGTATAACCATCCAAGTTAAACTCTTCCTTTATATTATGTAAGCTTTCTGGTGAAATTTGCATTTTTACATACAGTTTTTCATATCTAGAAACCTGTGGGTATGAAATGCATTGCAAGCTGCTCCTTCAACAGATTAAATCTTTGAGGTAAATGTTTATTTACCTCACTTGTGACAAGCATGTAATGAAGATATTTATGATCTTTTCAGCCAAACAAGAAACGTTTAATATTTGAGAATATGGCTGCCAGTGGAACATTCTTTTCTTTTGTAGGTCTCTAGTACATTATTTAACTGGCAATTCCCAGTTTTTATTATCCATAAACTCTCCTTACTTTTCCTTTTTTCCCCACTCCTTATATTGAAATTTACACTTCTGATTCAATAGAGATTTTCTCAGCCCACCTTCCAGTGAATTTTTCTGTAATAGTTTCATCCATTTCCTCCTATTGCTGCTTTGTATTGACTCAGGTATCATTTAGCATTTTGATTGTCTTTCCTGTTGGCCATATTTGAATTATTTTTCCCAACTTTCCTTCCCTTCCCCTCCCTCCCTTCCTTCCAGATATTCATCACATTAAACTTCATAACCTCATTTGCCTGGTGTCAAGAACACCAATGCTGGCAAAATTATTTTGTGCACAATGGAACCTGCGGAATCAGAGTGGGCTGGAATCAGTCACAGCTCTCTATGCAGGTGGCACCCGCTCAGCCAAGATCTCCTGGGCTTGTTTTCCATAGTTCTTCACAACTTATGGCACATGTCTCCAAATGATTCATCAGGCTCTGCTATTTTATCACAGGGGTTATCAGAGAATATTCCCAGCTGGAAGGGACCCACCAGCTGTCGTGCTGCTCCAAATCCAAGGTCACACTGCGCAGCTCGATGGGAATCCTGATGTGTTTGCAAGTGGCATTCCTGAGTCCTTCCCTTTGCATTGCAATTGGGCTGTATTTCATTTCTGAAGATGCAAAAGGAAGGCTTTGTATGGGGGTTTTGGAAGGAATTTCAAATGAGTTAGAGATGGGATTTCTGAGTTTTTAGATGATGCAGTTTATTTTTCTTATCTTCTATATAGGTAGGAAGGGTGAGTTTGGCTCACATCTTCACAGCATGGTCCAGAAGGTCACAAGACCCTTAGTTATAAGACCTTGTTAAGGATTTATTGACTAATAAAATACTGTTAATAAGGATATTTATATTTTTGATCTAATCATTAAATATTTTGTTTTATGGACTCAGTGTAAACTTTCTTAGTTAATTATATAATACACAAAATTACAGTACTGCATTTTAAACTTCTTGATTACCTTTGTAACTACTTTTATTTTTTATATATCTTAAATTCTAAACTTTATTTTTTTTTAACTTAACGTGTCTCTGTTTTAAATTATAAATCTACATTTTCTCTTCTGTTACTGAAGTCTCTTCCAAGGTCTTGCATCAAATCCTGTGTTTAATTCTAAGCTTTGGCTTACAGGCACAAAGTTCTGAGAATTCCCTGCATTTCAGATTCCAACAGCTTTCCATTGGATACAAAACCTTATTTCTTATCACAGCCACCTTCAGCTTCATTCAAGCTCTGAATCAAACCCATTCACTGAAATTCTGCTAAAATTAAAAAATGCATAAATAGGTATCTTGAATTTGTCTTGATGCTCCCTGGACCAAAGTGTAAATGTCCATGGATACCAATAATTCCACCAATAATTAATTCCACAATTATATAGAGAAATATGTAAATATAGTGTGAAATTCATCTGAAGGATTTGGGACTTTAAAAAAACCATTCAGATGATATTATTATCTTACTTTAAATTACCCATTACAGGGTTCCTGTGTGTTTTCCTGTTAGGCCACAATTTTGTCAGTCACAAAACCAACGGAATTCTCTGGAGATTTTCCATTCATTTATTAACACTTTAATTGAACTTGATGAACCTCTTCATCAGGAATATCAGGGAATTACTGATAAATAAATCTTGGAGAGAGTTAGCATCCAAACCTTAACTATGTAAACCTTAATTTTAAAAATCAAGTGAATATTCATATTAGACTTCCCTAGTGCTGCTGTAAGACATATTTTTCAGTTTTTTATTGTTTTAAAAAGTTACTTTTTTCCTTAATTAGTTGCAAGTTAATTCCTTAATTTGGGAACTACACAGAAATTACAGTGAAAATTTGTGCCAAGCCCATTTTTAAGAATCTTCTTTTCATTTCTATCAGATAGATATAAATCCACCAAAACTGAAGAAAACATGGAAACAGTGGTGATTTTTGTATTTATTTAATCTGTGTATGAATAATTAAAGATCCTTTTGAGCACAGTCCCAGTGAGGATGGTTTGGATGGTGTTCAAATAGATTTTTTTATGTCACTGAGGCCATTCACATTTTTGTGTGTGTGATATTTAAACTCACAATAAGCACCACTGGTTATTTGGACACCTACAATTTATGTACCATCACATTTCTGGAGGCAAGTACCTGCCTATAATTACTGGGAATACAAGCTACATTACAATGAGTATTCATCTGAATTTCAAGCTAGGGCTTGCCAGACCTTATAATTAATGATAAAAATATGTGACTGCTAGGTGATATTGCTACAGATTTATTTCTTGATATATCATTCCTAGGGAAATTAATAATATAGTTAGTTACAGTAAATTAGCTCTTTTCAGGGAAAATTGTCATGGTTCTGAAAATAGCTCAGATTCAAATCCTAACAAAGTACACTCAAATGTGTGCTTAAAGTGACCACAGATGTGCTGAGATTTCTATTAGGTCTTTTCCTGGAGGGACTGCAAGCTTGGAGGTTTTTTATCATAAATAAATAAATTGGAAGACCAGTAGAAACTGTTTGAAGACAGAAGAACCAGTTTGATTTGTTGTTTTTTATTTATACCAGCTCCCATTTCTGGATGAGGTTGCAGTCAGCATATATGTACCAGGAAAATAATGGCTGAGCCTGACTCGGTGACACTGATGGCAATTTTTAGACTGACTGTAATGAGTTTTGTGTTTGCTGCACTGCTGATTTCTCATGTTTTTGTTTTCTGAGTTATGACCCAGTTTATTTCCTGTAGATATCTGATTTTTCCAGCTGCCAGCTCAAGGAGCTGTGTCTTGCAGCAGCCCCACCTGAGCACATTAACGAGGGTGACTCCAATCCATGGATTCCATAGGCAGGCAGAAACATTTGGATATCTGACTTTTAGAGGTTGGAAAGTGGAGGAGGGTTAAATGAACTTGGCAGCCACCTCATTTCTCTTGCTGGAGGCACTTGACAGAAATTATTTTAAACACATTTGACATTATGGTGACTTACAACAACATACTGCAAACCCAGTGGGGTAAAATCTTAACTGCAGTGGTTTAGCAAAATTGCTTGAGAATTGCATTTAAATAAAGCAACTTGTTTTCTGCTCTGCACAATAGCCTGGATCCTTTGCATTCCAGCCAAGGAGCCTGGACTGACAGATGTCTATAAATAATTGCTGGAAATAAAGGGACACTTGGAGACATTTAGAGAGGAAACAGAAGGAATTAAGAAGAATAGCCTAGAGGGTTCTGCAGTATCATAAAATAGCAATTTGTAGAGATGGATAAAGCATGAGGAAGGGGCTGAGTATCACTGGCAGCTCTGCACTAGAAAATAGTGCAGTGGTTCAGGTAAATGAAAACTGGTGTTGAAATGGTGCCTTGTTATTTAGAACAACCTACCAGGTTGGTTGGTTTGTTGGGTTTTTTCTTTTATTTTTAATACTTACCCTAACAATAAGTTCAATACACAGATTAATAGAAATGGGATTGTGTATGATAGATGGAGTCAAAAGAGTCCATGAAAGGGAAACAAAAGGCCAGCTGGCTTAGCAAAGTAGCAAAAATAAATTTGGCATCATTGACTTTTACACACCTGCTGCCAGCTTTGATACTTTTCAAATACTTTGGTACTGTTTTTCCAGACTCTTTATTTGTGGCCTTCAATCCTTGCTGGCCTGTGGCAGAAGAAGATTGCCAAAGCTGTAAAATGAATCAAATTGCATCGAATTGGTGAAGTCTCAAAGTCTTCTTTCTTTTGACCTATAAATCCCAGGGGACAGAGGGAAATCAAAGGGTGTGTTTACAAATTGTCTTTTTTCTGAAAGATTAAAATATTTTTAAAAGTCACAAAGAGCCATTAGAAAAGGATAATAAAGGATATAGTATCTTTTTATTTAGGTAAAAGTAGAATCTGGAGTTTTCCAGTCTTCTCATCCTGCCTGCACCAGGATTAGGGTGACACTTGAGTCTTTTTGTCACAGAAGTTACACTGTTGTCATAAATATTTGTTGATATTTTATTGAGTTGGAATTTTGCAGTATAAACTTAGAAGCATCTATAAATCTGAACTGCAAAGCAGAAACATCACAGATAATTAACCTCAAAACAATCTCAAAATTGTATGTCTGAACTTGAAATTTTTTGATTCCTAGCACTGTCACTCGCAGCAATACTCAGATTTAGAGGAGATTTGAAATGTCAGATGTCACATATTTAATTATGAAACTTATTGCTATGAGCTCTTGTGGAAAACAGAATAATAAATTGGAAGGAAACTGTGGATGAGGAAGCCTCTGACTCAAAGGAAGCTAAAAGAATACAGAAAACTCCTTTATTTGTGAAAACCAGCCTGCTTCCCAGCTTTTCCCCTGTCCTTGCTACTGGAGATGGAATGTTCAGCTTTGGGTATAACTCAGCAGAGCAGTTTCTAAGTTCCTTTTCTTCCAGATATGTTCAATTCTGGGCAAACTTGAAAACTTGCTGATGGCAAACTTTCAGCCATCCTTTCTTGGGATTAATCATCTGCATTTCAGCAAAACTCCACTCGCTGCCTCAAAATCCTTTGTAATCTGGCCTGTAAATATAACGGATGTGAACTAGGTAGAAACATCTGTAATGTCAATATTTAAATTTCCAAGCAGAAGCCAAGCAGCAGCCAGGCTAATTATGCACAGCTGCTTTGTATATCCCAGTAGGAAATTTTTCACAGATCTGTGTGGAATAAAATACAGCTGTATATGAATATGGTTATTGTGTGTATGTATAGATATATTTATTTTTTTTAATATGTATGATGTGCATATATTGCAGGGAGATAAGCATATATGGACACAGATATCTGATTTTTTATTAGGGATCCTGGTATATTTTAGTTACTGTGTATGTACATCATGGAAAGAAAAGATATTTATCTACTAATAACTTGTTGTATTATGGCAGACAAAGCTGTACATCCACTGTAATCTGCCTGTTGGAAATTGAAAGGAATAACCCATTAAAGCCCTACTAATTAATTAACAGGTTCCCAGGTATGCAAGCGTGGTTAAACCAGTGCATTTGTAGGAAATGAAAATAATCTCATGTGTAGCAATTAGCAGTTCCCTCAGCCTGGGTCTGGGATGGGAATGTCTGGGAGCAGGAGGCTCCAGAGTTCAATTAATGCTAATTTCCAGCAGGAAGAGGTTAAAGCCAGGAAAGGCTCCAGCCCAGCTTAGGTGCACAGGTAGAATTACTGACCTGCTTGTGAGGACTGGAAATGAATCACCTTCTACAGTCCCAGACAGAAAATTCCCTTTGCCTTTCTGCACAAGTGATTTGTGCGCTCGCTGCTGAAATGAGCTTTCTTCTTTTTTTTTTCCATAGATATACACAAGATATACCAAAATTCAGCCTGATGGCCAGATCAGCATTGATGCCTGATGTTAAAGGCTGTAAAAGCATCATGGTCTCTGTGCCTTGGACAATTCATGGAGTGCAGTGCTCCCACCTCCCTGCACAGAGCAGGGATGGTTGGAGTTTTGGCTCCTTTTGCATTATAGCCCAGGATCATGAAATAAAAATGAGTATGTTTCTTAATCAAAGAACAAATGAATTTTTAAAAAAAAATGGTGGAGTCCTTGCTGGGTACTGGAACACAAGGGCTCAAATGAATTTGTGCAATTTGGGATGTAATTGTTTGCAACAGGAAATTTATGCACCAATTTACTTACCAGTGGCTTTTGCACCTGGGCTTTTGCACCTGCTTTGTGCATCTCCTGTTCTCTCAGAAGAGACAGGGATGAGCTTTAAAGCTCCAAGCTCTTAGGACACATGAGATAAACTCACCCATGTATAATCAATAAATTGAAAGATCCTGCAGTCCCAGGAAAGCATAATCTGAAAAAAACCTCATGGCTGTGTGGCAGCCTGCAGGGAGGGAGCGTGCTGCAGCCATCTAGGCAGGCTTTATTAGTGGTATAAACCCTCAGTTTGTGTTTATACACTTCTAAATCACCCTGTGTGGATATTGCCTTGCCATCCCCTCGGTGCAGGCCAGCAGCCCTGCAGGAGCCAGGGCCCTGGCAGCATCCACTCCCCCATATTTCATCCAGATCCTTTAAAAGCACATGAAAAAGGGAGATAAATCCCCAGAACCTGCAATCGTGTGCCATAAATTGGTGACGTGGCTCAAGGCTGGTGGCAGGGATGCTCCAGCCCCATCCCACCCAGGCTCTCCTCACACCCAGCTGGGTGTAAATCCCAGGCTGGTGACACCAGGGGTGGTGGCAGGGACAGCGTCCCCTCGGACTGCAGGGCTGAGCTCTGCCCACTGCTCCGAGTGCCAAAGATAAAAAAAAGCCAATAAATCGTCAGTGCAGGCAGGCTTTGCCAATAGAGAGATCCATCCTACTTTTATTGTGGAAGAGACGCATGGAGAACTCAGCACTGCTCAATGGCAGGGTTGTTTACTCCCTTGCAGGTTAACCTGATTAATTACAATTTTAATGGAAAGGTGCTATCAGATAGATAGTGCCTTAAAAAAAAAAAAAAAGGAAAAAAAAAAGAAAATAAAAAGTTATTTTAAACTGTAGGTTCACATTTTTCTTTATTTTTTTTCCTCATTTCTCCTTTATTTCATGCCCTCTTCTTTTCCCACCATTAAATATAGAGATTAGGGTTTAAATTGCATTCTGTAATCCCATGAAGTCAAAAAAGAGTTGCACGCTACCCTTGGAAGAATGAAAGCAATTGCAGTAGGAAAGGAAACCTCAGTGAGAATGACCCCACAGTAATCTATTTTTGCAGTATGAGAAGTTTGTGGTATTTTATAGAAATATTCAAAATAGCTCACTTGGCTTTCAGATACTGAGCACAACTTCTAGAAAAAGGCATTCTTTGACTTATCATTCAGATCACATCTGTTAAATACAGAAAACGTCCCCTTTGCACACCACTATTCATTTCCCCACACAGTTGCACTATTTCTCTATAGCAGTTTTTCATGGCTGTCCACCAAAAATAAGTGGGAAATTACATTTATTTTTAGAAGTCAAGCTCTCCTGGCGAGCACCACCAACATGCTTGAAAGTAAGCAGGAGAAGCTTTTATAAAATGACACATTTGTACCTGAAGAACTTTCTGGAAATGTTGAAAAGTTTATTATTGGCTTTCTTGTGGAGGGAAAGGGGGAAAGGTGCTGTCAGCTGATGCTGAGCTGGATTCACACTTGGGGAATGTGATAGACAGGTTGAAGGTGAGATCTCAGCTCTTGCTTTCAATCCATCTTCTGCTGGTACATGTTGGAAACTCCAGCAGAAATGTCATTTAAATGTGGTTTGAAGAAAATATTAACAGATACCCATTCAAGAGAGTGATTTTTGGGAACACAAATGTAACTCATCATTGCTGTGATTTAAGCACAGAGCAGTAAGATATATTAAATATTCTTTTGATGGAAAATACATGACTTCAGGTCCATGTTTCAATTGTACAAGTCAAAGTTCTGAAGGCAAAAAAATAATCACTCCAAAGTAAAAGGAAAAAATAACTTGGATAAAGAATTTTAACTGATTTTTCCTCCATCCTTACTTATTATACTTAAAACCCACTTGTATTTTGAAAATGTAAATTACTATGTGTAAGAATTATGTTGGTGACAATAGTGGATGTTTTCTTGGACAGCTCTGTCCCAGCATCAAATCTGTGTTTTAACACTGTACTTATACAGAATGTTCTATTCTAAAATTAGTGTGGTAAAACATGATCTTAAGAGCACTAGAAGTATTTAATAAATGTTTTAAGAGACAGGAATATTATAAAAAAATGTGATTTTGTATAAAGTAGCAATATTTGCCATGCAAACCTTATGGCAGTACATATAACACCTCCAAAAAAAATGAGAGGTACATTGCTGGATGAAAATGTTTCCATTTCCTCTGTGGAATCTCTGAGAGAAAAACAAAATATGATTTCCATTATAAAGGTAAAGAGCACAGTCTACTTTTAATGTCATTTCACTTTAATCATCAGAAGCATTGTCAGGAAACTTGGCAGGGAAATTTATTTTTAACATGGTTTTGAAATTGAGAGACACACCTCAAGACAAAGCTACTTTAATGAATGAAATAATTAGCAATACACTGAAGGTCTTGTCCATGGGGTCATATGATTACTCACTCAATTAATATATTATGAATTTTCTTCCAGTCTACTCGAGGGTGTAATTTTATTAAGCACACATGGAGACTGTATTTCTTGGCCTTGCTGCTTTAGACTCTAAAAGGGCAGAGTTTAGCTGATCTTACAGAGAGAGGTAAGAAAGATTTATTTCCCCAAAATATGGGGGGAAAAAAACCCCAAAACCAAAGTTAAAAAATCTCAAAAAGCAACGAAAACCCCCCAGCTCTGCACATTCATTTCATCAAACCCTTTTCACATCTCCCAGATGAAGATGTGTTATTTGGTGCTCTAAGCAGAAGTCTCTCATCTATAGTGACAACTTTTGGGCTTTGAAAATATTGCCAGTCTCAGTATGTTTTTACAATCTGAATTTCATGATGTTTGATTAAAAAGGAATCTCCTGAACAGTCATTCTCTTTTGCCATTAGTGGTTATAAATACAGTATCTTTCTTTAAAGGTGCTTTAAATTTTTAAAGAGGTGTTATTTGAAAGTTTTTTATCTGTCATTTCTGTGGTGTATCTGAGAAGCTTGGGAGGCACCTGAAACACTGAAGTTAAAAGAGTGTCTGTGAAAGATCTCTCTTAAATGACAATCCCTTGTGTCAGCTGGGATTGGCATACAGTGAAATCAGTAGGAATGTCAGTGAAATTCATACAGGCTCACTATTGCTAAAAGCCCACGTACTACAAATCTGAGTCTTTGGAAATGAAATTGGCAACCATCCCTATTTAGGACAGCAAAAACCATCCCTGCCACATCACCAGCTCTTTGGTTTAGAATGTGGCCATAATGTAGGCCTGGATTTCTTAGAATAAAAACTTCAGAAGGTTGTCAGCATCTCAGCTTGACTCTGTATGGGACTTTGCTTTCAGGATTTAATTCACTACCTTAATTTTCTTTTCTATTTTGTTGCATGAACCATTAATTAACGTCATTGATCTGGCAGTTTGAATTCTTCAGCACCTGCAGCACCTTTGCTGGAAATCTTCATGCTTAAGTACTGCTACCCAAAGCACTCTGTAAATTCTCTGAGTCAGCACCTAGGTAGCATTTTTTACTCTTCAAAAAGTTCTCCTCTGGGGCTGAGCACCAATTATAAAAATGCAATCACAGCAGTTACATGATATTAAAATAAAACTTAGGCAGTAGCACATAATAGCAAATCAAACTATTAAACACTATAGTATTTCCTCCTGTATGCAAGAATAGGTTCTTCTCCCACAGGCTGTAGAAATGGAATTTAAGAGGAATTTTAAACTTTGCAGGGTTGGGCTGGGGTTGAGGCAAGGCCTGGAATCACAGAATCATGGAATGGTTTGGGGTGAAGGGACCTTAAAGCTGATCCTATTCCATCCTTGCCATGGGCAGGGTCACTTTCCACCATCCCAGGTGGCTCCAAGCCCCAGTGTCCAACCTGGCCTTGGACATTCCAGGGATCCAGGGGCAGCCACAGCTTCTTTGGGCACCTGTGCTAGAGCCTCCCCACACTCACAGCCAAGAATTTCTTCCCACTATCCCACCAAGCCTGCCTTTCCTCAGTTTACAACTGTCCCATAAAAATCCTTATTCCTCCTGTTTGTAAGGGTGAAGGCAGGATGAATGTAAAATGAGTGATGTGTTTCAGCTGAGCTTGCTTTGGGTTCTTCCACTAACAAAGAGCTTTCATTGTCTTAAGGCAGAAGGTTGGGATCTGGGATCTGCATTCCACTGAGACACAGTAACTCCAGTGCCAGCAGCAGCTAAGTAAAAGTGGTTTAAGGTTTTGGTCTGGCAAATTCTGCAAAACTATGAACGAGTGAAGGACTGCTCAGATAAATCGTGTTGGAGAGAAAGCTCATACCCTACAACCCCTCTGAGAATTTCTGGTAAATAGTGGCCAGACACTGAAAGAATATTCATATAAACAGGAAAAAATAGAAATAATAACACTAAAAAAATGTAATTATATTAATGGAGGGACCTGAAATACTGAAATGTCTCTGCTGTGGCTGTGAGCAAATGGATTTTGCACTGCCTACCGTCGCTGCTGTACAAGGTTATCAAAACAGATGCAGGTTTAGCAAGCAAAGTTAGCAATAAAGGTAATCAACGTAGCATGGGCACTTCTGATCTTGTTATGTCAAGGTTTTGTGCAGATGGGATGAGTGGTCCCCAAATCTGATTGGCCAAAATTTGACACAGGAGATGGGTTCCCAGCTGTGGCAGAGAAGGGCCCTGGAAAAGAGAAGCAGAGGAGAAACATCAGCATGTTTTAACAGACAGGGTAATGGATCATGAAATTGCAGACATTACTGTTTGGGCACACTGGCGAGCATTGTTTTGCAAACTTCTTGTTTTTTTAAATTTAAACAGTTTTGCCTTCTTGAATTTAAGCTGAACTCTATCATAGCTTCTGTTAGAAAAAACCTACAGTACTCAAAATAATTATAAGACCAAAAGATAGACGTGCCTCTTGGGCTTGTTGTAATCTTGCTTATTTGGCAGTTTCATTTGGGGAGGTTACACTTTCAGCAGGCTTGGTGTGTGCTGCAGGCTTACTAGGAGAGAGCTAAAGAATTGAAAATTTGATCGTATTTTCTTAGCCAGGGAAAAAAGAAGTTAATAGTATAGCTTTTCTTTTCCAATTTTCATTTTTTGAAGGCTTGCCTTTGCTAGTTAAGATAATATAGTTTATCCATCCTCTGTGCTCTTATTTTCTCATTGCTACAGCTGTATCCCAGAAAGCTGAAATTATCAGCTTCAGGCTTCATTGCTATTGAATAAAGTTTTAACTCATTTTTCTTTTCTCTTTATTTTTTTAAATTTTTTTTTTCCTTCAAGCTGAAGAATCCTTTTGGAAGCAAGCAGCCAGGCAAGCCTTCTGTTTTCCCCCTCCTCCTGCTTTGCAGATTACAATTTCTCTGTCGGTTCCTTTACGAGTAGCTGCAAAGTGTAGGGGAAGGACATCAAAATTCTGAATGTTTTCCTGGATCCCTCTATAGATTAAAGCAGCAGTTACAGCATTATTAACATTCTCTTCAAAGCAGAGTGAGCAGAGGAGTCCGTGCAGTGCTCGGAGCAGCCCCAGCACCGACACATCCCCAGCTGCTGATTGTGCCACCTCCTGCCAGGCACCACAATTTGGAAACCATTTCTCAAAGAACCTTTGTTCAGAGTGTTTTTGCTGCTGAATGGAGATGTGTCTCTCCTAAATGAAAGGAAAATCAAATCTCCTGATAAAGGCAGAGATTGTTTTCTCAGACCTCATCCAGGGAGAGACGCTCTCCCGCCCAGGCTCTAGCAGGGAGTTTGTTCATGCCCACCATGGCTCTATATTAAATATATTGTTCCATGGAAAGTGTTGTGATATTTACTCAGTGCTGGTACATCCTTCTACTATTTTGGTGTGCCCTGAGGGATTTAAACACCGTATGCTAGAGTAGAGGAAAAAAAATCTTCCTTAGTTTATGGATTTTAGCCTTTGCATAAGCTGTGAGGATGGGTAGCAGTGATGCTGCTTAAATACTTCTAAATTTGCTTGGGCTGCAGCAGCCAAAGGAGTGAAAACATTAAAAAAAAAAAAAGTGTTAATTAAGAGAAACCAAAAGAAGTAAAGGTTTCTTTGTTACTGTGGATTTTCTCTTGCCAATCTGGTGTACCTCAGCTGCAGGCTAGTCCCTCATAGGCCCAGGAATTACAACCTGTTGAATGCTAAATAGGTGGTGTGGAGCAATACTAATGAGGATCTGTGGAGCAGCCTCCTTGCTGCTGCCAGGCAAAGGGAGAAAAGAAGGGTATTTCATGGTTTGCTACTCTGCCTAGGGACACCGAATTTACATATGGCCTAAAACTGCTGATCAGAGCTAATCTCCCTGATCATTACAGCTTGAAGAAAGGTTTAATATTCAGGATGTTCTGAAGGTTTTTTCCTAAACAAAAATAGGCTGCATGAAAAGTGGGCCATTGGCAAGCCAGGACTGGGAGCTGCTGCCAAGAATTTTAATGGCCTGATGCTAAGCACTGAGGGCTTGTGCTCCAGTAAAACTTTTTGTAGTTTTTCTCACAGATACTTGTTTGGTTTATTCTGTTGTCTCAAGCCTGCCCTGAAGCACAATTTTCCTCCAGACTGATCTGAGGGGACTTCAGAGATCAAGAGACAGGGGATGTGGCTGATTCCTAGAGTCTTGGCAGCCGAGTGGCTGCTGTGACTGCCATGGGATGTCCTTAAATCCTCCTCTCCTGACAGTTTTCCTAGTGGGATCTGTCAGTTTGCAGCTGAGGCTGTGTCCTCATCCCTGTGTGCTCATCCATGGAGAGAAGGGACACAAAGATTTTTGGGGTGGGGAATCCTTTCTCCTCGCTTTTGTTTTAAATGTGTGTAAATGAATTGCCAGCTTTTTTCTTTCATTCCTTATGATGCAGGGCCCAGGACAGCTGGAAGCTGAGGGGAATGTACCACCTGAGAATAATGCTTCCTCACTCTCCCAAAATTCTAATTTAGGTCAAATTTCTGAGAAAACCAGAACCAGCCAGTTTATTTCTAAATGTCTTCCTGCAAACCTTACTCTGTGGATCCATTTAGGTTTCATCTATAGATGTATTTACAAATCTCCTGCAGCCTTGGTCCAACTTCCACCATTATGCAGCATTTGCTTTTATCCAGTAGCTAAAAAATTAACACCTTTCATCTTTGCTTTGTAGTACAAAGGGGGAGATACTTTCATGAAATTAAAGTCCTGGTCAGAAATTGCAACTGCAATTTTTTTTTTCCCACTGAAAAAAGACAGGGAAAAAAAAAATTGTTTTTTCCCTTTTTTTTTTTTTTTGCTTTGTTGGTTTTTGGGTTTTTTTTTTGTCCCTCGGGGCTATAAAAAGCAAAAAACTAAAGAAGTCAACACTCCACTATGCTGTCCATTCACTAGAAGCATGGGGAGACAAACACTGAAATGTTTTTAGGAGCTGCTGGCATGAGAAGCTGGTGGTGGTCGCTGTGTTTGTTCCATTCCATCCAGCTTTCTCCCGTGGCTCCTCTCTGATCTCTGTGTAGAATCCTTCCTTTCCCCATGGCTGTAGCAAAGCTGGGCTGCCTCACACCTTCCAGAGCAGCCTATTTCCTCACCTCCCTGACCCTGCCCTGCTTCTGCCATGGCTCGTGTTGAGGAACACTCTCAGAGGGCCTCAGAGCTGTGAGGGCACAAGCTCAGTATGGATAAGGCAGGAATTGGAATAATTTTGCCTTACAGCACTGTTGACCTCTCCTGCATCACATATGCTGCGTGCTTCCTCGTGTGTTAAATTGCAAACTCCAGAAGATGTATTTTGAAACTTAATTTTTGTTTAATTTATTTCTTAAAGGTTTGGGAATATATATTTTTTTTTCTTTAAATGTGTAAGAAATATTTTCAGGCGAGCATTTTGGATCTCTGAAGTGGCTTTGATAGTCTCAGCTCTGATGTGAGTTGTGACCTTGTCATCTGTGACACAGCAAGAACTTTATTGCCCATAAGCTGCCAAGTAATATCTATTTCTAGGTGTTGGTAGATGGCACTTTTTGAGATGCATATTCAGTGTCTTTTGTTGCAAATCACTGTTGGGGATGGGTCCCATGAAAGCTGCTCTGTGGTAGTGATTCCTAATTTTTCCTTAAGTTTGCTGAGCACTTATGCCTTCATATGTTTACTTTTAAACAAATCTCTCGAGTTTTTCAGACCAGTTTTGGAGAACACTGACACAGGACACAGCAGTTATTACTCCTACTTTTGACTTTTCGAGTTAATTGTCAAGAACATAAATCCTCGCTTGCCAATTAATTTTTTTTGCATGGTTGAGAATGGCTGCCACAGTTGGCAACAGCAAGTTGCTATGGAGATATTTTCTGTTGGCTTGAAGGGGTGAATGATGATGTTTGGATGTGCTCATCACGTACCTGGAGTGTGTAAATGTATATTCACATCTTAATTCATAAATTTCCACCGTGTGGCTGAGATTTTATGTTTATTGTTTATTATAGTCAAGTAAAATGGCTTGTATTCCCAATTCTGAAGGTTCCTTTCAGAGTCAGACAAATAACCTCATGTTATCTGTATCAAGTTTTAAAATTATTAAAAACATGAAAATTACCTTTTGTAGATGAGACAAATTTATTTATCATTTGGGACGTAAACAGAGTTGGTTGACAAAAAGTGAATTAGATGTGTGTAGGTCTGATAGAAAGCAGAGAGAGAAATCTGCCCTCACTAGAGGTTGGGGTATATTTATTGGGGAGGAAATATTAACTCTTCTCTATGTAGATTATAGATGTATGTAGATTTTTATGTAGAGTGTTTATTATTACCTTTCCAATTTGTGTCTGACAAACAATGCTCAGTAAAAGGGGAAAAGAAAAATAAAATCTTTGTTTCTTGCTATCAGTCATGTTACCCCGTGAAAAGAATCATAAACCCCTGGGATTTATAAACCAAAACACATCTGGGAGAGCTCCAGTGAAGAGTAGTCCCGAATCCTTTAGCAATGAAAATAAAAATCTATAGAAAAGGGATCATTAAGAGATTCTTAGGTATTTCCAGAAGATCATCCTGAGTTTTGAAAAGTCAGTGTTATATTTTGTTATTTTAACACACAATATGAACCCCTCCAAGGATCTCCCAGGTGTCCTGGAGGAAGTAACTTGCTGCAATATTAGAGGTAATGAAATGCACAGTGTTCAGAATTCCTCAGTCCCACAGTGCTCAGGGCTACATTAATATTTACATTATGTAAATTAATTGTTAAATGCTGAATAATGTTGAACCCAGTGTTATCTTTATGGCATTTATTATAATAGAGCATGTGGGATTTTGCAAAAATATACAGGGAATTAATAATTCTCTCTAATTGCTGGAGGAAGATGCAATACTTTAAATGTGATATTTTATGAGTTACTAAAGTTTTTCTAAAATAGCCCTCAAAACTCAAATGGTCATATTGGCACACATTATCATTATAATAGAGGCAATATTGAAATATAAAGTCTGCTTAGAAAGCTTTGCTGATGATTTTATCCTTTAAAAATATTGTTCACTCCAATGTGAAATGCATCTTCTGGGGAATTCTTCGGGAGCTTTGCCAACAGGCTCAAAGCTAAAGTTCAGCCTTAAAAATGTTGAAAAAACAATGTCAAATTTCCAAGTAAAATCAACATTCACAAAAAAAAAATTAAAAAAAAAAGAAGAAAAAAAGAAAGCAAGAATTTAAAATGCGGTAGATGCTGGGTCGTGCATCAACAAACCTCTGGAAGCACCTTCCCAAGGAGGCAGTAAAAGAGACAGAGCTGTGGAGGGGGAGGATTCGTGCGATGCACGAGATGTGGATCCCAGCTCGGTGCTCTACTTCCCTCTAGAGTCAGTGGGAGAAATCCGTGACTCCCAAGGTGATGAATCCTCCTCCAGGGAGCCCGTGGGAGCTCTGGAATGCCCACTCACTGCTAAATGAAAAACTGAGGGGCTCTCAGCTGGGTGGCACCTTCCAAAGCCAGATCCAAGTTTGTCATGGAATTGGGTTTGATGTCTGGCATACATTTATTTAGGAAGAGTAAACATGTGGTTGGTTACTCAGACTTTTAAATCACGTCCTGCTGGATCATGGATAGAATTAGGAATTACTCATGGAATCGTGGATGCCTAATTCTTGTAATGGTCATGTTGGGCTACAGAGGAGTGAAATGAAGGAATGAGAATTCAAAGTTCAAATTCTCTCTCCTTGCTCTTGATTCATGTTTGGTTTGCTCATTGATTTATTGTTTTACTGTATTGGGAGCTCTGCTCAGTCATCACCTGTGTGCACAACAGCCAGGATCTCAAATCTGCAGTTTTGGCACCCTGAAATTTTGCAAAGCTTTTATCAAATTTGAGGAATGTTTTTAAATTAAAACAGGGAAAAGGGGGAGCCTAATACCTTCCATTCCATTTTGAATGACAACTTTGTGAAGTTATAAAATACTTTGCGAATTTAAAAGGGAATATTTCTTTACACCTATATATTTCTTTTAATTCTTATATTTCATTAAGATATTTGATGTTGTGATTTTGAATACTCTTTTTTAGTTTCACCAGTGAAAAAATATTCTGTAGTTGTATCCACTGAACAAGCTAAGTCTAACTTTAAGAAGATTAGATTTGGTTTTGACTTGATCTTCTTTTCAATTCACTCGTTTACATTTTTAATTTGCTTGTTTTTAGCAAATATGCTTTTACTTTAAACACAAATCAAGATAAAAAGCATGAATGTTTATACCATAAAAATCACCCAATTCTGAGGTGAAAAAAAGTCAAGATGAAGTTTTTTTCTTCTATAAAAATACCTTTATATAATATCCCAACATATCAAGTGCGGTACAAATTGCCAAGTTTACTCCATTTATTTTTTTATAAGTTTTTGTCATTATAACCACCTGTTGTGCGGGGTAAAGGAAGGTGAAATAAAATTAAGAGAAATAGTAAACAGGAAGGAATGCAGAATATATAACTAAGTGTAGAGATTCAGTTTCTACATTTGCATGAAAAGCTACTCTTTTCCTGATCTCAGTGACACAACATTCACCGTGCCTGTCTCTATAAATATTTCAGAATTACTAAACCTTCTGTAGGTCTTGAGATAATTGTCTGTGTTACTTCTGTTTTATACACCATGAAATTAGAAAGGTTAGAGCCTGTTCAGATTTTTTGGCTTCAGGTAATTAATCTCACAAAGCCTTCCTGAATGGTTTTTATGATCACAGCTCGAAAGGAAAGCCAGAAATGCCCCAGTGAGGGTTCACTGGTCAGTGCTGGCTCCGTCCATTCCGTGTGTGTGTGTGGCTCCATTTCTTTGCTGCCCAGGTCCTGCAGTTGTGTCCTGTAGAAAGCTCCTCATTTATTGCAGAGGGCAGGGGATGGGAAGTGAATAAACCAGAGACTGGAGTAGAATTAAAAACAAAAAGCCAACAAACCCACTTTTATTTTACTGACAAACCTGAATTAAGTTTACTGCTTACCATTTACAGCTCTTGTCCCAATAACACCAGGGGCACAAGTTATTTATTTGCTTTTGGTTCAGCACATGGTTTTCTTTTTACACATCTTTTCCTATGTTATTTACCACAGATGAGTTAATGGCAGACTTGAAACATGTTTGGCACTGACTCAAGCTCTCTTTTCTATCTACAATATCTTTATATAAACCCCATCTTTTAGTGGTCTCAATAAAAACACTTAATAAGAACCAAGTTGATGGTACAATTAATTTATATTGGGTAACATGCTTCTCCTTGTAAACGTGGTTATTTAAGAGTTCTGTGGAAAACAAGGCAAACTGTTCTATAAAATTAAATATAAAATGCTTTGTCCCCGTTTCTTCCAACAATAAAGCTCAAATAACCTTTAATGTGATACCTTTTAAACACCTCATTCTCCCCCAGAAGTGTAACCCAGAATATTGAAAGCAGTGCAGTGTAACAGCTTCTGAACTCCCAGGGTCATTTGTAGGTCCATGATTCCCCCAAAAATTTCCATTTTTTCTAATACCAAAAAGATAAGAAATGATCTGAAGAGGTACATGTATTGTATAATTCTACAGAGATAAGCAAAGATCTAAAGCTGGGAGAGGGCTGAAGGAGCCAGACTATGGATTTGTTGGACACTGGGTGTTTGGGAATGGTTCAGTAGGAATTGGAAAAAAGATATAAGTGGCATGGATTTGCATGTGCTGCATGCTTATCTACTATCTTAGAATAAATATGATTTTGTTTAGGGTTGGTGGTTGTCTAGCTTCAATTCAGAAGTTCTTTGATAACTTTGCACTATCACTGCCAGAGTGAAAAAATTTTAATTGGTAATCTGCAGGCAGATTGGCACTACTTCTGGATATTTTCCTCCTTAAAAATTATGTTGCTAATGCTGTCCTTTACACTCATATAAAGTTCAAGCTGAGATTCTTAAAGTTCCCTAACTTAACAGTTGTCACTTAATCAGCTCTGCATATCCTCTTAAATCTACAAATTGCCAAGCTTACTCCATTTATTTTTTATAAGTTTTTGACATTATAGCCACCTGCTATGCAGGATAAAGGAAGGTGAAATACAATTAATCTGCTTTCCAAAAGGCTGCTCTTCAAATTCTGCAAAGTCTAGGTCTGGAATAGAGGAGGGATAGCTGTGATATAAAGATATAAAATTTTCAAAAAAGAAGAACAAAAAAAAAACCCAAAACCCAAACCTCCAAATAGTTATAGAAGATGGAGGAAATACCTGATCTTGTGGACAGGAGACACAAAACTGCCCCAGCAAAGCCCTGTCCTGTCTGTCTGCAGACTCCTCTGCTGACACTGGGCCAGGGAATCTCCTTTTTCAGGAGGGGAAGGTGCAAATGATCTCCAGAAGGATGTTTCATCTGGATTCTCCAGGCAGAAGCACTGCCAGGCCCAAGGTGTTTTAAAAGATGCAGATTTTCTCTATTAAAAGCTTCCCTATCTACCAATTTTGGAGGAAGTCTTGATAGTCTTTAACACTACAGAGGAATGGGGAAAGGACTGAAAAGTAACTCAGGGAACATTCCTTCCTTGAAGAGACTTCTCTATGAGCTCTTCTGCATGAGGTCACAATTTCAGTCTCAAAGTGCAATTTTAAACATGGTTTTGCCATGCCTGTAGGGTTTTGAGTCTAATGCTGACTGTTGTTCTCAGAGCATTTTTTACTGTGCCAGGAAAAGGTTGCAGGTGAAAGCTGCATAGTCTGAGCAGCACAGGTTCTGTTTTGTGCTTTTTTCCTTCACTACTTGAGAGTGTAGGAATTGTCCTTGTTGTGCTTTGTGTTGTCACAGGCTCTGTCACGACTTCTGTTCTCTCCTGCCATGAAGGATCTGGGTCATCTCCCCAGCCCTGTGGCAGGGAGCTGTGACAGTGCAGTTGAAAATGTGGATCTTTTTGGAGCTGTCTTTGATGAAATTGCTCAACTTCCATTAGGGAATGTAAGAGCAGATAACAACAAACCCTCCTGCACATCCATTGCATGATGATATCATTGTTTTACCCATCCTGCTGTAATTTTTCATCCATCAGTCCCAGTGAGGAGGCAAAGAGTGAAGGCACATCCAAACACACCCATCTCTCATTAACATTTATTTAATTAACGCTGGATTTGCCAGCAGTGCTGACTGCAGAGCTGACAGCAGCCATCAAACACGTGCTCCCTCTCAAGAGAGGGACAAATTCTGGTTTATGGAGTGTGGGTTTGTTTCAAGAGAGTGTGAGTGAGGAAGGGAGTCCTTTGCCAGCCCTGCTGGTAAATCTGATTTGTGACACAATTACCATGGACTAACTTGAATATTGAGTAAAGGGAAGAGCACTGCTGTGTGTCTCCACACAGTAGCTGCCACATCAATCATAACTTACAAGTCCTTAGCTTTCTCTTACAGGTAATTGCAGATATGTTTACATTTTGCATAAAAAGAAAATGGCCAATCTAATCTTAAAATCCACAAGTGCTGGAATGAATCTGCTTCCCAGCCTGTCTCCCTTGTTAATCTTTGCAGACAGGCAGCTTGGCAGAGCAAGCCAGCAAATGTATCTCTCTGCTTGATTCACACTAAAGTCGAAATGTTTAATAGGATGAATATTTGAATTTAATTATACTTTATACCGTAGAAATAACATTGCAGGCATCTATTAAAAAAAGGAAGCCTGGTCCTTCATTTGGCCTATAAATTCTGTCTATGATGGATGCTGGGAGTATAAGCCAATATATTTCCTCAGCTGCCTCCCTAAACATTAAAGTGACATAAAATGCCCAATGATGTGGAACTCCTTTGCCTTGAGACCTCTGTTAACAAGACTTTCAGCTGTGGCACTGGAGGACAGGAATTATTGGGACCTTTCCTTTATGGAGTGGAGTTATCAAATGACTGATTATAACTGAATGCTCTTATTTCTTGGTATTAATATAATCCACCCTGGAATTATTTTCAAAATCGAAGTGTCAGGTGTCCAGGTTCTTTCACTGTGGTGTGGGCAAAGCTCTTGTCAAAGAGCTGAATTCAAAGATGATGCTACTAAATAGAAACAGGGATTGATTTTGGCTCTTTAATGTAAATAAGAGGACCATGTACAGAGAAAACTGAGTTAAGGCTGCCTCATATGCCTTCCAAATAAGAATTTTACTTATACATATATAAATAAAATACATATATATATACATACATATATAATATTATATATATTTACATTTATGATTTATATACATATACAATTTTATATGTATAATTTATATATTTATATAATATATGTATACATATATGATTTAACTTATACATATATACATGTACATACATATGTATATATATGTATATATATATATATACATTTGTGTGTGTATATATATATGCATGCATATATATATATACATATATATGTATGTGTGTACATATTCTGAAAAACTACATTCCAGCAGCCTGTCTGAAAAACATTGAGACTTTCAAAGGAATTTCACTTATTTTAGGAATTTTTAGGAGTGAAAAAAAAAAAATTCATCCCTCTCTCTATGTCCTCTTTTTACAACACTTTCCAGAATTGTTGCCTTTTATAATCACACTGACTCAATACATGAACTTGTGCACATCTACAAAGGGAATTTTTTCTCATTGGTTTCTCATTGCTTTGATGTGCTAATTTCTGTTAAGAATAGTTTAGGAATAATTAAAGCATTTCTGAAATAGACCTCTCCAGAGTCTGGGAGTCACCTGCTAATGATATTCAAGAACTGCTGAAAGTGACATCATTCCACTGTATTAAATTTACTGAAAAACCATAGTGCTAAAACTTTGTATGTGTCCTAATGCCTCACTTAAGCTATAAGTGAGAAATTAAAAGAGTAAGGAAAAAGATATAAATTTACACACTTATGGTTATGGGTTTGCCTTATATAAGCACAGCTTTTTCTTTATCTCTGTCTCATTTAACTCTTTTTCTTCATGGCAGCTGGTGAACTGCAGACAACTTGGACCTTCTATAAGTTTTTAGCTGTGGTTTTTTTTCTCTTTTTTATTAATTTCTTAACTTTTTAACATTGGGCTCCAAAGGTAGAAATGACAAAGGAAATCTTGCTAAATGTATCCAACAGATCCTGTACTTCACTTGCAAATGACCATCCTTTGTAAAAAAAATATGTTGCACAGCTTGTAGCTAATAGAAGCCCCAAAAGATAATGAGTTCTCTATTGCAGAACAGATGTATACTGCTCCTTTTATCATAAGGAATAGATTTACAGGAGAAAAAAAATTGCAGTAACCCTTGAAAATTCACAGCTTTGCTGGCAGTCCTTACTGCCTGTTATTACATGAAAAAGGGCACTGTGGCAACTGAAAGTCAAAAGCAATTAAATAGAAGCTAAAATGATACATACCAGGTTGAACATCTAACAAAGACAACAAGTTGTTGGAGAGTAGGGGAAAAAATGGAAAAGGACTAAGAAGAGAAGCTATTAAATGAAATATTGGCTGGTAGTTCCCTGCAAACTCATTAATTGGGAAATAATTCAAACAAGCAGGCAACTGCCAAAAGCTGCAATGGAGAACATACAGAAAAAAAATATGATCACGGCAAGCTGGCTTTTTTTTTTTTTCCCAAAGGAATGTAATTTACTCTACAGCCACAGGGGCCTGGGAAATACAGGATCACATTCCCATTGGGACAAGAAGAGCCAGAAGAATGCTCCAAGTCCATGCCTTGAGGCCAGGTGGTCTCCAAAGTCGCATCAGATCCATTGCTTTTCCATGTGGTCTCTAAAATCAGACCAGATCCATTGCTTTTCCATGTGGTCTCCAAGGTCACACCAGATCCATTGCTTTTCCATTTTTGATAGATAAGAGATGGAGAAAAGGCCCATTCCCCACCTGGAACGTTCTCCCAGTTCAACCCTCCTTCCCCAGATGCCATCAGCAGCCCAAGCACTGAGCCCTCCCTCCTGCACTGGGTGTTCGTCCTGCCAGCCACATCTGAGGCACCTCCTTGCCAAGGACAGGGCACTGATGTTGTCTGGAAAGGGGAAAAATAACTCCTGAAATATTTTGTCCTCACAGTCCCAGAGAAATTTTGTTTGCAAGTGTAAAGAGTGAATCGTTTGTGCAGCTCCGTCACAGCATCACACTGCACTTCCCTTCCAGGACTCTGTAAATCAAGATACAGCCACAGCACCGGGTCCAGCGCTCTAATGTGCCATTTTGGTGCTAAATTAGCAGTTATCTGAAGGCCAGAGAAATTCAGAAAGCAGTAGGGTGTAATAATTTCTTAATTGCTTAGCATTTTGGCATGAAATTGTAGGTTGAACTTGGAACTACAGTAGGAAAACAAAGATAAATCACAAAATCATCTAGACTCATGAGAAACACCTTTAATAACACATAATGTCAGAGCTTTTAACAGCTTTTAAGATTTAAGGATATTCTTTCTGGATGTATGTTTATTTTGAAAGATGTATTTCACCTATAGTACTCAAACCATTTTGGAGCATGTTTTATTTTTAATAGTACAATGATCATTTTCCACGGTCTGCTTGGGATGTGTGATTTGAGATGCTGAAATTCCCACTAAATTATTTCAGTTTTACTGTAACAGCATTCTATACAAGTCATGCAATTAACATACCTTAAGTTAGTGCAGCCAAATAATAAAAAAATTAATAAATTTTTTTTTGTGTTGGTTTAGCAAGACAAAAAATGCAACTCCTACAACACTGATGTTTCACTTCTCACTTGAAGCCTGGTTAAATCCTCTCCCTGTGGATTTCAGTGGCCTTTTGTGTGGCCTAAGCCATGTTCATTCCAGATGTCATCAGCAGATATCTGTGACTCAGCTTTTGGACAATATTGATGGATTGAAGCAGAGACCTTCTCTAAACAACTCCTGTGTGTTCCTTGAGGAATTGGTTGGATTTGAGCCCTTAATGTACAAAAGGAGTTATTTTTCCCTGCAGGTTTAGTGTAAGCCCTCTATGCAATGTCCTCCTACAACTCCCCTGCTGAAGTAGAACTCTGGAGAACAAATGCATATATAAGTCAAATTACAAGAATAGTAGCAGACATCATTTAGGGACAGTCCCCTTCCCCAGTTATTGAGAATGGGAGTTAAAAACTTTCAGCAATCACAGCAGATAATTGTGAAAATATCAGCTATTAGAGTTGAAGATGCATATATAACTTTACAGAATATATGAAGGTAAAATATAAGTGCAGAATGACTGTTTATATATAAAAGAGAAATTGCTCTTTTGTCTCCCTTGTATTCATCTTTGCTTCTGGTACTTTTTTCACCCAGAATAACACAAGCCAAACACTGAGTCTCTCTTTCACTATTTGAATAGATACCAAGTGTAGTTTCATTTCTTTGCCTCAGTATTCCTTCAGAACCCAGAGCTGGCTGGTTTTTGTAGAGTTTTGGCAATCTCTCTCATGATGTTCTTTCTACATGTGCTGGGAGGTTTGTGTGGCTTTTGGCACATCACTTTCCTGACAGCCAGTACAGTGTTTTTCTGGCTTTGGCACAGCCACTGCTGTCTTAGTAAGTAATTGTGATAGATTAAAAAAAAAAAAAAACAAAAAAAAACCAAAAAAAAACCAAAAAACCAAACAAAACCAAAAAAAACAGAGCTGGAGGATACTTCAGGGGCAGGAAGAGAACTTTGTTATTTCATTTAGGTGTCTATGCACGACACCTTCATTAAGATATGGTTTCATTAACAAATCATTCCTGTGGTGCTCTGTGAGTGGTCTGATTCCTGGGTCTAAATCTTGCTCATGACTCCAGAGGTTTTGACATTAAGTTTGGGGGGTGCATTCCTTTTTTTTGTGTGTGTTTGGTTGTTTTTTATCTCAAAATGAAACCTCAAGCTTCTAGATTGCTAATGGAATTTAGTGTCTGTTTCTCTTGGGATTTGTAAACAGACAAAGTTCACTGATATCTAAATTATCAGCCAGGTCCAAAGCCCTGTCCTGCTGTTGAGTGACATCTTTTCATTGCTTTTGAAAGGAGGTTTTATAACCTCAAATCCCAACCATTTATTTTCCTGCAATTTTTTCATTTTCCCCAGAAGGCTCGGGTCCTTCCAGGTGCTGAAGTGCCTCCATTTCATTTTGTGGTGGGAGAAGAGCTCAGCTTTTCTCCGAGGTTGCCTTGCACCTCACAAGATTGACTTTGTTGTTGAGTGAGACAGAGACAGAGGAGATCCAGCGAGGGATTGGAGGGAGTCAGGGTGGTTGTTCCAGACATGGGAACCAAATTAAGTGAGGCTGAGTGGTGTGAAGTCAGCCTTACCTGGTATTAGGGTGGTGACCCAGGTCAGAATTGTGACAACAATAATGTGTGTAAACTCCAGCCAAAATAAAAATTAGTTATCTACTCTTGAGGATCATTCATCTCATCCTCAAGAGTTTTTAGGGCAGTGGATGAACCACACTGCAAGGGACTCCTGTTCTCCTTTGACAGCAGTGTGGGGTGTGTTATCAGATTGTTTAATTTTGCCATGGCTAAAATTTGATTAGTTTAATTCAGTCCTTGCTAAACTGGGATGTAGTCACTGTGCAAAACTATCACAAAATCGTGGAATATCCAGAGGTGGGAGACACCCATCAGAGTCATCCAGACCAGCTCCTGGCCCTGCATGGGGCACCCCAAAAAATCCCACCCTGTGCCTGAGAACGTTGTCCAGAGGTTTCTTGACCTCAGAGGGGCTTAGAGCCATTCCTTGGGGAGCCTCAGTGCCTAAAACCCTCTGGGGTAAACTAGAGACAGGTCTCACAAAAAAAAAAGAATGAAATAAATTGAGAGCTCTGCTTTTCTAACACTGCCATGGTGGGACTCTGGGCTGTGCATTTGGGGGTCCCACCTCGGTGTTGAGGTCCCCCTCTGACTCAGCAGCAGCTATCCAGTGCAGTACACAATCAGCATTCATACACAGAGTTCACTGGGAAAAAAATCATTGTCTCAACGTGATGTTTCCCTTCCTGTTTTCCTAGAGCACTCGTAGTGTCATTTCAACAACAATTTTAAGATTGGATAAATTATTTAGGGAAGAATGTGATTGCTGCTGTGATAGTCCTTAGGTGGAGGAAAAAAAAAAGTAATTCTCTGTTATTGGATCTATTTTTTATTATTATTTTTTAACAATATAATTTTAGGCTGAAATTTTGACAGCTGAATTGGAGAAAGAATGAATAAATTACAGCCATTCACACCTGCCATTTAGTAAATTTCTTTTTTAATGACATATACCCAGTTGAGATGCCAATATCATAAATGATTACATGCATGCAAAAGCATTCAAGAATAAATTCTTCCTCACATTTAGCCAGCTGACAATCACATGGGGTATATACAGTGGTAGGGAAATGTCATTTTGACACTAATGTGCTAATTGCTGGTGGCAGGAGGCCATGGATGATGATGATGATGATGATGATGATGATGATGATGATGATGATGATGATGATGATGATGATGATGAAGAGGATGGCAAAGGGGGAATTCTGACTGTGCTGCCCAGTTGATGAGTGTTTTAAAGAGGACACAGGAGGGGCTGTTGCAGCAGAGTGAAAGGCTGCAGAAAGGCAGTGAGGGCTGTTAGGATTTGGACACTGGCTCAGCTGCCCAGGGCAGTGTTGCAGTCACCATCCCTGGCAGTGGGTGGAGGTGGCACCTGAGGATGGGGCTTAATGGTGAACATGGGCATGGAGCTGGGTGATGGTTGGACTTCATGGTCATAAAGGGCTTTTCTGAATGCTGATTCTATTATTTGAGTTACTCTACCATTCATTTCTTAACCAACAGCCTTGAGATCTGGGATGGGTTCCGCAGCAAAAACTTGCAGCCTTTGAGATGAAAACACAGATAGTTCCCACTGGGAAGAAAAAAAGGGGTTTTTTTTCCATTTCTAGGACAAATGAAGGGACACTTGCTCATGTTGTGACCTTCTACAACAACCAATAGAGCAAAAGAACCAAGCAAGTCTCATTCCCAGCTGTAGGTTTTGTCTGGCAGTGTAGGATCTGCAGCCAGCTCCAAATTCAGCAGTACCCCAAACAAACAGAATGGAATACTGAAAAAGCTGCCACCAAATGTTTGTTCCTATAGAAATAAAAGAAACATGAAGCTCTGTGTTCAAGTGTCAGTTTGTGGGACAGGGTGTGAACTGTTAAAAACAAGGCATAAATTCAACATGTTCCCATCGCCAACCTTGCTGTACAAAATTCCAAATGGAATCTCCTAGCAGCAAAGAGATTTTCTGCTGCTTTCAGTGCATTTGCAGGAAGTTTGATAAGTTAGGAAGTTATAAGTGAGTTTTTTGGTAATACAGTTATGTTTGCCAAAGATTTTATAGTGAGAAAATTATCCTTCTCATTACTTTATATTTTAAAAGCTTTTTCAGCATCTCTATAGTTCTTTGGTAAATATGTAAGGCAGAAAGGTACTCGAGTCAATTCTAAATAATTGGGGGTTTATATTGTAATTCCATTTGTTTCTGCAAATATTTTAAAATTATGACTCACTGGGGATGAATTTCTCCTAACCTGTTTTTTATTATCTCATTTTACACTACACCTTTTTAATATATTTTTAATGTGCTATTAGTCATTTCAATAACTCTTTCTCATTTTTCCCATTGGCTTCTCAAGCTGCTGTAATACAAAACGATTTTCCTTTCTCTGGGTTCTTTTTTTTTTTGGGAGCGGGGGGGATAATCTTGAGGGATTTGTGTCTGGGAGGAGAACACCAGAAGAAAAGCACTCACCATGGAGGTTTAAAGGTAACAGATCACCCTGAGTGACAGTTCTCCAGTAGTTTTCCCTACTTAAAGCTGAGAAAAATATGGACTTTCCATCAGTGCTGGGTTCTCTGCTCAGGTGAGACTCGAGGCAGGAGAGGTGAACAAGAACAAATTCTTTCAAGGAGAGATCCTGAAACTTTCATGTGGTATCTTACTGCCCTTGACTGATCTGGTAATTGTTCATGACTTGGCTGATCAGAGACAGGTGTTCTATAGGAAACTTGCCAAAATCACTCAGAAAGCAGTGGCTGGAATCCCTGAAACACTTGAATTTCAGCTTTGATGTTGGAAGTTTTGGTGATCATGATCCTCGTCTTTCACCACGTTACCTGACTGCCCTGTCAGTCAAACTAAACCTCCCAAAAGAGAGGCTTTCCCACATTTGAAGGCTTCTAATTTAGAAAAAAGTAATGTACCATGAGCATTCTAGGGGGGATTGTATGTTAAATGCACTTTTTTCCAGTCCCTGCCCACGGGGGGTGGAACTGGATGATTTCCAGCACAAACCATTCCCTGATTCTGTGATTTTTATGTGCTTGTTTTTAGTGCTGTTTCAAACCACCAGTTGGAGATGTCTAAGGTGTTGTCCTGAACATCTCAATATTTTATTAAGAATCAAGTGTCTAGTGTTTTGGGGTTTTTTTGTTAAGAAAAAGTATTCTTACAGAAAATGCATTTTTATTGAAGTGCAAATGAGAAAATGAAGTTCAAATCCGACAATATTATTTTCACTTAAAATTCATCATTACCTTGATCTCTCAGGACTCCAGCTAATCAGTAAATCTTTTTGAAACCTTCATGGTTCCTTTCAGCTTAATGGCAAGTTATGATACCCTTCATGTGTACTTGTTCAGAGCGGGTATTTCTCCTGCTTTAGCTGAAGAAGTGGAGATAAGAAATACCCTGTGATCTTCAAAATGTGTGTACATTTATTTTATTTTGGTCTTGGGTTCTTTTGGTAAAGTAAATGCTAGAGTTTTCTCATACTTATGCATAACTTATTTATGCATTCTGTGTATTTATTGACCTTTTCAGTTGACTGTTTAAAGTATTTTAAATAAATAATTTCATTATCTACATGTTTATTTACAGCCCACCACCTCTATTGTCTTCCCGTGGGTTGAGCATATTTTAAAAATGGGGGACCATACAAAAATGAAAAATATGAAATGGTTTAGGGCTTTTTTTTTTAGGTCACAATAGGTATTTAGCAGAGTTGCAAAGATTCCTCTGTTCCCATTTCAAAGTTATATTTAGTTCAAAACTGTCCTTTTTGCTTCTGTTCTGTCTTCATTTGTCAGATAAGAGCTGCTCTGATCATACTCACTATGAAGGGAAGTTTACAGGATTGTACCTTTATGGAGAAAAAATATTTGCCCAAGTATCTTTAAACGTTGTGCTGTCTGTTAAAATTGAAATCCTTATTTTCTTTAGCTTCTCCCCTTAGGCAGGAAACACATTGCTGTGATAAATATTGCATGGCTTTTAATGCTAATCATTGTTGATTCATGGCAGAGACGAGCATGTTGTAAAAGGATATAATAAACAAAAAGTATTAAAAAGCATCATAAACAAATAAATACTTAAGCAGCTGCTTTTCAGTGCTCCATTAAAGCTGTTATAAATTAGGAATGTGATTGTGTGTTTTGCCAAGTTCACACTGCATTCAAAGAAAATAAGTTATATTGAAAGATAATTTTGTGTGGATAGACCCAGTGAGCCCATCCCTCATCCTGGATCTGCCTGATTTCTGTGGTGGATCAAAAGCAGAATTTGGGCCAGGTCAGGACACAGATAACTTATTTGGCATTTCACTTTTGCATTGAATTTTCTTTTAATTTGGGGTTTGGCCAGCACCTTTTAAAGGTACCTTTAAAAGACCTTGATGGTCTTTCATTAGTGCTCTGTTCCCAGAGGAGTAAATGCAGGAGTAAATGCCCTGCTCTGACTTCAATACCTTTGGTTGTATCACCTGGTTACTTGGCTCTTCCTTTGTGCTGCTCCAAAGCTGTGATAAAACAGACTTCTCTGAGAGTTTACCATCTTTCCATAAGAAAAATCCACTTTTTTTTTTTTTTTTGGGGGGGGGCTGTTATTTATCATTCTAATAGAATATTTAAGAAACAACAAAAAAAAATTAAAAAAAAAACAAAAAAAAAAACCACAAAAAAACCACAAAAAAAACTAGGGAACTTCCATATGCCTTCAATGTCAAATGGAACCATGCAGATTTTGAAGTAGAGGAAAGATTTCAACTTATATTTGACCACTGTTTTAGCCTTTTCACACAGTGCACTGGAGCTTGATTCTTAGTCTTCACCATTATTGACATTTCTTTGGAAACAGTGGAGCTGGACTGGTCCAAGACACAGAGAATGTGTGACTACATTTTCCCTGTTGAAATTGATATTTAATTATCTCCAGGATCCCTTTTCCTCTGATTTTAGTGGAATTTAAAAAATGCCACTGTAACATTTTAATTGCAGAGAGTCCTCTCGATGGGACTCTTCTTTTGCTCTGTTTATTTTAGTCTGTTTTCAAAAAGATGCTGTTGACTGACAAGCTGTATTCTCTTTGACAGAAAGATTTCACTTTATTTCAGGTACATTTTATTACATGGCATTGAAATTATAGCTCTTAAGTTTTTTTAGAAAACTGACTTCTTGCTGCAGACTTTCAAGTTTGCACAGTTTCTTTATCCCATACGGTACTGGAGGTGAAATATGAACTTTTTACACGAGAGGTAAAGTGAAATTCTCTCTGGCTGTGGTAATAAATTCTAGAGAAAACCCAGGACAAAGTTTGTGACATTTAAATTGAGGCGTAATTTTAATTTACAATTTTTCTGGGTGAATACACCTCCCTCACCAGGAACTGCTGAATATTAATTCTATCAGTGTTGTATCATGCAAAGGGTTATTTTTCTGAGAGGGAGGAACATTTCCTAACCCATTTTATTGTGTTTCCTCACAAAGAGCTGCTGAGAGCAGCTGAATTCCTACCAGTGGAAATCTAGCCCTAAGAGAGAAACCAATGTTTGGTACTTTGATGCGAAGATAAGAACCAAAAATGCACTTTTTACTGGTTTAGAGGGTAAGAGTGAGATTATCAGACATGAGAACAGCTCTTGTTTGTAAGGGTGTGCATACAGAGCCTGCTAAAATAAAACCTTCCTATTCCTCTCTAGTTCCTTTGCTTTTCCTTCCTTACTTTATTGATTGGATGCACTTTTGTTTAAATTGATCCCTGAGGTTATAGATCAGGCCT
Source organism: Chloebia gouldiae (assembly GCA_003676055.1). NCBI lineage: Eukaryota > Metazoa > Chordata > Aves > Passeriformes > Passeridae > Chloebia > Chloebia gouldiae. Next base: position 1,450,732 of record QUSF01000023.1, on the reverse strand, counting down.
TGAAAAAATCTCCTTGATAAATGGGGAAACTTGGGATATCCTTTACAGCAAGTATTTGGCGAATTTGTCGACTTACAGCTTGTGCAAAATGTGTAGAGGCAGGATCTGAATGGGATCTTCAAAACATCTCACTGCACCAGCAGAGTACAAGACCTGCACCTCTGGTGCTGAGTAACCCAAAAAGCAAGGCAGAGAAGTTGTCTTTTTACCCAGAACTTAACTTTTCAAAGCTTCCTGCACTAAATATTGATTATAGAATAATGTATTAATTAGAGAAATCTCTGATGTTCTCTCAGTACTAGGAGATTCTTTAAGGTTGCTTTTTTTTTCACTTTTTCTTCCAGACAGAATTAAGTCAGGCATTTACAAAAAAAAGTACTTAACAAGAAAGATAATTAAAAAAAAATTTTTAGTGCTCCTCAAGTGTTATTGGCACATGAATTTGGATTTTCTCTGCTGCTTTTCCTTAAATCATGGCTATTGTATGTATATTTTTGATGAAGCCATTGTACCTGCCAGAGATCCATTCCTGTTATCAAGTTGGCTTTACACTTGAAATATCTTTCTCTCTTCAACTGGCCTTTTAATAAATGTATGGATTCATTCACAAATAAGATTGCTGTGATTCATCAGCTTATCTCACTAATGAATGTGTATTGCATTTAACTTCCTGGTGCCTCAGAGGCTGCCTTGGTTGGAGTGATCTGTGCCCCAGACTTTCATCCTGTTGGCAAAGTCCTTTCCAGTGAGCTGTGTTCTTGCCACAGGCAATGTCTTCCTTCAAAACTGTACATAAATAAAATATTTACTTCTCTCTGAGAGGTGCACAGAGGAAAGTCTTTACCCACGTACACAGAAAAGGATATCTGCTGCAAAGAGTAAATCCTCATTTTCATATTTAATGAAGCCATAATCAATGGTAATGGCTGAAGATTGCATTAAAAGAATCTTAATGTTCCTCTCAAGGGAAAGTAATTTTACTGGAAACAAGCTAGTTAATCAGCCTCAGACAAACTCTGTGTGTTTTATTATACAGGCAGGTTTGCCAAGGACGAAGAAGGAAACGTAACAAAGCAGGAGTCAATTTTCATCTTCAAAAATCTCTCACATTGGACATTATGTAGATTTGCTCTCTCAAACACCCAGTACTGGTCCTCTTTGCAAATTTACAAACAAAAAAAAAGGCTGAAATTTGTAAAACATTTATTTCTGCCCTATACTCTGTACAATTTTTATGCAGATGAAGTTAAATTTTTCTAAAACATCTAAACTGGCAGAAGACCAAGAGAGGCAGCCAGACAAATATTTCTCCCAGCGCGTGTTATACATTGACATCAAACTTTAACATCAGTGGTGATGCCCACAGAAAAGCCAGAGAGGTCTGTGCAGGGGTGATCAAACCTTCGCTGGGAGGGGGAAAGGAAGCCCAAAATTTGGCAGAAATTGCTGGCTGGTAGAGCAGAGCTCCCAGCACTGCATGGCTGGAGGACTCTTGTTGAGAGAGAATTGCCAGGATCACGAGCTGGGTAGGGAGAGCCTCGTGCTCAAACTCTCTCCTCTCTCTGGGTTTGGGCTGCCAGGCCCATTTCCCTGTGGCACAAACATGCAATTGTCCCACGTGAAGCACAAGGATCCAGGAATGACTTTCTTACTGAGGTGCCAGCACAGGGGTGATGGAACACAGAGGATGTTTTGTGCCTGGCTTAGAGCTGAAGGGCAGGACCCGTCTGGCTAAAGGTTTTGGTATAAACCCCACTTGTACACCAGTAGCTGTGATTGTGATGGCCTAAGAGTGTGAATAATTTCTGAAAAATGATGTTGTTCACTTGTACAACAGAATTGGAGGAGATTCCCTTTGGAGCACCAAGCCCTGTTTAAAGGTGCCCTTGAAGTAAGAGATGTTGTGCCCACAAGCTCTTCTGTTTTCTCAAAGTTTTATTTTTTAACCCCGTTAAAATCAGCGCTGGATTTCTGCAGGGAATATTGGTTTGTTTCCTTTGGAATTCAATGAGAATTTCAGTTCCTGCACATACTTTAGAGGCCTCTCAAGGTACAGAGGTTACCTGGTTTGTGTTCAGCGAACTGAACAGCCCAAACCTCTCTGGAATTGTCTGGAACTGTCACTGCCAGAACAAGGGATGTTTTATTGGCATCAGCAGGCAAGAGAAGGTGTGAACACCACAGGAGCAGTGATGGGAAATCTGGATGTGGGGAGGTTGCTTTTGCTTGTCCCTTAGAGAGGGGAAAGGCAAAGACACACTGCATCTTCATCTCTTTAGTGCTACTTTGATAGAGCTGAGACTCGAGTCCATCTCTCCTGCTTTTGAAAGGAAAGCCAAATCAGCTTTTCTGTTGATATGTACAGAACAAGCCTCATTTCTTATACACGCTTCTTGGAGCATTTTGTGTTATGTATACATAAGAAGAATAGATTGTGTTACAGTTTTGTAATTAAAATGCAGCTGAAAATCATTGAGCTGAGAAAAAAAAATCAGTACAGAGAAAAAGAAACATTGCTCCTGGTTTCAAGTGGAAGCTGAGAATAAATCACAATCTGTTGGGTGCTGTGGGACTGCCACATTTCTAGCTCATTTCAGGTTATTTATAAATGCATTTGTAAATATATTAATGGTCACTTCTGCATTCTAGAGAAAGGTGGAAGAAAAATCTTGACTCAGTGTTAGAAAAAAGGTTGTTGGAATTGCTTTTAAAAGGGAACATTAATGTTCCTACATACTGTGTAGCATGTAGACAACAAGAAAGTAAAGGAATAATGATGGAGATTATCTAATTGGTTTCCTGATTCTGGCTCTCATTTCTGTGATTCGTTTTAAGAAGTCTTTCAAGCTTGTGTAGTTACAAAGTAAATGGAACAAATTGGAAATGTGGAAACTAAATAAATAATGATCTGCCCATCATATTACTATTACTGCTGTCAGTAGTAGTAACATTTATTTAACAATTCTTCTCCATTAATAGGAATGTCTGTATAATAAAATGTGTAATAAAATCTAGCCCATCTTTCAAAGAACTTGATCCCATGTCAGAATGTCTGTTAAGTCATCCTCCATTCAGAGAAAGACTTGTACACTGCAGGAGAAGTGTCACTACCCTGGAAATATTTGTGTGAGCAGTACCTGGGAACCAGTTTTCTAACTAATGTGGATTTAAATTTAGGACCTTAAATTTCCATGGTTACCTAATATTTGAAGAAGGTTGAAACCTGCTGTAGCAATATCCCTTCAGTGCATTCAAGGGCAGGGAAGACGATGACAGTTTCATTTTATGTTGGTCTTGTGCTGATTTATTTGGATGTCTGTATTTTCTTCTTGCCTACCCTCTCTGCATGAGCTGTAAACAGCAAAATAATAATTTTTCATTTTAGGCACCTCTCCAGCAGTACAATAAGGTGCCACAATAAGCAGTGCAGAACACCAGAGTGTGGTGGTTCATAAATCTGTGACCCTGGATGGCCCTTGGTCTGACCACCACGAGGTTTTGCATTTGCTCCTTTTCTGTGTGAGGAAACACACAGAAAATTATGCAAAAATAAATCATTTTGCTTTTCAGAATCACCAGTGATAATTGTCCTAAACTGTCTAAGTTTCCCTGCTCATTTTTCCATTTAATTTCACCTGTCTGGGGCACATTTCTCTGCCTGTACCAGAGGAGAGTTTGGCCATGAGCAGCAGAGCTCTCCATGCTGCCCCTTCAGCCCTGCTTTTTGTGGGTGATGCTGCAGCTGAACCCCAGTGGATTTTTGCCTGCATCTTTTCCTGGGATGGTGCTGCCATCCCAAGGATTCTTGATGGATCAGGGGTCACTCACTCCCTCCCAACCCCAGGTTCTTCAAGCAGCCCCTTTCCACTGCCAGCCTGGCAGTGATGTTGGGTGTGGCTGAGGGAAGGATAGAGGGGATGTCTGGAGTGGTTTCCTGGCAGCAGGAGGGATGCTGTGCCTTTGGGAATAGCCCAACCCTGGACCTCACAGCACTGGGCAGGAGCCAGGTGGGAAAGAGTTTTGGGAAGCAGGGCAGTTAGGGCAGGAATTTCTGGAATTTGGGAAGCAGGGCAATTAGGGCAGGAGTTTCTGGAATTTGGAAAGCAGGGCAATTAGGGCAGGAGTTTCTGGGATTTGGGAGTTGGGACAATTAGGGCAGGAGTTTCTGGGAGTTGGGACAATTAGGGAAGGAGTTTCTGGGATTTGGGAAGCAGGGCAATTTTTCTTTTCTCCAAGCAGCAGCTGACAGAACCAGAGCTCACAGCCTCAAGATGCATCAAGGGAAATACAGGTTGGATATCAGGAAAAAGTTTTTCATGGAAAGAGTGATAAAGTTCTGGAATGGCTGCCCGGGGAAGTGGTGCAGTCACCAACCCTGGATGTGTTTAACAAAGCCTGGAGGTGGCACTGGGTGCCAGGGGTTGGGGTTGGGTTGGACTCGATGATCTTGAAGGTCTCTTCCAACCTGGTCATTCTGTGAATTCTGTGAATTAGGGCAGGAATTTCTGAGATTTGGGAAGCAGGACAATTCAGGCAGGAATTTCTAGGAATGTGCTTCACACCCTCACTGCTGCTCAGGTTGGAATTAATTGCTTTCCCACACCTTGGGGTTTTTTTTCATTCCCATTCAAATTCCTCTTGCCTGTCCCTCCAAGGAGCTGCAGCTTCAGCTGCTCTAAACAGCATTTTGAGGTGGTTTGTCATAAGCATGAGTATCCCCTTCTCAGGGAAGCTCTCCTTTGCTGTATTCCAGAGGCATAAATCTGTTCCTGATTATATGGATTCTGGTTAAAGGAAGGAATTAAATAGCTTTGTCTTGCGGCAGGATGCCAGGGATATTTGTACTGCAAATCCTCATTTTGTGATTTAAAAAAGTGTTTCATTACTGAGTGGAGAACTTTTCATACAGCCGTAGGGAATTCACTGATAGGGAAAACATTCCAAAATATCATAAAGGAAAATTAGACTTGTAGGAGATTATGCAAATGAAACTGTTTTCTTACAGAGGGAGAGGAATCTTTAAATTTTCTATTGTTTAGGTTTTGTATGTTTGCTACATGAAACAAATTGGGGAAATCAGATATTTTTTGTCTCTAAATTCCAGTGCTGGTTAGTTTTCTGTACTTACCTCTCTGTTACTGTATTTGAGAACTGAAACACTAAATGAAAATTTTGCTTGCGATATTTTCTGAACATAAAAATCAATACCTTACATTCTGTAAATATTTACAGCTGTAAATATTTGCCTCACAATTTGTATATTTTTCAAATGTTCTAATTGAATAAGCCTGGGAAGGAATCAATACAAGCAGTTTTGTACATTAGAGTTGCAGAAATACAGAAATACAACCTCTTTGAGTAACAGATGTATTTATTGTAGTGTCACATTTCAGTTTCCAGGGATTTTTAAAGAAACTATTTTCAGACCAGGAGCAGAAATGATGTTTTTTCCCTCCTCTGTAATAGTTGTGGTGTAGTTGCCAACACATGTAAATTTTATTAACACTAATTACTTTTGATGCATGCAGCAAAACATGAACAATATGGATATTATACCTCCATTAATTAATTTTTAAAAGCATGTATAAATTTAATTACTGATCAGGTAAGAGATCAGATTTATGGGAAGGGCATTTTATACAGCAGCTAAAAGATGATGCTGAGCTTCTTATTCCATACAGGGCTCTTCCAGAATTATTTGAGTCAAGCCAAATCAATGTGGAAAATTCAGCAGGTGAATATGTCAATGAAAAGACACCAAATTTGAAACACATTTGCACTGTTATAAATTAAAAATAACTTTATTTAGATCTATGTATTTATTAATATTTTCTATATCTATACATTTTTTCTGTTATACGAACTATATGTGTATATAATATAAAAATGAACTCCATTACATGAATACAAAATAAAATTAGATCAAAGAAAAATACACAGGCACTCATAATTATACATATATTAAAATATTTCTCTTTGCTTCGAAGCAGTACATTTCAATAAATTTCAGGTTTAAGAATGTACTGCCAGCTCTTAAAGCATTAATTTGCTTTTATGAGCCTTTAATGTTCCTGTGCTGTTATTCATGGAGTCATTCCAGCATCATGAGCTCCAAACGTGTCAGGAATTATTTCCAGTATTGCACAGACTCCACATGCAGTAACCAGGACAGAAGATGAAATGAAAATGCTTTATAAAATTTGCCCAAAAACATGAAACTCATAATTTATACTCTGTTTCCATCTAAGTGCCTTATAAATGGTTAACTAGTTTTTGAATATATCTGTCATAAGTTCTTAATTGAGGGGCACTGGGTTGATTTTAATTATGGCTTATAAACATCTGTAGCATGGGTAATTTATAATGCAATTTGTGGATTTGTACATAGATCTCACTGCTTTAGGAATAGGCAAAAAAAAAAAAACCAGAATGAAAAATACTTTTTAACTGCTTTTTGTGTTAATTTCTTTCCAATTCCTGGACACTGGGGTCACTTTGCAACATTTCCACTCAAATCCTGGTGCAGCAACACCCTCATGATGCCTCACACAGACATTTTTATCCACTGCCCAGACCTTGACAGATCAGTGAGCAAAGCATTAGTTTAAAAAAAAGATTTTTGGAAGCCAACTGTAGCAGCCCATTCAATTACATTGCATTATTCAGGATATCACATTTTCCTGAGCATGGGAATGTTATTGTTTGGAAGCAGCAGGAAATGTCTGTGTGTGGAGCTCCACAACTGACACACCACAGAACATTCATCAGTTTATTTCCAACATGCAAAAGTGCTAAAACCCCTCAGAAATTAGCATTACCAGGTTCTTCTGCAAGTGTGATGCTGCTGAATGATAGCCTGAACTGCTGCTAAGATTGCAAAATTGGAATAGAAACATCAATGCTGCTTTGCTGCAGCTTCTACTGCCTCCTAATTCTGCAGAAGAACTGATTTATGGACAAAATCTCAGCAGAGAATGGCAGCATTTCCCATTTTCTTTAACTTTTCATTTCTCTTTTAACCAGGTGGGAAGAGTGCTTCTAGCAAAACTCTCATTTCCCAGCACCCAGCAGATTCCCAACCAAGGGAGGGAATTTTGGCCCAGACTGAATTCCAGGCACCTGAGTGAAGTTATTCCTGTAGGATTCATGCAGCTGAGTTATTCAGCTAGCAACAGCTCTGTGTTATATTGCATGCAAAACATCAGAATAACTGGTTTATTATATATATATATTATATATTTATTTGTCACATATTTGTCATCTGTGACAAATGAATAAAATACTGGTTAGGAGATCACAGTGTTTCATGGTACAGGAAACGGAGAGAATGGCAGGCTCAGAAAGCACAAATGATTTATTTGTTAAATACAAAAATTATATGGAACATTAGAGGGTTTTTTAATAGATTTTTACATCTGAATGTGTCTGAAAGCTTCAAGTAAAACTTAGTCTTAATCCATGATCACTTCAAGGACAGAAGATATCCCTGGTATTCAATAGAGATGAATGCTTCTCTACCAAGTCTTGCTATGTATAATTAAATATATTATCTGTGGGGTTAATATTTATGTATATTTTAATACATATAAAAAGTTACTAACCAGGCAAATCTGAAAAAAATCAGAAAATTTATACAGAAAAAAATCACATGCCTGACATCTTTAGAGATTAATTTCTTTAATATCCTACTCCTACCTCAATTTTTTTTTTTCACAGTGCTTCTGGCACCTGCATTTCTGTGCTTTTAACAACATAACCAACTTGCCACCAGTTCTGTAGTTTTAAAAGTCAACGTTTGCATGGATATACACAACTGGATTTTTTCTTCACATTTTAAAACTATACTGGTATTCTGTGCAAGTGGGAAACTTGTAAAAATGTGCCTTTTTAATTTGCTTTAGCAAATTATCCATTTGGTTTAATTTGTAGTTATTCTGTGCCAACAAATATACTCAGTGCAAAGAGATCATTGTCAGATCTGGCTGTTTAGGCACAGAAAGTGAAATGTGAGAGTCTTGAGAGAAATCTGCTGGGATTTCTCTCCCTGGGTCACTTCTTAGGTGGAGTGGAAGCGACTGAAATCACAAACTCCTCTCTCTTTAAAGCAGCACATTGGGATAAAAAGCAAAGAGAGCTCTCAGAACAAAAGAGTTTGCAGTTATTGAATGCATCTTCATGGTAATGTTATAAAAATGCAAAATAACTTCACTTGACATTGGTGCCTGTCACTGGAAGGTTTCTTTCCTCTTTGGCTTCCCAGATCTGTCATGGAGCTGGGATTTAAGGTACAATTTTCCCAGTTTGACACATAATCCGTAGACACAAATCATTCTGGCCCATTTATAGCTGTCATAGAGGCTTTACTGTAGATAAACAAACATAAAATAATTACAAGATATATAATATATAGAATAGAATAATTATGTATATATAAATATAGCCTATAAATTTATTATAATTGTATTAAAATAAATATAATAACTTTTATACATATATATATATATATGTCTATCTCTATATATATTTTTTTTTCAAAAATTATAAGGTAAAGATATCAAATTTGATAAGTCTGGAGAATAGTTGTTTGCTTGGATTGTTTTTTCTTTAGTAGGTATTAAGTTTGGGATGGGGTTTGGAAGTCACTGGTCTTGCCAAAGGTCAGGGAATTTATGTGGTAAGAATTCTGTGATCCTCAACCCTTTGTTTATATAAGTGTAATAATTTATTGATGATCTAACTATGAAGTGTGTGGCAGGGGCAGGGATGGACATGAGCAGATACCTCAGAGACAAAAACTCTGACTCAGTTCCTGACCTTGTTGATTGCTGGGGAGATTTACAGCTCACACCCCTGGAAAATAGGATTTCATATAAGTTACTGGGAAAACAAACAAATAAATCACAGGGGTTTGAAGTCAAATATTTCTTACTTGATTATCTAACTGAAGTTTTGCATGGAAATAATCCACTCAAGCCTCAGGGATTCGTACTCTGAAGGTTGATATCATTTGGAATTTTCATTCTTCCATACATTGAATCAGGGCTCCACTCAAAATTACAAAAGAACAGAGGCTGAAGAGAAACTCTGAGTGTGTTTGACAAATGGTGTTTCCACGTTGCCTTTGAACTTTGTGGTATATTGGTATTGACAATTCCAACTCTGGAAATGGTGAGGGCAAATGTCAACAGGGAACCCAAGGCAGGAGCACCTGTGTCTGCTCCCAAGTCCTGTTTGCCTTCCAATTGACTCCAAACAGGGAAAAGAATGGCTGGAATGGACACCCACCTGTGATGGCCCATCCAGGGCATCCCTCACCCACCTTCTCCCCAAAATACAAGATTTCATTGAAGCCTGAGTTGAAAACTTGAATTTTAACTGTATTCAGGCTGAGGGTCATGGAAAAGTACCCAGTGGAAAACTAGAGGTTTGAAAATTGGAAATCTCTTGCTGGGTCTCCTTTCTTAGGATGATTTGGCACTGACTGATGCTTGTTTTCTTTTTGCCCAAGAAGGAATATGTGCATTTATAAAGTATAAATATACTTAGCAAGCCTGTTACTTAATGACCCCATATTTGCACACAGCTCCACAAATCTTTATGATCTCTAAGTACCCAATTGCAGGCAGTGATATATTGTGACCTGTTCTGTGTTTAATTATTAATTTTACATTAAGGAGTTTCATAGTCAATATTTAGATGGTTTATGACGTACAGAAGCTTTTCCATGCTCGTATTTTCTTTGCAGGGACATAATGTAGCCCTTTCAGTACTAAATCAATTACACACAGAGTTAAAATAACTTGATTTGCAGCTTGAGGTCCCTCCCCAACAAGATGCATCAATTTTAAGTGAATAAACCCAGGGATATCTTGGCCTGCTCTTAATCCTTGCAGGGCTCCACTTAGCAGGGGTTGAGTGCCAGTGCAGGCTGTAAAGTTGTGCAGAACAAAGATCCCTTCAGACCTAAGCAGTCATGAGATGGGGAGAGAAAGGCTTCTGGAATTTGTGGTACCAGCACAAAAGTACAGGAGAACCATTTTATTCTAACCCTGCTTTCCACTCCTGGAGTAATGGGCAGAATTAATGGGAGTGCATCACATCTTTTAAGTGCCCTCTCAGAGTCAGAATTCATTGAGAATGAACCACTTGTAAAGATGCTTTATCTCACCTTTCCTAAACTTTTATGTTGGAATGGGATGAACTGCATCCAAAACTGCCAGTCCCTCTTTAGTGACTATAAAGGAGTCTGGATATAATATAATGGTTGTAACTGAGTGAAAGTAATCACACTTGCTGAACTAAGTGATTTAATCAATGACTTAATTCAGGAAAGAATATCGGGATCCCTACTGAAAATATATATCACACGCCCCAAATTGTACTCTTGTTACAAATATGGACGGTTTTGAAACCTGTGATTTATACAAGGTAGTTTCAAAGGCCTGTTTTAAAATCACAGAGCACACTCTTGCAGCATCTGAATCATTTATTAAATTCAGCTATCAGTGGCTTTAAAATATAATTTAAGCAAAAAGATCATTTGAAGAAGGGCTGCAAAGACTTCTACGGGCAGCTACTTTAATCTCGAGATGGGGAAAAAGGCAGAAAACAATTCCATCTTCTGTTATTACTCTTAGGGAATGAGCTGTGTAGACTTGATTTAAAGGCTGACCAACTTGAAGTGCAGCTTTCCAGGATAACTGATGGTGTTTATCCTTCCTCCTGTGGACTCCTTTACAGTGGGAAGCTGTTGAACTGGGTTCAGGAGAATGCACGAGGGAAGAATGAATCCTTTTTAAGGATATCTTTCCAACACATGCCTCATGATCCTCACTAAGGATTTGTTCCATGCTTACTTTGAGACCTTAAAATCAAATCTTCCACTTCTGTTTGTAGTTTTAATAGGAATTACTGCATCTGTGATATGATTTATCCAGAAAAGTGCAATGCACTTAATGCAATTCTCTGAATCAGGAACAGGGAGCAGTTGCCCAGTTTATTTATTGGGTCCAGCAGTGAAGTCCATTATGAAATATTGCTCAGGCAGGGTGAATTTAAATAAGTTTAACAGGGCAGACTACGAGCCCAACCAAATAATTTATCCGGGAGTTCAGCTGCAGAAGGGGGTGAAGAAAAACAAAACTCACCTAAAAAGATCTTGTATTAGGATGGAAACACTTATCCCTCAGATAAAAAGTCTCAGATGTTTAATAGATCAAATGGCTGGGACTTGGTGATGAAATCAATACAAAGATGAAATAATACATCAGAATTAATGTGTGCTCTGGTTCCTGCAGAGGAAGATAGAAGCCTTGTGAGATGATTTGCCTCCTCATTAGGACTCCTGATTCTCCTTTCATTAGCACTGCTTTTGTCATATTGAAGCACCCTCGGCTCATCTGGTTAATTTTGGATTGATGTAGGTGCTGAGAGCCCCAGTGGCAGACTCAGGGGTAGCAGGGCTGGCTGTTTCACTTCTATTTCCACTTTGTAATTTGAGATTAAAGTACAACCAGTTCATTCATATTAGTTAACAGGCAAAGAGTACCAATGAGAACTTCCCAGGTGCAGTAATTGCTGAAGTCTGTGGTGCTGTGTATTTATAATCCTACATCCATATGAAAATTGGATACTTGTGTAAATTGCTGGTAGCAAGAAGGGAAAGGATACAAAGTAGAAGAGGCACAAAAAAAAATTAAAAAAAGCACAGATCATCCTTTTGTTTTCTCTTTCATTGCACATATAATGAAGTGAGAAATTAGGGAGATAAAAAGGGAATAAAGGCAATGTAATCCTGTGTATATCTAATACAGATCTTCAAGGTCAATCCTGTATTCCACAGCCTCACCTAAGATAAATCTTCACTTTAGTAGTGCTGGGCTGAATTAGATCAACAGAAATTCTGGCCCCCTGTCTTAAAAAGTGTTTCCAATTGGGGAAGTTTGACCTTGCACTAATAGATCTTTTTAAAATGTAATATTATCACTTTTTAATCAGGAAGGATGCCAGGGTACCTTACTGGACATAGAAGAATAGTGCAAACTGATTTCTATGAAGTAATGACGTGGTTTTGATTAAAGCCCACTGACACAGGGGAGTGTAATTGCTGCCTTTCTTATATTTGTAAGAAGTCAGTCAATTCCTTTACAAAAGTAGGTCATTTATGGAATGAGCTCTTCCATCTGTGAGTGTGGCCCTGATCAAAAGATTATTGAAATCTGTGAAAATATTCCCTTCTTAGAAAAATCTCTCCATTCTGTTGTTGTTCTGGAACAAATCCTAATGCAGAATATACACACAGAGTACAGCCTGGGCTTCTTATTACCCAGTTCTCAGGGATTGTAATTTTTAGTGGTTTTAAAAAAATAGACACTTAGTGTCCATACATTACACTGCTTTATTTTGAGGGTTTTTTTTTTCCCATTTGGAGTAATTTGGTGCTGGAATGAAAGTAAAAATATTTTTTATTTTCATTATCAAGCATTATTAGATTTGCATATACTCCTGATTTCAAACACACTGCTCCCTCCCTAGCAGTGCTCCAAGTTTTCTTTCCAAAGGACACTGCTGCTGTGAAAGGCATGTGGGATAAGATATACCTGGGCTGTTTAAGAACTGGGAAGTGCAGCTTGGTCTCCAAATTCAGAGTTTTTCCTGGCTTGACGGATGTGAACTGGGTTCCCAGTGATCAGCAGTGTTTTGTTTAATAATGGCTAAGAGAAGGATGTGTACTCGGTTCTCTTGCCTTTCCTGTAAACACTCAGAATTCTAATTCTGCTTGACAGGCCTGGATGGAGACAAGGTGAAAGTGGCTTTGAAGTGAAAGATGGTCAGTTCCCTCCCAGAAGTTCAGAATGCAAATTATTGTCAATCTTTTTTTACTAACCTAAGCAAAGTCTCTGAAACCTCTATTTTCTTTTCTACATTTATCTTGATTAAGAATGCTACCCTGCTTAGAGGTTGGGAGAAACTGGATATTAGCTTCTTTTATAGGGGAGAAAGTTAAATGATTAATCTAATTTTTTCATGGTTTATTTCTTGGCATGAAGTTTAGGGGAAGCTTTCTACCACATTCAAGAGGTAATTTCTCATGGGTATTTCTGGATATGAAAATTACATCAGGCTTTATTTATTTGTATAACTCTAAAAATTGCTGTCTATTAACAATTTGCATTGCTCTGGCCAGAACTCTACCCCCCAGAAAAAGAGGGAAGGATAAAGGATGGGAAACTATCAAGAAAAAGGTAAAGAAAAGCTAAAAGAAAACATTTGGATAATAAAACAGAAATAAGTGCAGAATATATATTTTTAGTAAGCTGTCTGCTTACCCTTGACTATAAAGTTTGCATCTGCATTTAAACAGCTTGCATACGCCTGAAATCAAATTTGAATGATTGCAGGCAATTCCAATTTTACATGGGACCTGGGAAAGCAGCAGCATGTGAGTTGTGAGCATCTCTGACAAACAGGGATGTCAGGGATGCCTGGTGGAGGCTGACCTAGAACAGAGACTGGATGGGGCTAAAGAATAAAGCAGGGATTTATTCAAGGATCTCCTCCATGGATCCACCTTGGGCAGCACCAGAGCCCAGCCAGGGCTGCACCCAAATGGCCCAAAATGGTCACAAAAAATGGATTCAAGGTCTCTCACTTTTATAAATTCTGCTCCATTGGCACCTTGGAGTTCATTGTCCCATTCCAGCTCCAGCCCAGGCAGTCCCACCCTGCTGGTTTTTCTCTCTCCAGCCCACGGGGTTTGTGCTCCTGGGCTGAGATTTGGATCATTTGTCCTTGGTGCCCAGCTGGAGCAGGAATTGTTTTGTGTCCCTGCTCTGTGCACAGAGCTCAGCATCCCCTCAGACCCACACACTAAAGCAGCACAGAGTGTGAAAAATATAAAAGCTAAACCTGAGGCATCATCAGGCAGTTCAGGTCAAAGGGCTCAGTGACTGTGCAGGGCACCTTGGTGTCGAGACTTGGGCTTTTTACTTCTGCTACTGCAGTGGTTTTAGTTTGCTAATTTGAGACTTTTTGGTTAATGTTTATAATTATTGTGCTGGGTTTAGTGTTGGCTAATTATTAGTGTACTCACTAGAAAGTACTTATTATTTTTTTTTTTGTTGTGATACAGCATTAGGAGAAGGGTAAAGTAGGCTTAAAACTTTCAAATGGTATAAAGAAAAATTTATTAATATTAACTAAAAGAAAGAGTAATAACAACCAGAACAAAACCTTTAGGACACTTCTCTTCCCTCTACAACATTTTCTTTCCTACTGACAAAGACAACAAAGCAAAACTAAAAATTTTAGTTAGTTTCCTACTTCTAAAATAGTCTTTCTTTAGTTTACTTATGGAGAGAAGTCTCTCTTGTTAATGTTATGGAGATTCCTCTACAAGAAAACGGTTCTTTTGGGGATCTCCACGAATAGCAGCTGCCTGGGGAAATCTGCAGTTGTGAAATTCCTCCCATTCTCTGTAAGCTTTTCCCACAATTCTGTATATGGGCCTTGTTAACTTATGGGATATTGTTCTAAAGATGAGTTGTTTAAATGTAAAGGTTTTTATTCTCTATTATCTCTGACAAAAAGCTTCAGCTGTCAGGCAGTTGAGATCAAAAGGCTCAGTGATTGAGCAGGGCGCTTTGGGCAGGGGGTGCTGGGCTTTTCGCCTTTGGTAAAAAAAGGTTGATAAAGGCAGAGGGAAGAGCTCAGGATTTTGGTTTGGTGAAGGCAGAGGGAAGAGCTCAGGATTTTGGTTTGGTAAAGGCAGAGGGAAGAACTCAGGACCCTCCACTCCCATGGGGCAGCTGTGGCCTGGAGCTCAGCTGGCACTGACCAAACTCCTCCTGGGATTTGGGCTGCCTTTCTGCAGTGTTGGCCAAATGCACCTGTGGTGATGAGCTACACAAACATTCTGGAAATTTCTCCATCTGACCTCTCAGCAAAGAAGCTTGGGCATCTTTTTTGAGGATGCTCCTGCCTTGTTTTCACGGGGTTGATTTTCATGATGTTTAAATGTCTCATCCAGTCTCTATTTGCTGTGATTTTCCTGATTGATTTCTAGTGCTAGTCAAACTCCAGAGAGAATGTGGGCCCTTTGTGTTTGTCATGCCTGGGGCTGAATCTTGCTCTTTGTATGTTGAATAGATATTCTTTCACTCATAAATCACTGCTCTGTCATGTCCGCCTGCTGCGAGATGTTCAATGCATATCATCATTTACATTAAACCATTTACTTCAAGAGAATGTCTTATATTGCTTTATGAATTATGTGATCTGACACATAAGATTATGTTATGAATTGGCACTTAGAATATTAGAACAGTGGGACATTTTATAGCTTATGGTCAGGATCCAAGAAGTAATTCATGCCTTTTCTTAATAAACTTTGCTGGTCAAAAGGGAAACAGACATGAGAGTGTGACATTTTTACTTAGGGAGAATCCTGGTTAAGAAAAAATCTTTGGTGATTTGCTTAAACCTGCAGCCTGTTTATATCTGGAGAAGAATTACTGGGTTTTTTCAGCTGCATCTCCATTGTCCTAAGTCCTCTTTTACTAAACTTGCAATTCCCAGTCCATCTGGAGAGACTGTAAATGAAGAAGAGTGAATGATTCCCCTTGCTGAAGGGGGAACAGTGATGAGTGGCACTGAGGGAGCTGTTGAGGGGAAGGCAGAGTTACAGGAGGTGTGTTTTTGTGATCCCCCTAAAAGACATCACCTTACCCATTCAGGGGATGAACTTTTGGACAGTACCAGATAGGAAATGAGATTTCATTGATTTTACTCCTCATGCAAACACCTGTTTCATGCTATCTGTAGTCTATAAGACAAAAGTCTTCAGGCATTTTTTTAATCTTTTTTTTTTCCTTTGTGTGTGGGAAGATGCACAGAGTCTAAAATGTAGGTTATCTTGTTTGGGGATAATGAATTTTATACAACACAAAGTCTGTGAAGGGGATCTTGGTGTTCTGAAACAATAAATTACATTCTGCACAATTTCTTGTATCTGTACAAAACAGAGGTAAATTTCAGTATGAATATGCTACTACAAAATGTCATAACCTGGTGTGTATAGACAATAAACACAATTTGGGGATCCTTGGTGGGACTAACAATTTTCCATGTTTTCACCACACAGTTTTACCCTAAGAGAGGAAACATCCACAGCACTGCAGTCAAAATACAACACAGCAAAGTAAGATCCAGTTAATGCAAATTCCCTCACTGACATGTCATAGATCAATGTCTGGCCTGGAGCAGAGAATACCTGGGAGCTCTTCACATTGTTCTCACAAAGTGACAGTGGCTGCAGTGTGGCTGGGGACAGGACTGTGTATAAGTCATGTTCCAAACATCCCAGGAGTGAATAATTCATTCTGCCAAAACAACTGTGCTGCTCCTGGGGAAAAAAGGTTAAATACCAGTATTGCTAAAGGTTGACCTGCCCATACATCTTCTCTGTTCTGTCATAACATTCAGCTGGGAATGTCCCATTATTTCTTATTCAATTTATGTGCTTCTGACTGCATTAGCTCTCTATAGATAGTAACAATTCTTGACAATTCTTCATCTCTACATAATATTACTGAAGTTTCTTTTGTGTACTGGGAGAAGTTTGTTTATTATTCATTCCAGAGCTGACAGTTCACCAGTTCAGCCTTCCAGTCCTGCTGGCTGCAGTGCAGGGGCGTTCCCAGAGTGCCATCCAATCTAGAGTTTAAAAGAACCTGCCAGACATCTAAACAGAGAATGTGAGGAAGGCCCATGGTGGAAAATTATTGCCCTATGAAAATATAAGATATGCTCAAAGCCTGAGCTCAATGATTCTTACTAAATGTCTTCTTTATTGAGCAAGGCCTGGAAGTTTTTAATGATACACATAATTGCAATTCAAATACCCTTGATTGGAACCATAATACACCTTTCTTCTTACATTTGTTTTGCTCCCCTGGGGCTTTTTGTCTGAAAGTACAATATTGTAATAAAAACATGTAATTAGTTTTGATGAGAACATTGTCAGGAGAGCTTCCTGCTTTGTTCCAGTTTCTGAAAGTTGGGCTCTAGAGATATAGATAACCCTCTTTATTTCTTCCTTCTTCATCCCTTTTTGTACTCTTTGTCCTCCTTCTTGGGTTAAAATAGTCGTACTTCTGGAAAATGTAATATTGTGCTGTTATCATGATTGTTCTCATGTACAGAGATGCAGCTGAGCTTGTGGAGAAGGTGGAAACACAACTCTTCAGTGCAATTGTGTTAATTGAGAGAATAAGCCCTTCCCTTTCTGTAACAATGTAGAAAACTTTTAATGTACTGAATACACAGTGGAGAACCACAGACAGAGTGAAAATCAGCTGAGAAAACTCCATGGTGAAGTTCTTGAGCTTCGTAGCTCTCATAAAGTTAAATTTTTGCAGTCCTTAAACTGATTAATATTTTATTGTTGGTCCTTAAATTTAGTCTTCTCTTAAGGCGGTAGGCTTGAGACATTTGTTCACATTTCATCAGGGTGGAGATAAGCCTCACTTCCACGCCTCTCCAGTTCTTCTTTTAAACCCAGCAGCTGCATATAGTAAATAAATAAAAGTTCAGTAGTAATGTTCCCTTGGCATCTTGGTAGAAAAAATAAAGAAAAGGAAGGAAAATAAAAAAAAAGAGTGAGACAGGTTATAGGAGATTATTGACTAAATATCAAAGAGATTTTCTCAACAAACCCTCTATTCCAATCAGTCCAAAACTGTGCATGTGTTAGATTTTACTTCTTGGTGCCTAAGGGGAGATTTTGCCAATATTTTCAAACCAACACATTGATAGAGCAGCCTCTGGAGAAATGGGCTGGGAGTGGGATCTGGGTCTGGCCACGAGGAACTCTGGGAGGTGCAATGGGAGCTTCTGAGCGATTCTGGGAATTCTGAGCAATTCTGGGAATTCTGTGTGATTCTGGGATTTCTGAATGATTCTGCCCAGCAAGTGTGGCAAACAAAGCCTGGATATTGACACACACCAAGGCACAAGTGCAGCTTTCCTGGGAGGGTTTCCTCCATGGATCTCTGTGCGTCACTGGCACAAGGAAGAAGCTGCTGATTTTGCAGACTTTCCTTCCCCAGCCTGATAAGTTTATAGGTATTGTTTAACATGATAATGTAGCAAGCTGTTGTTTTGTGGTTTGAAAGCCAGCTGCATTTGATTGATGCCAGGAATGGAAGTATTTGTAAAATGACACTGAATTAGATGTAGTTAGTTTATGGGCCGGGGGAAATGAATCTTTTATGAAGAATAAAAGTTTATGATGAAGGAGAAATACTGAAGAAGTGTACATCTTGAATGAAGCTCTTTTGGACTGGATGTCTGTGGCAGAGCCTTTCAAAACATACATTTGGGCCACCTTACTTTTAAGAAGGAGATCTCTACATAACCATTCTCCTTTGTGGTGGTCCAGTCCGAGTTTGTCATTTGTGTTCTCTCTGTGGACACCTCGATTGGGATAGGGAATTTATTCCCTGGAAATCTAGTTATTAGACTTCTCCAAGGTGTATGTTTTAAATGCTGGGTTGCTCTTGTGGTTTTTGAAGCATCAGCCACAAATATGAAGCACGAGGGGTGCAGTTTTCTGTATTGATTCCCAAACAAAAACCAAACACAACCTCTACTAATACATAACAACATCTAAAGACAACCCCACATTTTATGGACATGTTTTACACATAACGAGAACTTGTGAGAATAGAATAACTTTAAAATTATATTTAAATTCCACTTTGATGGTAGTCAGAAACCAATGCCAAAAAACTTTTGAGAGAAGAAGCATAGAAAAAAAGATGTATCTAATTCTCTCCAGCTTTCCTCCTGGAGCTGGCATCTCTATGCAAAATAAATGTAAAATTCTGCTCATCTGAGTTGCTGGAACTCTCATCTGTATGCACCAAAGGAATGATTGCAGGAACAAGATAATGTCTAGTGAGTTGAAAGGTTAAAGAAGTGCAGCTGGCAAATCAGAGTCAGATTCAGCCATTGTGTTAAGCCAGTTCTATGCCAGAGTAATGAGAGATAAGGGGATTTACATCAGATCTTAAAATTTACATGTGCCTTCCACTGTTTTATCATCAGAAAGATTTCAGTAGGACAACTGTATAAATAGGATTTCTATTTGAATATATATTGTAATGTTTCTAAATCTCTGCTGAGCATCAGCTCATCTAATAAATTTATAATAATAGCAACCCTGTAGTCATTCAAAATGTTTTCTACTGTACTTGAGTATGGCATCATATTAAAGTGCATTCTTCAGGAAATCATTGTGTACTGAAATCCATTTAATGTCACATGAACTTGGGCACTCTTAAAGATCCCTTGGAGATTTGCCTTAGTCCTTATTTATTTCACTGAAACCTTGTGATTGGGACACCCTTGTGAAACATGGTATCTAACACTGATATATTAAAAAGTCTTCTCAAAATGTGATAAATCTCTAAAACCAGCACATTGTGCTGTACTTGTGAAAAGAGGGTGAATCTTAATTCTTCAAAAAAGAAAACAGTTCTTTTCTGTCTTCTCAATCAGTCTCACACAAAATAGGTGAAAATATCAGGGCTGGGATCTTGTAACACTGGAAAACATGGCATGGTATCCAGTGGTGAGCTTCTTTTTGAGCTGTCTGACCTTTAATCACTGCTGAATAAAACCAACATGCTGTCAGGGCTCTGCTATTTTTCTCAAGGGGGTAACTCTGCCCGAAGTAGCAATGAAATAAACCCTTTGAGAGCTTATATTCAAGGTCACTACAAGCAGAGGCAACACTCTGTACTCGGGGAACTACAACAAAAAAGGAAAAAAGAAAAGAAGAAATGTATCTAAACAAGCCAGTTGAGTTTGTTTAACAGTGAACAGGCAGTTGTTATATCAGTCCATAACTGAGACTGGGTTTGTTTTTATTTTTACCATAATATTTCATTTTTATTTGATATTTTTAAAATCCAAGACCTTCAGGAAGAAGACAAACTCTCTGGACATGAATGATAAATATTCTTGTTATTGAGGAACTTGAAGTCTAATGTCTTGGGCCCTGCCTCTATCAAGTTTTACCCTCTTGTCATTTTGCCACAGAAGTCTGTGAATACTGAAAACTGATCCTATGGTCTTACTGATCAATAAAGAAATGAAAATGTTGTATTTAAAATGTGGTGATCATGATAGTTTAAAATAATACTTGTCTGTGAGGAAAAGAGAAGGTGAGATCCTACAGAGGAAGTAACCTGTAACAGAATTATGGCTCACTCTGGCACTCTGATTCACAGGAGATAATGGTGTCAGTGCAAAGTTACTTCAATGGAAATGGTGCAGATCATGGAATCTGATAAATTGCTTCAGTTGGGATTTTTAGGCCAAAGACTGGATCCCTTCCTAGATTTCTTGCTTTATAGTTTGCTAATATCTCACACTAATATGTGACTTAACATTGATTCACTATTGAAATGAATTTATTGATTTGATCATGGCTTTTTTTGTTATTTGGTAGAATCTCAGCTCGATTTTACCAGAAATACTTAATCTTGCTGTGACCATATATTATTTAGTTAGATTGCTTTTCAAACTAATGCTTACATTTACAATTACAGATGAACTGATGAAGAAATCATTTTGGTCTAGGGGTGAGCATCTCACAGTTCAGCCCAGGTGTCTCATTGTGCCCTTTCTTTGTTTCTCAGTGTACTGCACAAAGCTGATAAGATGCTGACAGGATTTTGCAGGCTGTGTCAGCCTCTGGGCTGCCTGTCTTGGGGAGAGGAAAATCCTTGATCCAGGGGTGCAGGATGTGCTCCCCTCCTAAGCACAGGACTCTCCTTAGATCCTCTCTCTAAACTGTAATAAAGAAACAGAGTAAGGTTTTTCCTCTGCACAGCATTTAGGAACCTGTGCAGGGAATTGCATTTCTTTTATTGCAATCTCCAGCAGAACTGTGTGCTTAGGGAATTTCCTTCAGCACTGGAAGGACAGTGGGGCAATAGAGATAGGAAGGCTTATTGGTGTTCATAAAATAAGCTCATAAATTTGTGCAAATTGAAATTAGAACAATGTAGGCTTCAATAATTACAACATTTCTTATTGACAGACATGACATCCAATACATTTTGACCTGCAACACTTCACCAGGTAAATAGACATCTGTTATTTCAGTATTGTTGTTTTCATTGTAGCCACCTGTGGATTTTCAGCCTGCAGAATTAAAAGTGGAAGAGATACACCTGCAGTTCATTTAGTGAAATGCAATTACTATGGATGGCTTCAAAGCACAGATACAGGGAGTTTGTGTTAGAGCACACGAGTCTTCTATTGGCTGAGTAACAACTACTCACTCTCTACAACTCCTTGAAAGGTGGCTGTGCTCAGGTGGGGTTGGGCTTTTTCTCCAGGAACTGACAGAACCAGAGCTCACAGCCTCGAGCTGCACCAAGGGAAATACAGGTTGGATATCAGGAAAAAGTTTTTCATGGAAAGAGTGATAAAGTTCTGGAATGGCTGCCCAGGGAGGTGGTGGACTCACCATCCCTGGATGTGTTTAAACAAGCCTGGATGTGGAACTGGGTGCCAGGGTTGAGTTGAGGGGTTGGGGCTGGGTTGGACTCAATGATCTTGAAGGTCTCTTCCAGCCTAGTAAAAAAAAACCAAACAAACAAAAAAACAAATAAAAACACAAACAAACAAAAAAACCACAAAGTGCAACCTAAATATCAGGGGGAAGTGCTCAGTCTGAGAGGCTTTGTTGCTCAGTGCCTGCTGTGTGCCCCTTTCCCAGGAACCACGGTGATGCGCATGGCGGCGTTCGACGCCGACGACGCCAGCACGGACAACGCCCTGCTGCGCTACAACATCCTCAGGCAGACCCCCACCAAACCCTCCCCAAACATGTTCTACATCGACCCCGAGAAGGGAGACATTGTCACAGTGGTGTCCCCAGCGCTGCTGGACCGGGAGGTGAGTGAGCCCTTGCCTTCCTTCGGTCCCACGTTTTAATGGCCGTGCCTTTAATCTTCTTCTGGGGTGTGAGAAGAGGCTCTGGGTGTTGCTGTGTGGGGGAGTCAGATGCTCACTTTTGAGGATGCTCATTTCTTTTAATATTTTTTTTAATTTCTTGCTTAGACCTAAGAAGTGCTAAGCTCTGATCAATGTTTGTGAATCTAGTAAATTCAGCAGTTCATAATTTCTGTGCCAGATATTTAGTGTTGTGTGGTGAGAAAGAAGATTTCAGGATTAAGTGGACTTCAATATAGTAATTGACACCCAGAGCTAATTGTACATGTAGCTCACTCTGAGGTTAATACTTCAGTGCTCTATATCTTTCCTAGAATATTTTTATGAGTGGACTTAATGACTACTCATAAAGTTTGGTACCCCATAGCCAAAAAAAGAAAATACAAAGAGGGGTAGGGAAGGAACAGGTAATTCTCAGGTGGCTTTAAGGTGAATTGCCATAGTAGCAAAATCTTTGCTTATAACAGATCATTAACATTATGAGAGCATAAATTGATGGCAAAGAAAGCTTAGGTATGATCATTTCATGTTCAGAAGATAATAAAGTAGAGCCAATCTGTTAATCCAAAGGTTTAGATAGCAGAATACATAAAATCTTGGCACCAGAAAGAGTTACTCTATAAATCACAATTTTCTTTGATGAGTAGCCCTGAGTGCTCTTAGATTCCTGGAGACATCCAAATTCTGTTCTTGCAGGATGTTTCAGGCGTGTGCTGAGTCGCTGAGCTTGTCTTCTAAGTTGATTAGACTTGGGATTGTCCATTGTTTCAAGATTCAGCACATTATTTTTCATTTTACCAGGTGAAAATGCTGCCCATACACTTCTCTTTCTGGGTGGGTAGGTTTTTTCTACAGGCTTTTCCAACAGCTAATATTTCATGGGTGAATCAGGCATAGATACCAGGCACCCAATGCAGTAAAAGGAAGAGTGGAACTGATGTCTAGGCCTGCATGTCTGTGTTTTTAACTTTAAAGAGATTCTAACTTTAGTCATGTTTGGGTGGCTGGTCACAGAATGGTGCCCAAATTAAAGCTTGTGAAATCCCTACCTTTTCTCCCCTCAAGTTTCCCTTCTAAAGTTATCATTTCAGTTCAAAACCCTTTTACTTTTTTCTAAAGACAGTTTCAGGTATTTTTATTCCTCATAGATAACCATTCCCCAGATTAAACCAATTTAGTCAAAATTAGAAAATCAATGGAAGGGAATGAGCATGGCTGCTTTTCCCAGTGCCTTCCAAAGGTCACTGGTGATTCATGAAATAATGATGCTGTCTCCATGCAAGAAACCTGGCCTCAGTCAGATCGGTGTTATGGCTGGCTAGTATATCCTGAGAGCAGGATCTGAATTCCTCATGATTTTTAATAATCACCTATTCAATACCTTTACTTTGAAGGTGACATGACAAGCTGGGATCTGTTGAAATTCCAGAGCAATTTTTATTGTTCCAAATCCGAGTGGTTTATGAGCCAAAATGTGCAGGCTGCGTACAGTCTTAACCCAAAATTAGGTATGATCTGCAGTTAAAATCCAGTCTCACTTTGTCTGGTCAGAGGAAATGCTTTGGGAAAAAGGATGTTTATTTTTTCACAGTCATCTTTGTGGGTTCAGCCTCTTCCCCTTCCTGCCCAAATGTCTTGAGTAGAAACTGGTGGTCAGACCTTGTTTTTGAGATCTGTGGCATTGCCATTCATGGTCAAAGATGAATACCTTCTATTTTTAACCATAATTGCAGCTTTTAGAGACAAGCAGCCTCATGTTTTTATTCTGAAAAAAAATCTGAGTACCAATTTAATATTGATGTTATATAAATAACTTATGTATTTCTGTGTGGTTCATGAAATTGAATTATTATAAAAAATTGTCTGTGCGAGGTGGGAACAGAGGGGAGTAAAACGTGGAGGAGGAAATGTCTGAGTAGTTTAGGAGGAAGAAATGTCTGACTGGATTCCTGCTTGGGGAATAAGGTGTCTACACATCACCAGGTTGGGATGAGTGGCTTTCTGGAAAGGTGTTGGGCTGGAGGGAGCACCATGTGCCATTCCTCTGCAGGATAACTTCATATTAATGCCTTTTTAATGCTGGTATTAATGCCTTTTTATTGGGAGCCTGTGTAAATCCTAAATGTTTTGTCCCCTTGTCACAATCTCACATGAAATGTGTTGTAGCAACATGGGAGGAAGAAGTGTTCTTTCCCCTGAAAGCCTTGCTAGGAGGTGTGAAGCACAAACTGGAGATTGAGGACAAAATCCTCATGAAGGAGAATTTGGGAGTTGGGAGTGGTTTTATCTCAGCAATTCTTATCTTTCAAAGCATGTTAGAACACTGACTAAAATTACTCCTGTTTTCCATCTCTATGTAACTTTTACCACTGCTTGGTCCTTGATGCTTTTGGGACACACTTCACTGCATTTAAGACAAGTTAGCTGAATATAAATCGTTTTAGAGGTGGTTTTGGTCTTCTTTTTTTTGTTTGTTTTCTTTTTTTTTTTTCTTTTAAAGTATGATTTATTTAATGTCTGTGCATCAGAGGGAACAGGAGACTGGAGGTTTTGCCCAGTGGGGGAGACTAAGAAGTGGACATAGAAAACATCTTGCAGGTTTTGCCCACTCTGGATGGTCCAAATTCCATGCTTCAGCATTTTCAGAAATGCAGCTATTGGCATAGCCTAGAAATTCTTGTTCCAAAGCAAAGAATAAAAATAAAGGCATTTACACTAAAATTAAATAAAATTTGGACATCTACAGAGCTCAGTATTTAAACCCAGTGATGCTGATGGGAGATCCTTGGTTTGCATTAGTAAGCATCTATGTTAACACTATTAAGAGACCAAAATGAAAGAATATGTTTACTTCTAAAGCATTATCAGGGAAAAATTATTTCTAAGGAGATACTTTTAAAAATAAAATCCTTCTTTCCTGTCTGCACAAAAAAGGGTGTGCAGGAACCCCCCAGACTCCATCCAGCAGGATACTGAGGGAACGCTTCCTGCCTCCAAGGAAACAGCACAGTGAAGGATTTGTATTTATTCACCAGAAGACTTTTTATTTATAATTTTTTCAGATTCAAAATTGTTTCCAAAAGTGCATGATCCTGGGGGTTTAAAACAAAACTCAGGTAATTTCTCAAAGAACATCCATTTTCATTTTCAGAAGGCAGGTAAGGACACATTTTTGAAGATTAATGTGCGTTGTTTTTTTTGTTTTTGTTTTTTTTTTCTTGTGGGAGTTAGGCATCCTTGAATGTGTCAGTAATAAAGATTGAAGAGTGTTAGGGGGCAAATTATACCTCCAGGTATCCATTGGAGAATACATTTTGATTCATAAATTCAGAGGAGAAGGATGCCCTCCATCAAAATATATGGTCTAAATGACACGAAATGGAGCACAACAGGGAAAGAGAGTGAAAAAGCAAGAAAAACAGGGGGAGGGGAAGAAGTTGGAAGGAAACCTTGAGGAAATGTCTTAAATTTCAGGGATGGAGACTCCAGTTCAAAGTGACACTTCCCTGCAGTGAGAGGAAAATAATGCTCCTCATGTGCATAAGTGAGGAAAATGCTTGTGGTCTTGTAGAATCAACTCTGAAATTTCCTTTATGGGTCAGGAATTGGGTTTTCTGCTTGCCCACAATGCTGTTTTCCCAGGGTTACAGACCCCTGTGCTCCATAGGAAAGCAACTGCGATTTGTATAAACTTCATGACTAAAGTACTAAAAGAAAGCTGTCACCACAGTTGCTTAAGTGAAATATTTACTTCTCACAGTGTGAGAAGTAACCTGCTTTTGCTTTTGATAGGAACTGCTGTGCTTAATTTGAGCTGGAGTTAACAAATGGTTTGAGCTGTCTGCTGCACGCTGATCTGTGTGCTGGCACACGTGGTTTTAAACACCTCAAGGAAAGCAGTTCAAGTGTTCTGTGGTTGTGAGAGACCCTGGGCTGCACTGGGGTGAGTGAAATGTGTGTTCTGCTCTGGGGCTGACACTGCTGGCCTTCCCCAAGCTCAGGAAGCAGCGGCTGTGTCCTGTGACCATTTGAACCAATCTTGGTGCATCAATCTGCCATTAATACTTTTGCCTCTCTTTATGACTTGGAAGAATGGAGCTGAAAGCCTTTAGCCATGAACTGTGAGAAAGCTGGAGTTGCATAAGCCCCCAATGCTCGTGTTTGTGTGAACTGCCCAAAGTAACAAAGATGGTTTGGGGTCTGGAGCATCTCCCTGGTGAGGAGAGGCTGCAGGAGCTGGGCCTGGTTACCCTGGAGAAGGGAAGGCTGAGAGGGGATCCCATCAATCCTTACAAACATTTCCAATGTGGGTGCCCAGAGAATGGTCCCAGACTCTTTTTGGTGGTGTTCAGCTGCAGGACAAGGAGCAATTGCCATAAAACTAAACAGAAAAATTTCCACCTCAATTATTCCATGAGGAATAATTTTCCCTGGAGGGGGCAGAGCACTGGAACAGCTGCCCAGGGAGGGTGTGGAGTCTCCTCTGGAGACATCCCAACCCCACCTGGACACTTTTCTTGTTGAATGGAACATTCCTGCCTTGGCAGGGGCTTGGACTGGACAATATCCGGTGGTTCCAACCCTATTTTATGACTCTGCAAAAATTGGCTGAGCCTCCCCCTTAACCAAAGGCTCTTAAACCACACCTGCAGCAAAAAGCAGAATAAAACACCCAGCCACTGCCTCTTCTGGCTGTCCAAGTTTTCAATCCATATTCAGCAGCACAATGCTGGCGTGGAGAAGAGGCAGAAATGCTCTTTACAGCATGGAGCAGCTCTGCTGGTGTGAGTAAATCACAGAGCTCAGGTCCAAAGGGCTTAACTTCTCTGAAGGGGGAAAATAGAAAAATCTCGTCCACTTCTGCATGTGGACACCACCCTTTTTATTAATATTTTCCCTTTTGGAGGTAGGTGTCTTAAGCAGTCAATATACTTATTACCTACTCGATCTAAATGCAAATGCTGAACCAACAGTGCACTCTCATTTTTAATGAAAAGATATTAATCTTTTCAGCAAATGCATTCCACATTTGATCTTCGTATTAACCTCTAACATATTCATATTTACAGCAATTGTGGGAAAACATATACCTTGGAGCATATCAGCTGAGTTGGAATAATTGTATCATTTTGTCTTGTCTTCTCTGACAGAATTCCCACTTGCACACCTTTAACTTGTTTTGCAGTATGTAAATTCCAGCACTGAACCTCAGTTTCTGTGGTTTAAGGGGTTTTAGTAATAGATACAGCAATATCTCATATTATTTTGTGCTTAAAATACAAGATAAACAAGCTATTCCCCATTTCCCCTTGATTAATGCATTTCTTACGTTCTGGTTTCTGATGCTTGTAAACATAAAACTTTGGTCTCTTTACAGAGAACATTGCATAGCCCATTATATCTGAAATATGAGAAATGAAGAGAAAAGAAATCTGCCAATTATAATGTTATTTATGGAAAAATGGACAGAGAGCCTATAAGTGCTTCTTAGTGAGATGTAAAATAATATTTAAAGTTAATTTTATGATGAATATTTTTGTATTTGGGCTTAAATGCCTGCAGTGAGAAAAAAAAAATCTTAGTTTACCAGTAATTTCTAGTTTGATTCCTATTATGTTTTTGATGAGAAAGCTCATTAACCTGTTCTTGAATCTTGAAAGAAGCTGCGCAAAGGAGAAATAAAAGTCAAAATTATATGTCAAAATATGAGTAGTATGGTTCAGGTTACAAACAGGAAGAGCTCCTATTGAGAGAACATGAGAGGATATGTCTGTTCATTAAAAAACCAAATCTGCTCTGTTTGAAGCTGTAGTGGCAGAATTCCTACAAATCTTTCATGTCATTTTTAGATAATTTCTAATATCATTTAACACATAGCTTGATAGTTTGATTAAAACAAAAAAAAAAAAGAAAGAAAATGATCTGCCAACAACAGACCCAGAGTTTCTTTTCTGTAAAAATCCATGAGGGATGAGCATATCACAACAGGGAGCCACTCCAGGAGCACGTTGCTGTCTCCTCCTGGGCAGGGAATGCACCCCCAGACCCGAGGCAGATTAATCCCTGCATGGTTTTTCTTCCCAACACGGAGCACGAGGTGTGAGAATCCACTTCTGCAACAAAGATGAGCAAACACTTTTGTTGTCTTTGTGCATGAGCAGCTCCCTGCAGAAGCTGCTGCTTGCACTCCCTGTTTTGCACTGACCTTTTTTCCCCTGGAACAGCCAAACCCTCTGGAGATGCCCCCAAATCCCCTCCTTGGCCCCTCTGTGTCTGTTCAGTCCTGAATTCAGGTTTGGTGGAAATAATTTTGCAGGTGGGATGTCCTGGCCATCACAGCCCCCAGGAAATCCTCCTGCAGCTCTGCTGGCCAGCACCCACCTGTAGGTGCTCCTTTATGGTTTCACCCAACACAATCTGGGAGAATTCCTTGTCCAACTCTTTAACCTGGAGCTTGCAGGTTAAATGGGATAAATCACTATTTAAAGGCAGAGCTTCTGCAAGGACATTTCCTTCCTCTCCAAGGAGTCCCAAGGTATCTCACAAAGGAATATTTTTCTTGTTTTGTCTGTATTTCCCTCTGACAAGGAAGGAAGGAGTAACATTCCTGGTTCTTCATTATGATCTTGGATTTATTTCTTAGATGACCTACTGGCTTTTCATTCCCCAAGTGTGTTATGCACCCAGGGCATTCTGAGCTGTTGATGACCATTATTTTAACTCTCATAGTTTGCTTCCTGGGCAAATCTCCCCATTTCCCACAAGATGATGTGAATATGATTTTTCAAACCTGCAGTTCTGTAGCTGCACTAAGCAATATTTCTATTCTCCTTCTGATGTTTTGGGTTAGGAGTTTGGGTGTCACTACCTCCTGTGGCAGATAGTTTGCTGATCCTCTAGAAATGTCACTCATCTAAACACCCTGAGCTTCTCTGACACTGATGTATTGCAGAGAGATTTTAAAAAATATCATCCTCAAGGCACTTACAAAGAGTGACACAAAACATGATATCTGCTGCCCACATATTTTGAATAGAGGCTGATAATGGAAATGTCTTTTTTTTTTTTTTGTGAGAGTTTTTTTTATTTAAAAAAAATGAAAAAGAGAGGAATATTAGGTTTATGGACGTTGAGAGGTGAAAGATCCCACTGTGATGGCTAAGAGGGGGAAAGAAGTGGTGGACTTAGAATAAAAAAAGCCTCCAGTTGCAGGTTTTGCAGAGGAGCTGGTTAATTGCTAAATGGTTAATTGCTAAATGATTAATTGCTAAATGCTGACACATCATCTGCTAGAACTAAGAGCACGATGATCTTCAACGCTCATCTATGACTGAAGACAGTAAAACTTAGAAATTCCAGCTTGAAGACACACCACCCATTTTGCTGATGTTTGGGGCAGTGGTTTCAGTTCAGGGAGAGAGGTGGGTGAGTACATAAACAGAAAACCAAAAATTAATGTTATCCATGTAGACTAAGAGGTGCCAAAAGGTGAAAAAAAAATCTGAAAAACACTGGCAATGTTTTTTCAGCCCTTGCTTGGGGCCAAGGAATATGACTCCAAAAGGTAGAAGGGCATCACTATTGATTAATCCAAATTTTTCCTGAAAGTTTCTCATTTCCAAACAGTTTTTGCTGGCTGGACAAGATGAACTTCCTGCTATTGCAGCAGTGTGGAGGTAGCACAATTAATGCTTGGAAAAAAACCTTTGGCTATTTTATCTTTAAAGTCTGACTTTTTAACACAAGTATCAATACTTTCAGAATGCTCAGTGCTGAAGAGAGCAGAAAGGAAAACATCTGGAAGTGGTCAGCTTACAGCCAGCATGAATCAAGCAGAGTTAGCACTGAAAGTGAATTATTTCAAATAGGAATCATTGCATAGTTGATGGAGTTGCAGCTTGGAATACGTGGGACTCAACAAGGGTTACCCCAGAGATGCTGGATGTGATTTTTTATTTTATTTTAACATGAAAAGGGTATCTTCAAATATGTAGGTGGTTATTTTTAGTTCTGCTAGGATAATTCCAATTTCCCAGTGTGTTATTTTGGGATAATTCCTCTCGCACCAGTGGGATTTTATTTTTGATTCCCCAAATGTCATCAGACAACAGACACATCTTTGTCATTTCATTTTCACTTTCTTTTATCTTTCCTGTTTTCTTATGACTTTCTATTTTTAGAGTGAATGTAGCAAAAAGCATTTAAAATATTCTGGTTTGTAGGAGATTGTATCTTAATGCTATCAATTGGGAAATTTCTTTCTCTCCAAATTCTACCCAAATTTAGCACTCTTTTGTGCTGGAGTATCTAATTACAATAACATTAATTAAATGTGTGTGTGTTCAACTTTTAGTTTTCAGTCTACACTGTAGAGTTTTACAACACTCTATTCAAGGTTAAAATAAACCCCTATTATTCTGCATGCACAACATTAATTTTTAGTTTTCTATTTCAATGTATCAATTAAAAGGTAATTTGAGAAGGCAGAATGTGAATAAATATAATGAGTCATGTTAATCAAACTTTCCTCTGCTTCTGTTCTGGACTGGAGGATTTACCGGTGTTCCACTTGTAAAACATTCATGGAGCTTTTTACCCGATTGTTTTTAATTTTTGTATATTAAACAAATATACAAAAATATATGTATTTTTGTATATGGACAGAGTTAAGAATAAAGTAGAGATTTATTGAAAGGCCTCAATGGATCCACCTTGGGCAGCAGAAAAGCCCAGCCAGGGCTGCACCCAAATGCCCCAAAATGGCCCCAAAATGCACGAGCGCTCCCGGGGGCTCTCCCTGGGATCAGCTCTGCTCCATTGGCACCTTGGAGTTCATTGTCTCATCCCAGCTCCAGCCCAGGCAGTCCCACCCTGCTGGTTTTTCTCTCTCCAGCCCACGGGGTTTGTGCTGCTGGGCTGAGATTTGGATCATTTGTCCTTGGTGCCCAGCTGGAGCAGGAATTGTTTTGTGTCCCTGCTCTGTGCAGAGCTCAGCATCCCCTCATGTGAAGCTCAGAACTGCACACTAAAGCAGCACAGAATGTGAAAAATATAAAAGCTAAACCTGAGGCATCATTTGCTTGTGACATCTTTAGCTTGATCTCTCTTGTGCTATGGCTTTTATTTTCTTTTTTTCTTTCCTTTTTTTTCCCCCCTCAAAGCAAACATTTTTTTCCTTGAGAGGAAATCCATAAAGCATCATTCTCCCTGCAGAACAAGTAAGAGCTGACACCTTGGAGACCAGAGATAAATCACTTTTAAGGGAAGATATTTCTCAGAAAAGTAATTTGTAAGCATTTTAATTTTGTGCCATATTATCCCACCATCCCCAAACAGATACCTACATCTAAAATACTGAAATATGAATTCTCCCTTGCAGGCTGATAGTACAGGGAGCAGCATTTATGAATGGTGACTTTTCTTTGGCAAACAACGTCTGATATCTTCAGAATATTTTGCCTGACACCGCTCATTTAATGTTTTTAAGAATCCTGGAGCACAACCTGCCCTAGATGAGATGGTTTCAGCATAAGAATTGATTATTTTTGCCACTTAATTTTTTTTTTTTTTAATATTTGTATTGGGATGTTACCTTGCATAAACATTAAAAGTAGATTTAGGCCAGGCAACACTCACACTGCAGGTGAGATGTGTGTGGGGTAGTGCCATGGCAGGGAGACTTCCAGTCTTTAAAATGAGAAATAATTCCACTCCAATTCCAAAACTTCATGGAAATGGGATGGGAAATAATGGGAAAATAATTAATGGGATTTGGCAATAATTAATAAATGGGGAATATTCCAGCTTTAAGGAACTGCAAAAGAAAAAAGGCCCAGATTCTGGCCTTTGCTTCCACAGCAAAGAGAAATAGTAAATTTTTCTCCAAATGTATTTCAACTTAATAAACATCTGTCTTGTATATTTAAAACTGCCATTTCAGGATTGTAATTATATCATCTGAAAATAAGTCCTCCTCAAAAGAGAATTGAAGTGACAGGCTGAAGAAAATGAAACATGACGTTGCTCGTTCTCCTTTCGTCCTAGAGCTAAAATTTAAATTAATTTTCTTCTTGTCAGAAAGTATTTTAATTGGAAATCACTTTTGATTGCAGTTTTCAGAGAGGAATGGGTTCCTTCCCATTGTGTTTTTCAGTGTCTTCATAATATTTTACTAAATTAATCTTTGCAGATAGTTTAAATAGTTGATAGCTGTGATGGTAATTCTAAAGAAGGTTAAAAAACCTCAGATAAATGTAAAGATTCTCACTTTTTTTTTTGTTTCTTGGCACCTTTGTGTTTGTTGCCATAGTTACCTGCTTGTTGAAAGAAATGAATATTTGATAGTAGCAGTAACTAGACTGTAAAAATTAGTTATGCTGCTTCAGTTCAATTTAGGTTTATCACACTTTTTTTTTTTTCAGCTGAATTTTCATTATAAATGTTGAAGGAAAGTTGTAGAGTCATATTCCCCTGGGAGCTACAAGTCTCTGTAGCCCTGTTAGTTCATCCACACTCATTCCACAGCCTTCTGATGAACTAAAAGATCCTAATTAAATTTTCTTCCAATATACATCAATTTTCAGTTTTCAGACCTCTTCTAATGGGAGCTTCTTCTATTAATATCCTAATCTAAATATCACAGAGGACAACAGTGGCCTTTCCAGGGCCGCCACAGCTGGTGGCTTCTTGTGCTGAAACAGTGAGAGGTCAAATACAGGGTTTGGCCTAATCTCTCATTCCTGAATAATTTCTGCTTTGCCAAAATCCTTTTTAACACCTGAGTCAGCCCACATCAGAGAGTGGAGCTCCACAGAGCTCAGGAATGGCTATCCAGGCAGCAATTCAGGGGGAATTGCATGTTAGAGAGGAAAAGGATCTCCAGAAAAATAAAAAATTAATATGTGGTTTAATTTGAAAAATTCCAGGAGTGAAACAGTTGCTATTGTGACATTTACCTCAGCACTGGCACCTTGCTGCCTGCACTAAAATCCTTGGCACAAAGGGTGACTTGAGGAAAAAATGATGCTCTGGGTCGTGTTGTCATGCAGGGCTGTCTCAGGCAGAAGCGACAGAAATCGTGTTGGCTGCTTTATCTTCCCTTACTCTAATTTCTCTTGTCTTAGAAATGTCTGAATTGTCTCTGTGTGCTTTAATGTAGCCTTGATAAAATGCATAACTCATGGAAGAGAAAAACTGAGGGGAGATCACAATTTTCCCAGAGGATATCTGCCTTTCCAGTGAACCACGAGAGAGATGGAAAGTGCTGAAACGAGGGACAATTTGCAGGAGAATTTGTCAAAAACGTGCTTCTCATATCTGGAAGCCCAGAGATTCT
Source organism: Chloebia gouldiae (assembly GCA_003676055.1). Classification (NCBI taxonomy): domain Eukaryota; kingdom Metazoa; phylum Chordata; class Aves; order Passeriformes; family Passeridae; genus Chloebia; species Chloebia gouldiae. The sequence continues at coordinate 1,417,368 of QUSF01000023.1, read as the reverse complement.
CACTAATGGGATTAACTGCTTGAGAAAACGAGGGAAAGGCAGGAAAATCTGTGCTGGTGGTACTAATGGTGTGATTCAGGCTTTCCTGAGGTAACCAGAAAGTTGTTGCCATTGATTTTCACCTCGGAAGTTGCAGCAGGTCCAAGGCAGCTGCCGGGGGGAATTGGAAATAGCAGGGCTTTTGCTGGACTCTTGACATCTCACCATGGCCTAATTGTAACATTAAGGCATCATGTTCCTGCCTTAAAAGAGAAATAATCACCAAGTTCTGCAGCCTGCCAGGCTGGAGGGTAGCACCCTGGGACAGCAATAGGTAAAAGCATTGCTTTTAGCAGTGTGAGGAGATGGTTCTGAGAGCTTCCAAGGAGAAAACAGTGGGATTCACTTAGGGAAGTCCAGCACTTTAAAAAAGATTTGTTTTTTGGTGTCTGGTTTTTGTTTTTTTTTTTTTCCTGTGAGGCATAAAAAGGTCTAAGTTTGATCAGAAAGTTTTAAAAGCTGTTACGAGTTTGGCTCTGGCTGTGCCTGCACTGGGATGGAGCCATGGGGCTGAGCAGAGAATGTGGAGTCTTTCCTTGCCAGCCCTTTCCTTCCCCATCTGCTCAGGATAATCCCCTTCCCATCCATTTATTGAAACTAAGTTTGATCCATTTAAGTTTTTCCTTTTTTCAAGCATGGTAGCTTACTTGTTAATCTAATATTAAGTTTGCATTAAACAATGAAGCACCAACATTTCCAATGTAGCCCCTACCTCCCAAAAATCCCAATAAAAACCCTAAAACACTAACAACAAGGCCCTTCTTTACCAGCCAACATGGGATGGAATTTCTTTTTTACATGGGAGAAAATTCCATTAGCAGTATCCCCAAGCCTTCAGGGGATTTGCCATTTTGCCTAATTCATAAGGGCTGTCTGAGTTTTTTCAGAAATGTCTTCAGGTAAGGGAAATTCTTCAAAATTTCAGTTCTTTGGGTACACCAGATGTAGGGAGGATTTGAAATTTATTGTCCAAAAGGTATCTTTGAAGTATTGTGAGCATATAGATTTATACATATGTAAATCTATATACGTGTTTGTGGTTGGTTCTTTGGGTTTTTTGGTTTTCGGGTTTTTTGGTTTTTTTTTTTTTTTTTTTTTTTTTTAGAATCATTTGAAAGATATTTTATAACTGGTCTGCCTTTAATTGGAGAATGGGACATGGAATTTCATATGGTTTTGCTTTTATCAGCATAAAAAGTCCATCCCATGACATGGAAAGGTGTAGGTGGAGTTAAAACAAGCTTGTACTAAAGCAGCTGCCAGTGGAGTATTTCAGGTGGGTTTGAGGAAGGAAGTAGTATTTAAAAAAAAAAATCATTATTTATATTGGGTAAATGAGTAGAAATTCTTTTCAGTTTTAAAGCAGTTTTTGGTCTCCCTTTGGGTGGGAGGAGCAGAGCACTGAATACCTGAGTTGCAGAAGTTTTAATAGAAGCTTCTGCCTTGTTTGGTGCTTTCCAGCTTGTTACTGATCCCCTGAAATTTATATATCATATTTAGTTTATCAGCCTCTACATGAGGCAAACAGGATTTGATTGCATGATCTGACATGGCAATGTTATTTTTGGGAGGCAAAGGGGAGTTTGATTTGATCTCAGTGACTTCGTAAGTTACTCCTACTTGAAGAGATGGGTTTAAATTAAACTGAAGATGTTCATTTCCAATAGATATAGCAAGATAAAGCTTTCTTTTTTCATCCCAGAAATGATAGAAAGCAGTATGTAATTTTTGTTTTATGAAGATGGAAGACCAAAAACTGACAGAGATTTTGGATTATAAATTAAGAACTTAGATGACATTTTGAGGAAATGGAAAAGCAGAAGATGCTGTGCACTTTAGTTTGAGTAAAACCTGTCTTTTTCAATCCTATCCAGAGCAGATAAATTATGTAGTGTAATTCAGACTATTACTGATAAGTGTAATGGATCAAACAGGACATTCTTAGTTTCAATAAACAGGAGTGAGAAAGGTAACTTCCTGAACACTTTTCTATTTTCTCTGCAGCCCATCTCAGAAAGTACTAGACAATATCTCTAAAACAAATCACACAATGCACTGCAGAAAACATTCTGGAATATTTGATATAATTTAAAACATCTTTTCCTCTCGGTTATAAATATTGGAGAACGCTGGGAAAATGTTATAGCATTTTGCATATAAATGTATTTCCTATTTGTACGTGGGCCTGCCAGTAACCACCCAAAGATGCAATAGCTGATTTAGGACTTGTAGGCAAAAAGGAATCAGCTGCAAATGGAAGAGCTAAGAAATTCATCTCTTGTTATAATTCTGGGAGAAAGTAATGAGTAGAAAAGAAAATGAGCAGCAAATAAGAAAAGCTCAAGAATTGGTGAAGGGATTCAGAGTACTTAATTTAGGTTTTTAGCATGAAGTGCACTTGTACACTCCATGAGAAAAGGAGTGTTTGGCTCTTAGGTCCCACAGTCCACCAGAAATTCCACTGAGCTCTGACAGGCCAGACTGTGCTTAAAAACTTTCCACGGTAAGAATGGAATGAAAAGTTTCCCTCTCCTTGCACACACAAGGGGTGACTGCATTCATCAACTACAGCAAAAGAAAAAAAAAAAAAAAGCACAGGAAGGGTTGGAACTAAAAAGAGCTCAGGACAAATTTGGTTTTGCATGGTCATTTCCTCTCTGCAATACTGCTGTGTGGATTAGAGCTATTGTGCAAACATCTGGAGAGGTACAATTATGTGGATTCAAAATCTCAGTCACTTGAATTCCACTGGGAATAATTCTAGAAATTTCTGTTTTGCCTTTGAGCTCAGTGTACATCAGAAAAGCTCAAGGATTGATTTCCGTGGTGCGTGGATTTTGTAATCTAATACCAACCTCTGTCAGAGCAGAAAAGAATAACAAAATCCTTAGCAGATTAAAGACAAGGCTTCATCTGCAAAGAGACTACCAGAACCCATGGCTTTGGTTTTTGTTTCCTTGTAAAATGATCATGGATGTTTCTCCTGCTGCTGTCAGCATCCACTGGGCCTTAAATAAAATATGCTTTGAGGAGAGCTGTAGCAGGCACATTCTTCTCTCTTACAGAGGAGCACAGAGGGAAGAAAGAGAAAACAATTATATTTCTGGTCTTTGTTTTTCCCATGTGGAATGTGTTTGGAGAATTGTTTCCCTGGGGTGATTGCTTGGTTGGATTCAGGTGAGGATTGTTTGAGGTGATGGCCAATCCAACCCACCTGGGGCTGGAATCTCAGCGAGGGTCACGAGTTGTGAGGAGTTAGATTTGGGAGTTAGAAAAAGAAGGTTTGTATTTTTAGTGTCTCCTTTAAATATTATATTAATGTATTATAGTATAGTTATAATAAAGAAATCATTCAGCCTTCTGAACTGGAGTCAAACACCACAATTTCTTCCCACTGGGTTCCATTTACAATGGAGAAGACACCCAGCTGCTGCTCCTGCTCCACGTTTCATTGCTGAACACTCAGGGTGCCAGGCTGATGCAGAACCCTCCATTTCTGCTTTCCCAAGATCCTGATTTTGGTGGAGGCTGCCCAAGGAAAGAACCACTAAGATTTATCTCTTTGTTCAGCCTTTTCCTGCAGTAGGGAAAACCTCAAATGGCCTCTCCACACATCCACCTTTTCCTGGGTAATCCATCTCTGGAAGCAACCCTTGCTGTGGGTAATTGTCTCCTTGGGAGGAGCAGAGGCTGCTGTGCTGCTGGAACACTGATTTACTCCTCTGCTAATCCTTGTGTGTTTGACAGCAGAGCACTGGGTAGCCAGAATGGCAGGAATTTATGTCCTGAGGTAATAACTGGATGAATGATGGCTGAAAGAAAGAAAATATTTGTTTGGAACTATTTGTCTTAAAGTTGGTTTCTCATCTGGGTCTGTTTTCCTTTTTCTTCTGGAGTCCTTGTCTGGGAAATAATGCCTTTTCAGTGGCTCCCACCTTCTTGACAAAGTTCTTCTTTATAAAGAAATAACATTTAAGTAAATTATGTATTTTCAAAAAGTTTTCAACATGAGAAAATGTTTCTTTTTCTTCTTTCTTTAATCTGAGGAGCTACAAATGTATTACTGAAATAATCAATATTACCTCAACTTTTCACTCTGGAATACATTGGAGCAAAACTGGGGAAAAGTCCGAGAAGAAGAACAAGGATAGGGAAAATTTTAAACGACAATGAAGCACAAATATATAACCTGTGAAGCTGGAATTGTGGGTAATTCACTTGTGGGAATTGTATTTTTGGATAACAGAATAGAACTGGGTGAAGGGATATATCCAGCAGCATTTTCTAGCAAAGGTTACACTATGGAATTCCTGTCTAAAATAATGTCCATATGTATATCTTGGAGAACAGAAAAAAAGCCAACCACTTCAATGTATGTGCTTGAACAAAAAAAAAACCACAGAAGAACCCCCCCAAAAAAGCCATTTATCAACAGTGTCCCACTTAAAAAAAAAAAAAAAATTGGGTTCGAAATATTCTATTTTTTATATTTAGAAGTTTTCAAGTCCAGGTTGGGCAGGGTTTGGAGCAGTGGAAGATCTCCCTGCCCTGGCATGGGATGGAATGAGAAGATCCTTAAGGTCCTTTCCAACCCAGACCTTTCCTGATTTTAAATCCCTCATTAAAGTGAGTCCTTGCAGTAGAAATGGATGAGCAGAGAGCAGCCTCCTGAGAGCTGTGAGGTGTGGCTGTCATGGGAAAGGAAACAGGTGAAAAACATCCCTGGGATTTCTGAAGAGCCCTGATGACTTTTGTGAGGAGCGCTTCATTTCTGAATATCCAGATGTTCATATAATAAGGTGCTATTTAAAGTTAGCACAAACTTCCCTCCATCTCTGTAGATAGCATCAGGCTCTGGAAGTTTTTTAAAAGATATAAATTGAGCTCCTCAGAAAAAAAAATGCAAATCAACGGATATAGCAGGGCAGAAGAATAGAAACAAGAAAGGGTTTGAAATGTGGTTTTAGCCACATTGTTTTAGAGTTTATGAGTCATCTGAGCTTCTTCTCTGCTGTGGAAAATTGCTTCAGAAATTGCTCCAGGCAGTTAGCTCAAAAATCGTGTTTCCACATTTGTTCATAGACTCACAACTCTTGCTCACATCTGCTCGCTTGAAATGGACACTTAAAAAATACTTTGGGTTCATTTCCAGCCTTTGAACTCAATCAAGGTGAAATTTTTTCTGAAGTATAAATTTTAAATAAATTTTAGGCATAAATTATTATTTATGCATGAATTATTACATTATATAAGAATGATGCAATACTTATAATAATATATATTAATAATAATATTTAATAATAGAATAATTATATACAGGTATAATTATTTCAATTATACTTTTATAAATTATAATTTATTTTAATTTATGCATAAATTTTAATGTAAATATTTATGAGGCCTTGTATTAAGGATTCCTTTCTGCACCTCCTTTTGTGACTATGAAACCACCAAAAAAACTGACAGTGATATCACTGAAAAATAAAAATCTGGTAAAACCAGTGCCTGAAATCAGGATTTGCTTGACTCACATAACGAAAATGGGCAGATAAATAATATTTCAAGCTCCTAAAAGCCTGTGGTGCACCATTTCAGTGGAGACAGAAACCTCCTGCTTTGCTGCATGATTATCCCATCCAGTGCTGGGGAGAAAATTGCTTCCCATGGAGGGTTCTTTCCTTCTCCTCAAAGAGGTTCTAATTCCAAAGATTTAGAACCTGCAAAGATTTCCTTTGATATTCATAGTTTAAGTTTTAAGAGAAGATTAGTCTGGTGGAAAATCCCTCCTGCTTTTATTGGGGGGGGGGGGGGGAAAGTGGGGGTTTTTTTTTGGTGTTAAATGTACTGAATTTATTTATTTGCATTGAATATTCTGTTGGTTCTTGTTGTTGTAAGCATGGGCTGGTAGCTCAATCACCCGTGGAAGTGTGTCCAAACCTGCCAGGAAGCCAAAAGCAAATTGCTCCAGCAGCTCTGCAAATCTCTGAGCTAAGAAAAGCCCTCTGTAGTGGTTGTTTTTCCAGCAAAGATGAAATTTACCCAATCCAAGTGAAAGTTGATGGATATAGTGAATATTTACCTGACCTAGGTGGGACCATGGGACAATAGAATGCAGAGTATTAGAGACTGAAGGCAAAATTTCTGATTCAGATGGGTAAAATGGGATGATTTTGTCCATTTTTAACCACTTAAATAATCAGGGACAGGGATCCAAAAGCATTGACTTTGCAGAGAGGTGGGGCTGCTCAACACCTTTGAAATGAGATCATTTTCCACACGGTTGGTGGAAGGAAGAGGTAGGAATCTCATTTCAGCCAGCCAGAAATGTCAGATCCAATTGTGTTGGCTTAATCTCAGCTGCTTGGTGGAAAGGAAATGGCAATGGAATGATCACATCAATATTCCACGTACCAGTGGAGGGGAAGTAATACTTTTAAAATATAATTTATATGAAAATGTTTCTCAAAGACGTATATTACAAATACAAAGGATATGGAAGATTTTAAATGAGCTAAGAGGAGGAGGAAATCAGCAATAGCCTTTATTACATCCCCTTTAATCACAGGGAAATCTATTTCCAGCTCATCAGCTATTGAGATGCAGAGTGAGAGGTTCTCACAGAGCTGCCCCACTCCCCAGCCTGGAGTTCACTCACCCTGCTCCTTTCACCTGCATTAGCAAATAAGGAAATAGGAAAGGTCTGAAAAAATGTTCACCTGGAAAAAAAACACAGAACACGGATTTAAAGACAGATTTCATGAGCAAAATATGTTTATTTTACCACCAGCTAAAGGCTTTTAAGTCTTTGTCAAGAAAGTGGAGGTTTGTTAAGGAGAAAATAATAGTAAATCAAATGGATCAAGGTCCTGGGAGAACAGAACTTTTTGTGTTGCTATTTCTTTATTTACAATTTCTTTGTACACAACATATAGGAAGGCCAAGACTACATTGTGTCTCAGCCTTAAACAGCCAGATAAGAACACTCTCACTCTGGACCCCCCCTCTCCAGTGCTGTGAGCCCCTCACACTTTCATGAGCAATTCTGTGTCCTCAGCCATTGTGAAGAGCTGCTTGAGTGCATGAAGATGTTCTTAGATGAGAGGCAGTAATGCCATTTTCTTTGGAAAACACACAAAAGGCCTGCTCTTCACAGGGAAATTCTTATTTTGGGCTGCAGTCTCAGACTCTGATTCTTAGCTTGTGATGCAACTTGGCTGTCAAATACGGTTATTATTTTTTCCTGGACTAAGGGTTAATATTTTTTTTTCCCAAATTGAGTCATTGTGGTTGAGTGACCTTAAATTAAAATACTGTATGCACAATAGTAGTGATTCCTATTGTTTGAGATCCCATTTTATATAATTGTACAGCTGTATTATGTTTATTTATGCGATAATGTATTCTGCTCATTGTCCTTGCTGCTCAGGTTCAAAAAGTAATGTTACTTACAAAAGGAATCCTTTTGATTGTTGTAAATGTGGTTTTGAGTGTTGAAAACACTGGAAATCAGGTGTGCTCATACAGCAGTTGCATAAGAGCTTCAGAGAATTTCCTTTAAATTAACCAAATCTTTAGGATTCATTAATATGTAAAACACCTCAGAGTGGCTTCAGGTAAAAGATATTTCAAGGCAGCTCACCCTGTAACAAATTATACCAAAAATTTTGCCAAAGTTCAAGATTTGAGCATTTCTAAAGCAGGTGGATTAATTTCTTTTTGTACCACTGACCTAGGTAAAAAACACAAAATCCCTGTTATGAGTAAAATTTTGCTCCATTTGTACAAAGTAATTAAAATTAGACAGCAGTAAATATTACACCCTGTGGAAACTGCTGCTTTTCTGATTGCATTCTGTTAATTAGGGTGTCAGAAATGCTCATTCCCTGCACTCGAGTAGGAGAAACAGTTCCTATTTCATTAAAATATTCCACTACTATTTTTAATCCCTTCCTTTTGCCATCTGAGACTGTGAGCTGTGTTTAGAGTATTTTATTTTTAAAGATTAAAAAAAAAAGAGGCAAGTTGAGAAGAAATACTTTACAAGCTTGTAAATTCTCATGAGGCTTTTCATATAAACCTTCTTCTTCTTAGAAAATATTAGATGGGTGTGCTTGCTGAAGGGATTTTATTTAACTGTGGGGAAAGAGGGAATTCTTTGTCTGTCCCAGATACTTCTTTACCTTCCAAAAACTCTCCTGCATGGCCTAATTTTAAGTGGGCCATATGATCTCTTGTCAGCTTTGGTCTGCACAACAAACAAAACACAGACAAAATCATTTTCAGAAGTCATTCTGAGCATGGGAAATTCAGTTAAATGGTGAAGCATCATTAATTTTTACTAAGCCATATAAATGGAAGGAAATATAAGCCTAAATAATAGAAAGGTCAAAATCATGGGTAGCTATAGTTATTAGCAGAGCTTTATGGGGCATTCAGAATTGATGTTCTCCAGCGACTCCTAAATCTAATTTTATAATTGACAAATAAATATAATTGCTTGCCTTACAGCCATGATTACTTTTTCCCTGTAGATCAAAGTGCTATATACATGGAAAATTTATATTCAAACCTTAGAACCTTGACAAGTTATAGCAGAATGAGATACCTGGGTCTCTGAACCTTCCTTCATCTTGGACCTTTGATGTTGTAGAAGAGCCTTTGGGAGATCACATCACACTCCCTGGTAGCTGTACTTGGCTCTACAGGGCTAAGAAAACATATTTAAAAAAAAAATAATTGGTGATTGGTATGGAGCTTATTTTAGTGAAAGATTGCAGATGTGTTGACCAGGAAGGGTCTGTGTGGCATTTTCAGCACCAGAACGTCCTGGTGGTTTTTCTGAGTGACCAACACTGGACATGATCAATCCTGTGCTGAAGGATGAAATGAGTGTTAAATAAGTGTAAAACGAGGCTAAAATTAGTGCAAAATGAGTGTCCTTCATCAAAATTTGGTTGTGAAGTCTTTGCAAAGCTGAGTGTGACAGCACAGCTGATGCCTGTGCATTTGCAGGGCCCTTGCCAACCTGCTCCATCTAGGGGATGCTTGACACAATTCTTGTTTTCACATGCACTTTCCAGCCTTTGGAGTCTTTTAACACCATTTAAATCGGATTTAGAGTAGTGTAATGAAATCAAAATCTAGCTTGTGAACAGCAAAAATCTGCTTTACTCCATCAACAGTGTGATGATAGCACTTGTTTTGCTTCCTGGTACTTGTTTTGCTTCCTGGTACTTGTTTTACCTCCTGGCATTTAGGAAATGTATAAAACCAGTTTATCTGAGGGTCTGACTTTCAATGTTACTTCAACCAAACTTCAATTTGAGCTGCTCAGTAAAATATTTAAAAATTCTATGCGTGTCCCATGTAGGGGCTTTACAGTCCATCTTTTACATATTGTCTTCCACCTGTTGTGAAATTAATCCAGTTTTGTACAATTTTTAATACAAGGATGACTTCTGAAACGTGTCACGGTGTATGAAAGCCAAGAGAGATTTTATGCTGAACATAAAATGATTTATGTTTTTTCATAAAACAATCATAAAATTATTACTGGTTTTTACTGTCTAGTACAGCATATTAATGTATTTGGAACAACCTGCATGACCTAAATGCACGAATGCTGCTCACAAGGTGCTGCTTGTCCTCTTTGCATGACCATTCCCTGTGCTGGCCCAGCATTAAATTATTTCAATTGAAAGGCAGTCAGAAGCACACATTTCCTCATATTAGACAATGTTAATTTGCTTTAAACTGCTCCCTCTTTCTGAATCTGAACATTTGAGTTTTACCTAGGACTGTTATTTCTTATTCATCGATACTGATTTTGATTTATTAACATTGTAAAGTTATTTCAATTGAGCTCATGCTGTGCATATTTCTTTCATTAGTAATATTTGTGTCTTCAGCTGTATATTTTTAAAGGTATTTAGTTGCAGCAGGCAATGTTTTAATACAGAATTAGAATAACTGTGACATAATTACAACTACACTATAAAATTTGTAAGTGAGCTCAACAAAATGCACAGCTTCTCTTTGCTACTGCTTTTAAAGGTTTTTAAACGCCAAGAACTGAGGTTAACAATGAGGGGAGTAGAGTGGGTAACACCAGAAATGAGTCTGGGCTGCTGTTCTTGAGCTGAAATGTGAGAAATAACACATTTGCAGGTATTTGGCCATGAATAGGGGGGTAGGAGGAGAAGAGGAAAACAAAAACTATAAACAGGGACCACACAGCGGTATAAGTCCTGGATTATTGAGGGTAAAAGGGTACAGTTTCTGGAAGGAAAAGTTTCATTCTCAGCTGCATTCCCAATCCAGCTGATTTTTCCCCCAAAAGCCTCGTGGTGCCCCCAGAGGTGCCAGCTGTACCCAGCAGTGCCTGTCCCGTGCTGTCCTGGTGGATTTGTGCATCCCCAGTGTCCCTGGGTCACCAGGGGTGCCAGAGGCAGTTTGTGTATATCTGACACGAGACCTGAACCTGCCCAGGTTAAAAATGCTGCTTGGATGTTGCCCTGATTTTTAAAAGAATTAAGTTTTGTTTTATAGTTATTTTGAAAGTTTTAAAGTACTCATAAAACTTCTTCAGCCTTCTGATGATGTTTACATATTTCTACTGGAGTTCTCACACACTGTTTCTATAAATAATGATAGTTTTACATTCTTTGTGAAAGAATTAATAGACTGTTAGTTTGATTAGTGTGGTTGGAGAAGTGGCGATTTCATCCTCCAATCCACTCTCACTTTTAGAATTCTATATATGATAAAATCAGAAATAAAATTAACTCTTTTTCTCTCTTAAACTCACCAAACTTCTGAGCACTGATTTCATGTCCAACAGTGACAGCTGGAAGCCGTGGGATCTGTCTGAGAAGGGAAATCTGACATTTTGGTTCCTGTGAGCAGGACAGTGCCACTCTCACCAACCTCCCGTGCTCTGCAGCAGCCTTTAATTCAGGATCCATTCCCAGCAGCAGCCTCGGCTGCTCAGGCCCTCCCTGGGGACTTCCCCAATCTTGCAAGCCTTGCATGTGCAGATGTTGTCCCCTCTGCTCCAGCTGTGCCCTCCCTGGTGCCCAGCCCTGGGCTGGCACAGCCTGGAGCCACGATTTCCCTGCCCTCACCTTCAGCAGGCTCTGAACTTCGCTGCCTGTCTCTGTATGACTGAGTGAGCCCCTTGCAACCCTGGCATTTCCCTTTAACCTTCCCTGGGATTTGCTCGTGGCTCTGCTCTCCCTGCAATATTCTCTGTTCGACGCCGAAAATATAACTTGTGTTGTCTTACAATGGAAACAGCAAATTACTCTTATTACTCATTTCAAGTCCTTTGCTGCAGCAATCCATTAGGAAAGAAATAACCACTAAAACTAACAGCAAAGGACAAAAAGAGCAGCCAGGCTGAAAGCACAACTGACTCTCAGCAGTGGTGGTGGCTGCCAAATTATTCTGCTGTTTGTGGCCCCCCCTTCATTCATTCAGCATTTCCCAGCTGTGAGGATCCCTTCCAATGTCTCAAAATGAATTCTTATTGCACCAGTTTCGTGCATGGGGGAGGTGAAGGATGAAGCATGGAAATACTGAATTGTCTAGGCCAAAATCAGCTAGGAAAGTTGAATTGATAAAATTTACTTGAATCACTATTGAAATATGAGTAAAACAGGCAAGTAAAGCCGAACGTGAATATACTTACATTTTTCTAAATTAGACTCTGTGAATGTTCATTTTCTCTTCTTAAACCCCTTACAGATGTCCATATTAATGTTGTGATTAATATAGAAATAAATTAGTGACTTTTTGCATTAATTTATACTTTTACAGTTCACCTATGTACTTAGGCAATGCAATAAGTCAACTGCAATGAGGAGCTCAATTCTTTGGAGTATATATATATTTTTTTTTTTTCCATTTTTCTGAAAGTAAAAGTTGCTCTTTCACAAGTGAGGCCACCATTTTGAAAGTCAGTTTTTGTAAGTGGAAAATTTGGCTTGAAAACCCCCAAGAGAAAGCTTTTTGGGCAATTTTAGACAACTTCTGCTTTAACTTGGTTAGAAATCCCACACAGATAATCCCTCGTGCAGCAGAAATCAACAGTTGTGGTTGCTTAAGATGTGGGTCAGGAGGGGTAATAAATATTAAACTTAATCTTCTTCATCATTTATACAGTCTTAGGATGTTGTCTGCTTAAATGGATGATAGCATTGCTGCAAAACCCAGGTATTAAGTTCCAGTATGTGTGGCACAAGGCATTTGATTCCAGGCATGGCTGCATATTTTATAGGCTTTATTTAGGAATCAAAAGTGGAAAGCCTGAGTACATGTCTGTGTGTCTCAAATATTTATTTGTCATCCCAGCTACGGCTTGGTTGAAACATTTGGAGCCTCTGTCTCTGATCCCCATGAGATGTCCCCATAAAAGTGTTTTGCCTGTGGGTATCAATATCTATATGCAACACAGCTGTTAGGCTGGGCGGCGTGATGGATGCAGCTTTTATGAACATAATGAAAGGGAATTTTTAAATGCAGTAAAAAGAGACGTAAAGGCGGCACATCAAACGGAATCCGCGCTCTTCCCTTCCCGGAGCCTCGCACGCTCCCGTGGCTGTCGGGAGCCAGAGCAGCTCGGGAGATGGTGCAGCCTGCAGGAGCACAAATCTGCTCTGCACAAATCAGATGGCAAATTAAGTGGAGTCCCCTGAGCCGCTCCGAGAGGGCAGCGCTGCCTCCTGGCACAGAATGCGCCGTCACAGCCGCTCCGCGGTGGGTGTGAGGAGCATCTTGTGGCTCAGTGACCTGCCACTGACAGGAAGCAATGCTCAAATGAGATGAGGGGTCCTTGTCTTCCAAGCACCCAACAAATGGGTTCCATCTGGCAGCAGAGTGGCTTGGTGTGTGCTTTGTGTGATTTGCGTTGGGCTCCTGTGCGTTACCGGGTGGGAGGGTTAAAAGAACATCATCAGAATTCAAGGCTTCCTACGACAGCTTTTAAACTTTCTGAACCTTACTTGGAAGCTTTAAAGACAGAAGTTTAATTAGGAGGAAAAAAAAAAAAAGGAAAAAAAAAATTAATTTAGAAGTTTTAGGGAAAGTTTCATTAGCCTGGGACAGAGGACACGTTTCATCTCCTGCTTGGCTTTCAGTGATGATCTGGATCATCACTGAAAATTTTAATGATTTTTCATTAAAAAATGAAATTTTGACCGTGCCATGACACTGGCATGGTCAAAATATCCACCTGGAAAGATTTCTTTTTCTCTATAAGAACTTGGACCTCAGTCTGTTTTTAACAGACAACATTGTTGCTGAAAATTTTAAATTATGCATATTTCATTGAAAGTGGTTCTTTCCAATTAAAAATAATCATCCTCAAAGATCCTGATTAAAAGTTTTTTTCATGCTCATAGAGTCATTAAGTTGGAAAAGACCTCCAAGGTCACCAAGTCCAACCACTAACCCAGCACTGGCAGGGATACCACTAACCCATGTCCTCCATTGCCACATCCAAACACTTTTTGGAATATTTTCAGGCCTGATGAACACTTTCAGGACATTTCCCTGGGCAGCCTCTTACAATGCTTGACCACCCTTTCGGTGAAGAAACTCTTCCTAATATCCAAACAACCTCCCTTGGCACAACTTGAGGCCATTTCTAACTGGTTTTAAGGAGAACTAAGATCATGTCTTATGCTGGAGCTCCTACAGTAAAACTGGAAAAAATATTTAATGAAGTGAATTAACATGGTCAGGAAATTGGGTTGTATTTGAGCAGGATTCAGAGAGGTCACTGAATGATCATCTGCCACATACCTTTCTTTTCACCTAATTGCTGATTATTTTCTCTTTTCTCTCATTCTTACTTCCTTGTTCCAGTACTTTGAGGTTCTTCATAGCAGGGATAGGAGGTGTTTCTGCAGTATTTGCTCATTTTTGGGTGGGCACAGCATGGTTTGCCACCACAGTAGGCTGGCAGCTAAAGGGAGGGTGATTGTCTTGTCTTGTTTCCTGCACGAGGAAGAGAGCAGTGACAGGAGGGTTTTTCTTGCTCTGAGGAGAGCAGCAAGGTGTGTAAATGTGGGAACAGAGCTCTCAGGAGTGCTGGCACAGGAGGAATTCAGCAAGCTGAGCCTCGCGTGCAGGAAGCAACAGGACACACAGAAAGAGCAGGGAGCAGATCTCCAGCCAAGCCTGAGTGATTATGGAGAAAAAAGGAGCTCCTGGGAGGTCTGCACCAGTTTGTTACAGATGGAGAAGGCAGTGAAAGTTGCTGGAGGGAGAGCAAAATTGATCCCTACCGAGAGTGCACAGTGCTCAGGGAGTGAATCTTGGTTTATTTTCACCAAAGCTTTTTATGAATCCATTTCACCCTCTAAAGCTGGATTTTTTTTACCCTAAGAAAATGCAAAATCTTGAAGTACCCGCCCAGCACACCCTCCACGTGTTGCTCCAGTTGGTATCCTGATGTGACACAGTTCTTGGTGACTTGTCTCTGCCCCAAAGCCTGGCAGACCTGGGAGCCTCTCACAGCCCTGAGCACTGCTGGTGTGCAAACAGCACCTGCTGCTCTGAGCCACGGCCATCCCCTCCCAAATTCACTGGGATGGTTTCTCTTTGTTTTCCAGAGCAGTCTCCTGGATTTTCTTTGGTGGTTTTCTCCTTTAGGGTCCAGTAGAATTTTTATTTTTTTGCTTCCCACCAATGGAGTCTTGCCATTTTAATCTTGCCCTTAAAAGAGAGTGGAGGAACTGGCACTAGGATTTTCAAAGAAACATTGAAACAGCCTTATTCTCTCAGGCTCTTCCCATCCCTGACCCATAAGAAGTAGAATGCTGTATTTGTTCATTCTTTCCTGCTCACCATCTGTCTCCCTTTTCTCTTTTGTATAAAACTTCTACATTAAAAGCCTGGTTTTGTAAGTGTCTGGTGAAAATATAGCATCCTCCTGACCTCACTGTTATCACATCTACAGCTGAGAGAGTTCTTTGTATGTCCTCCTATGTCTTTACTGAGAAATGGGTGTCTTACCCTTTTGGATGATGTGGGGGAACAGCTTTGATTGCATAAAAGATCCAAGCAGTTTCTTTTTATTGTGCTACTATAACATTTCAAGCAACAACAACAAAAAAAAAAGCAGTCTAGCACTTCTGTGATGAGGCTTTTACATTAAAAAAAATATATAAATTAAATAAGAGCAATGTGAGATTTAAACCATCTCAGTTCTGTGTGTTGTGTTCGTTATTGTGAAATTGAGGAAGCTTTGCAGACACCCTGCTGCAGGGGGCTTGGCTGCTCCATCCCTGTCAGGTGTGCAGGATTTAAATGTTTGCTCTGAAGAGCTCAAAACTTGCAGCAGAGCTTCTTTAGCCAAGCTAGTGAATCCAGCTCAGCCATGGCAGGCCCCTTCAAAAGGCACTCCCTCCTAACTGATGACCACCAAAAATCATCTTGTCCAGTTTCAATCTCCATCACATCACAGAGGCAAATCTTCAGGTTCTTTTATTGCTTTTATTTGCAGCTGTTGTTGCCATGGACCTCTTACCTGGACCCTGTTTCAGGTGATTCTTCCCCATTTGGGACATTTTTATTACAAGTGAGAGTTTCAGTCTTGACCAGGACCCCAATATATCACATACCTGTATGGACATGAGAAAAATACTTAATCCTCCTTGAAAGCTGTTATTTTAAGCATAGAAAAAGCAAAGTCATTGGGAAATGCAGGTAGAGGTGGAACCCTGGACTTTCTCAGCAGGGTGGACGTCAGTTGCAGCACTCTGGAATATCAGTCTGTAGGGGAAACTGAAGAGGATTTTGAAAGAGAATGCTGAAACACCTTCCCTGAGTTTTACCTCGTGTGGCTGGGGCTGTGGAGTAGGAAGATCTTGCTGTTTATGCTGAATGAGAGTTAAAAAATTGGATTAAAATGGGCAGTAGTATATTCTGACAGTATATCCTGACACAGAATTCTCTGCTTGTTTCTTAACCAGAGTTACCTTGTATTCCCTAATTTCCCAGCTCAGCTTTAACAAATGTGTTCACCCTTGTGCCAAACTGGGCTCTGCTCTATCCTTTGGACACCAAGATCCTCATTTCAGACTCAGAAAGTGCTTTATGAGCCATTATAGTCTCAGCATATTTTCAGGATTTCTTCCCAGAAATACAACTGATTTGTCCTGGAGACATTTTATCATGTATGTCATCCTCGAGTAATTGCTGTTTTTCTTCTTTATTTTACTATGAAACACACACCACCTCCTTCCTGTGGTGGAGCCAGCACCTCTTGCTGGGAGGTTCTTCCTGTCCTGGGGATGACCCTAAAGCTTTTTAAGTTGTTCCAGGAGAGTGGCTGTAACTAACAGGACTTCTTTCTGAAAAAACAAGAAAAATAGCCCGGTGTAATTCTCCTTCCCTGGAGGGCTGTTTTTATAATAGATTTCCTCTCACCCACCTGCCTTCTGTGCCTAGCAGGGGATGTGCTTTGTATGATTTGAAGTGATAATTAGAAGTGATGGTGGGTGGCCACAGGAGGGACTGCAGATCCAAAGCAATAATTGTGTCTCCACAGAGTGACACATCACCTCCTCAGCAGATACTTTAATACTGCAATTCCTTGGAATTAAACCTGGGAGTTCCTAATCAAAGGCCTTAGAAGTAAAACTGTAGAGTGTGTGGAAATATATTTGAATCATGACTGAGCGCAAATGTTGGCATCAAAAGTGTATCTTCCAAAAGGGCACCAATACTGTTGTGAGAATAGAAATTATCTTTAGAGAATGCTCAGGATTTTTGTTTGTTTGTTTCATTTTTCTTTGTTTTGTTTTTCAGCTTCTGCCATAAAATGCATTTTAGGCAGAGGTCATTGTCATTACCACACCCATCTTTGAAGGCATCCAATTTAAGCAGAGGCTGTAGTTTGGGGAATGTGCAGCTTTTTATTTGGTGATGCAGCTATTCCTTAACATCCCATGGAAAAAAAATTCCTTCACCGTGTAATTTGCAAAGCCTCCTGAGATGTAATGTAGGCAGGCTGAAGATTTTTGCAGCAGCAGAACAGTGCAGAGCTTGCTTACATCTCTTTGGGTGAATGTGGGACACCTCTCTGCCTTTAATATTGCAGAGTATTAGTCCAAGGTGGAACAAATGTGATTGGGATGGCACCTGTTTGAACACTGCCTTGGCTGCAATTTAATTTTCCTTCCCAAATTAGCATGTTTCATTACTGTCCTTTTCCCAGTGATAAACAAGATAATTCATTTTGGGTTTTCCTGCATGGCGGAAACATAAAAATTTGTCAACTGCAAATTGCTGTAGGTGTCATTAAGATTCTCCCTAACCAACCTAATATGTTCCAGGGATTTTTTTTTCCAAGACACTTGCAGCTATTTTTAAACCACCTGCTGTGTCTATACATATTCACAGTGTAATGGGGAGGCACTGCTGAGCAATTCAATAGGAAATCATTTAAACAGAGAGGGACATACGAGTAAGTGATAGGAAGTTCAGGAAGTTAATGCACTGGTTTGAAGTCTTTGCCCCCCCTGTGATCTCCCACCAACTCTCTTTTCTGCATGGCAGCCTTCAGATTTGGATTGTTTTCCACTAAAATAATTGATTTGTGGTTGCTTTCAGTCTCACAGAATTATCCAAGTTGGGAAGTCAGTTCCTCGTGGCAGCAGGGGGAAGTTCATGGTGTGTCCTCGGAGAGATGCTGGGGATGATGTCCAGAACAGCTGCTTGGAAGCACAGAAATGGAGCAGTTACACTGCAGAGGGGGGCCAGGGATTGTCCTGTGCTTTTGGTGACTGGGAGAACTCTCTGCTGTATTTGCACAGTTGCTCAAACCCCTCTGCAATATCTGCTCTATCTTATATATATATATATATATATATATATTTTTTTTTTTTTTGTCTTCTATCTTCTTTTGCCACATTTTTAAGAGGACCTCTCTTTGCACTTAGTTGTAACCTCTGTTTTTTAAAGAGAACTCATAGAAAATAAAGAATTAGGTTTTAACAACTTCTTACTAATAGGAAGAAAGAAAAGGGACCTTTTTGCTTCTTTTCCTGTAGTTGTTATAATTTTTCACAAGTTCTGGATGCTCTGGGCATTCAATCAGTTTCATCCTTGTAGCAACAAATGCTTCTGTTCACACTTTATATTCAAGGGATTTACACACACAACCATTTAAAAGCAAAGGGATAATAAATAATAACCCAGCACAGAAGCTAATCTGACCACAGTAAATGAGTATCTGCTGGTGGACTGGGCAAATATCAACTCATAAAAAATATCTTCATTTTCCCACTCATTTTCCTGTTCTGAATGAGAGTTTTTTATATTGCAGCAGATTACTTTTACCACTATATTCTAAATCTAAATAAGGTAGTAAGGGGATGACTGACAGTCCCTGACAGTGCCCAGAGCAGCAGCAGATGGTCTGGAGACCACTGAGCCACCAGGGATGGCAAGTGGCACCTCCTGAGTCCCAGGTGTCCAGCAGGGGCAGTGGGAGTTGTGGTGGATAAATGATGGCAGGTAGTAAGCTGAAGTTTACTTTTGCTGGCAAAAGTCAGGACAACCTGAGACAAATCTTCATTATCTGGGAGATTAACTCCCTGTGGTTGTAGAGGGAGATGGAGAAGTCTTTAGCTGTGCTGCTTTGATTTTTCTGGAGCGCATTTTTGTCCATTTAAAAACAATGTGTTCAATTACCTCTTGTAAAGCCTCGTGACCCAAATATATTTAGAAAGACAAGACAGAGAATAAATTTAAAAAAAAAAAAAGAGTAGAATTTCTGTGGGTTGATGACTACATTCTGGACAAAAAGCCAGCAGAGGAGGAGCAGTGGAGATGGAGCTGCTGGACTGGAGTCAGTGAAGCTGCCTCAGCACGTGGGTGAGGTGGCATTAATTAGATGTGCAGAGTGTTGGGTGATGAGTCCAGCTCTGGTCACTACAGGACACAGCCAACACCCCTCCCTCTGCTCCCTTTCCCACTCTGGGATCACTGGGTTTGCTGCTGCTGGATGTGCCTTGGGGTGTGCTGGTGAATCAGCCATCAGTGGATCTCGGAGCAGAAAATCACTTCTTGCCAAAAATAGCAGCAGCAGAGACAGGAACAATATCCAGCCCCGGATCAATAATCAGGGTGAGGTTCTGCCTCGGAGGCTGCAGGAGCCAAAGCAGTTCAGGGGCAGTTTGATGTTCAGTTCTTCTGCAAAGGGTTTGTAACGGAGGTGGTACATAAAAAATTCATCATTCTGGCTGCCTGTGCTGTGCTGTCAACCAAGATGTTTCCCCTGTGTGCAGATGTTACTGAAATTGAACTTATCCCTTTGCCCTTAATGATAAATATGGACTCATCTGAGGAGAGCAGCCTCAGACTTGTGTTTGCAGACTGAGGAGGGCATGGTTATATGTAACATTAAGGAATTCCTGACAGCACAGATCATAAAATATTTAATTTATTTCTCACTTAACTTAAATGAAACGACAGAACAAATGATCTAAATGAGGCAGGCTTTATATTTATTTAGTCTTAGCTTTAACTCCTAACAAGAGCTTTATCATATTTAAACAGTCTCACATCATTAGGTTAATAATAGACTGCAGTTTGCACTGCTGGTGAGTGGATTTTTCATTATCCTCAGTTTTGGTTCTTTCAATGGCCATTGTTGTTTATTGTGCCCTTTCAAAAAGTGAATCAATTAGGAGAAGCTAAATCAGAGGGATTTGTTATCAGAGGAGGCAATGACAGATATATTACTGAGTTTGGATAGAAGGCAAGAAAATAGGAGCAGGAGATTGAAATGAGGTAGCAGGGTTTTGAAATCCAGACACATCAGTCTGAAAGGGAATACCATTTTTGAAACCTAAAGTACCTAAGTTTGATATTTTCACTTATATTTCAGCATATTTTGTGAACCTATTTAATTCTCAGTGCTTGACCTTTGTACAAATGTGGGATTTTTTTTTCCTCCCAAGACAAGGGGAGGAAAAACTTCTTTATTGCCCAGAGAAGTTGTGGAAGTGCTCAAGGCCAGGTTCTTGGAGCAGCCTGGTCTAGTGGATGGTTCCTTGCCCACAGCAGAGGAGTTGGAAATTGATGATCTTTAGGATCCCTTCCAACCCAACCCATTCTGTGAAATCAGGATGCCTGCCACTCATTATTCAGTGGTTGTTGACAGAACCAAAGAGCAAGAACTTTAAAACCAGATGCAATCCAAAGCACTCAGCTCTGCACAAACAGAGCACTTCTGGCCTGCCACAAAAGTCAGCCCAGGCAGACTTTTCCATCAGTTCCAGTCAGAAATTGTTCATGTGTTGGGAACTGCTCATTTATTGCCAAGGTATGAGATCACTGTTACTAACCCAAGCCAAACAGCCCTCCTTGCACAAGGGCTTGACAGAGGAATAAACAGCAAATCCAAAAAGGTGTCTGGCAGTGGCTGCCCCTGCCCAGGTGTGTGGGGTGAGCTGCACGGGCACAGGGTGAGCAGGGCAGCTCTTTGTGTTTATTGCCCTGCCTGGTCAGTGCTGTCAAGCTGCAGACACACAGGGAGAGGTTTTGGACCTTGCCATCTGTGCACCAGGCAGTGCTCCCCTCTGGGTGCTGCCTGGGTGCAGCTCTGTGCTCCCAGGCACAAAGCTCAGCAGCAGCTGAAAAAGTGCCCATGGCTGAAAGGGGTTGCAGGTGGGCGTTTGAGCTCTGTGTTCACTGCAGTAAACAAATGGCATTTCTTTAAAAAGCTCTTTTCCTCTCATCCTCCTATTCCCAAACAGAAATCTGTCCATGCATCAGATTGTTCCCTGCACAGGGCAGGGCAAAGGCCTGAATATCTTTGCTAAATAAAAAGCTGTTTTGTATTAGGAATCAGACACTGCTCCAAGATGCACAGATTTGCAATTACAGCTTTGTCCTGGGAGTGAGGATTCTACAATCATTTGCTGACACAAATTTGCTCTGTGACCTGGGGAAACATTTAAATACTTTCTGCTTCATTTTTTCTCCTGCTGCTACATAAATTTTTCAGTGTTGTGTTTTGTACCATCTGATTTGTGTTTTCTTTTTAATCAAGTAGTATAAAATTTCAGCCTTAAAGCTGTACAATGCTACTGAATGACTTTGCAATTGATATATCAGATACCGGCTGGAAATTTTTTTGACTTTTTTAAAATTAATTTCCATCTTGTCATGACTTGCCTGTTGTTTTAGAACAAATTGAAGCCGTTGGAAAATACTGGTCCAATACTAATTTGTATTCTGGCTGTTACTCCATGCTGGAATTAGTGACATGCAGTTGTCTTGATGCAGGTGAATCAGAGTTTGCCATGTCAAGTCCAATTCTTCTTCTGTTTAAGATGATAATAAATCACCCCCTGAGCTCTGCTGTGCACGTTGGGGTCTATCCTCAGTGCTCTTACAGCTTGTTTAAATTTCTAATGAAGACACAGAATAATGTATGCTTGTATTATGGCTTCATTATGCAATGTAAAATGTCTGCAGGAAAACACATCCCTAGTCAATCATCACTTGGAGAAGTTTTCCCTTCTCCTGACTAATACTCCATCACTTTGATACCTTCCAGGCAGGCTTTGCATTCACCTCATGTCCTGAGAGTCTACAAACAGCACAGAAAAATAAGCCAGTGCCCAATACCATTACAGTGGATGCTGTGAGAGCCCATATGGTGTTAGTTTCTCAAAAATAAATCACACTGAGAACTGTTGGATGCATACAGGAACCTTTTCCAGTCCCTCTTGGAGGAAATGCTACACAAAAAAAATATTTTAGAAGAGCAGCAATGCGTTGCTTTATAAGAATTATATAAAACAAGTGAACCTGGGATGGATTAATATTCACAGCATTAATAAAAATTAGATTTTAATTACTGTTTAGTAAACCACACGTTATAATTTAATAGCTAATTTAAAATCAAGATTGCAGCATTTAGAGGAAGTTTCTAGACCAAGAAATTATATCTTCTGCATAGTCAGCACACTTATGCTAATGCTTTAATGCATATGTTAGATAAACCCTGCTGACACCTCCTTTGCACTTCTGCATGCATTATGTAGACCACTTTCTAATAAACAAATTTCTCATTTTTTTGGTAAAAGAGTATTTACCTGCAGCTCTGCAAAAACAAGTGGAAGTTCAATACCTCAACAGGCTTGGATTTCAGTTCTTCTCTTGGGCACACCAGGGTGATCCAGGCAGGTGGGAGGCAAAACTGTTTCTAAAACTGCCAGTTCTTTCCCAAAGTGATGAAGCAAAGTGTCTTTTTTCATGGCAAACAAAACAATATTCTCCTCAAAATAGCAAATCTATTCTCTAGAAAGTGTTTTTCCATCTCCTGTGGCCTGATGTACATAAGGATATTGCTTATTCCTACAGTCTATAGGTTCCCTCTCTTCACTTACATTACAGCTTTATCTCTGGGCGTCTGTATTTACATATTGTAATTATTTAAATCTCAGTGTCTGGTGTTTCCAAACACTCAAATCTCAGTGTTTGGTGTTTCAGCATTGCAAAGCTCCCCAAAATAATTACCAAGTAGGAAAATGAAAGGACACAGGTGAGACAAGCAGTTTGTTGTCATGTCACATTTGAACCTCAGTGTTAAGAATTTTCACTATTATAAATCTCAACAGGATTTTTTCAGAGAGATCCTTTGTTGTTAAACCCCTTGCTAGGATAGATTAAAAAGAAACTGCTGGAAAAGGGGAAAAAATCAGGAACAAAAAAGCAGCTTCCTCAAGATGAGAAGGTGATTTCCCAGCTGGACAGGAACAGCTTTGTTTTCTGATCCTGTGTTTTTACAGGGTCGTTTGAAAAGTCACTGGTTTGTTCTGTGGCATTAGAACAAAAGATGACTAAACTAAAACAAGAGAAATATTCCATATCATATCAAATCTATCTGCATTTCAGAACCTGTCAAAGTGAAAAATGAAACCACAAGCTTGGCCTTTAAAAATATTAATTCACTTTTGAGATGAAATGTAAAAGTGCTGGGAAAGAAGTCACCTTATCTTCAGGAAGAAGCAAGTGAGACGAAATCCCTATTGCTCTTCCTGGATCTCAGATGGCACTTTCATGCCACCCTTAAATCTAAAAAAGGATTCAATCATCAGTTCTTGCCACCATAAATCCCTGAAGTGTTTTTTGTCCTATTATTAATGAGACAGTCATCAAATGCACTAACCAGGGCTTGAGGAACTGCAGTTTCAGGGGAGTAATTTACCACTTTTTCTGAGTGATGTGGATTTAGTTCAGTGTTGACCTACAGCAGCATTTTGGGATTACAGGCACAGTTTATCGACAGCAGAAAGCACTGGCCATTAGGATGTCAAAAAAGGTAATTAGTGAATATTCAGCTAATAAATTGTCAATATCCAGAGATATCCAATGTACACTTTTCACATGCTTTCATTTAAAGCCTGTGTTTAACTTCTCAGCAAAGCATAATTTAAAGCTTTTAGGGATCATTCTGCCTCTTTGATGTTATTGGTTCCACATAGCAAACTATAATCAACAGATAAATCTCCGATCTTTAGTCACAATAAAATAATATAAATGAATATTTCTGTACCATTTGAGATGACTTTGATATTGGCTTTGTCAAAGTATATTGCAAATGTTTCTCAAAAATTATCTGCCATAATAATCTATAATAACTGATGAAGAAATTGTAGATAAATTTTCACTTCAGTAGGCCTCAACCAAAACCTTTGTTCCATTAATATCTGTTTCTGATATTACTCTTTAGTCAGTCTGTTTTGGATTTTCTAATTATTAAGACTTTCAAATTTGACAACATAAATTATTCTTCATGGAGTACTGAATATGACAATGAGTTTCTTTTTTTTATTATTCTTTGCAGTCATTTGGTGGCTTATTTGTGGTTGCTGTTTTGTTTTTTTTTTTAATCTCACCTCCCATAAGCCCCCAGTTCCTGTTCTTAGGCTGCCACCTAGTAATAGAAGTGAACAAAAACCTGTTGGATAGGCAGAGTAAGCCCAGAGCAGAGAGCTCTTACAGTATAACCACTGCAAACCAAGAGGAATAGAGCTGTTAGTTTGTCTCTCACGTTCATAAATAAACCTGCCATTTTTTTCTGAGGTTTAATTTTCCTTGCAGCTTGTTTTAATACTTCAGCCAAGTGGAAGTTCAATACGAGGGAGCATTATAATGAATATTTCCCATTGTTTTATTTCCAAGCACCATAACCAATGAGGCAAATAATCCATGGCCATTAAGCTTTCTATATAAAGAATTGGAAGGTACACAGAGCTTACAATAACATGAATAGCAGAGGTCTTTGCTCAGGCCTTCAGAGGTTGACAAACACAGAGTATTTTCTAAGTGTGTGTGGTGATCTCTTTAATATTAGAATATTTTTATTTCCTCTTCAGGAAATAGATATGTGTCGCTTGGCCATCGAGAAATTTAGGGCAAAGGGCTTAAGAACTTTGATTTTATTTTTCTTTTTGTTCTCCCAAGTGAAGTTCAGCTGTTGTCCTCCAGATAAAAATTGCATATGAACAGTTATGCCTCAAACTTTTTGTGAGCATCAGAGAGCCCTGTTGTACCAAACACAAAATAGTAATTCAACGGTAGAAACAAATTTTCTAGAGGCTTAGAGGGCTTAAAGTTAGCCTCAGGAAAATCAGCATGTAAATGCTGTTTCCTCAGAAGCCCTAATAAGCAAAGACACACCTAAACCAAACTAGAAATGCAAATATCTTATTATAAAGCTTATTGCCTTTAAAATTGTCAGGCAAATGCTCCAATTAGAGTCCCTCAGTGACAAGCAGCCAGCAGCTGACCTCATCCAAAACCCTGACACCCCTGCTGCCTCCGAGGTAATTAAACTCTTGATTTTACTGAAACACTTGGTGAAGATGAAAATATTTAAACAAGAAAACCACTGAGACACAGAAGCCAGGCCAGCAGAAACAAGGAGGACACGTGCTGTTTTCTGTGCCTGTGATGTTGGGTTTGTGGGGAGCACAAAAAACACAGGTTTGGAGGCAGCCAGGCAAAGTGGGGACTGAGAGAGGAGCACATCATCAGCCATCAAGGGAACTGTGCAGGTTGTTATAAAAACAGGAAGGGAGTCTTGATCTTTTCATGCCTAACTAAAAGGGAGGAAGTGCTTAGAGCTCCAGATAAGGAGCAGGGACGCTCTCAATGTGTTTTAGATATAGTGATTTTCAGCGAGCCGTGCCATTTATCACTGCAGCAATTAACCTGCCCGTGGGGTGTTGCTGCATCCAGCTCATGGGTGTTTGTGGAAGACATCAGGATCCGCATGTAAGGACACTTTTCATTACTTCTGGGTGTCCTGCTGCACATTAAAGTGATGGCTGGTGCAGCAAGAGTGACACTGTCAGGTTTAAATAGTGTCCTTTGATAGCTGGACCCTTGCTGTCGGGCTTGGGGAAAGAGGTCCTGCTAAAAAAGGCACTTGTGAGGATGAAGACTTTGGGGTTTTTTAAGTTACTTAAATACCTAAATACTTAAATACCTAAATACTTAAATACCCAAACTGTTATTTCCTGAACATCTTCATTGACGTGAAAGCAGACAACATCTGCCATGGGAGTTGTTGCAGTACCCTTCACTGTGGATTTCTGGGTGGCTTTTCTCCCTTTTCCACCTGTAACCAAGAGATCTCGTTCTGTAATCAAATGGCATTTCCTGGAAACTCATCTGTGTGGGGAAAGGAGTGAATGGAAGGGCAGGATGTGAATTGCCAAGTCACTGGATACCAACAGCACGTACAAAGTGGGCACCTGCTGGGTTTATCCTTCCCAGTGGAGCTGAAGCCCTCCTGGCCCAGTCCCCACTGCACATTCCAATCCTTTTGAACACAGAATTATAGTCAGAGATGCCTTTATTATTAGCCAGTGGATTTTGGGATTCCTGGAAAACATTCCAGGCCAATCAATGATCCCAAAATATTTCTTTTGATCCCTTCAGGGAGAGGTTCTGATGCTTTCAGGATCAAGTATGTTGAACTTTGGTAAACAGAGTATCTGTAAATAAACTTTAAGAGTGGGATGTGATGCTTTTTTAATGTAGGGCTGCTTTTGGAGATGTTATATTCTGTCCAACAGAGGGATCAATTGTCTGGTCACAATATTGATGGAGGAATGTCTCAGTTGTATAAAATTCTGGCTAAAAGGCTTGGGTTTTGTGGAACCATGTCTCAAAAATATTGATTAAATTCAACATAATCCTTCAATCTGCCAGGAATCATCAAAAAGTGCTTTGTAATTTGCCACTCTTTGGAGGCACTTTAAAAGCTGCATATTTTCCTTTCCTGATGCTGTGACATTTTCCTTTACAGTCCTCTGTTCCTAAGTGTGTTGTAAGGGAAATTTCCATAATGGCCCAACTAACAGAAGTGTTGGTTATCTCTGTGCAGGGAGGGTTCAGTGGAATACTCAAAAGTGATGAATGATCTGAATGACCTCTCAAATGGGTGCTGTTTGATGCTGTTCTTCACCACCTGGAATTGGAATCACTTGGTAAAAAATAAATATGTCTGATAAATTCCATGGATATTCTAAATCCATTTTACCTACCCTGGCCTAGACTCAAGTCAAAACCTCAGGTCCAGGGAAATCAATGGAGTCCAAACTCATCATATTTTGATGCTCTCTTGTAGGTCCTCCTTCACAGGAAAAAACCCCACATTTTTAGGCAAATAATATTTTTTGAAACAAGGGTAGATACAGAGAAGGCAAAGCTTGGGGAGAGGGAGAACACAGGCAGATAACTGAATACTTCCTTGATTATCCGTGGCCAGCCTTTGAATTCCAGAGAAGAAACCTAAGTGCTGATTTCTATTTATTCTGTTTTATTTCAGTTGTGTATCACAGTTCTGGTCTAAAACATTCTCTAGCTGATAATATCAACTTTATTTCACATTTTCATCAGCAATTGCATACCTGCTTTTTATAAACAGCATTTTACCAGGCTTAAGATGCTGAACATTTGACAAAGGCAGCAATTTTAGAAGCATCTTCTCCATCTATTTATTAAGCTAATTGCTTCACTTGTAGCCTCCCTTCCAATTTGTTGTAGTGTTAACTCAGCATTTCCTGCCTCTGGAAATCTGTTTAACTTAAAGGGACTTTTAAGATGGGCTTTTAACAAAATTCAATTTTTCCAGTTTCCTTGTGAAATTGAAATTTCTTTCTTCCTTTTCTTTCTGTCTCAATAAAGTTTATGCAAATAATATTAAAATTTATAATGAGACTAATATTTGTTAATCTCAGTTCAAACAGTGGATTTGTATTAAAACATAGTTTCAAACACTTCTGTTGAGAGTGAGAAAGTGTATTGCTTTTAATTCATTCATTACTGTGCTGCACTTGTTAAGCTTGAATTGTCATTATGATTACACACCATAATTTTTAGTATTCAATATTAATTATATTAAAATCCCATTAGATCTACGGTTGCTGGGCCTGCTTTGATTCCCATTTTGCAGAAGTGTTTTGGAGCAGTTCCAGCACATGAACCTGATCCTGCAGCTCAGTGCTGCTTTCAGCAAGAGATTTGTGCATATAAATTAATTATGTGAATAAAAGTGTTTTGGGCTCAGTAAAGGTTGCAGGGCATTCCAGGATGTCACACACTCTGTGGCCTGCAGAAATGTCAGGAATTAGATCTTGAGCTGCTTGAGGTCCGTATCAAATGTCCTGTTGGACCAACGGGTGTTGGAGGGTGCCCTGAAATACAAATTTCACAGTGCACATTCCAGACACGGGAAATGCCAACCTGCAAAGAACTGAAAAGGTGCCTCAGTCATTTATTTGGTTTAATTGCACATCTCTAGGAGCTGTCAGCAATACAAAGTCACATTTTTCTGTGTGTGTCTGAGAAGGGCTGGATTTTGACCCAGGTTTTTTCATGGTTTCAAAGCTCTTGCCTTGCTTGTGGCCAAGCTTGCTCACCAAAACATTCAGAGTGTGGGTGTCAGAGTCCAGCACATCCCTCTGGCTGCCCTGGCTGGCTCCAGACCCTGGCAGGGGGCTCAGAGACCCTGGCACGAAGTCAGAAACACCTGTGGCTTCAATTTTAGCCCATGGGAAAAGTTGCCAACTTTGTATGAGGAATTACAAACCACAAGGGTTTGAGTAGTGTGGTAGTTGAATTAACAAAGGGTGAAAAAGTAGAATTTTGGGGTTTTTAGAATGTGATTCAGGGGGACAAGATGAAGGGATTTGGGTGTGATGCTTCTTCTCCTTTTTCTTGTCCTCCATGTCTTGGTGTGATGGTGACACTTTTCTATTGGTTTAAGGTGGAGACACACTGTCCAACATAAATGATAGATATTAGCACAGTATTGTAAATATAGTACACGTAATTTCTAGTATAAAATGTAAACACCGCCCAAGGCAGCGCACAGATTGCCATGGCCTCCTTGCTGGACAGACCTCAGCAGGTCAGAGAAAGAATGTTCTAGATAAGGAAAAACAAACAACCTTGAGAAGCCAACCTAACGCATTCAGACTCCTTCCTTGGCTGCACAGGTTGGCAGAACAAGGACTTTTACACTCTTGGGGTCATCCTGACACACAGAGACACTGCAGACCCTGACATGTGAGCAGAACCTGTCTGTGCTGCTGTTCTGTGTGTGCCACGTCAGCCACACTCTCAAGCCACGCCAGGAATTCAGGGATGTGTGGATCCCTCCAGCACTCAGACTCTGCACAGCTGGATGTGGGTTTGGCAGAGCTGAGGCACCCAAACTGTGTAATTTAAGAGCATTCCACATCCCCAGGGAGCGCAACCTGGACAAGCAGCAGCATCCAAACCCTTCACCTTCAGAGCAAGGGGAGCACGGCAGGGCTGAGCTTCTGAGAGCACAGGGCTTCCAGGGCTGGGCTGAGTTTGGAAGTGCTGCTCAGATCCACAGCCCAGCTCTTCCTGCCTTTGAAAAATTATTTCAATAATGTTGTGGATATATCTTCTCAGTTCTTCAAAAGGCTCAGGTATTCTTTCCTGCCACTTCTCCTCCTGCTACCAGTACCTCCCATACCGTTCTCCCTTTTGTTGGCTTTTCTGCTTTTAGTCTACTAGAACTGCCTGGAAATTTTGGAGTTTGCAGAACTCTTTCTGAGATCTCTCCATTGTAGTTCCCTGACCTCTGCTCACCCACGTCCTCCTGTATCCCACCTCCTAGATTCACCTTCCCTCTGTCTCATGGGTGCCACATGGTTTTCACTTAATTGCAGTTTGTCCTCCTTTAATACAAAACCAGTAGATTTCTCTCAGTCACCAATTCTTATCTTTATTTCTTCTTTAATTCTGCATATTACCAAGAATTTGTTTTTCTTTCCAGTGTGCCTTGGGAGCTCTCCCAAAGGAAAGTTGTATATAAAACTACTTTAATAGAGCACCAGGCCTCCAGAAATTTCTGACATTGAGTAGCATGAGAGCAGCAGGGAAACCGAGTTTATACTGCAGTATTATTTCTTCTTATTTGTTCAACCTGTCCTATATTTTCTTCATGTAAATTTATTGTTTCACAAAAGCAGTACTGCAGTGCAAAATCTGCATGAAGCAGTGACAGGCTAAGTCTGAAAGAGAGAATAACCTACAAATGTTGGTTTGGTTGAAAGAAGACAAAGCCTGACTTCAGGATGATGGTGGGGAGATGTTTGGATGGCAGATGCTCTTAGAAAATAAAAAGTATGGTTGTAAAAGTCTAGCAAAAGGATAATTTTTTAACTGAAGCAGAAGATGCAAGACTTCCAGAAAAGGCATTTAATTTTTTTTAATCTTGAAAGGAAGTGATAAGAAGATGCGTAGGAGTAAGAAAGAAAAGAATGAAATTGACTGGAGAAATTTTAAATGTAAAATTCCATTGTTACATCTTTCATCAGAACACAAATCCTATGGAGGGGTTGATTTTTCACCCCATAGTGTGATAAGCTTTTTGGTAAAACAGAAATAGTGTAATTGAATCCATTTTGCATCATTTTCCCTTGGATGATTTAGAATTAGGCCAATTTATATTCTGCAGGTACAACCCAATGAGAGCGTAAATGCAGCCACCAGAATTGTTTTTGTCCACAAGCAAAGCTGGTATCATTTACTGATTCATTACACTCTCAGCAGGGTCCTCTCTTTCAAAAGCTACCTGGAATTCTTCCTGGCAATAGAACACTAAACTCTAAAATAAGATTTGCATAAAAAATGAAAGTTCAAGGAAAAATGATAATAGTGATTAAAAGTAACATTTGATGACTATTTTGATTAGAGTACCACGTTGAAATGTGGTATTCAAACAGACATAGAGGCTTTTATTCCCCTCCAGCTCCAACTGACAATGCACCTATTTAACTAGACTATTATGTCCCTGATAATTTGCTTGAAATAATAGACAGTGCTTCCATTAATATTTAACAATATAAACATCAAGCAAAGGCTGTACATCTGGAATCACAGACTATGCTTTTTGCATTAGGGTACTAATTTTAGAAATAACCTCTGTCTGCCAGGGCCTGCTGATGTGTGGTTGTCGTAACAAGTCAATAATTGAGTTTTCTGGGCATTTTGACCACTGATACAAATTTGCAAAGCAGATTACACAGCAGAAACACAATTTCCATCCTGACCTTTATCACATTGCTTTCTGTTGGGGGAATTGGAATGTTTAGGGAGGGAAATATAATCTAAGTGGGCCTAATTTGTGAGAATGTGATTTCTGATGTTAACACAGTAAGCTGCATTTTGATTCATTTGATAACACATCATCTAAAAATTTGGCATTAGGCAGGTATCACAAAACTTATTATCTTTTATTGCCTAGGCAGAAAATACTGGGTTAGATGATTATAAATTGAAACTCATGGAAAAGTTTTATCTTCAGCTGCTGTGCAAAGATCTTGTCACAGCCTGGTTTGTTTTAGCAAACAAACATCCTTGGTCACATCCTCCAGTGTGAATAGGGCACAGGAATGATGATGAGCTGTTGTGGATGTAGAGGGCTCTGCAAGAGGTCCTTTCAGATGGTTCATCCTGGTCGTGTGAGTGTGTCTTGGTTGGAAAAGCCAGGTGTCTGCTGAGGAAGGCAGGAGCCTCCCTTGAAATGGAAAATGTAACCCCCCTCCCTCTGAGCTGTTATAATTTGTGTGTGTTCTGGAACCTCTATTTCCAGTGTTTTTGGTGCCGTGATGTTTCAGAAGCAGCCTCTCACCCTGAGTTCTGGCTTGGTTTCAATACAAACCTATGGGAACCTGCCAGTTTTTCCATTCACAAACTGGGCAAGTTAAAACCTAATAAAAGCGCAAATAAACCTGTGAAGTCCATTTGAAGTCAGTGGAGCTGTGCTGATTTATTCCAGCCTGAGAATCTTTTCGGGCTTGAATGCTTTTGGGGTTGCTCCTGATTTCTCCTCTCTCAGAGTTCCAGCAGAACTCCAATTCTCATCTCTGTCCTGATCAATTTTATCTGACCTTTACACCCTCCACATACTCAGGGAATTCTCTCAGCACTGGGATTTTTATATAGAGATACTTGAAAAGCTGTCTCTACTAAAAGCCATTTGAGGTTACTGTGCAGAAGAAACTTCTCTCTCCTTTCACGTTTTTGGATTTAAATAGACCCATTCCTACCTACAGCAGGGACTAGGAATGATTCAATAATTTGCAACTAATAATTTATTAGAACAACTTTGCCCTCCTTTCTCCTCACAAATTGTCTGCAAACAGATTGTACAACTCTAATATGTTAATAGCTGAAAATTATTTGACCATTTTTTTCAGCAAATACCCTTTGGCCTGTGGATTATTTGAATTGCAAATTGCAACTGTTAAAATGAAATATATAATTAACACTGTAAATAGAGCTGATTGGGTATTGCAGGAGACCAGTTTTTATGGAAATATATTGATTTTTCAAAATGAACATTTGAAACAGTGTTTTGCAAAAAAAAAAAAAAAAAAAGTTTGTTGAAGTAAATATTTGTAATACAGAAGGGTATTCTTACCTTGAGTGCTCCTGACAGCTCACTTGAGATTTTGCTGGTGGAGACAACCAAATTGAAAGTTCTGTTGAACTTGAACTACTTCTTACCTTCCCTCATCCAGCCAGATGTCCTGATGCAAATATTTATTTATTTTGAGACACAGCTCTTTTCATATGCTCTGTCCAAATTGTTGCCTTTGTAAATATAATTAGGCATAACTTGGCAGGTTGTGTAGCAGTAGTAATATTTTTTAGAAGTGTAATAATCAGGACAGGCAGGAATGGTGCCTCCTACATTTGTCAGTCAGACTCTTAATATCTCCAACCATATATTCTGATATTAATGGAGAAACCCTTGGATATTTCTTTTTATTTCTAGCATTTTGCAATGCTCAATATGAAGCTTTGGAAAATGTTAAGCACCAGGGAAATGATGTAACCAACTCCATGCTTGGGGATTTTCTTGGGTACAGTTCATTAATGTGGATGAGATGCAGTGTTTTCTATCCAGCACCAAAAATTGGAGTATAAACAGTGGTAGGTTTAGAGTCTGTAAGGAGTAGGAGTAGTGCCAGGTGCCATGTAGAGCACCAGAATACTCAGTGGTGCAAGGACAGGGAGGGTTGGAGGCTCTGCTGGGTGCAGGCTCTGTGGAAGGGGGGACGTGGATGCAGAACATGGGAAGCTGTGCCACAATTTCCATGGTTCCTCTCCCAAAAGAATCCTGTGGCTCCAGCAAGGTGGGTTGTCCCGAATCCTGAGCTCTGGAATTGCCATGGATTGTGAGCTCTGGAATTGCTGTGGATTGTAAGCATTGGAATTGTCCTGAAGTGAGAGCTATGGAGCTTTCATGCATTCCAAGCTCTGGATTGCCCTGAATTCTGAGCTCTGGAACTGCTCTGAAATTATTGTGACTTCTGAGCTCTGGAATTGCCATGGATTCTGAGCTCTGGAATTGCCATGGATTCTGAGCTCTGGAACTGCCATGGGTTCTGAGCTCTGCATTGTCCTGAATTGAGAGCTCTGAAACTATTGTGAATCCTGAGCTCTGAAACTGCCATGAATTCTGATATCTGTATTGTCCTGAATTCTGAGTTCTGGAATTGCCATGAATTCTGAGCTCTGGATTTGCCATGAATTTTGAGTTCTGGAATTGCTGTGAATCGTGAGCTCTGGATTATCCTGAATCCTGAGCTCTAGAATTGCCATTAATTCTGAGCTCTGGAATTGCCATTAATTCTGAGCTCTGGAATTGCCATGAATTCTGAGCTCTGGAATTGCCATGAATCGTGAGCTCTGGAATTACCTGAATTCTGAGTTCTGGGATTGCTGTGGATTCTGAGCTCTGGAATTGCCTGAACTCTAAGTCCTGGAACTGCCTGATCCTGAGCCCAGAGGAGCTGTGTCCCAGCAAGGATGGCTGTGTGTGCTCTTTCCAGCCCCTGGAAGGGGACAGTCAGGGACACCAGCCAGGCAGGGGATGCTTGCACAGAGCAGGGTCTGGAATTGTTTGCAGACCATCATGGAGCTGTGTTTTCTCTAACCAAGCCCATTCCTGGGGAGCAGACCCTCACTCCAGCCCCTTCTGCTGCTGACAGAGGGTTTGGCTGGGGAGTGTTGTCTTTGCATTCCTGTATTATGAATGTGGAATAATAAGGGTGATTAAGTGGTCTAAAATCAGCTCAAGAAGTTACATAATAATTGATGCTTTCACACTGGAGTGAAAGATTTCTGCAGCACTGTTTAATTATGAGGAACAACTGAACTTTTTTGCCTGAAAAAGGAAAAAAATAAAAAAAAGAAATTACATATATTGGTCCAGGAGGAAAGCTGAAACATAGCTTGTGTTTTAAAAAGAAAAGCATATTTCAGTATATTTGACAGCAAGTATTTTCCTTGAAACATTGTGATTCTTATTCTCCAAAGCTATTAGAAATTATTATAGTACTTTATACTTCTAGCAGAGCTGACATGGAAAATGGCCTTCTAGTCCATGAGCATCTAGTGAGAAGCTGCTGCAGATCAACATCCCCTCTGTTATGAAGGGAAATATCTTTGCCTGGTTAAAACCAGTGCAGAGGCACCACCTTCAGTGGTGCTGTGTTTTTTATTTTTATTTAGAATACTGAATATTTGCTCTCTTCCCTGGGCTTACTTTTAGGAGCAGACTAACTAACAGTAATGATTTAAGGGGAAATATCTCAAAATAAACCTAAGCTTCAGCCACTGTTCTGTCCTGGAGGTTGCTGATCTCTGCCTGAGGAGAAATTCTTATGAATATCATCATCCATGTAAGGAAAGTCCCTTATGTGGTGTTAATCTTTATATTAATATTTATATAAATACATATATAACAGCCAAGATGCACAGCCTTCTGCAACCTTCCACAAAGTGCTATTAATTCAGTATCCAAATCCTAATTTGTACATCAGTCAAAACTTATAATTTTACACAGGCTGTTGAAAGTATGCCCATAAAATTCCTGTATTTTCATGTGAAATGTACAAACTCATCCACATACACAAGCCCTATGCTTAGCCAAGCATTATGAAGAAGTAAATGTGTAAATTTATGTGTAATGTAAAATAAATGTGTAAGTTATGAGGAATTAAATTGATCCTATATATTAAATAGTCACAGATTTCATCATGAAGAATAACAAATAACTCTGGCCAGGAAACCAATCTGGTTCAAACACTTTAGAGCAACTTCTTTACTTTTCTTAATGTTTACTGCTGAAGGAGAAAATTTATTCTTCCTTTTGCTTCCAGATATACCCGTGGACTCCACGTCTCCCACAGGTAGTAAATAGATATTGATTTTGTTCATAACAGAAGTACATTATTACAGTGATTAAACTGTAGACCTTCCTTTATGATATGAAAAAGTTGGAAATTGGTGAGATAAAGAGGATTTATGTTACAAAGGAGTTTGGGTTTTTCTATTCATCAGACTGTAATTCAAGCTCTAAATGCAAAACCTCTGTGTATGTCACACTTTTTAAGCAGCAGCAACTGGCATTTAAAATAAATGCTGATATTATAATTATCAAAGCATTATGTCTGTTAGAGCTGCTAATAGTCACTTTGCTTCATTTTTTTTTAATTTTACATTTGTCAAAATCCTGACAAGCATACTCTGGGATAATGTTAGATTCAATGTTGATATTGTTACTCAACAAGAGCATTGATTATGTCTTAATAGGACATAGTCAGTATGTATTATATGCAATTATCATCTTAAATGAACACAAGCATTTATTTAGCACCAACTGAAATTATTTCAATCCGAAGATTTTTTCTTTCTGGTTAGCATTATATTATAAAGTCATTAGTACAAAACATGATATTGCAGCACACTCCTGATAAAGAATTATGCATGAATACATAGTTTATAAACAGAATTATAAATAGAAGAGTCGAGGCACTGTCGCATTACAGAAATACAAATATCGATGGAATAGTCAGAAAACTCCCTGTTGATAATTAGTATTGAAAGGATCCTTAAAACACTTGTTTAAGCATTTTGAATGTTCTGTATGTTGTTTGCTTCACAAACAGAATTTATTTTGATTTCAGCAACTTTCTGGGAATTCTATTCTCCCCAGTATATTTTTGATTTTTTTTTGGATGAGGACTGAAGCACTAAAGGAAGGCTTGGTGCTGGGTACTGAGCGTGCCCTGTCCAAAATATGGAATCCAAGGGTGGTTGCAGGGGGGCACTGGAGGAATGCTGAACTCAGGGCATCCTGGGGAAGGTGCTTGCAGTCCTGCTGCTGGCAGAGCCCTGGCTGCTGCTGCAGGCAATCACAGCCTCGAGGCTCCTAAACCCGAGCAGTTCCACTGCTTCCCACCTTACATTTTGAGTTCTGCTGCACTGGTGGTGCTGCTGATTGCAGCTGAATTTGGATGCCCTTCAGCCCAGACCAAGGCTTGGACTCTTCCTGCTGCTGCTGGGAATTACTGACAGCCAGGGCTTGCTTCTCTTCACTCACTCATGGCTTTTTATTGTATCTGTAATATTGAAAGATGAAAACCCAGCAGAAACCCATCACCATCATCATCTGCTTTCATTCAGCATTGCCCAGAAGCTCTCCCTTGGCTCGCTCCACCTGTGAGTGCCTGCACTGCACTGCTTATTTCCCTCTGCTGTGATTAGCTCCTGCTGCCTTTGTCAGGAAGCTGAACCCTGAAATCCAAGTGCCTTTGCTGGCCTCTCCCTGCTCTGTGGTGCTGAGCCAGCCCTGTCAGGGCAGCGGGGCAGTGGGATCTGAT
Organism: Chloebia gouldiae; assembly: GCA_003676055.1. Classification (NCBI taxonomy): domain Eukaryota; kingdom Metazoa; phylum Chordata; class Aves; order Passeriformes; family Passeridae; genus Chloebia; species Chloebia gouldiae. The sequence continues at coordinate 1,381,075 of QUSF01000023.1, read as the reverse complement.
GGGAATGTTAGCTCTGGTGGGGATGCAGGGAGGGCACTCAGGACTCAGCTCACCTCCTTGGCAAGCCACACAAGCTGGCAGTGTCACCCCTGCCGTGGCTGAGTGGCTACAGGGAAAATTTATGGGGAAAGGAATGGTTCTCCTGCTGTAATTATGCAAACCCTCTCAACAGTGTCACACTCCACAGAGTCACAGTTGATAAATAGCAAACCACACCAGCAGAGACTTGATGTTCATTTATTAAAATAATCCATTATCCTTTGGAGATCCCACTTGTTGAGAGCTGGGGCTTATTTCTGTGGCTGATATCTCACTGGGTTGCTTTTGCAAGGCTGTGCTTAGGCCACTTAGGAGCAGACCTGGGTTTAGTGGCAGGCAGTGGCTTGCCCGAGTCTCTGTGGGGTCCCAAAATGATGCAAATTTTGGGTGCTGCATTTATTGCTCACCTGCTGCTGGGCAGGGATGGAGATGGGGAAGGAAGGATGTTCTCCTCCACTGCCCCCTTCCAGCAGCACTTATTCCTCACAGGAGAGGAGGAAAAGGAGGGAGAACACGCTGGGGTCAAAAGTGTGAGCCCTGAGGAGAGGGAAATGCTGAGGAGGTGCTGTGGGATCCTCCAGAGCAGCCCTGACCCCCCAGCACATCCCTGCAGCAGCATCCCTGCAGAGCGGGGCTGCTGGGAGCACAGGGATCCCTGCTCTGGCTGCAGAAATCCAGGATTTTGGTAAATCCCACTGCTCCAAACAATCCCTGCTGCTGCCTGGCTCTGCTGGGCTGGAAGCAGGAGAATTCTGCACTACAAGTGAGTGCAAAGAGAGCCTGTGATGGGAACAAGGCTCTGCTCAGGGTTTGCATCTGTTAGCAGCTGCTTCCTCCGGCAAAGCAAATATTTGGTGTCAGAACGAGTTGTAGGAAGTGCTGCATAGCAGGGAAGTGTAAAGTATTCATAATTATATGAAATACTACTCAAAATTCAATGTTTTCCACATTTTGCATGAGCTTAAACATTGGACTCCTGTCACAGACATTTCTGCTGCAGTGGATGCAATTTCTAGCATAAATGGGCTTGCTTTCAATAGAAAATGGGATGGTTTTCAAAGGAAAAAAGGCCAATTTGTGAGTAAAAATGGGCTTCTTTCTGAGCAAAGAGGCTTATAAACATGAAGTGATAAATGGCTTTGCAAGTTTTCCATACAATAATAACGACTTTCTAATCAAAATAATGAGAAAGTCACAGCTTGGGGAGGCAAGAGAAGCCTTGTTCAGGTTTTAATGCACTTTAGAAAACAAATATATGAAAACTGTAAATTTATTTCTTCTCCATGGCATGAGTTTGTGTTGCAGACATGTCAGTAATACTTTGCATATATTTTTATGATGTTATAAATCAAACTCCTGGTCTTGGTTTGCCACCTTCTGAGATGAATTTCATGGAATAATGTTGTAGGACTCCAGGAAATGCATTTCTTAGGATCCCCTGTGTGGCAGTGCCATCTGATTTCCTAGCACTCCCTGTGTTTTTAGCACAAAATTTATCTTCTGGCTTAACTTGTTGATTTGACATGTAAATTTATTATTTCTTAATAGCTGATCTGATGAGCAGCTGAGGTGGTTGCTTCTCTCTTGGCCTAAAAATGCTTCAAAATCTACCTGCTGAGGAGCTGGGATCTCCTTCTCACAAATTCTCCAAAAAAAAAGAGAGATGGTGGGATGTGCCCAGGAAAACACAGAGTGCAAAATTCACAATCTGGGAAAAGCTTCCAAATCCCTTGGCTGCAGAGCAGCCTGAGTGACCCAAGAGACTGAGGCTGCTTTGCTGGGCCGTGTCCAATTCCTGACAATTCCCTGAGAAATTGTTGGATAAAGGCCATGGATGAGGGGTGTCAAAGCTGGGAACCCTGGGCCCTTGCAGACACGGATCCAAAAGGTTCCAGAAGGTTCCAGTAGGTTCCAGAAGGTTCCAGAAGGTTCCGGAAGGTTCCAAAAGCAGCGGCTCTGCTGCAGCTTTCCCCGTGGGAGGTGGGTTATTGTCCAGAGGGGTTGGATGAACGTTCCTGGGCAATGTAAGGTTCTCACTGTGTGGTTTCAGAGGTGGCTGCAGCACTTGCCCATCGGTGCCTCCCTGCTGGTGCTGCTCACCTGGGCTTTGGGCAGGTGCTTCCACTCGAGGCAGCTGCACAAAACCCGTTTTGTTGCAGTCCCACTGAAATCCAGGTCAGAATTCCCTGCCAGTGCCAGGGGAGCAGGCTCTGATGCTGAGAACATCAGAACATCAGCTTGGACAGAGCTGTTGCTGACCCCTGGTCCAGATGGGAGCGATGGGAATTCCAAAGGCTGGCACATTCCCATTCCAGAACTGACCAGAAATGGATTTTTGTGCCAGATTAAGGCTGTGTTTTATGAGAGGAAATTAAGATGGATTTTGCTCTGTGCTTTCTGGTTCTGCAGTAGGTGGGCAGCCAGATAAGTACCCATGACATGAAAATCAGGTATCAGCAATATAAATCACTAATATCACTCTACACATTGGCTTTGGACAATAACTGGAAGTCTCTGCCTGTTTTGGAAACTGCTTTTTTTGTTTCTTGCAGTGAAGCAAACTTAGATTACCAGTCTAAATGCTAATACCCAGAATGAATGGGATTTAATAAAGTGAATTTATATGTAGATTGTGACATTAGTATTTAATTATGTACCCATCATAACACTGATGAAGCAAGCTGCTAAATATTGGTGCACTGAAGGTAGAGCTTACTCTTAAAGAGCAAGTATATTTTAATTTCTTACCTCTTTCCTAATCTTCCTAAATAACAGGATAAATTATGTACTGTTTACCAATATTCACCTTCATGCAGGATTGCAAATGAGGTTTCCAGGGTAGCAACTGATCTCATAGAAAGCTGTGCTTGTGTTTCAGTAAAACTGTGATAACAGACCTGTTTCTCTGCTATGTTTTATTAGCCTAAATAAAGTTTTGGGGGTTTTAAAATGTATTATTTTAATATTAATTTAAATAGTATGTTATCTCTGTGATTTTTTTTTTCTTAATGTTTCCTTTTATATTTTTTTTTTTCAGACTATGGAGAGCCCAAAGTATGAGCTGGTTATAGAAGCCAAGGACATGGGTGGGATGGATGTGGGACTGACAGGCACAGCCACTGCCACCATTCTTATCGACGACAAAAATGACCACGCACCAGAATTCACCAAGAAGGAGGTAAGAGCTGGCCATCTGTTCTCTCCAAAATGGTGCAAGTAATCCTAATTAGCTCAGTTCTAAATATAAAGATGTTCTTTAAGGAAAGAAGTACAGAATGTTTTTAGCTCGGTGTGGCAGACTTTCCTGGAGCTGCTCTTTTCTTTTTTTCACGTTAATGAACGTGTGTCCATCAGCTCCAAACCACAGGGCAACCGTAAGGGAAAAAAAGTTATGTCATTTAGAGATTGGCTAGCAGGGTGCAAACCTATAAAATCAATTTGCTGGGGGTAACTTTCTCCTTTTGCTCCTGTGGAGGGAAATAGCAAAACTAGGTTTAGGCTTTGGATGGTCAGGACTGTGGGTGAAAACAACATTTTCTTCCTGTCTGCAGCACTTCCCCTGTGAGCCTGCCAGAGTCTGGGGTTCTGGAGTTAAAGCTCCAGTCCTAAAAGCTTCAGATTTGTTTTTTTTTCCTGTAAATTGAATTCAGCTGAAAGTTCTGATAAACCCCAAAACCAAGGTGAGGGAATTCCCTGCTTCATGCCCCAGCCTTGCTGCCCAGCTCACGCTGTGCTCTTCCATCCCCTGCATTTACTGTGAGGCTGATTTTTTTTTTTTTTTTTTTTTCTGGTATCTGGAGAGAATGAGAGAGTTTAAAAAAATTTACCTAATTACAGCCAGGTTGGCTTTTGCTATTAAAGTTTCCTGGGGCTCTGCAAACTTTTAAGGAAAAATTCCCAAAATATGAGAAGTTAATCTGAGGGATCCTGATTTTAAGAGAATTGTAGAAGAAAAAAAGGGAAGCCTGTTGCTGTAGAAGTTTTTTATTTAACCTGAAGTATATTTTTTACCTCTTAAAAATTTGTTTCCTGGTCTAATATGAGCAATTTGGCAACAGATTATATTGAAACAAATTGCTTTTATTTGACTTGAAGAATAATTTCATTTATAAATGCAAAATAACAGAATATCAGATTCAAACATGACAGAGAAAGGTTTTTTTAAAAAAATAATAAAAATAAGAAGAAAGTAGAAACAATGACAATTTTGCCAAGGGAATATCTATAACTACATCAGTAAAATGCTTTGGCAGTAGTATTTCAGTCACCTAAAAATTATCACAGAGAGACTGAGATCTAAACCCTTCAAGAACATGGGTGGCAATTAAGTGACTATGATCAAACAATTAATTCCCTTAGAATTACCTTTTAGATCAGGCTTTTAATGCTCTGAAAGCCATTTCCTGACAACCAATATTTAAAATATCTTTAAAATGCTGGGGTTTTTTAACCCTCTGGAAAATAACAATGTACAAGGACAGCTTGGTGCATTTAGAAATTAGAATTTATTGGATTAATCAATCTTGATAGCAATTCATGTCAGTCAGAATCCTACCTACTTGAATTTCCAAAGTTGGAGAATTCTTCTCTGGTAGAAATATTTCTAGATTGAACTCTTTTGAAGAAGTCATTCTCTAACTATAGTCCTGTTTGATTTAATTTGACACAAAAATTCCCATGCCTACATGGCCACAAATGTATTAGTATCAATTTCTGTGGAAATTCAGAAATGCTCATAAATTCAGTTCTGTCAGTGACAGTAAAATTTATATCCTGGAAACTTTGTAGATTTTAGCATGGAAATTAAATAAGTGTGAAGAGACAGCATTATCTTGTTTTCTTTGAGAAGTCTGCTCTTAGATATTTTTCTTGCATTTTTTTCCTTTTTCATAGCGACAACTCTCTTCCTTTCTAATGGTTTGATGTGGGTTTGAACCTTTCACTATTTAGAGATGCTAATGACCTCAGAAATCTTCCCCTGCCTTGCTAAGGGATATTCATATTCCATGAAGAAGGCAGGAAAAATCAGCCTTTCATGTATGGTGCCAGCCCCTTCCAGGAGCAGATTCTCTGTTTAAAATAAGAGCAGGGAGGTGTCTATCAGTTGATTTAATGCCACTTTATTTGATTTTCTGCTGGAAGGGCTTAGTTATTGCATTTTAATACCAGTTGCATACCATAGACTGCAATACTATTGATTCAAATTAGAGCTGAAAGAAAGAGGAAATATTTTTCAAGGTAACTTCTGAAGGAGAAAGCTCAAATTCACTAGATCTGGAGCTTTGATTCTAGAGTGCAGCTTCTTTTATTTATTTTATTAAATAAATAATTAAATTATAAATAATAAATTATAATAGTTTAATTTATTGAATAAGAAATTATTTCTGGCCTTGGACACTTGCACGGATGGGGCAGCCACAGCTTCTCTGAGAGCAACGTGTTCCTCACCACCCTCACAGGAAGGAATTTCTTCCAAATATCCAATTTCAATCCACATTTCTTCAGCTCAAGGCACTTCCCACTTGTTTTATCCCTACCTGATCTTGTGCAAAGTCCCTCTCCTGGGGGAGGCAGCGCTTGCCCAGTGATTCTGTCCTCCTGGCCACCCTTTTCCCCTCCCTGCATCCCACTCCTGGGCCAGTGTGGGACAGGAAAATTCATCCATGGAGCACCAGGAGCAGCTGAGCATCCTGGCTGTGATGCAGCAGAACAATCCCAGTGCCTGCAGAGCCAGAGCTGAGGCCCTGGAGGCTTGGAGTGTGTGTGTCAGGTGCTTTGATGGCTCAATAAATGAGATATTGCTTCAGCCCAGTTCGTTATTTGCTTATTGCCCTGTCACTCCACACCCTTCCAAAATATCTGCCTTGTTCTGTCTCACAGCTCCACTTCCTGCTAATGATAGGCAGTGTAAAAATCCATCCAGGTGTGCAAACAGTGCCCTGCTCCCTCCAGGGGTTTTAATAATTTCATCTTTCATGCCAAATAGAGCAATATTTTAAGAGCTCCTCCAAAAATCCCAGTTGATGTAGCAAGGCCTGCCTTTTAAAAGGTCACAGTGGCTGGGATATTGTGCCAGATTTAAATTACAGAGATTGAAAATAGAGATGCTTGTAAAGTTAGTGGGCTCTTTGTAAAATTTACAACCTCATTTCTATAACAGGAAAAACTTTTAAAATTAATTTTGTGAATTATTATTTTGTGTCACACAAAGGATTTTGGAGTTTCCTTTCCAGCAGGGAAAGGCCTTAAGCTCAAATTCTGTTCAGCAGCAAGGGATTGCTTATGTGAAAATAAAGAATGAAGCAAAGCAAGGAGCAGGCACAGATTGTTCTGGAAAATCTGATACCTGACTTGCATCCTGCAGGATATTCCCAGTGGGTGGGAATGAGCTGGACTGAGTGAACACTAAGGGTGCAGAGTATTTATACCTAGAACATTAACAAAATTGGGAATTCTTTCCTTGTGTCACTGTAACAGTGGCTGACAGATCACTGCAGTGTTGTATCCTGCAAAAAAACGGGATTTTAGTCCAGAGTTAATGTCACTGTGGCTGTGGTGTGATGAAAAATTAACAATGTGGCATCTGCTGAAAGACACGAACTGGCAAATTCTCCTCTTGTATCTGTTCCTGGAGGCCTGGCTCTGCCCAGACACTGCCGAAGACCTGTGGGAGGAAAAAAAATGAGTTTTAACACAAGGGAAGATATGGACTTGACCCCTTTCTGTCTTTTTTTCCTCCTCCAAAGAACAGCCCAATGAATCCTACTTACTCCATTCCTGCCTGCAGAGTGTGTGCTCAAAAATGAGATTCCTCTGACTCTGTTTGCCTTTCTCTTCTGACCTGAATTTTTAAAGCTTCCATTGCTGCTCTTTAATGCATTATTTTCCCTTAACACCAGATATATTGTCTTTCCTTGGTAAACCCTGTCAGGCACTTGAGAGGGAAATGCAGTGGTGGGGCTGAAGGGGGTGATTTTTCTGCTGTGCCCCCATTTCCCACATTTCTCCTCCTCCAGAGATTTGGGACTGCAGCCAAACCTGGAAAAGTGGGATTTGTCACAGTGATCTCACTGGCGCGTAACAAACAGAGACTTCATTTGGCCAGGGAACAACCATCCCTCACAAAATTCCTCTTTCTGCCACTTCCAGCCTCGCCTTCCATTCCATCCGTTTCTGGAACAAAGAAATGCAACAAACAGAAATAATTCTGTCACACCAGGGAGAAAAAGATTAGGGAAAATAATG
>QUSF01000023.1:1263776-1373391 GCA_003676055.1 Chloebia gouldiae | reverse complement strand
TATATATATATTATATATTATATATTATATAATGTACGTTCCATATATTATATATGTTATTTTATATTATTCTCTATTATAATAGATAAATATATTAATATATATAATTTATTTTAAATATATATTAATATATATTTATTCTTAATATATATATTTTATATATATATATAAAATAATTTTCCACTAAAATAAAGATCTTGCCTCCTGTGAACAGAATAAAGTTTCTGTAATTTGACAAAACCTCACCACGGTGAGACTCGTGGTACACGAGTGCTGCGAGTCTTATGTGAAAAATATTATTTGCTCTCATTTTGAACACCAGCTGATAGATGGTTTATAAAAGAGTAATGAATGACTCGTGGGAGCTTTAATAAAGGATTCATCAGCCCCTGTAGAGAGCTGTGAGTGGTTAGGTCGCTGTCACCGTGATTTCTGACGACTTGCAGCTCTCTACTCGTGCTGCCCACTGGGGACAGCAGCCCCTGGAGGACGATCTGCACCTCCTCCTGCTCGTGGTTCTCAGAGGAGATGAGACTTCCACAGCACCACTGCAGACATCGATTTTGCAGCTCAGGCTCTTGAGAAACGGGCTTGAAGCTGCTCAGAGTCCCTGCCTTAATTCTTAGTACTGAGGAACAAATACAAATCTAAAAGCAACTTTAAGGTTCTTCCTGGATCACTTTTCCATACTTTTACAAAAATTGTCTCTCCTGGACATGATACTTTTATTTTCTGTGGTAAACAGAACTTGGCAACCCAGAGATCTGCCCATTGACTTTGCATGTTTGAAGCCAGCCAATCTCACCCCTCCTCCTCCTGTGGACTGAGTCCTTCTTACCTTGTCTTGCAGGGAAAGTTTTGCCCTTTAGGACTCCTAATTAATTTTGTTCCTTTCTGTGCAGGACTTCCAGTGAGCTGGACCACATCTTTAGACACAATTATGTTAATGGTAGATGATTCCCCTTCCAACCCCCTTCCAGAGGGTTTTTTTTTCCTTTATTTTTCTTTACATCTGACTGGGAGAGCTATTCGGTGAGAACCACAACTGTGTGGAAAACAGGGCCAAAGAGGTGCTGTCCTCTGACTAAAACCCAGCTGGGCAGCAAGGCCAGGGCTGCAGCCCTCTCCCATTCCCTGCTGGGGTGGAAATCACAGTGCAAACCAGGCTGAACAGAGACAGAGCCAGCAGGAGCTGCCAGGGTGGCTCAGCGAGCTGGGGAGAATAAATTTGGGTTCTTCCCACACCACAAACTGCTCTCTCCTGCTGCATGTTGGAAGGGCTGAGGGGCTCGAGCAGCAGATTTGGCTAAATGACAAACCACTGCCAGGCTGATAGTTAAGAATCAGAGCTTCATTATGGCCTGAAAGTGATGGGAAACCAGTCTAAAATTCCAGCAGCCTGTTCAGATTGGAGCAAACTCCCCCAGCGCTGATTTGTCAGGAGAAATAGTTTTGTGGGATGGATAAAACCATTACAGCAAAATCACATGAACAGAATGCATATTGGAATTTCCATTTGGCTCATTGGTTTTTGGGCTGTGAGAAAATTGACATGCAGAGAAATCAGAATTCATGCAGAAACTCAACAGAGCAGGGCAAAGCCTCTCCAGCTGTCAGTAAACTTTGGCACAAAGAACAGCTTCAGGATGGCTGGGGATCACCAGAGAGGAGCTCTTTTGCCCCCCTTGTTTTTTTCTAGAGTTGTAAATAAAGCTAGAAAGGCTCCTGGAGCATATCTTAACCTTCAGAAACCTCTACACCAGATAAATATTTGCACTGACCTTTTCACTCAGCTTTATTTCCACTTCATCCTCTTGCAGCAGTTCACTAACACACTTGACATAGCTCCAAGTGCCCAAAAGTCTCCTTGAAGGCAAATGAAAGATCTTACCTGGTATATTTTTCATCTGTGAGAGGCAGAATTTATGAAAGGAAACACACATCTAAATAGCAGCAAACATTTTATTTTTCTGAATGAAGATTGTGAGCATTCTGTTAGTGCAAAAATGAAATTTAAATTTTCAGTAACTGCACCATTTCTTCATGGTTAATAATTGGTCATTGGTCTCACCCATGGTAAAGTTCATGGCATCCAGAGTTTTCTGAGCTGTCATGACTTATAGAACATATTTCAAAATCACATAAGCAGTTTGGGAACCTATAACTCTAAATGACAGACATGTAGACACCCTCTCTTCTTTTTTTTTTCCTTAAATAATTTTAGATGTCAAAAATAATTAAAAAAATATTACTGGACTTAATAAAGTAGCTGTGAAGACATCTGGTCCCCACTGGAGTTCAAAAAAACTGGGTTAGGAGCACAGAGTGCTTTGACACTCAGTGCAATTAGGATTCCAAATATCTGTCTCTCTTCTAAACACTTTCAAATAACCTGGAAAAATGCCCATGATCAAGAAGGTTTATTAATATTTCTGAGTTGTGTTGTGGTGCTACCAAACTAAGGACATCTGGAAGACTTTATTTAAGCAGTCTGGCTATCTGGATAATGAAATTACACTTTTGATTTGTTTTTGTTTTTTTTTTTTTTACTTCTTCTTGAATATTGTGTGTCAGTTTTTATCAGAATTAGCTGGCTTGAGGATTCTCATGTGATGAGAAATGCTCAGCACCACTCAGGATTGAATTACCAATGACCTTAACAACAAAGGCTCTGCTGTAGCATTTTCAAGAGTAGAATAATTTCAGAGAAAGGAAAACAAATGCGATTATTCTGTGCATTGACTGCAACAGAGAACTCTTCAGCAAGAAACCAAAAACAAACGAAATAATATTGTTTGGAAGACCAGTGGTTAGTGTACTCATCCAGATTCACACTGTGTGCATAATAATCTGTATTCATGTGGCTTTCAGCAAGATATCTGCATAACCAGTGTTAGCACTTTGTTCAGGAACTTTTGCAAAATATGTTTAACACGGAGTCCATGCACTTATCACATAATTAGGGCTGGATGCACTGCATGGCAGTAGGCAGCAGACTCCCACATTTATCTTTGCTCCTGAGGGGTGAGTTCATTGCTTTGTTTCTCTCCACCAAGGTCAGGAAATACATGAAGTTGTCTATTTAATCTCCAGATAAACACATTTTAGTGGTGAATAAAACAACAGAGCGCCTTCTTTATAACCTGGGAGCAGCTGAGAAACACTTGTACAATACAGGAAAGGGTCTGTGAACAGAAATGATCATTCAAACAGTGGGAACTTGGGGATGAACACAAAGGCACTGTGCTGCTCCTCCAGATCTGATTTTCCTCCCAGCACTCTTGCTGTCCAAGTAGGCCCACACCAAACTTGCATTTTTGCCAGTCCTTTGCCTTTTCCTCTCCTCTCTGTCACTGTTCCTTTCCTGCCCTTTGTTTAGTTGCCCTGATTTGTTGTCCTCAGCTGATCTGAGCCTCCCTGATGCAAACTCCTGGGCCAGCCCTTCCCTTCTGCAAGGCTTTGGCTGTGCTCAGAAGGTCAGCAGCAGCTCCGTGGCAAAAACAGCAATTCTCACTGCAGCTGGCAAATTCTCACCACAAACCCATTCTGGTGCTGACTTATCCTCCAAAGGCTCCTTCCATCTGCTTCTGCAGGCAGCAAATATCCAAACCCTTCGAGCAGCAGAAAAGCCATAAACCCACAATTTACTGCTCTCTTCTCCAAGAAGTGAAGGTTAATGTGCTTCCTCAGTGTGGTCCATGAAGTGTGAACTTTACAACAGATATTAAGGTCAGGATTGCAGAGTAAACAGTAGCAGTGAGAGTTTGGAGTACCTCTAGCACAAACACATTTGGGTGAGGAGCTGGAGAGTAGAAATTGAAAAGGAAGGAGGCTCAAACAAAGGCTCTTGAGGGAAGCACAAGCTAAACAAAGATAATGTAACGTCTCCAGACCTAGTCTTGGACCACTTATTCAGGGAAGCTGTATAAACATAATTATTAGCAATCATTGCCAGGAGTGGATATGTGACTTTCCAATTAAACAAACAAACAAACAGAAAACCAAAAAACCAAACAAAAAAAACCTTACAAAAAGCCCCCTCCAGCTGAAATTTTGCAGTTGCCTTCAAATCAAATTAGGATTGTTTTCTACAGGTTTCAATTATAATGGACATTTAAAAATTTGAGTATTTTCCCCGTTTTGTTTTTTTTTTTTTTCCTCTAAATGTACTGGTGAAGCAGTCCATGGAAATGTCTTTTGATTGCACTCTTCTCCAAGAGTGTTCATAGCATATTGAACTTCATAAACTCTCCAAGGAATTCCAGCCTCAACACTGAGTGCTGGCAGGTGACACAGAGACTTCCAAGAAGTTCACACAGTTGCTTTCAGATCAAGATACTAAATGATGCATCAATCTCTTTTCTGAAATTAACTTTGGGGATCTCTTTTGGGAGACCTCGTTTGACTGTGTGACATCCAGCTGAAAAAAAACCTTAGTGTGGAAACAGTGATTTTTCCACGTGGTATTCAATGCAGAGTGGCTCTTAAATCGTCCTTAGATGATTTCATAGAATGCCAGAATAATTAAAGATCATTTTTTACATGATCTCATTCCATGTGCCATGGGCAGGGACAGCTTCCACTATCCCAGGGTGCTCCAAGCCCCAATGTCCAGCCTGGCCTTGGACACTTCCAGGGATCCAGGGGCACCCTCAGCTTGTGCCAGGGCCTCCCCACCCTTACAGGAAAGAATTTCTCCCTAATATCCAATCTAATCTTCCTTTTTTTTTCAGTTTAAAGTAATTCAGAATGTAAATTGGTGGTCAGGCAGTGAAGAAGAGCAGGTATTACCTTTTTGGACTTGAAGGACCTTTTTTCCATGTATAAATTATTTCAGTTCCTCACCTGTGGAATGTGGAATATTAACAGAAATACCAAGAATTTTAAATCTCTTTGTCTGACACAGTGCAGCTGATTGGAGAAGTAACAAATAGAGGAATAGTTAGATGTGTTGCAAAATATCACTGTAATCCCACGAGTTCAGAAACCCAAACTGTTAATATGCCTGCAGCATCTGTGGGAGTTCTGTTTTAAAGCAGGATTAAACATGATAACACACTATAGATCTTAACATATTCAATTTGCAGCAGACAAAACCCTGTTTAATACCAATTACAGAATATGTGTGAGCTGGTATCATAGCTGCAGTTTATAGGAGCAGAGGGAATTTGTAAAGCTGAAGTCTATTCATTCAAAAGTAATAGTTTATGTGGCTGCTTGGGTCATTCCACTAGAGTGGAATGACTTTGTGATCAGTTTATTAATTCCTTCACTGACAAGTGAGATTTTAAGATTTTTCTCAGCAACACTAAAACTGATTTGGCTACTCCAAAATTTGCTAACCATCTGTGTACATGAATCAAAGTGTCAGGATTATTTAGACAAAGTATCTTTTTTCTTTCTGCTCTGAAGCATTAAAATAGACAATGGATAAAACCCACCATGCTAAAAGGAGCTGTAGGTCTATTCAAATAAAATTTTTAGCACATGCCTGTGAAAGATATTAATTTTGGAGGAAAATAAAATCATATAGGTCTGGTTGTGTCTTGAACTTAGTGGAATGAAAATATTGTTACGTGTCAGAAAAAGCAGATTAGGGGGTTCATACAGGACTCCTTGTAACTATAGTCTCTTTTGAGGAAAATGGTTTAGAAGTGGAATTTATTCATATCCTTGTAGTTCCTACTTTGGCTTGTTACCAGGACTTGTTTGCCTTAGAGTTCCAGATGCTTATTTGCTTAAAGGGTAGCCCTTTCTCCAGCCGTCTGTCTAACAGTCACTTAATATTTATTTGTTTTTACAAATGTGTTCCCTTGTGTTCTCAGTCCATATGTCACAAAAAAAAAGTGTAAGGCCAGCTCTACACGGAGTAGTGATGTTATCTTCCCTTCCCCATTCTAGACTTTGACCCAATTGTGAAAAATCTCCGAATCCCAGTTGTTTTTCTCACCCAATATTTCCCTCCAACCCTATTGCTCTACAGTCCTTTGGAGTTTCTATTCTAACTCCTGTTCTCCTCTTGATGCAGCTTTTATAGAGATTTTTTTTTTCTCACTTCCCCGTGCTAGTCACTTGTGTCCTCTCCTTGATATTTAATTTGCCCAGTGTTAAAATTTATCCTTCAAAGTTCCTTTTGCCTGTTGCATCATTCCCTTTTTTTAAGACAAAACAAACTTCCCCATTCCAACTAACCAAGGAGCAAACTCTTGGGTTTTCCCCCTTCCAAGCCTATTCTTTAGTCAGGAGTCTGTCAGGAGCCTTCTCTGAATTTTAAAAATTAGCTTTGATTTTCCTTCCTCTCCAAACGCTCCGAGCCCGATCACCTCACATTGCTCAGACCCCTCTGCTCCTGTTTCCAGCTGCAGCCTCGGAGCTCCTGAGACACTCCAGGGATGGATCCCTGCCTGCTTTTTGCTGTGTAACTCCCCTTTCTCTCTGCTCTTATTTTCATCACTTCTCCCCTGTCATTCTACATGGAAAGGTTTTTATTTAATATATCACCAAAGTCTGTTTCCAACCTTTGTCCTCTCATGATCCCCATTCTGTCTCCATGATTTTCTCCCTTTTTTCTCATTTCTGGAAGACCTTCCTTTTCCCATCCCTTGATACCAACCCCCAGAGAATTCTTCATGCCCTCATCCCCTGCTTCCCTTGGGAGCCACTTTTTGTTTTCAGTGCCTTAAACTGACTCTTTGCTCAGGGCTCACAGAAGTCAATGCACACCCTTTGCCTGCCTTCTACAAATCGAGCCCCGTGGCTGTTGGCTTCCACACATCCCCTCATTTCTCCCTTTTAGACTTTATTTCCTCCTCCCCAGCTCATTTGTTTTGCCCATCTCCAGCCACGGAAGCTGGCAGTGCCCATACATTAACTGCTACTGTCAGATGCTCTTAGATCAATGATTTTGTTTCATTTAGAAGACTGATGGTGAGGAGAGCGCTGCTGTCCTCAAGAAGTTTAAAGGGTTGAAAGCAATCTCTTAGCTTAAAAAAAAAAATAAAGTTTGAAAAATCAAAGAGTTATGTGAGGAAGTTTTGAAAGAAACATAAGGAAGATCAATCCTGCTAAATAAGCTTAAATCTAAACCAACAGTTGTCTGAAATAATATCAGGGAAGAAGATTTATCTGTAGTATTGATATTCTTAACTGCCTGCATCCAAGCTGTGGCTCCCATCCAGATGGAGATGGGAGTGCACTTTTAGACTGGGAAGTAAATCTGGATTTCTCTGCATATATAAATAGAAACACAGGCCCACAGGTGTCTGCCTACCTAAACTGAAGACCTGATGTTTCATTTTTCTAAAGCTGCATTTTCTAACATGGGTTAAAACAAAAATGAAACTTGGATTTATTTGTCTGTTTCACAGAGCCACAGAATCATTTAGGTTGGGAAAGAGCTCTAAGACCAACAGGTCCGTTTGGAAATAACACAATATATTTCCATATTTAGAAATAACACAACTGGCATTTGAAAACAAAGAACATTGTTTCTGATTAATTGATTCAGTGCTGAACGAAGCTAAGAAACCTGTGTATGTTTGAAGACAAATGAAGGGCAGGCTTTCTGATTTAGCAGTCCTGACCTTTTCAAACTTCCCATCTTAAATAATAATTGAAGCCATAAGTAAATAAATTCAACTTTGCCTGCAGATGTTGAACTCTTTAATGTCCTTTTCCTGTGACACGGGCACTGCCTGATACTCCTGGCACAAACAGGTTTATCCTGCCCTGTGCTAGAGCTGCCTGACAGTCCCTGGGAGCTGTTTTCTTCCCTCCAGACAAATGATTAAAATGCAGTTCCAATCAATAAATCTGTGAGGGTTTTGTGGCTGGGAAGTGTTCACCCAGGGGGCCTCTTTGTCCTGGGGGAATTTCTTTTCTTCCATCCCCCTGTAGTCAGGAGAGAAGCAAATCACAGAGTCCTGTTTACCTGGGCTGCCTGTTGAGGCTGGTTTTGGCTGCCTGCAGGAGCAGAGGACCACTCTCACGTGCTGCTGGATAAATCAGGGATGTCAGCCCTGAGGAGTCAGCAGCACCTCTGGGAAATCTCTGCTTTGGGAAGATCCAATCCTTCAGCCTGCACTCCTTTGGTGGCAGTGGGGAACAGTGCTGGGACATTATTAAGAGGTTTCGGGTTCTGAGATCTAATTTAGGTGAACTTCTCCACTTCTCAAGGATTTCAGACTTGCTGGTTTCCCTTGCCTTGAGTGAGGGTTATACCAGCTGATCACTAATACCAGCTGATCACTAATCAGATTTAGATGCTCCTTACTCCAGCAGCAATTGCTCTAATGCAATCAATTAAAAGGAAATTTTAATGATCTTAATAACTGAGCTTTTAAAGGGAACATGGCAGTTATTATTGAACTCCTAACTTATTATTTCCCATGGAGATCAGCTTGGAAAATCAAAACATAGCTTTTAAAATGCACCATCCCCTGCAGTCTCACTGGTTTACTTCTTAAATTTGCACTTGGCTTTGTAAATAATGGCAGCATAGAAACAATGAAGCAATGAAGCTTTTTCCATTTCTAACTCCTGTGTAATGGCAGAAGCAGGGGAAAGGTTCTATTCCTGCCTGGATTCAGCAGAAGGTGGGACATGTTTCCATGCATCCATACAGCCAGGAAAAGCAGCATCCCATTAGTTTATCTCATGGACTACTTTCAAGGAAAACACTCCACTTTAGCTGCCTATAAATGGAGACTGGGGTTCTAGTCAGCAGAAATTCAGCTACATGTTGCACATCTGAATTATTTATTCAGAAAAAATAAGCTTTATCAACACACACTGAGAGGATTTTCTGTGCTACACGGGAAAGCCATTGTAGAGCCTTGCCTGGACTAATTTGGGAGTATTCAGGAAGCACCTTATTCACTTTTTAATGCCTGGAGTCCAGACTATAGGTTGAAGCTCACTTATCTCATCAATGTATTTTTCTAAAATTCTTAAAGTATGGGCAGCATTACAAACGTTAATGCTATTATTATAGGATCATCATTTAAAAATACCAGCATTCTCCAAAGGCTCCAGCAGCGTGTCATTTCCCTGCTTTATTAAAATGAATGAACAGATGTACAATTTATTTCTGCTGAACTATCATCTAAATTCATAAGCTATTTCTCATGTGCCTGAAATCCATGTTGGTTTCTCATTTTCTTTGCCTTAGAAAAAAAAAAAAAGAGAAAAAAATTCCACTCTCACATTTATCACTCTGGGATATAAACGAGAAGTATACTCTGTTCTTCAATCACTTTAGACTAATACCCTCAATACAATTTAAATCCCATCTCTTCAAGGCTCTTCTCAAATCCCAGGCACTGGGGCACCCAGGATCTGAGTGGAAAAGTCCCTTGCTGCCTGTGCAGCCTCCAAGGACGTTGTCCCCGACAGGACAAGGTGGCACAGAGCAGCTGTGTTTGATCTTTTGGGCTGGCATTTACAGTGCCAGTGGAGGAGATGCAATTTCTCATCTGGATGTTGGAGGAAACCAAGGAAAGGACAAATAATGGCTGGGAAGTGGGAGAGGTGAGAAGGTTGGGTGTGACTGGAGTGGAATTTATGGCTGAGGAACAAGTGTCAGCTGGCCCCAGACACTCCAAATGTGATTTCTGTGCCTTGCAGCAGAGTGGAGACGTGGCAGGTGCTCCTGGAAGGGATAATCCAAACAAGACAATGCAGACATTGGAGGCAATGAAACCATGCACGTGAAACAGAGATGTTGCCATGGAAAAAAAAATGAGCATAAAAACTCCAGACAGTGCTCTCAGCCTGTCACAATCATTTTTTGGCAGGGTTTGTAGGCCTGGCATTTTACTTTAGTTCCATGTGAGGAATGAGTGGATGACACGTTCTAGGGGTTCTGGCAGCATTTCTTCTGTAAACCCTATTTCTAAAGCTTTATTTTGTAAGGAAATTAAAAAAAAAAAATCAGTGGTTTGATGCTGAAAACTGAATTCTCAGGCTCAGATTGTGGGGTTTAAGTCTTTTTAATTTTTAGGGTTTTTTTTTATAAAAATCACTTTGGGAAAGAGAGGAGTGGAACAGAATGCAAATCAATCTGTTTTCTTCATTTCATAGCTGCTCCAGGATTTAAATGCAGGCCTTTAAATTCCTTTTTGCCAGACAATTCAGGAAAATGATGAAGTAATGGCTGAGACTTGTTAAAAGCATGATTTCCTTCAGAAACCTTGTCTGTGTGGCAGGAGCAGTTTGTTCCTGCAGGACTGCAAGGGAAGAGTTTTAATTCACTAATAAGATGGAGGAGTTTTATGTGGAGCAGGAATTTTGCCAGAGTGGCCACACTGCAGCCTCAAAACAACTAAATTTTGATATCTGGTGCTGCCATTCTTGTCCCTTTGGATCCTTCCCCAGGCTGAGATCAGAGTTATTTTCCTCTCCCCTTTCCTTACATTTTGTTGCCAAAAGAGGACATGGCCAGCAAGGAAAGCCACAGGCACAATTTTTATCTGCAGGAAGGAGGGCAAGTGTTATTTTGCAGTTCCAGCCTGTATCTCCAGCTGTCAGCACCAAACCCAGCATAACGAAGAGTCTTGGATGAAGGGGAGTTTCAGACTGGAATTTCAGTCAGGAAAGTTTTCCTGTCACTTGGTTTTGGCACAGAAAAAAAAAAAATCATGGCAATCCAGTGAACTTCCTGGGTGTTCATGAGTATCATGAACCTTAAAAATGTTAAAAAATCAGGCATATATGTTTTGTTCTGCATAGATCCTTGGATTTGGGCTTCTCATGAATTTTTCAGGGAAGGGTTCTCAAGATATCCTCAAATTCCTCCCTCCTATTTATATAATTTCCAGTATTTGCTTATTTTTCCTTTAAGAGCTTGGAGGTTACAGTGCCTGTGGTCTCCCAGCAATCCTCTACAGCCCTTCAGCTTTCCTGCAGGTTTTGCTTCATGTCTGGTGAGGAGTGCCATTGTCCCTGTGCAGGTGACACCCAGCCAATCCTTTCATCCATTTGCTACCCAGAATTATCCCAGGCCATGTGCTTCACACCTCTGCCTGTCCCAGAGCTCCTTTCCTTCCTGCTGTGGGCAGGGGCCAGGGGTTGTGACCCAGGGCTGAGCAGATGGAAAAATTCCTGCCTCTCCCTCTGCCCTGCATGGGCAGCAACTCCCTGCACTTCTCCCCAGAGTTTTGCTCTTTGCACAACACCAAATCTTATGCTCTTTGCACAAAATCAAACTTTTATTGTCCACAATTCTTTTTCCAGCACAGAATAAGTGACAAAGCCAACATCTGCTGTCTGTGCTTTCTTCTTTCATCCTCAGCACAGGAGGAGGAGGGTGCATAGATTTTGAGGGCTTTGATGTGATAGGATTTTGCTGCTATGTGTTTTTCTCCTCTACCTGTGGTTTTGTGTTTGATGTGGAGAATTGATTAAGTCATTTGGGTGTTGTCTTTTGGATTTTGTAGTAGGACAGGCTGAGAATATTTCACACCCAAAGGAGAGCCTGCAGGCACTGTGTCGGGCTCTATAGGCAATGCCTATAAGTTCCCAGCTTTGTGTCCCATTTAGGGACACTGTGATCCTCTCTAATACACCAAACTTCTCTCCTGCACCTCCTATTCAGGGCTTCTCTAAAGGTAAGGAATGCTGACAGCTGTGCCAGGGTTTGTCCTGTGGGCAAATGTGCCCAGGGGTTCAGGAGGAAATTCATCAGTTCCAGGGATAGTTGAAAGCGAGCTTCATTAAGAAAAATGTTTTATAACCATATAGCATTTTTCATTCCAGAGAACCCCAAAGGAACATACAGAAAATGGATCTTTGTGAGCAAGCAGAAAATTAAATTGCAACTTTCTTCTGCTTGCAGAGAAAACAAAGGTCTAAGACTTCATTTCCTTTAATAAAGAATTCTACTCAAGAAAGTTGCTTTAATTTCTGAGGAAGC
Organism: Chloebia gouldiae; assembly: GCA_003676055.1. Lineage (NCBI taxonomy): Eukaryota > Metazoa > Chordata > Aves > Passeriformes > Passeridae > Chloebia > Chloebia gouldiae. The sequence goes on along the minus strand of QUSF01000023.1, from coordinate 1,361,480 downwards.
ATTGCAGGTAATGGCTAGCCCTGATGCTCTATTTTTACATTCAAAATCTTGTTGATGGGCAAAGGGAAGCGCACTTAATATGTAAAGCCAAGCATTTAACGTTCATAAAATTGAAAACTAATCCACGTTCATCCAAATCCGAGAATCTTTATTAATCCTGACTGAATTACTGAAACAAATATTCTTCATCTTAGAAAACTTTTCAGTGATAATAGGACAGATGTAGAAGTGCAGTACACACCTTTCTTAGCTCCTGCTCCTTTTGCTGCTGTTTCTCTCACCGTTTCCTCTCTGCTCTGGGCCATGAGGTTGGTTTCATCCCGGTGTTTGTGGCCAGGCTGTTGTGGGGAGCTGTGGCACCTGGGCTCCTTTGCCAGGACAAAGGGGATGCCCATGTGCCCCTCCTGCCCTCGGCATCATCTGGGGTCATGATGTCTTTGAGAACACGTTTCTGTGTGTTGCTTGGCCTGCAGATCCACATTTGGTCCAAATTTGCTGCCTCTGATGTCCCTCAGGCTTGTTAGATCCTCCACTGCCCCTTTTGAGCAGGTTCTCCACCCTCATGGGTGCCTGGGGCTGTGACAATCACCCACCCCGGGGCAGAAGGCAGAGTCTGGCTGTGGCAGCAGCCTCAGGATGAACAAAAAGGAATATTTGTGCATCAGCAGGCTGAGGATCCTCATGTGGGATGCAAACCTCCCTCGCAGGAGCCAAGCTGAGCTGCTGGGTGCTGGTAGCTGAATGCCTCGAGGTTTTTGGGGACATAAGAGGAGTTTTTTGTGTTTCATCCCAGACACAGCACCTGGTGCTTCAGGAGGTACAGAGTGGAGTCTTTATTGAGCTCACAGGACCCTGTGAGCAGCCACGAGGGCCCTGGGCTGTCTGAAGTCACCCCTGTGCTCAGGTGATCAAGATCTCTCTGCTCACAAGGAGAATGAAGTGCTAAACAACAGTAAAAATCCACCAGAAGGGAAAGTAAGACCAAAAGTCTGGCAGTGGCAAAAGGGACAGGTAGTGAGAACCAGGAGGAGTCTGTGAGTTACCAGTAGAGAGGGTAACCAGGAAAGCCAGAGCTGAGCTGTGCCAGTGTGTGTGTGCCTGTCACAAAGGTTATTATCCAGCTTAATGCAACTTTTCTCCCTCTGCTTTTCCTTCCTCCCTCCAAGCTCAGTGCCCCTGACTTGGAGTGAAAATATCACAAGTAATTGAAGTTGTGAACCCCAGCAGAATACTAAATTAGAAATTAAGTAAAAATGCTCATCAGTTGGAGCACAGAAGTCCTGGGCAATTTTTCTAATGCTATATTACAGCAATTGGGATATATATATATTTTTCCCCCCAACTGCTTCACTCACTGAATTGATTGAATTAAATGTGTTCTGTGGTGCCAGTGAACCCCTGACCCCAGTTACTCAGGATAATCAGGGGGTAATCAGCTGCTGTGATCTGAGCTCCAAAGGAGCAAGAATATTGTAAGGTTCAGGGAGCCTGAGCTGGCATTAATCAGATGTCGTCAGGGTTTGATTATAAATCCTAAAGACCACCAAATTGATACAACATGGTTTAATCCACTAAAAATTAGGTATCTACATATTAATCACCAAGCTGAATATCTGCAAGTGATTGCTTTTCTGGTAAATGAAGTCAGGTGTCAATGCTTTGGAATGTCCCACAGTTAGTCATAAATGTAATGATTAGCATCAGCACAAAAGCAGCATTAGCCAGATTAAAAAAAGATTTTGTTCTAACCTCAAATAGATTTTTTTTTTCCTCCTGCTGGAGTTTTACAGCTCCATTGAAATTGCTCCTTGTGTTTCTACTCTAATTACCAGCTTACTCTGAGGCAAGAAATAGGAGATGTTTCTGAGGTACCTGCAAGCACAGCATTTTTCTGCCTTCCAAGGGGAGGAAGGGTGGCTGCTTACAGTATATCACACTGCTGTGTACAGAAATAAAGTGGTATTTATTGTCCCTTAAAATGATTTCCCCTAGAACTGGCAAGCTCAGGTGAAAAATCTGTATCTGGAAATGTGTGTCAGGATCCAATTAATTCCTGCTGCACTGGATGTCCTTGGGAAGAGCTCGGTGTGGCAATATTGATGCAGATGTATGAGCACATTACATGGAGGATTCTACAGGAGAAGGAGAACCAGTCTTAAAAGAGAGGAATAGCACAGACTCCTAATGAACTCGTGCTCTTCATACATGTCCTGATTTAATAAACATTCAACCCTGCAGAAAAGCTTTTTGATATAAACTGAAGATGATACCAAATTCTTGTTTATCTTACTGCTGCCACCTGTATTTCCTGGGAATTGCCTTTATTTGCATGAGACATTTGGTGTGCTTGGAATCAGAGGATTCCTAAGCTGCTGCTGAAGGATTTCCAGGCATCCCAGAGTTTCATCTGGGATCAGGACGAGGGAATTGCACAAAATCTGAGCATCCCAGCAGTGTCAGCTCTGGTGAGCAGTGGCTGTGCAGGAGCCTTGTGCTGCCTGCTGTCCCCCAGCCCCACCATGGGGCACATCTATGCTTGGGAATGCTTCTCCTTCCAGCAACACCTTCCAGGGATGGTCCTCACCAGAACCAGAACCAGAATGTGCCCCTGGAACAGCCCCTTTGCTATTCATAGAATCACAGGATGGTTTGGGTGGAAAGGTATTGGAATAAATCACACAGACTCCACTTTCTTCATGGTGGAAAGCCCCTTCTTTATTCACATAATTCCTTTTTAAAAAGGTTTTTTTACAGACCTAGTGTGGGACTCCAATTAGTCAGTAGCTTTCTTGCCAATTAATTTATTGGTTAATAAAAGGTATTTTACTTGTCCATCAAATCTCTCTACTCTTAATCTGTTTACATATTTTGTTCACTGGTTCTCATGGGATAGATTTAACATTTCTGCAGGTGCTGGTTGTTTTTTACCCAGGAATAGATTGTAATGTTAATGAACTGCTCACACCAGGGTTGCTTTCACATGGGAATGTGCAAAGTGCCAGCTCGACAAGGCCAGCCACTGATTTAACAGAGCAGGCCTGATTTTATGAGGCTTTTCTTTATTTTTCTACCCTACTGCAACAGGAAGAGACCATAAAACTCATCTCATTCTACCCCTGACACATCCCAGGACACTTTCCACTGTTCCAGGGTGCTCCAAGCCCCGTCCAGCCTGGCCCTGGACACTCTCAGGGATCCAGGGGCAGCCACAGCTGCTCTGGGCACCTGTGCCAGGGCCTGCCCACCCTCCCAGGGAACAATTCCTTCCCAATATCCCATCCAACCCTAACAGCTATTCCTCCTTGTCCTGTCACTTCATCCCTATACAAAAAGTCCCCTTTAGGTCTGCCAGATCAGTCCGTGCCTCACAAACAGGATGGGACCCTGACTGGTTGCAGCTTAGGATTTATTATCTGTCTGTATCATACAAGCAAAAAGTTAGAGACCCAGAGAAAATAACAATATCCATGTAAATCCAGATCAGAGACAAGATGGCAGCTTATGCAAAGCCTTTTTCTACATATTCTTTGAACAAATAGCATAAAAGAAAAGGTGTAAAGTCATTATACTCTAACCAATAAGAAAAGGACCCACGTGAGTTTAGCATTAACAAAAGGACTTCTATGAACCTCAAACAATACACAATAATTCATTATATAAGATTGAAACTTTTTCTATCTTTGCAAAGCATATATCTAGGACTTTTCACATCTCAAATTATCAATAAGTTCTTGTTCTTTCTTGTTCCTTATGATAAATATAAATGTATTCACTTGGTTCTTATTTTCCTATTTTCCCATGAGAAGGTTTTGAAATTTCCCAGCTTTTCTCAGCTTTATGTCTACTTTCTGGGGCGTTTTTTCACTTTCTAAAATCTTTTACCTTTTTATATTCCTACATTTAGGTACTGGGGGGGCTCTACAGCTCTGAGTTCAGGTGACAAGGCAGGTGTGACAGGTGGTTCTCTGTGTCTGGGTGTGCAGCACTTCTCTCTGGCCAGAGCACAAGTGCAGAACCTGGGCCTGTTTTGACCTCCCTGCTAATTCTCAGTGCTCAGACACATCAGCTGGGCAGTTCCAGTCATTCCCAATCCCTAAACAGCTCCGAGAGAATTCAGTATCGGGATAGAAAAATACCCTCAGCTCATTGTGATCTTCATTATTAACAAAAAGGAGCCAATGCTTAACCATTTGCACAAAACATACCCAGCTGAGGCTGCAGTGGTGTTTGTGCTCCAGAAGGATGTGTGTACAGAGAGTGTTTGGCTAAGAAAACATAAATTACCGGTGAGAAAATGAAAGGGCCCTGAATGTTCCCTCTGTGGCATTCTAGATAAGAAATAAGCACACAACAAGCCCTTACAAGAGGAATGTTTCATTTTCCTTTAGCACAAATATTTTTCTTTCAAGGAAAGATGAAATGATCGCCGCCAAAAGGAGCTGGGTGGTGGGAGATGGAGACCATCAGAAGCCTTAAAGCAGAAAGCAATAAATCCATTTAGCATAGCTGAGATTTTCCCTGACCTTTCCACAGCTGTACAGTGCCAAACCATACATCTGTTGTTGCAGTATATGCTTAAATCTCAGTGTTTCCAAAGGAGGTTCACCCCAGCTGCCAGTGAACTCCCCTGGCCCTGCCTTTGGAATGCTCATCTCACAGTGCTGGATGGGCAGGCTCACATCACCCGTGGTCATCAGTCAAATACACTGCATTTATACCTATTTTCCTTTATTCTTGACCTTGGAAACAGAATTTTTCTGTGCTAACAGGGTTAGAGGCCCCAGGTCTTCGTTGTTCCCATCGTGGGTAATGAGAGCTCGGTGCTCACCTGGATGTTCAGGATATAATAAAGATTTTTCTGCTGTGAGAGGAAAACAGAAAAGGAAAGGGATCATTAATCATGAAAGTTCACTTATGTCTCTGATCTCTAAATGATTATTCTTGTATCATGGCTTTTTGATAGAGCAGTAATGTTTTGCTCAATGAATGTTGAGCCAACTGGATGTAGACTGGATAATTTGAGGGGGAAAAAATCTTGTATATCCAGTAGAAGAAACTATGTGTAGTAGACTTCATTCATCACTTTGTCAGCAGGCTTGGAAGACTTATTGTGTTCAGATGGATTGAAATATGGAGCGTTCAGCCCAAATTCTCCTTTCCCCACTCAGCTTTTCACAGAAAACAAAATGCTGGCTCGAGATTTCATTTTTAAAATTCAGACAGATTCCATATCACTGCAGATTATGCTGCCTGTAAACTTCCATCTGTACCTCCTGCTTCCACTGGAACAGTGTGAAACCTTGCAGAGTTCTTATCTGCTTCCAAAATAGCGTTTTCAAACTGGGATAACTTCAGACAGCTCTCAGCTGGAGGGGCTTGCATATCTAGGGCATCTCATTCCCATCAGCTGGCACAACCTAAAATGCCAGAAGTTTGGGGAATTGCTGAAATTTGTAGCTGAAATATTCTGGAGATACAAGTTGCTTTGAATGCTTGGAGTGGGGCTGCTCAGCATTGCCCACCCAAGACCCCATGAAGAACTTGAACCACTGTCAGAACATCTGCTGTTGGCAGCCTGGGCCTTGATCAGCTGTAAGCTGGCACAAGGAATAACTCCTTCCCTCGGAATCGGTGCCCTCCCGGGGCAGAAGAGGCAGAATTTCTCATCTGGCTGCATGTGCTGCTTGTTCTCAACCAGGCCAAAGATTCTGACACGGAGAAAATCTCATTTTCATTGCAACTTCTGCCTCTCTGCAAAGACCAGCAGTCTTAAAGCACCGAGGATATGGCTCTGCTTTGAAATATCAAGGTACCAAAGTAGATGAACAAGATTCCTTTCTAGATTTTTATCTAGAAATTTTTTGTTTTTTCGCCTACTTAAAATGAAGCATTCCTTTTTGTGTTGTTGTTTTGGGTTCTTTTTTAACTTCTATTTGTTTAGTGCTTTTGTATAGCACTAAATACAATTTTCATACCTTGTCTACTTCCTAGAGGTAAACATGATAACAATTTAAATATCATCAATAGGTTTCATCTGCTGAAAGTCTTGTCACTGCCCAGCTCTCTGCCCATTGCATTTATTTATATCTGGGAGCACACTAAAGTCCTTAGAGAAATTTCTCTTTTGCTTCCCTCATTCTCCCCAAATTTCTAGCAAATTAAGTCGTCTCTCCATGTGTTAATGCTAATTTTAAGAAAAAGAAAAATCATGTCTTGTCATAAAATTCTCCTTTTTTTTTTTTTTTTTACCAGTTTAATCATCAGGGAGGAGTAAATTCACCTCTCCTGGTGTTCAGGGCTCTTTGTGGTACAGGTAACAACTACAACAGTGAAACAGAATGTGTTTTCTGAACACATCCTGTGTCCAGGCCCCAAAAATGTGACATTCAGGGAAGCAGTAGGAGAAATTTGTTGCTTAAAGGTCCTTGGAGCAAATGAATCCCACTTCTAACTGGGAGTGGCAGGAATTCCTTGCAAAATGAGTCATAGATGACTTCCAGTTTTTCTTTTTAGCAGAGCAGGATCAGTAAGTTCCATCATTTATGTTCAGATGTTCAACTTCAGCATCAGAAAAGCTGGTTTGGATATGAAAGAGTCTCTGCTAAAAATGGAAAAGGACCATTGAACAAGACCTCCTTCCCTTCCCTTGTCATCGTTGTTAGGATAAGTGGAGGGAAAAATCCTGTAAAATCTTCATGCTCCTCAAATCCAGTGGATGAAAAAAAGAAAGAAAAATCCATAGAAGTGTATTCTATTTAAAGTTCATTCCATCTAAAGAAGACATCCAGCATCTCTGAAAGAATACAGGCTTAACTCTGCCCTTGATGGGAAGTGCACTGAGGAAGAAATGAGAGGAGCTGGCTTGGCTGAATTCAGCACAAGGGGCCTCATGAATGTGAAAGGCAGAGCTCTCCCTGCTCCCTGGGCAGGTGAATAGGTGTAGTCTGCTCCTCCAGCCCTGTTCACATCATCATTTTCTCTCATGATGTTGTTTTAAACATAAGGTTTGTTCTACCTCCGGTGAAGGAATTTTTTTATAGCTCAGAAAATAACATCATTATTTCAGTTTTTGTCAGAAGTTCCTTAAATATAATAAATACAGTGACCTTTCACTGTGCTCTGTCCACCTGGAGGAGGAGTATTTGTTTTTCTCTGATACAACCATCATACTAGAGATGTCCAATTCTTTGTGGGTACTTGATTTATTCCAGAAACCACTGAATGCACCTTGCATTTATAGGTGGAAAAGTGAAAAAGAATGAATCATTTCTAAATTATTTATATATTCGGGTGGGGGGGGGGAATAGAGAGCATCTTTGTCTTCCTTCTGAATCTTCAGACATTTGATGTACACCTGGAGGTAACAGGCTTTGAAACAGGCGTTCGACAAATGATTAATACATGCTAGAATTATCTTTCTGCCTTTGCTCAGTGAGGCCCTGAGCTGGGCTGAGGAAGAGTGTCATCTTGTGTAAACAAAATCTTCAAAATAATTCCAAAAAGCAGCTGTTTTCAAGTAACCTTCGCCATCACTTATTTACAGTCCCCAAATGGCTTTTGAGTCCTGTGCAAGCACATAAATGAAAGGATTGAAACCAGCACCAGCTCTGAATGGGCTTTCAGTACTGCTGTGGGGAAGAGGCAGCGAGAAAGTTCTGTAAATTAATTTATGGCTCTTGTTAGGATCTTGTTCTGTAGGTGTTCCAAAGTTTTCAAAGATTTGTGGTGTCTGCAAGAGGCCAGGTGTCCCTTCACATTGGCAACCTTACAGGCAGCTCCTGCGACACCCAGCAGGTCCTTCCCTTCCCTTCCCTTCCCTTCCCTTCCCTTCCCTTCCCTTCCCTTCCCTTCCCTTCCCTTCCCTTCCCTTCCCTTCCCTTCCCTTCCCTTCCTTTTGCCCCATTTTTTTTTTCATTCTAACCCACTACAACTCAGTCATGAATTTTAATACCTGAAGAGCTCTTGAAGTGGTCTCAGTCCCAGAAACAGTTTGGCTTTAACCTGGTGAAAAACTGCTCCCAGAGGGACTTTTACCTGGAGCCTAATTAATAAGTTCTTTTTCCTTTGTTTCTTTGAGTACCTTTCCAAGCGGACTGGTGAGCAGCAGAACAAAATGAAGCCATGCTGAAACTTCTTTTTTTTTTTTTTTTTTTTAATGCTCATTCATGATGAATATCAGTGGGTTTAAACATCTTTGTGTTTTTCTATAAAAAGGCACAAATTCAGAGCCTGCAGACATTCTAGCCATGTTCCAGGGAGCAGAATTGAATCCTTAGCCTTCCATTTACTTAATTGATCTTTCGGTCTGGTTGCTCTTGTTGCAGACTTGCAGACAAAGATTTTGCAGACAAAAATATTCATTCAGTCCTTCATTACTGAGTCCTACTTTTACTTTATAAAGCAACTGGTGTGTGCCTTGAAAGATCAGAAAGCATTTACAATGCAGAGGCTGTGAAAAAACAGCCAAAAGTAAAAACTGAAAATGCATCCAAAATTATGGTCAATTTCACATATTTGAAAAGGTTCTTTTTTTTTGTTGTTTTTCTAAGCTACGACTGAATTCTTTTTGTAATTTCAGCAGGGAGGTGGAAGAATATTATGTACTCAGAAAAAAATATAGAATAAGCTGAAAGAAACACTTTCAGTCAAGAAATAATGCAGTGCATAAGAGCCAGCATTGTGGCAGTAAGACAATGACAATAATAAAGACTGTTTAGGTGACTCACCGCTATAATTTCTGCTTTGCATCTCGTTTACACTATCAAATCCTTGTCATACCATGATAATGCTTTATATTTATGTGGTGTCTTTCATCTAAATGGCTTTCCAAGTGTTTCATGTGTTGCTTGGTGTGCAGCTTACATCAACCCAATCCATTACTTTAATGCAGATATTTTTGTAGTGAAACAGAGACACTGTTCGTGTCCACATAGCAAAGGCTGTGCACAAAAAGAAATCTCACGAAGTAAAATGCCTTTAAAATCTGCAGAAGAGATTAGGGAGATGTAGCACCAAATTACAATTTGCCTAGACCACACCATTTTCCATTCAGTTGCTCCAGTGGAGGGTTTGGTATAAACTGATTTTGTTCAGGGGTTTGGAGCCCTTCAGGGTCCCAGGGCATCAGGGCAGCACCCTGAGCCCTTGGGATGGGAGGAAGGTGAGTGCAGGGTCAGCAGCACCACTTTGGCCACTGCACAAATACAATTTCCTCCTTGCAGTGCCCCCGCCTCGAGCGCCAGTGACTTGGTTTATCCTTCTCTGGCAACCTGGGCTTTGTGTCCCACTGAATTCCACCTGAAATGCTCATCCCTGACATTTATGAGACTCTCATTCCTGATTGATCCAGAATGCAGACCTTTGTGACCACTCTGAAAATTCATTTGTACTTGGAGATGTTCCAGGTACAGAGCTGTGGAAAATACTTTGTTTCCTTGGCAAATAAATCCTGGGAGCTCAGGTGCATTTGTACTGAATGGCAGCGTGCAAAGGAAAAGGCAAAAAGAGAAAGCAGGTTTCAAGAGATTCTGTAAGCTGTCATCACATTCTCAAGAAATTAGACAGACAAAATATAATCACAAAGGCAGTGGGCTTCAGTGGAGGGAGATAATTGCAATAATACAATTTCTCTGTGGAATTTCTAACACAGACATATGAATTAATACATCCCATTATTTCCCATCTTTTATGATATATAAATATATAGAAGAGGAAACAAACGTGATAGCAGCACGGAATACCTTGCACTGGAATATCACCCTGATAAATGCAACCTGACACAGAGTTTTAATTTGTTTATTCCTGATTGGGAATCACAGCGTGCAGAATCTTAATGAGCCATTGGGTGGTGATCACCGACCCCAGGCACGTTTATCTTGCTTTGTGTTTGCTGCTTGTGGCAGCTCTTTAATTTGGGTGTCAGTGCTCCACTCTGAGAGTTTTTTAGTGGCTTCATAAAGGTGTTGTTTGGACAGGAAATTCAGGTAATTCTGATGCACTGAAGTTCATCTCTTCATCTGCTCTGAGAAGTCAGTAAGCAGAATCTCCTTCACCAGAGAAGCTTTAAATGAGGCTCTGAGATAAGAATCCGATTTTCTTATGGTCTGGGTGCCATTTCCAGCAATGCCTGGGACTGGGGTGGGGTCAGTGCCTGGATTCTCAGGTGATAACACTTTGCAGAGTGCTCTTTTCATGTGGTGGGAATCTGACAAGACTGGTTTGAGACCAGGCAGAGGAATTTTCTATCAATAAGAGCCGCCAGGGCACTGTCCCATCCGTTCATTACAGGGCTGAGGTGGAGGAGGATTTGGCTCAGTGTTACCTCCTGGCTCCAGCAGGACCACGCTGGTGATCCCTCACAAGAATTCCAGTGTCCTTATCTGCTTCCCATCACTCCATCATGGTGGCAAATATTGCTGATTTTTTACATTTTATGCACCCTCGCAGGCTTCATTCTCTTCATCTGCATCCATCACTATACTTCCTCAAAATCTTCCAGTTTACCATTAACTGCTGTTCACTCAGTGTTTCCTTCTAAGTTCCTTATCAGTCCATTTTCTGTGTATTTTACCACAAGGTTTTGGATACAGGAATAGAAGGACTGCATCTTTTTTCTCCCTTATATTTGTAAAACTTTTAAAATGACAGAATTGCTAAAATCTCTGGGCTGTATGCACGATGAGAACAATAAATGTGCAGCATGGCACATCACAGAGCAGGATAACCTCACATTTCAAATACTCAGAAGCAGTAAATTCACACAGCTCCTTCCAGCACTCCCACTCTGGCCCAGGGTGTTCACTTGCTAAGTTATTAGTGTTCAAATGGGTCCAAATGATAGCAGTTTAAATAAAATACTGAACTCATCTACTTTATTCTTAATTTATAGTGGTGCTTAGGGGATGTGCAGATATTTAAAATGAGTAAAATCAATTAACTTGTGATCCAATTATTTGTGTTAGCCACTGTGGGGTTTTATTTTAGAGCGCTGGTTCAGGCTCTCCCAGTTAAGCTTTGAGAGTGTAAACCTTTCACAGTGAAATATGAGGGACCTGTGGTTATTTCTTTTCTCTGTTTCCAAATCTAATTCCTATTTTTGCCCTTTCTTAGATTTTAAATCCCCTTTTCTATTTTTGTTTTTGAAAGGGACTGGGCATAAATGTAACAGATTTTTCTAAATGTTGGGAAGTTTATTCCTTAAATAAAGGTGACTGAACAGGCAAAAGAGTTCACCTTCTAGATAAAATACACTATATTTATCTAGGCCACACAGTTTCACAGTAGATATGTGTCTTTTGCAATCAGAAATCTGTGATTTATTACACTTCTCACATTATAAATTTAAAGTAGACCTCTGTGACAACTTCTGTGGTCTGATCATTCTGCTTTTCCATCCATCTTGAACAGACTTTAGTCTGACATTCCAGACAGCTCCAAATATCTGTGTTTCTGTGGTTGTTTCCCAAATGTGAAGGACGCTAGGGGTGAGGGTACCACTGTAGCTGGAATTGTTTGGCTTGGCACAGCCTTTCCCTGTGGATGTTGGCATTTCCTTGACCTGCAGGAGTCAGAAGCTCAGCAGTGCTGTGCCCCCAGCAGGTCCTTGTGCCCTTTCTCTCTGCAGCTGAAGTTGCTGAGAGCTCTTCCTAAAAAAGGAGAAAATAGGGATGCAGAAGAAAGCCAGCACCAGCTGAGATGGCCTTGATTTAGATATCCTTAGGCTGACATTCCATATTTTTTTGAACTAGCTGCCAGACCATGGCAACCTTTTCCATCACAGTCTGGTACTGGTGGGGTAAAATTAATAAATTTTTCACACAGGCTTCACAATATTGTATCTGAACAAAACAACCATATCTTTTAATATGTTACCCTAACAGCTCTTACAGTTCCCAAGGTGAGCTAGGGAGTACTGAACATTTAATTGAATCAGACTGGAGGATTAAGGAAAAGATTTTTTTTCCAGGGATCAATATGAATTAGGAGCAGATGTCTGGTCAAATCTAAGGGTTAGATTCTTCAGTATTAGGCTCCTTGAAGTCTGGTCACCTTTTCATGCAGCTGAATGGAAATTCTTGGGTGCTGAACACTTGTGGGGAAAAATTCTGACCTTTATGGTTCTGATGTCTGATATTATGCATGGTCAAGTTGGGACAATATGAAATAATATAAAAATATCAATCAGGCTAATTGGTTGTTTTCAATCAGAGTAAGAGGTATGCAAGTCTGCTTGACAGTGGCAACATTTGGCTGAGCTGGAAAGAACATAATCTTGGTAATCATTCTTCTGTTATTTCCAAGATTCTTAATAGAGTTTTCCTTTTAATTTGTTTCAAAGCAAGTGAAAATATTGTTGTATTATCATTTAGAGTTAATTAAACTGCAAATGAGCTTAATGAACTGTCTGGAACAAAGCTCAATCACAACCTGTTACATATTAACCATCAAAATAAAAAAAAATCTTTGAATGCTTTGTTAGATACACCAAGGAAGATAGAAATAGCCAGTTATTAATGTTATCCTTTTATGAAATCAGGTTTAAGGCTGGAAAGCTTGAACTGAATGCATGCACTCAGATTATAAAGAAAAATAGAAAGAGTTTGGGAAGATAAATCAAATATATTGGAAAAAGAAGAAAAACAAAGACAACTGAACACAGGGGAAGACATAGTCATCTTTTCTTTATTTTCATATGAGGAAATCCACTTCACCTTCTATTTGTCCAGTCTGGGAAATCTATATATTTATAAATCACCATTTTCTGGATTCACTATTTTCACAAACTCTCCTGCACTGTTATGACTTCTTCTGTTCTATAAGACAGAGGAAAAGACATTTAGTTAATTCAGGTCTTGAAGCCACTCGGGTGACTCTTGCCCTTGACTGATGCATTGTCACCAGCGATGCAGCTTTTAAGGAGCACACGTACAGCAAAACCTATTTGTGGCATTAAAGTTTGTAATTTTGGACTTTTGAAGGCTTAATCCCTAGAAATGCTAAGATTTCCTAATGATCTGTAATGGCAGTGCTGATGTTCAGCACTTCTCAGGATTAGGTCTGTTATCAGCCCGGTTTATCCACCTCCAAAGCAGGTATTATCTTATCACTCTTACATACAGTGCTTTTAGCACGTCAGCCTCAAGTACTTGAAAGGTGAGGAGTGTTATTAAGTCTGACCCTTGCAAGCTTTTCCAGTGGTTTGCTTAACGTTTTTTCCTACATAAATAAGAATGATGGGGAATAAACTAGAATTTTCTTACAGGGCATGACTGGTTGAATCGTCCAGCAACATATTTCACAAGGTCATAAAAAAAATCCTTCCACTGCAAGAAGAAAGCAGCACTGACTTTTAGTTATGCAGACAAAGTGGTAGCATGAGGTCCAATTATTTTTGAGTGTTGTAGAGCAGGCCCTCAAAAAAAATGCTCTGGCAATAGTTTTTGTGAGACCTGTTTTGTGTCTTGGTAATGGTGCAGTGAAAAATGAATGTGTGTGGGATAATTCATGAAAAAAAAAAAGAATGTGAAATGCAAAACTGGAGTTATTTGTAAATAAAAGTGGATTTGAAGGCAAAAGTGGTCTGTACAAGGCAGGTTCCTCTTCCCTCAGTTCCCTTTCTGGGAATACATGCAGCACAGCAGGTCTCTTCATGCTTCACTTTCCAGTAATGTGAGCTGAACTGTCTTTTTTTGATCAGAACCTTCCCAAGCTCCATTCCTATCCCACCACTGCTTATCTGCCATCTATTATGTGAAGAGCAGCTGAAATGTGCTGCCTCATATTTCATAAGTGAGGATGCATTATTTAAAATTTCGGTCAATGATTCCATCTTCCTCCAGCTGGGGTAAATAATTAATGCTGCCTTGGATATTTCTTGTGTGTGTGGGTGTGGTCATTAAGTGGAAATAGTAACGATTTCCTCTGTGCTTTTTTTCCCAGTTCCAGGCCACAGTGAAGGAGGGGGTCACAGGTGTAATAGTGAACTTGACTGTGGGTGACCGGGACGACCCCGCCACCGGGGCGTGGAGAGCTGTCTACTCCATCATTAATGGGAACCCAGGGCAGAGCTTTGAGATCCACACCAACCCCCAGACTAATGAGGGAATGCTCTCCGTTGTCAAGGTAAGAACAATCCCCTCCTGCCCTGTATTTTTGCTGTCAGGTTCATCCCCTGGGTTCACTGCATAAAACAAGGCACAGCAGGGATAGGATATTGGAAGATATAAAGTTGGCTGCCAGCCCTTGCCCGAACTATGTGTATAACCCCTTCTTCTGTCACAGTAACCTTAATTTTTATCACAAGGACTGGCTGTTACTAACTGTTGGGCTTAAATAACAGCACAAAATAATTGCAGTAAGCTTCACAATTAATAGTGAGATTTGACAACAAATTTTTTTGTTGTTGCTGGAGGTACAATTAGAATTCAAGAGCTCCATTTTGTTCTCACTTAGTGAACACATGTAAGTAGGAGGGATAAAAGGGGCATGGATTCAGACTGAATTCACATTTCTAAAGTGGATTGGTCCCACATTTCTAAAGTCTCATAGGAGAAGGTATTGCCTGTCTTTGTATGAAGACAATCCTATGTCTCAAACTTAAGAAATAAAAAAAGAAGGAAATAGCCCTGTTTGCTGCCTGTACAGAATGCTCTCTTTTTGGCTTCAGAAGAGGCATTGTCAATTCTTAAGAGAGATGCATGTATTTGCCTTTGATTTCGAGACAGGAGTTGAGAAAGCAGCTTGTGTTATTGTCATGAGCAGCTTCTGAGTGTGACTCATTTGTTTGTTAAATACAGGCTACATATAAATAAACATGTATAGATGAGCATTGAATTGTGTCTATGAGCTATTGCAAAAAAACGTGAGCTTTTGGACAGGGGGATGTCTCCATGGGTTTTTAAGTCCATTATGTTTATTTTGTTCAATGCCCTTTAGAACTGAGCGTGTCTAATCCTGAACTCTCACCAAGTTCCAGGCGCAGGGAATGTCGCTGTCCCTTTGTGGCTAATTCTGCTGTCTGCAAGCTTGCTGTGGGCTGGAGAAAAAAGCATTAAGCATTGTCTTTGACCTTTGCCCTCTGATCTTCTGCTTTGCAGCCTTTAGACTACGAGATTTCAGCCTTTCACACGCTGCTGATCAAAGTGGAAAACGAAGACCCGCTGATCCCAGACATCGCCTACGGCCCCAGCTCCACAGCCACCGTCCAGATCACCGTGGAGGACGTCAACGAAGGCCCCGTGTTCCACCCAAACCCCATGGCAGTGACCAAGCAGGAGAACATCCTCGTTGGCAGCGTGGTGCTCACGGTGAACGCCACCGACCCGGACACTTTGCAGCACCAGACCATCAGGTGAGAGCAGCACCCTCTCATTGTCACCCTCCACCAGGTGGGAATGTCTTCTGTGCCCAAGGATTTGCCTGCCAGTGCAGAATTATGTTTAACTTAAAAGAAGTTACAATTTATACTTTGTCCTGCAAATATTCAGTTTGTTGAAAACACAGGAAACAATGATTTTCCACACCATGAGGTTCCTACAATCACGTCAAGTGCCACAAGCAATAGATTTGGCTTTGCATAGTTTCTAAATTACTTTTAACCTACTTGTTTATTCCTCTTCCTTCAAGAGAGCCAGGGAAGATATATAAAACCTAAAAATGTCTATAGGAATGATGCATCTGTTTTACATAGGGTTAAAATCAGTTTACGATCATTTATAATGTCTCTCAGTAAAATAATGACCGTCCATCTACTTTCAAGAGCTGAGAAAATATTTCACAGTGAAAGACTGAAGCTAAAGGAAGCTAAGACTTGGCCTTGTCCAGATAGATTAAAATAAATTATTATTTCTGTGCTGTAATAATATAATCCCACACTTGTGCCATGTCACAAGGAGCAAACCTGGGTATTACATGGTATCATCATCTCTATATTTTGATCCACCTGGTTTGGTGTTTTGGCTTTAGATTCTACAAAAAATGGAAAAAACAACCACTTTGTTCTTTCAAACTAAATTTGCTTTCCAGACAGCTTTTCTCAGCATTTGAGAATTACAGATTAGGCACTACCACTAAAACCTACAGCTGTGTTTAATTTTTCATTTCTCCTTGTAAGTATCATTTCCCCCAGGTCCCAGTGTGTATAAAAGGGGATAAACTCCTTGTGAGAATGACTTCAAAGCTGCAGCTGAACAATGGCTCTGTCAATCCAGACCATAGGCAGAGATCTCTCTGCTGTCACAGGGTTATTTAGCAGTGATTGTACAGTCCTTAAAGAAGGTTTGACACGTGTACTGTTCTACAATAAAGAAAGCTGCTGATCTTGAAGATGTTCCCTGTCAGCAGCAAGTCTTGGTGAAAATGTCACTGCAAAGGACTTGGATTTGAATGATGAGGAGGTGAATTTAAGCAGGGGAGTGTGCTCATCTCTGAGGAAGCAGGAAAAAGGCAAGGCAGATAATTAAAAGTTTAAATTCTCTGCATCACCTCAAAGATAACATTCTTAATAACATTAATAATCCAGTCTAACTCCTTTGACTTCTGCCATAGAAATATCAGTTTATCTGGAGGGTGATTTTTAGCACGTCATTTCCTTTGTTTTCTAAATGGATTTATTTATAGAATAATTTCTTATTCTTAAGTTTCGCTTTTGCTCCAAAGACCCCTTATTTCACACACAAAAATTTGTGTCTATGGATGAAATTTCTGTTGCTTAACAGAGATGGCAATGTGTCCCTCAGCAGCTTTGCTCAGAACCTGGCTTGTGCAGGTATTTATTTTCTTTGGGTTTTGGACTGAGTTTAAGGAATGAACTTACTGATGTTCTCCATAATTTATGTATTTTCATTGAATATGGGAAAAATAACATTCATTAATATAACACCTGGTTTTGTGATGCTAAAAGAGAAATGCCATAAAAATGTAAGGATTTCATTACCAAATCCAACAGTCCAAAAGCTATTACCTGAAATTTTCCCCTTGTCCTACTGATTTTGCTGAATTTCTCCAAACTACATTGACCCTGAATTTAAAAGGCTCCCAGTGAGTCACTGAATACTCTTCAATTTGCTTTAAGGGTGGTGTAAACCACCCTCAGTAACATAAACATGTTCTGCAGCTCACCACACCAACCCCCAAATCTTAACCAACTCATAAGATAAACAGAATTTTCCCAGAAGATTTACTGTTATCTGTATAGCCAAGCATGGAAGGCTTATAGCCAAAAAGCAAGATGTTTTTTTTTCCTTTTATTTGCAGAAAAGAAGGGCAGAATTAAGCTAGGCTGGGGTGGGAATGAGGAATGATCATATAAAGGAACTGTGGAAATGGAAGTGGTTGTGTAAGTTAGAGGAAAATAATGCAAATGTAATGGAAATCTGGGAAATGGTAGAATACATCAGGAAAAGGCTAATTTGAATACCTGTCAGTCTTATTGCTAAAATAACAGGAAAGCATAAACCAGCATTTTTAAAAGATGTTTTAATGCTGACAGGTGTTGAAACACCCGGGTAGCAGCAGTGAAAAAGGCAGACTGTGGTATGCAGTTAAGGGCAGGGACAAATTCCATGTATAAAAGCCAAAACCACTCACTGGGTGGGGTCTAGCTGAGATATTTACCTCAAATTCCCACAGACAGGTGTGTGTTTAGAGTTTGGGACAATGTACAGGACTTTTACAGAGCACTGATACCAAATTTGTGGCTCTCGGACTATAATTGTGCCATCAGTCCTTGATATGACAGTATGGTAAAATAAAGGCCAAGCAGGGTCAGCACAGGCTCCTAAATGAGTCTGTGGATTAATTGAATATTAATGACCATGACTGAGCAATGTTTTGTCTGCAAGAAGCAATGAATGTTAGATTTGTGCTGTGGGAACTGTGTACATCACCCCCAACAAAGTATAAATCCTGTCAAAATGGGCAGACCAGCAGAGAATTAGTAATGTTGGTGGGCTTTGGGTTCTTTTTTGCAGCCTGTTACAACTGAAATAAATCCAACTGCAAGGATATTTTTAGTTAATTTTCTGCATAGAACTTGTAGAAGGAGATGCTGATTATTTGTAATCAGGAAATTTAGTTACTCTACTAGATATAACATGATAAATGCATTTCAAGACCAACAAAAAAGAGTAGAGAAAGCATTTTTGCTATTGTCTGCAGCTAGATTGAATTTATTCTTTGAACAATGCAGATCTGAATCAGAATCGAATTACTTATCTCTGAAAAACGTGGCTTACTTTGTAAAATTTCCTGAAGACAGCTGTACTTTTGAAGCAATTTTCCTTCTTATTCTCCAGCTTCAAGTGTTTTTGCAGGCTGAGGAAGAATTTCATTTCAAAGCTGAAACAAGCTGACAAAAAATGTGTTTCAGTGAGAAAAATAAGACTCCAAATCACCCAGACCTGGGGCTGTGGCCGTTTGTCTGCACACGAGTGGCACAACTTGCACAGAGGCAGCTCATCCCTTTCCATTGGCATCAAAATTCCAGAGGATTTCGAGGTGGAGGTGGGATCTAAGAGGTGGAAATAAGAGGTGGAAACCATCTTTTGTTCCACTCTCATTGCTCCCTGTTCAAGCTGGGTCACATTTCTCAGATCCATTGACCTTTTCTTTTTTCCTTTTTTTTTCCTTTTTTTTTTTTAAAGCATTTAAATCTCTCTCTGTTTTCCATCTTTTCTAGAATTAAAAAATGAAAGAAATCCAGCAGGCCCCATTTTAATTATAACCCAACAATTTATTAATAGAACAGTAATGAAGTTTCTGAAATTTGATTTCTTAATCAGACCCCATTGTTATTTTTGTGCCAGATTTGAGAGTTTAATTTTGGGTACTTCTTCCCAACCTCTGAAATTTTAATCAGAAGTTTTAAGTGTACATGTCAATGACAAGTTAAAGGCCAAATTTAATAACATTTCCTACCTTGGGAAATTAAATGAAGAACCTCACTCTGAAATGCATTATTAACAGTAGATCTTAATTAAACACAGTTATGGTTCTCAATATTTGACTGTGTGAAGAGCTTGGTTTCAGTATTTTCCCTTCTTAGGATTCAACAAGTGCAGAATATTCAACAGTTAAACTTTTAGCTACGTGTAAATAAGTTGTTTACTGCAGTGTATTTGTAATTTTTAATTAGAGCAGTGTTGTTTTCTGGTTTCGTGGCTTATCATGGCAATATATTTTTATTACCTACTGTGCTCTTGGATTTTAAATTATTTATGTAAACATATTGTTTATTCTCAGTAAGCAATGTGACTCAGTGCTTCAGAAATATCTTCATAAGAAAAGTTTATTACAGCTCTAAAGCATATCTAATTCATTAAGTAGAATTAAAATGCAGCATTTGAAGCTGGAGAACTTAGAACCCAAACTGCAGCGAGTTTCATGAAAGGCTGCAGAGATATCTGAAGCTCTGTATGCAAATAAGGTATATATTTATGTATAATATTTATAGCAAGCTGCCCCACATAGTACAGGTGGCTCCTGGAAGCACAGGGACATGGTTTCCAAGTCTGGAAATAGGAGCAAAGTCATTTATTATTGTCAGCATTTCAAAATAACAGCTACTGCTCTGTCTGGAAGGGAACAGACTCTGTTTCTCTTGATATAAACTGAGTTTTTCTGGGCTGCAAACTAAGCATTAATGAGGTTTCATGCTGGAGCATCAGAGCAGGGGAAGGAGGAGGCTGAACCCAACTGAATTCAGAGTGATTGTGGGTTTTGCTGCCTTGAAGGAGGTTGTAGTGAGTCTCTTCTGCCAAGTCTCAAGTGAAAGGATGAGAGGAAATGGCCTTTGGTTTCCCAGAGGAGGTTCAGATTAGACACTGGGAAAAAATTCACTGCAAGGGTGATCAGGTATAAAACAATCTGCCCAGGGAGGTGGCAGCGACACAGGTTTGGAGGTGGCAAGAGGTGTCTGGATGTGGCGCGTGGAGATGTGGTTTAGGAGCTGGATCTTGCTTTGCAGTTGGATCTCAAAGATCTTTTGCAGCCTTGATGATTCTGTGCATGATTTGTCTTTTCATCAAGAATCAAGAACCTGATCATAGACTGGTCAATGTCTTTGGGAACAGGAATTTTTGCTGCTGGGACATGTTTTGCTTTAGCTTAGATCATCCTGGCTTTGGGGTTGGTGCCTATAGAGTTGGTAGAAATCAGTGTAAATGTTTCAACTTCTGATCGATGGCAGCTATGATCTTTGTCCAAAATATATACAAGTTTTAAAAAATGGCTGCCTAAAATTCTATAAAATAGTGCTGAAGCTACACTGAAATGAATTCATAGCTCAGTGAGTTTCTCCCAAATCTCAAATGGTTGAGAAGACTAAAGAGAATTCCCTGGAAAAAGCAAATTTTACTTCTGCTCCTTTCCTTGGCTGACAATCCCCACCCTTCCACACAGAGAATGCATAAGCCATGAATCACAAAGACAATTCAAAAAGCTTTTTTCATGTCTCTTGTCAGGATTTTTCCAGAGATCCTGAACCCCCTGTGAACAAGGATGAGGCTTCACATCACATTGCTCACAACCACTTAAGGGATCAATTTTGCATACTTTGTTACACATCAAGCCTTTTTAAAGCACTTTTGTTGCTGGTGGAGGTCAATAAATTCCCTTTTTTTGGGATACACTCCAATCACTTCCTGAAGTACTACATAATGAGAGAGGGATAGGAAGACTTAAAGAGTGAATGCTTAGGAAGCAACACACTTAGTCATGGTTAAATATGTCTCCTAGAGTCTGAAGGACTTGTCTTTGATTCCTAACAACGGGAGATTTGTTTTCCTTGTGCTGACAGAAGACTAGCTCCATTGTTACAAATGAATGGCTGAGCCATGCTCTCAGCATGCAGCACCAGAGTTTTTCACTGTAAGTTATACCCAGGAGCATCTCAGGTTGGTTCTGCAGTTTTTATTGATGGCCTGCCTGAACCCAGCCACTGGGAATTTGTAGTGCATCTCTGGATCTGAAGTTGCTGTGTATTGAGCAATGTACACTGTTTTTCTCTGCCTTTCTCTTTTTTAAGTTAGATGGAAAGGCAGGGAGAGACGGAATCTGCTTGAAGCAAAGAAAGGTTTTTTTTCACTTCTGTCTTTGTGAACTCTGAAACATAGAAACACCAACTCTGGAGAGCTGTGGGTATTGGGGTATTCAGCAAACAATGCCAGAAAAGAGGAGATTTAATAAACTCTGAAAGAATGGACTTGGGCAGTTCCCTCATGCTACACAACCACTGCCAGTAATTTCAGGTTCTCAGTGGTCACTGGCTCAAGAGCATTTTGCACAGCAGTCTTTTTTTCTGACGCTGTTTCTTGAAGGGGTTAATACTATCTGAGTGGGTAATTATTGTGAAGGTTGTATTTTACTATCATATAACTAATATCTGAAGGAAAAAATAGTAAAAAACTTGCATTGTCTCTTTTTTTTTTTTTGTCAGTTTGACCAAACTGACTTCCACTTTTCATTTACTGAGTAAAGTAAATGACCCCTCTCCCCATACAGCAAACTCTTTAGTCCTACAGCAATAAGAGAAAGAAGCAAAATTGTTTCTGGAGCAGTACTGTACCTCCTTCTCTCCTTTATTCTCAAACCCAGAACCACACTGATATAATTCTGGAAGGAGAAAAATGGCTCAAAAGCCAAATCAGCCCCAGTTTCCCTGTGGAGAAGGTGGTTTGAAGCTGGCCAGCACTGTCTGGATTTATCAACAGCACTGAACAAATGTGGAGGAAGCAGCTGGATTAAAAAGAAAAAAAAAAAAAGAAAAGAAAAAGAAATAAAAATTCTCAGGTGGGAGCTAAGGAGATAGGACAGAAGAGAACAGATGACTGGAATTAAATCTCATTGCTGAGAGAATTGAAACATCTACCAAAGCTGGCCCTGTAAAAGCTGTGGACAGCACCTGATGCTGACCATTCAGGAGAGCCAGTTCCATCTCTGTCAGCTCCCAGAGCAGAGCTGCAGAGTGCAGGATGTGCTTTTCCTCCCAGCTGTGAGCAGATGTTGACAGCTGCCTCCCAAGCTCTGTCACTCAGGCCCTTTGTTGCTCACAGGCATTCCCTGGCTGCTTTAATTTACCACCAGCCTGGCAGCACTTCCCTGCTCACACTGGAAGCAGTGAGTGGTACCCTGGCATTGCTGATTCCCCAGCTGCTTCCAGTGTCTCTCACAGTCAGAGACACTTCTAAGTCTCCCCTGATGTTTCTTTTTGCCCTATTTTTATGATATTCTCTGCCTCTGTGCTGGGGCAGATGTTTGACCTCTTCTTTACTTGTTTCTGCTTTTGTATACCTTGAATTTCAGTGCTTGAGGCCAGTCCCAGCTCACCAGCTGGGGCTAAGCTTTGTTATACCAGTTTTTGCCTTGCTGGGAGGTGAGGGAGCTTCCCTGCTTGCCTTGTCTATGCTCATATCTTATCTTCTCTGGATTCTTGGCTCTTCTTGGCAGTTGCCAAGGTGTGGGGAAAGGTTAATGCACAAAAATAAGTTGGTATAGAATTATTTCTTTGTCCTTTCCAGGAGGCAGAGCAGGGGCGAAATTTTCACCCTAAGTGAGGCTGTTTTGGAAAACAGTGTCGCTTTCCTGAGGGGAGAAGAAAAAAATAAATCCATCTCTGTCTCCTTGATTGGTCTCTGAAATAGCAGAAATGTCTGAATTAAATTATTAAAGGCTACCTAAAGCAGGGGGCCCAGGAATTCTCAATCCATGATTCATAGTTTTGCCCAGAACCCAGCTACCTGAAGCTAGACTTCATCACTCCTGACAATACTTGTCAAAAGATCCTGTTCTTAAAATTTTCCACTGCTCTACTCTGTTGGCATAAATCATACCTAATGTGTTGATATTAAAGCTGTGGATGATAGCATTGAAAATCTATGTTTCTATGAAGTCAAATAAGCCACAGTCACCTATTTCAACTTGCTTTGATATTACCTTTAGAATCCTGAATTCTTGATTAATAAGGATGAATGTAGCATTTAAGGGGAGTTTAATTAGACCCTCTGTCTTTATCCTGCATAACAATATTATGCCACATTATGATTTCAACCGTGTCAGCACTCAGAATGAATGGCTGTGAACTGTGAAATTACAGGGCACATTTTTCATGTCACTGCCTAAACAATATTGCAGATCTTCTTGAGAAATATAACAATAGGATCTATCAGTCACAAGTTATGCTTGCAGTGGAAGGCAGATCCAGACAATAACTCACTTTGTCATTACTGTTCTCTTCTAGTCTCAAAAAAGGCAGGATTTTGTCTCTGGAAGAAGAGTATCTTGATTATAATAAGTTAGCTATCAAGTTTGAGGACACAGCGTGAGGAGTCATGTTGATGGGGAAGGGGGTGGTATGAATTTCTCTTAATATTTTAAAGCTATTGAATTTTGGAGTCTCACTCAGCTGGGTTTGAACGTCTGTGTGTGGTTACAGCTTTCAGTGGTGCTTTGATAGAAATTTATTTGGGCTGGTTATGAGTGTGATTGGAGCTCCAGGGACCAGTGGTGTTTTACATGGTGGCAAAAGCTGCAAAACCAAGCACTGAAATCAAAGATTTCCAGGAAGATTAGTGCTGCACCCAGGGCTTAATCCTGCCATGAAGGGGCAGTGTCTAATTAAGCAATTCAGCTCTTTAAAACAGGTGAAGGTCTTGGATGGCACTGAGCAGATTTCTGGCCATATTTCATTAATTTACCATCTCCAGACTAAGGATAGAATAAATCATGGACACTTTCAGTTCAGTGGCACAATTCCTATTAAATCTGGGAGTAGTTTTCCATGTGGGAGCAGGAGCTTTCCCAAAAGCACAGAATCCCTGTCCTGTGCTTACAGCCACTGCTCAGTGGCAAGGCAGCCCCAGCCTGTGCATTTCAAGGTACAAAGGCCCCATCTCCTTTCAGGCTCACTGCTGGTTATCCTTGGAGTGGAATTGAAGTTCACTGAAGAAATTGTCAGAAGGTTTAAGCACTCATTTTTACTAAATGGAGCTCTGCAATGTTACTGTAATAGGAAAAATGCCTTGTAGAGTTCAATTGGAATTTTTCTATTAACTTTGTAATAAGGATGCCAATTTCTGCAAAATAGTTTCTGAGTAAGAGTGAAATTATGCACTTTGTTAAGCAGCAGTAAGCCTGCAGATTCAGTCTTGGTTCAAATGTGAATTACTAGGGACTGACTTCTTCCTAATTTTATGACCATTATCCTCTAGGTAAATATGCCTGCAGAGACATGCATGCCTGCTCTACATAGAGCCAGATAATTATTATCCATGGCATCCCTTGGGCAGCTCCTCTGGGTAGTGCTCAGCTCCACATCACCTTGGAGAAACCAACCCTTCTCAGCCAGGTTTCACTGCATACCCCAAACCCTTGAGAATTTTTACACAATGACCTGTTTTAATGGGTCTGGCAGAGTCCTGGTTCCTCTTGCACATGGGAAATTTCCACAGGAATTCTCACTGCCTAAAGTCCTGCCTCTCTGGAGATTCAGCCCTGGGTCCTTGGTAGCATTTTGTAAAATGAATGCAGCCCCAGCCTTCATCTGATCATCCTTCAGGACTAAAATAAGGAACTTTTCTATTAGTAGGGGAAAAAGGTATGCAGATTCTGGTCCTGGAAGCTTCTGAGTTTTTAACCAGTGTTTAAAAAACATTTTAGCTCAGAAATGAAGAAAACAGCACTGTCTCAGTTTTGCACATGTCCATGTCAAGGGTGTTAAGTCAGTTGACTTAGAAACTGCTGCAGTTTAGGTTTTGAAGTGCAAGGAAAAAGAAAAAGCAGGAAAAGCCCCTAATAGCTTTAATCTTTGTATAACTGTGCTTTTGAACAAGTCCTTCTTTGTGTAGCCAGGTGAGTCTTCTCATTACAGCTTCTGTCATTTCAGAGGGGGAAAAAGACAAGATTATTTTAGTTTTACAGGTTTTGAGGCTTCCAGTTTTTTGTCTGTCAAATTGAAACATTAAAATTCACCTCACAGTGATGCTCTGGACCTGCATTGAAGGTGGCTGGCAAAACATTCAGATGCCCTAAGACAAGGAAAAAGCTGGGGGACAGAAGTTTGACTCCTGGGTATCCAACCCAGGGTTAAACAGCATGAAGTAACTAGGGTATAATAGAATCTTAGGAGATTAAATACACTCAATTCCCAGAGCATTATATTTGTGTGCACTGAATGCAATGCAAATCAAGCAGAAAATAAAACTATATATGACCAAATAGTGGAATACTTTTGGTAAAAGATTTATCTCATTGGTACCACCCTGCAATCAGGCAAGTCCTGGATAAAAAGTTTATCAGCACTGTCAGGGTGGTAAATAAAGGTTAAACAAGCAAATCTAAATCTTCCATTTCCTGTTTTTTTCAGTGCTTAAGACAGCAACATCTAATGAAAGCTGTTTTTGTGTCATAAATGAATACTGCTTCAGAGCTTTCCCCTCTGACCTCTTCACATTTTCCATCACTGGCCAGCAGATCTCTTAAATGACACACATTTGTCATGTTGTTAATACATGTCTGAAGGGGGCTTGGTTATTATGATGATGAACAGGATATAAAAATTGTGCTGTTCATGGTAGATTTGTTGTAGGCAGCACATCAGAGCAAGCCCTCAGATGCACACAGGATTTGCACCCTGGCAAGAAAGAAGCTTTTTAACTTGCAAGGGGAAATTACTGACTTCTTCAGCATGAACTCACCTTTTATAATGGATAGAACTTTATCTATATTATCCTTTATAGAGATAAATAGTACACTATCTATACAATCTATTTTATAGAGAATAATTATTCTGTAAAGAATATACTTAAATTTTTATTTCCTTGAAAAACACAGGGGGGCTTAATACATTGTATATTATATATTGAAATACACCTTGTGACTTCTTTTTATTTTTTTCAGAATATCAGGCAGGATTTAATTTGGATTATCCTCTATTAATATTTACTTGTTCAAGGACAATTTTGTTTTGCAGTAACATCACTCAGACAAGGGATGCTACAATGAACATAACAGAGTGTGGGGTTTTCATGGTTTTGTTCAACAAGTGGAAAGTACTATTTTGTTTTCTAACATCCCTTGGCTGTTGGATGTTAGAGATTCCTACAGGCAGAGAGGTGGGGAGGGGGGAAAACAAGCACAGTAACCTCTAACAAATGGAACAGCCTAGACTTGATGAGTTTAGACATAAAACACCAAAGCCATGGCTATGCACAGCCTTGGAAGATGACGAGGGCCAGGTGAGTCAGAGACATCCATGGCTTTGAAGTGAGTTTGGGCAGCTTGAATGGCTGAGAGTTTGATTCGCTGATCTTGGGGTCTGTGGTGTCGAGGTGACCCCAAGAGTGTAAAAGTCCTTGTTCTCCCAGCCTGTGCAGCCAAAGGAGGAGTTGGAATGAGTAGGGTCGGCTTCTCAAGGTGGTTTATTTTCCCTTATCTAGAACATTCTTTCTCTGACCTGCTGAGCTCAGTTCAGCAGGTTGGCCATGGCATTCTGTCTGCTCTCTAGGGCTGTGTTTACATTTTATACCAAAAACTACCTGTACTATGTTTACAATACTTGCCAATATCTATAATTTCTGTTGGACAGTGTGTCTCTACCTTAAACCAGTAGCAAAGTGTCACCATCACAGCAAGACATGGAGGACAAGAAGGAGAAGAAGGTCAGAACACACCCAAATCCCTCCATCTTGTCCCCTTGAACTCCTTCCTTTAAAACCCTAAAATTCTACTTTTTCACCCTGTGTTACTTCAACTACTACACTATTCAAACCCTTGTGGCTTGTAATTCCTCATACAAAGTTGACAGTTTTTTCCACTAAAATGGAAGCCAGAGGTGTTTTTGACTTCATGCCAGGGTCTCTGAGCCCCCTGCCAGGGTCTGGAGCCAGCCAGGGCAGCCAGAGGGATGTGCTGGAGTCAGGCACACTGAGGTTAGAAAAGGTGAATCACACTGGCCATTACAGACAGGGAGTTAGGCAAACAAAAGGAACTCTCTGAAAATAGAGGAAAAGATGTGACACGATAGCACACATTGCTGCAACATTCAGGACAGAAAGAGGCCGTGTATTTTTTGAACAGTTTAATGTAATTGGTAAAAAAACCCTCAAATAGGAAATTGTCCATTATTACCAGAGGAATGAAAGAGAATTAATTAAGTTTCTTCTGTAAGAAATACACCCATTAAGTACATAGTGTGTTTGAAATCAGCTGGGGAAAAAAAACACCAAAATCTTAATTTAAAACTTATTATTAGTCAGAATTAAATGTGCTTTTTCTTCACATTATCAGGGGGTACTATAATTTTCCCTTGGATATTATGTTCTCCTCTTATTAACCGTGTTACTGAATCTCTCACCTACCCTTTCCTTTTCTTGTTATTGATGTTGGAAAGTGTTTTGCCTTGATGAGTATTAATTCCTTTGGGCTAAATAACTCTACAAATCACCAGGAGAGTTTATTTTCCTACTATGAATTCACTTCTTTCAAAACAGAGATAAACAAGGGAACTGAAAGGAAAAACCCATCAATTTTTGCATTACTAATCACAATGGGACATATTTTATTTTATATGTTATCTCCTGCTCTTTCACTGTCCTGTAAAGAGTTCAACTTTCGTAATAGATGCTTAGAGTTTAACTAGGCAACAAGGGGTTAACTGCTAATTAACAACTCCTAATTAACCCCTCGATTGCCATCAAACTGTGTCTTGGTTTGGAAAGACAGGTGTCTGCTAAGGAATGCAGGAGCCTCCCTGAAACGGAAAATAAAAAGTAGAGCCCCTTCCTCCAAATTGTTATAAATCTGAAATTAAGGGGGGCTCTCTGGCAAAAATATGGGAGCGGAAATAACAGTTCTTTGTTAGGGCAAAAAATAAAAAATAAAATAAACAATGCAGTGAGCCAAAGCAACGCTGACAGAGTCAGAACACACCCTGACATCCTGTTGGTCAGGGTGTTGGCTGCAGTCCAATTGGAAATGTGGCTGAAGTCCTCCTGGAGTGTCAGGTGTGGTTCTGTTGGAGCAGTGATCCTGTAGAAAAAGGGTTCAGTCTTCCTGCAGTGGAAGAGGCAGCTGTTCCTCTGGGAAATCCAGTGCAGGAAAAGCCATGCTGGCATTCCAGAAACTCAGGATTATATCCAGGTAGGAATACTTGGCTCCTCCCTCTGGGCAGAGCATCTCACAATGGGATGCTGCAGCTTTTCTCAGTCATGCAGTGACATTCAATAGTCCATTATCAGCAGCTGTCTCCCCTGAGAGAGGGTTGGTTGTGGAAGAGATAAAGAAAAACTGCCCAATTAAGAGAAGGCAACTGCCACACCTCTAGCAGATGGCAATTGAATACATCTTGCCTTGCGATCTAGGACAGGAGGTCAGCTCCACACTCAGCAAAGACCACACCAATGGCTCAGGCAGTGCTCTAATGTGAGAAAAAAAACAAGACTAAAGCCAGGTTTTGACTGGATCAGGCTCAGATCAATTCCCAGGATCAGTGTTCTCCTTCGGTGAAGTCTGGATTCCAACGTGGATCTTTGCCACTCAAGATTATGCCTGTCAAATACACAAAAACACGCTTATAATTAGCAGATTAGCAGCCAACATCTCACCAAAATGAGTGTCTGGAGGGAACCCCGCAGCAGCAGCAGCAGCACATTTGATCCTGGCTGTCCCATTCAGAGCTCTGTTCAGTCAGAGCTGGGGACAGAGCTGTGTGTTCACAGCAGAGGGAAGGAGCAGGGCTGGGCTGGTTTTCCTGCCAGGCCTCTCACTGCAACCTGCCAAGAAACTCAGAGGCTTTCTGAAGTCAGCAGAACATGATTTCTGTCCCATCATCTCCATGCTGTGCCTTGGGAATAGCTGAGTGTCAGGAACGAGCCCTGTGCATGTTCAGCCAGCTGGGGAATACACACAGGAAAATGCTGCCATTGCTTTGCTGGCATTGTCATCTCCTTCACAGATTTTCCTTCTGAATTGCCACTTCTTGCACCACAGCCAATTTATTGTGTGGTAAATTTTGTCCTTTCTTAGGCTACTCACTTTTTTTTTTTTTTTTGGTGGGGTGGTTTGTTGCTAGGCTAAGAAAATGCAAGTGAAAATATTAATCCCTTTCAACCCAAACCATTCTAGGATTTCCTCTAGCACTACTAGAGGAAAACTACTACAATAAGAACTACTACATGTAGTAAGGGATGGGATGGAGAAAAGTCTTTCTGTTAATAACTCTGAGTGCCTTGGGAGTAGCCAGGGATCCCATGTGTGTATGTTCAGACTGAGACACGGTTTGTGTCTCCTCTGTGCCATTTGTGAACATTTTTTTCTTCTTAAAGCTCAGTCATTAACAGAAAATTTTGTTAATGTTTAGTACCAAAGGAAGAAATTCTCCTAAATCTCCAGGAGCTAATTCCCAAAATGTCCCCCTTGATATTTCCTGGTCCTGGGAGGAAGGCCTGTGATAGTTCTAGTCTTTATTATTAATTATTTTCCCAGTGGCAAAGTGCTATTCACCATTGCTGGGATATCCAGTGTCCTCCAGATTTACACTGGACTGGAATTTGAAAAGTATGGATGAGAAAAGGCATGAAAAGAGGTAAGTGAGTGTGCAAGAGGCAGATGAAGGTGCCCAGGAGTGTGTGCTGCCCTCCCTCTGCTCTGAAGCATCAGGGCTGTGCAGGCTTTGCCCTGGCACAGACACAAACTGTGTTGAAATGATTACTTGGCACTTTTGTTACCCTTCCGTCTTGGAAATTCATTTCTGAAACAGATTCCCTTCCTTCTTGAGGAGATGAGTCCCAGCAGTGGCCAGGGCTGGGAATATGTTTAGGTTCATATTTGGATATGTTTGGATCCATATTTGACTACAGGCTCGGGGTGGAAAATGTGCTGCTCTGCCCTGCCCTGCCCTTTTGGGAGTTGTTTCCAGGCCAGGGTTCCCTGTGGGATTCCTTTGGTATCAGCCAGGGCACAGCTGGGGCTCCCTGGAAGCTGCCAGAGCAATCCTTGGCTGGGAGCAGCCACAGCCCAGCAGAACTCTATTGATCCAGATCGATTTACACTTCCCAGTCTGAGCCACTTCCAACCTCCCTTCTGCCCATCCCTTAGGGAAAAAAAGAACTGGAGAAGCTGTGAAATGAGCTATTTCCCAGTTGTGTTCAGTACTGACATTTCAGTGCTGGATCTGCTGGGCTCTTATAAAAATTTCCCAGTTTTTCAAGAGCTACCAGGGCAGTTCTTGGACAGTGAGAGCAGCAAATGGATTTGCAGTGGGAGCACAGGCTCAAAGAACAGACATGTGCAGAAACTTAGATAGAGTTTTGCTGCCCAAATCCTTCTCTGGGTAGTTTGTAAAAGACCCTGCAGCTCATCTGATGCTGATTAGCTTTTGAGGCACAATTGCTACAATGAGAAAACTTTTACTGATTTGCATGTGTTGACAATTATTCTAACAGTAACAACCTGATTATACCAGTGTGTTAGTCCCAGATATGGTGTATTATTCCCTAGCTTTAGGAATAATTCTGATAGTTATGGCCTCTGGCTTCATTTAACCGTAGCCCTAATCAATTCTGATTAAAACATACATAAATGAGTTTGTGAATTTTTTATTTTTTTTTTATACCTCAGCTTCTAGGTTTATTTTTGCCCCAAAGGAAAGAAAAAGAGAAAATTAGGTTTCAGCACAGATAAATGTTTGAAAGACTGTACAATAATAATGAAAAATATTTTCATTTCCAGACTATTTTATTTAACCACCTTATTAATATAGTTTTATTATTTTGATTTGATTAATTGTTGTAGGTTTTGAGATTGGATTTATTTTATTATTCGAGTTGCAATGACTCTCCTGTTACTTTCTTCATGTTTACCAAGGGGTTTACACCATTATTTCTCCACACAAATAACTAATTAGTCAACCATTTTCTCATTTGACATTTTTCAGTGGCGGGGGACTGAAAACTGAATTTCATCTAATTTTTCATTCTGTTTTGATGGTATCATTGGAGATAGAGGATTGTGATGAAAGCCAGCCTGTTAAATCCCTGATGTGACACAAAACCAAAGCTGAGATGAAGAATCTTTTAGCTCAGATGGGGGAGATGGTTTTCAAAGTGCTCTGCGGATGCAAACAGGAGCAAACCCTGCCTGCAGCGAGGCCAGAGCCTGCAAACCCTTCCCTCAGGGCCCAGGAACCTCCTCCAGGGCCAAAATCCCTGAGATCAGGGCCAGACTGGCACTGCAGCTCTGCTGCCTGTTCACACAGCACGAGGGCTGAGTCTTAACTTCTTTTTGTCAGGTTGAGGATTAAATGTGTGAAAGGGTATTTCTTGTTGGGACTCAGATGTTTATCAGTTCTTATCCACAAACCCTGAGTTCTACAGCACTTCAACAAACTAAAAATTGAGCTCCATCTCTCTCTCTACAAGGCCTTTTAAGGATAAACTGTCCAATTAAGAAATGACACCTGAATTATTTTTACTTTTAGCTTAATAACTAACTACCCGTGGCCCACAATGTGGACTTTTTTATCCAGTTACTCAAAACCACCCAAACCCATGCAGAAGAAGGTGAAGAAGGAACCAGCCTCTGCCCTAAAACCTCCACCTTGTTTTATATATATTGCTATATTCTAAACCCTTAAACTCTGAGTTTCCCACCCTGTGATGTCACACACTTCTATTCAAACTCCACACCCACAATCCCAGCTCTACCATTCCATTTTGGAAGCTTTCTTTATGGCCTAAGGTCAAATGCAGTCTTCTCCTGGGGGTCAGTGTCTGTCAGCACAGAAAGTCTGAAAATCTAAGTTTCCAGGGTTCCAAGAGATTGGCATAAAGCATTTGCAAGGTTAAATTTGGGCATCAGCTCCCAGGAACTCAAGGGACGCTCTGGGATCACCCAGGAAAGAGCTGCTGCAGGGAGTTCCTACAAAAGCTGTGGTGCCCCATGTGCAGAGCTGATGGATTCACCCTGGGGTGTGCCCAGGTTATCAGTGAAAATTGCATTTCCAGTGACCAAAAATGCACAGAGTCACTTGTGGCACAACATTGATGGGGGGTATTAATTTTTTTTTTTAATTGTACTCTAAGTTGACATTTCCAGCCTGTGAAAATTCTGCAGGGCCATAAATGCGTTCCACGAAGCTGAAAAATGGCTCTTGCATAAATCCTCAATCTTCAAGTGAGTCTAAAATTGCATCTGACCTAACACCTTCCTCAACAGTGTTTCCAGAAAATGTGATTTATTTCAGGTTTTTGATTTCCTTAATGATATGCTTCTTCTGATTAATAATAGTATCGATTTCATTTAAATTTGCTTTTTTACATTTTTAATTTTGGAGTTTTTTTTAAAAAATCTAGCCAAAATAACTTGAGCACATCCAAATCTCTGCAGGATAGCACTGCAGGAAGTTCTTCACAGCCTGCTGCTCATGTAGCATAGAGCCACACTTTTAGTGCATTTAAATCCAAATTCAAATCTGCTCATTTAATAGTAAAGAAGCCTGCCTAGGCTTAGCTTGGTAGTTGGAGTGTGTAAATCAAAGATGAGCACTGGAAAGCATGAGCAGAGGACAGTTTAGATTTTATTTTCCTTTCTGACTTTTTAACAGCACCTTTTGGGTAAACTCTGTGTTAATAAACCATTCCCAGGAGTGGGTTTAGGCCAGGGTTTAAGCCAGACACAGGGAGGTTTAAGATTCACAAAAGGTTATTGAAAGCTGTCAGTGATGGTCTCCAGGAGTTCCTTCCAGCCTCAACCCCTCTGTGATCCTGTGGAATCCCAAAGTTAGACATCCAGATGTTTGGGTCAGCTTGTAGGGATCCCAACAGTGTGAAAATCCTTTTCCTAGCCTGTCTCAGCCAAAGAAGGAGTCTGGAACGCATCCAATTGCATTTTCAAGGTTGTTTATTTTTCCTTATCTAGAACATTCTTTCTCTGACCTGCTGAGCTCCATCCTGAAAGGAAGCCACGGCAGTCTGCCCCCGAGCCTCGGGCAGCTCCCACCTTTGATACTCAAAACTATGTGTACTATATTTACAATATTGTGCCAATACCTATCATCTGTGCTAGACTGTGAGTCTCTACCTTAAACCAACAGAAAAGTGTCACCATGACACCAAGACATGGAGGACAAGAAGAAGGAAAAGAAGGCCAGGACACACCCAGATTTCTCCATCTTTTACCTCCTGAATTATATTCTAAAACCCCCAAAATTCTACTTTTCCACCCTATGTTAATTCAAATATCACACTACTCAAACCCTTGTGGCTTGTAATTCCCCATATAAAGCTGGCAATTTTTTTCCATGGGCTAAAATCGAAGCCACAGGTGCCAGGGTCTCTGAGACCCCTGCCAGGGTCTGGAGACAGCCAGGGCAGCCAGAGGGATGTGCTGGACTCCGACATCCAGACAGCTCTGAAAGCCTTGGGGATCAGGAATCAGCATGAACACGTGTACAACCGACAGGAAAAGGTCTGGAAAGGCCCTTTAGTGGGTCACTACTGCTCCCTTCATCATTTCTCTTACCACCTGGCCTGTAGTATTTGAGATCTCTAATTCATATATTTTGTCTCCATAAAACTATGTGATAGAGCATTTGTGATTTTTTCTTCCCCTTTAATATGAAATCCTCTGGTTGCCTTTTAGTCCTTTACCTATAATGGAAATAAATTCAGATATCCCAAATAATGCCTCCCTCGTGCTGTTAGGACAGGCTTTGTCACAAGGACCAAGAGTTACTGCCCTGAACATGATGGGTTTAGCAGATTTTAGGTAGTGGCTTTATATCTGCATAAAAAATATAATCCAAACCTCTATATTCACCTGCACCTCATAATTAATACATCTAATTGTTTTTCATCCATATTGTTTTTCAGTATCTGGGGAAAAAGTGAATCACAGAATAAAATAATGGTTTTGGTTGGAAGAGCCCTTAAAGATCATCTCATTCCAACCCCCCTGCCAGGATAGGGATGTCACCCATAGACCAGGATGCTCCAGGCCCCATCTAGCCTGGCCTTGGAAAATGAAAACCCACAACTGCTCCAGCAAGATTCTTTCAATGGTTTTAATGCCGCAAACATTTTAAAATAAAAAAAAAACACTAAAAAAAAAACCAAAACAAAAAAAAAAAAACAAAAACCCAAAAAAAAAAAAAACCAAAAAAACCCAAAAAACAGCCAACACAATCTTGGAAGCTGTATCAAAATGATCTTTACAAAATCAAATGTCAGTATAATGACAGAACATTACTATAATGTACCTTAGAGAATTGCTGTTATTGTTTCCATTTCACATGGGGTAGGAATTTGAGACCCAGCTGTGCAAGGCTGGGAATGGACATATATACATATATACATACATATGTATGTACATATATAGTGAGTTTTATATATATACACACATATATATGTATACATATATACATACATATGTATGTGCATATCTATAATTTGAGGTTTATATATATACATATATTTATATATATACACATATTACACATATATATGTATACATATATACATACATATGTATGCATGTACATTTTATATATATGTGGTTTTTGCCCTCACTGAAGCTTATAACCCAGGCCAGCCTGGGAGCAGGGACACCTTTCTTATCTCATGGCCAAAAAAACCTGCCTTGTGTCCCCAGTCCTGAGCGTGGAGTGTGGTTCAGCTGGAGAATTGCTGTGCTGCAATAAGGTTCCCTTTCTGCTCTTTCTGGTGCCATATGCTGCCCTAATTAGTGCAGGCAAAACATAATGAGAGCACAGTGGAGGGGAGGGAGCTCCATGGGAAGCAGGCTGATCTCTAAAACTCTGCATTATGTCATCCCTATACAGAGCACAATAGAGTTTAAATCCAGATTTTTAATGTTGCACTTATATTTTGGGACGTTATCTTGCTCTGAGAAGCACCACTGCTTCCCTGGGTGTGGATATTTGTGCTGTAATTGCTGCACCAGTCTCTCCCAAATACCTGTGAACCTTTTCTCAGGGGCAGTGCCTCATGATTTTTCAACTAGCCTTGATATAACACCGTTTATAAATTTTAAATTATTTCCCTGTACCTGCTACTCTATTTTAGTTCTGCACCAAGTGCAAATTTTGATTTGTGTTCTGCTCTGCATCCATAACCCCTCTGTGTCTCTTTGGAGGTCTGTGTTTAAGGTGTGCACTCGAACATTGGAGCAGACAATTTCCAGTCTAAGGGAGTTGGTTTTGCTGCTCTCTTTGCAATACCTGGCTTTGACAACACCAGGACATGAACCCAGAGCAAGGAGGTCACAGTCAAATATGTTACACCCACTTTACAAGCCCTTGGGAGCTGTGAGCTGTTGGCACAGTTTAAAATTTAAAAAGAAAAAAAAAAAGACAATGAAACAAACTCCATGAGCAGCACTAAATTGCACTGCTTCAAAGTAGAATAAGGCCAAACTAAATAGCAATTGGCAGACCAGAGAGCACAGTTCTGTGCACAGATCTGATATATCACTGTACATGATACAGCAGGTACATATAGCAAAGTTAGACCACCTAAAAATGGTCTGATTTTAAAAGCTGCTGTGCAATCAGATCCCACCAAAGTCAAAAGTAGGAAGCGAATCTTTGCATCCAAAACTTCTATTTTTATCACGGTTTTTGTGATGGGTCCATTGTAAATCTTTGCTAGCAGAGTCCTCAACAAATGGAATGAAAAAACAATCATCCTAACTGTACTGCAATATGCTCTTACAAAAAGTAAAAATGTGGTGGGAAAGACAAAGTACTACTTTTACAATATCCTGTGCCAAATCACAGGTTATACAATCCAGGTTTTTATTTGCACTGCCAACAGTGCTTTGTAGAGCAATCAGGGAAGATAATACAATCCATTTTACATTCTCATTACTTTAGAAGTGTTGAATCTTCTGAAATGGTTTCGGGGTTAATTGAGAATTTGCAGTTTTACAATAGACTAGGAATTGTTTAGGCTGCCCTTGCTTCATATTTTTGTGCATACCTTTGTTGCAAAGTTATAAAAACAACAATAAAAGAAGAAACGAAAAAGTGAAATTAAATGATCTGCATTGTTGCCATTCCGGGCACTCATTTTTGTAGGGGATAAAGCTGAGGTATTGATTAATGTTTAAATGGTTATTAAGAGGAAGGACGTGTTGGGTTGATGGAACATCTCACTGTGCACTAATGCTTTCCTTTGATTCTTTCCCACATATTCCCTAGGGGATAATTTCTGCTCCTGGGGAAGCCAGTGTTGAAACTCTTAAATTACCTTTTTTTTGCCAACATAAATAAGCCAACTATTTTCCCTATTTATCTCTTTTTCTGCACAAATTCCAAAATTTCTGGTTTCCAAATCTGCTCTTTAACTTATTTTAACATCATAAGAGCTGATAAAGATGTGTAATTTTTCCTGGCTGTATATGCTGAAGTTTTGATGCTCACCCTGGCTGCCTGAGCACCTGAATATTCCTGTGCACCACAGTCAGGCTCAGCAGCCCCCAGGAAATTTCATTTTTCAAGCCTGAAGCAAAGTTGTGGTTAACAACACAGCAGCCTGGGCAGGGCTGTCTGTCAGCACTTCTTTAGAGGCCGGCATTTCATTTCATTTTTTCTTTTTTTTTTTTTACCCCCCCCCCCCAATAATCTGTTGGTTTTGTTTATTCCCTCATACTTGCAATGATACTTTTAAATTTTTTTTGCAACATTCTCACACAGGACTTTCAGGTGAATTCACTCTCAGGTGAATGCCACTGTGAGACACTGCCTTGGCACAGTCTCATTAAATAATAACAGGTTCCATGTCAATTACTAGTAATTTAAAATATCTATAAAAGGTTGTATGGTGGTTTATGACCTATAACAATTCACTACAAAAAAGATAAACAGGTTATTATCCCAGGTATTGATTATATGATTGGAGTTTTGGTTTAAAATATTAACACATTTAATTGGAGAGAGAATTGGTATCAGTTAATTCAGCTCTGAGTTGTTCTTTACTTAATATGTTTAACGAGTATAGAATTAGGCCCTAATTAAGAACATTCTTACATTATTGCTTCAGTCAAGTTCAGGGAAGTTCCTGGTATGTAAACTTCACAATCTCGCTAAACATTTCCAGTTTTGGGGGCTGAATATTTGTGCTGATTAAGGGGAAAAAAGAACACCAGGGAATTTCATATTGGGGCATCTTGAAGACAGCATTCCCAAACTCTGATTGAGGCAACGTGGATGTGGTTGAATTTAATCAGCAGAAGGAAGAAGATCCAAATCCCAGAGTGAAGAACAAGGCTGGGTGTAACCACCTCCGCCAGACTTGGTGAATTCATTGTCTGACTTTCTTCTTGCTACTATTCCCCACAATTTAAAACATTTCCAGCTCACCCAAAATAACTAATGGTAAGGAAAAAAAAAATTAAAACCACTCAAACATAAATTAAAAATACAGCTTCTGGTCCAGCTGGAATTTGGAATCTGGAAAAAGGAGAGCTGTGGGAGGATCCATAAGGTCAGTGTGAGAGCAGAGGCCTGTTGGAAGTGTTCTGGCTGTATAACACAGCAGTAGGAAACAGGTCCTATATAACATCCTAAATATTGATTTCTCTGCTAAAATTTGGGACAAATATATATATATACACCCAAAGGAATTGACTCAAACCTCTAACAACACTGAGCTGTCTCTAAGGCAAGGCACAAGCTTAAATTGTGTTTTTCCAATATGAAGAAATCCACTGTGAAAGCCACTGAGTGCCCAGACAGATTCCTCTGCAGCAACACATTTGTTTGATGTTCAGATCAATATTTGATAACAACTTCTGCACTTTTGTTCAGGTATTCAGTGTACAAGGACCCAGCAGGGTGGCTGGAAATCAACCCCACCAACGGCACCGTTGCCACCACGGCAGTGCTGGACAGGGAATCTCCCTTCGTGCACAACAACATCTACACTGCTCTGTTCCTGGCCATCGACAGTGGTGAGTGACCACTGGGGGTAAAATCCTTCATTTCCTGCCTGAAATGTTCTGTTCTGAAGGCTGCACGTGATGCCTCAGGTTTTGGCTTTTCTATTTTTTCACACTCTGTGCTGCTTTGGTGTGCAGTTCTGAGCTTCACATGAGGGGATGCTGAGCTCTCTGCACAGAGCAGGGACACAAAACAATTCCTGCTCCAGCTGGGCACCAAGGACAAATGATCCAAATCTCAGCCCAGCAGCACAAACCCCGTGGGCTGGAGAGAGAAAAACCAGCAGGGTGGGACTGCCTGGGCTGGAGCTGGAATGGGACAATGAACTCCAAGGTGCCAATGGAGCAGAGCTGATCCCAGGGAGAGCCCCCGGGAGCGCTCGTGCATTTTGGGGCCATTTTGGGGCATTTGGGTGCAGCCCTGGCTGGGCTCTGGTGCTGCCCAAGGTGGATCCATTGAGGCCTTATAATAAATCCCTGTTTTATTCTTTAACTCTGCTCAGCCTCTGTTCTAGCTCAGCTTTCACAAGGCATACACGTGTAAAATTAACCACATGTTACAGCACTCCTCTGAGTGGCCACCTAAATGTATTAAAGACCATTTTGGAAACCAGAAGAAAGAGGAATTAACTTAAAACTTCAAATTTATAACAGCTTTAACTTAGGTTTATGCCTCACAGATTTATGTCTTAATGCTAGGTGCAATTAGTCTAGAAACATTCTTGGAAATGTAATAAATCATCCTAATCAGAGTTAATTTCTTCATAATATTTGAGCAGTCAGCGTGCCTGAGGCACTTTAATACCAATAACAACTCATCCTTGATATGCTGGATTATAATCTATTCAATGCAATTACAGTGACAATAAAAACATAACTAAACTCTTGTTAAAATGCAACATTTTTTGCATATTGTGTGTACTAAAGTTCCTCCTGTCAAATAGAATCCAAATTAAGATATCTAGGGAAAACTCAGCGAGTGACTTCAGAGCAGAGGAAGAAAGAGAAATTCCTGACTGTTCCAAATCTCCTGAGCTAAAGGCACAAAATAATTAAAAGATTTGCCTGTAATATAACAGCTAATATGCTAACACTTTTTCACAGCTGCAGCTGGTTTAGCCCTGGTGATGAATTGTAAAATGCTCTTTTTAAGAGAGTAATTCCACATTTTTGCAAGCACATGACTCAGGGAACATTTGCAGGGCCTGACAGGAGAAAAAAAAT
This sequence comes from Chloebia gouldiae, assembly GCA_003676055.1. NCBI lineage: Eukaryota > Metazoa > Chordata > Aves > Passeriformes > Passeridae > Chloebia > Chloebia gouldiae. Next base: position 1,322,309 of record QUSF01000023.1, on the reverse strand, counting down.
ATTGCCTTAAGTATAACAGAAAAAAATTCTGCTGAGGAGATGATTTACTTATATATTAATATACATATTTTCCTTAGGAAATTTCTGGGAGAAAATGTAGCACTAAACATATTTCTGTCTTTTGCTTGCTATTGGATTTTTTTTTTCTTTTTTTAATGCATCTCAAAATCAGGTGCACTGGGAAATGTCATCTCACAATGAAAGTAAAAATTTGGGATATTACTGAGGGGTTACCCAAAGGACAAGGTTGTGTTTTAAAGGTGAAGTCAGATGTTGTCAAAGAGCATAGATGGAGAAAAGAGATGAGTGTTCTTGACTGTGGGAACCAGCCTAAGTGGATTTTGGGGGACACCTTTATGCTCCAACTTTGGCCTTGCTCATTTATTCTAAACCCAGAACTTTACTGCTTTTAATTATAACATTATTTTTTTCCATTCTGGAAAAATTAGAGAAGGGGAAGCTGTGCTGAACAGCAGAGAAAAGGAATCCTGTTCACTTGGGATTCTGAGCCAGCACCTGATTCCAGTCTGTAATTGTGTTTATTTGTGATTGTGCAGCCCTGTCAGTGCAGGAGTTCATCTTCTCCAGCACTATTGACTCCTGTGAATGCAATGATTACAACCCACACGTGTGCACTTAGGACTGTCATGCTAAGGGGTTAATAATGATCTTTTCCTGCCATGAGCAGCCCTGCCACACGTGGCAGTGGGAATAAAGAGCAGAATTTAATTAGCTGATATTAACCTTGTGCCCTGCATCACCTCTGCATTAATTACCAGGCAGTTTGGGGAGCACATTCAGCTTGGAAGTGGGCTGGGAAGTGGGAATATTTCCTGCTGGCCTGGATGAATGGCTCTGGCTAAAGCAACCAAGGAAGTTTTAGAGCTGATCTTAACAGGTTGGGGGTCTGCCTTGTCCCCTGCAGGGATTACTGGGACTGACAGCATCCCTGGGAAGTCTTCCCAAATTGTTTCCAGGCTGACACTGTGATCTAGCACAGCTGGGAGACACACTTTAACTCTGCAGCCATCAGAGCTAATGTCCAACTTGAAATATGGCACCAGATGAAAAACCAAATTGTGGAGAAAGGATATGAAATGAATACAGAATTATTTCAGGACTCTTAAAGAAGATTATGTTAACTCAAAAAGGGGAAAAAATCAGATTAAACATAACTACCTGCATCTCTTTAGAGCAGCATTAGACTGCAGACCTCTCTCTTCAGGTTAATAAGTGGAGCCTGTCTAATACCAGTGAATATGCCCAGGACTTCTCAGTGAGAGGGCAGCCAAAAGCAGGATTAAGAACTGCGAAATGAAATAGGGTAATAAAGTGAAAATTTAGAGGCATTTCCAATAGAACAAGTCATTTTCTTGGGCTAAGCAACTTGTGGTGAAAAGAAAGGATAGGAAAAAAAGAAATACTTTAGCAGAAATTCTTTCTTCCAAAGCACTCAGTGGAGGTTTTTGTTTCCTTTGGCCTCTCAAATTATCTCTGAGTCAAATCTGAGATGTGCTGGCACAAGCACTGAGGAAGTCTGAGCTGCCATAGGCTTTCCTTCCCTTTCCTGGAAGTACAGAGGGCTCAGGTAATGCCCAGGGCACAGCCCAGCAGTGGCAACTGGCACCCAGAGCACTCCCAGCAGAGCAGGCACTGCAAGATCTGTGCTAATCTTTAACAGAATTTATAGTGAATGGCCCTAAAATCATATAAAGCCTTGTGCCTTCGCCATTGCTGAAGTGCACGAGCCATATTCTAAAACATAAATACCAATATTATTTAGTGTTCACAGCATTACACTTGACATGCTTACAGAAAAGGCTCTGCTGTCCCATTGTGTTCCATGCTCACATCTTTATAAAATGAGCTTACATTTGAGTGCTGTTCTGGGGGAGGACTGGAGAAGGCTGCAGACAAACTCCACACTGATCCTTTTTCCACCCCCTTTTGCTGATGTCACTGGAGAATCTGTCACCAGTTCCATCTGACTCCTTGTAATTACACTTCAGTGCACGGAGCAAGTGCCAGGGCATTTTATTTTATCTGTAAAGTGTTGGATATTTCTGTCACAAGTAAAACCTGGAGCTTTGTGCTTGGTGTTTCTTTGTATAAATCTGTCACATCTTTATCTTTTTTTGGGATATCACTTTACCAGTAGGACAGGAACAATGAAAGGGGCATAGAAAATGGAGTCACGCCACTGCAGGAAATAAGTTAGCTCTTTATGAGATTATTTTTGACCTTTATGATATTATTTCTCAGCATTATCAAATTAGCTGCAGCTAAAGGTGGTAAAGTATGAATGATGTTATTACTGATCTAAACGGTTCCTGTATCTTCCCAAACACACTTGAAACAATGTGTACTAGCAAATTTGATGGAAACTGTTAATTTATAGATAATAAATTTTGACCTTTTAGGGGGGTGGATTACACTTTAAAAAGGACTTTTTGGAAGAAATATCCTAATTTTCTCAGTACATTTGATTTCAGTAAAAGGTCAACGTAGTGTCTTTAGAATTTGAAAACTTTTTATTAAAGACCTGTGTGACCATAGATCTCTGGCCTATTAAAGAAGAAATTAAACAGTGGTAGGAAATACCATGCAGCAGAGTTAACACATTAAAGTGTCATGAACTGTGTTTAATCTGAGAATGAGCTGATAATGGGGCAAAGTCAGGTTTATGCAAACTTGGGAAACATCAGAGGTTTCATTCAATTAACAAAAGCGCCAGCAATGGTGATCATTTTATTTAGCACTCCAACCACTGAACCCAGTGCAGTGCCACAACATTGGGAACTGGGAGCTTTTCTGCCAAAAGGAATTTTGCTCATTCCTTGAGAGGAGAAATCTTTTGGGCTGGAGAAACCTGGGTGGAACAGACCTTCCAAACCTGTGGTGTCATCCTGCGGATGCTATTGTTCACTGAATTTGGGATGAGGATCACAAAGCAGAACACCTGTATGTTTTTTCATTCAGCCATGCTAGAAACTCTCCAGGAAAGGTCTTTTTTTTTTTTTTTCTTTTTTCCTGTATTCTGAGAGTTTGAGTCACAATCTAGAAAAAGTAAGGGAGGAGGAAACCATGGCTGGAGGTGAAACTGAAAAATACCTGGAAAATGTGTAAAATCTTTAAAAGATAAAATTAGTTTCTCTATTTGTTTTTAGAGTAATGAATAATTTTATCCCCAGAGTAACTTTATTTATGCAAGGATCTATTTACCAAAGAAGTCTTTTTTGTGGAATTAATATCCCATTGTGTAGCCTTTTTCTATCTCTTTAAAAACAAAATCTTTGGGTATATTTGGTTGCTTAACTCATGGAAAACCCACAAATAATGACAATAATGACATACTAATGTTGCTGGTTAGGTTAAATGCAAACTGAAGTTGGATTCCACTTTTTTGTGGTGGTTGGATGCCACCCCAGTGGTACCTAAAGCCAGTGTGAGCATTCCACCTTCCTTCCCTGCCATCCCTCTCTCCAGGGAGCTACTGAGGCAAAAACTGGGAATGTGAGAACTTCAGCTGCCTTTAACAAAGAGAATAAACATCATTAAAAGCAATTTTAATTGTGAGTTCAGGGTTTGCCTTGAGCTACACTATCAGTTTGAGAAAAAAACCACTTGGACCTTGCTTCTCTGGCTGTGGCCAGCTGCCCCTGTGAGCTGTGGCACTGTTTCATTTTTCCTGAGCAAAACGAAGGAATGGTGAATCAGGGTCTGGTTTTCACTTTTTCCCGTGTTTCTGAGGAACAGCTGATCCCAACCAATCCTGAGTCCCATTTGTTGTGCAGGTCTTGGCACTGCTAATCTTTAGAAAGAAAACTCATTATTCTGTCCTCTGTGTGATGAACAGGAACACACAGGCCCTAGAAAAAGCTGGAGTAGCAAAGAGTTGTGTGGCACTTTGCAATTAGAACTTTTCCTGACATGTATCTAACCTGTCTTCTCACTCCATGATGTACATAATTCAATTACCAGAGATTGATTCCACCTAAAACACGCTATTTTTGAAGAAATCAGGCAATTAGTTACCATGGCAACCCAATTAAGCCAGTTTTACACCCCTTATCTTAATTGCTGTATTAATTGAGAAGAGAAAATAAATTGAAGACTCATCCTTTTCGTGCCATTTAAAATCTCAGTAAAATATGAATTGCACGAAAATATTGTTTTAATTTGTCATCATGGACTCATGATTCAAAAAAGAAATTAGAATGTTGAAAACAGTATTTAAGACGGATGGCATATGTCAGTAGCAATTTGATATGCTGAAAGAGCTGTGCTCTTTTGAAATGTAATTACTCAAAAGCAGGAGCTGAATATATTATTTGAGGGGATGAATGAAGGGTTGTAACTTTGGAAGAAGACAACAGCATTATGGATGTGCTGCTATTGTGTCGCACACAGATTTTTTTTTATTTTACATATTTTATATAAAGATATATTTTTATACTATATATAATATATCTTATATTTAAATATATAATATATTATTTTTATTTTATATATTTATATAAATATATTATAGATTTACTATACATAATATCTATTTTATATATTACATCTAAATATATAATACATATTTATTTATATATTTATTATAGATTTACTATATGATTCTATTTATTTATATTCTATTTCCTTATATATTCTATTTATATATTATATTTTTTATTTTCTATTATTATATATATTTACTAAATTTTTATATATTTACCACATAATATATTATATATATTATATATAAATGTATAATATATAATTTTTATTTTATATATTTTATATATTTATATATTTTATATGAAATTTTATTTTATATATTTTATATTTCTTTATATTTTATATATCAACTTTATCTATTAATATAATATATATTATAATTATTAATTATATATATTAACTTTATATATTTTATATCTTTGTTTTGTATCTTTTACAAAGCATCTGTATGTTAATATAGATGGAAAATGCGTAGGAAATTTGAATTTATGGGGAATTAGGGACAAAATGGCAGCCTATGGCTTTGAGGAGGGCAGTTCTGTGAGCAGCACACCCAGATTTTGGTGCTTTCCCCTGGTTCCATTTGCTTTGGCTGTGTTGCTATTGGACATTAAATGAGTACACAGAAGGTTGGTGAGTTCAACAGAGAAAAGAGTTAATTTTATTTCTGACCTCGCAATGCATAGAATTTTAAAAGTGACAGTAGACTGGAGGATGAAAATTCCACCTCTCCCACCACACTGGTCAAACCAACAGCCCATCAATTCTCTCCTCCCACAAAGAAGAATATAAAACAATCATTATTGACATGAACAGTGTGGGAGAACTCCACTAGAAATACGTAAGCATTATCAGAAGGCTAAAGAACTTTTGTGAGAACTTTAAAACTTTCAAAAGAAGTATAAAAGAAAACATTTTTAAACATCAGGGCAACATGACGGGGCTGTCTGCACGGGATCCTACCTGCAGGAGGGGCCTGCTGCCAAAGCACCGAGCACACAGATTTTCTGAGCAGAAAAACAGCATATGGAGGGGAAAAAAAACCCTCTGTGAGGGATGGGACAGAAATTTGTGTTTAGATTCTCAGAGCAGCATCATTGGAAAGCATCATTAGAAAAGCACTGTTCTTGTTTGAAGAGCAGTGTGGAAGTCATGTGACTTTACTCCAAGAATTCTGATATTATTCTGTGTCACTATTGGACACGAAATGAGTATATAGAAGCTTGGTAAGTTTAAAAGAGGAAACGTGTTAATTTTATTTCTGACTTCACAATATATAGAATTCTAAAAGTGACAGTGGATTAGAGGATGGAATTGCTACTTCTCCAACCACACTGGTCAAACTGTCTATCAGTTCTCTTTTCTTAGAAAGAAGAATGTAAAACAATAATTATTTACATTAACAGTGTGTGAAAACTCTAGTAGAAATACCTAAACATTAGAAGGCATAGAAACTTTTAAAAGAACTTTAAAACTTTCAAAAGAACGATGAAAGTAAACGTAACACTTTTAAAAATGAGGGCAACAATTCTGTTCATCTTTTCATTAATATTCAATCTTTAAAAGTATACAAAGTACCTTTTTCTACAACATTTATTTTCAAACTATTTTTTTCAAGTGGAGGTAGCAACATGGTCATTTATGCTGGCAGCACTAAAATCCAATTTAAAATCCGCATTTCCTGGTAGAAGCCCCTTGCATTGGAGACTCAGTTCACCACCAAGTTTTCACTTTGTTTCACTGTGAAATTCTCCATCCTTCAGCCTCTGTTTCAGCAGCTTTTACACAAACCAGTGATGCTGTTTCACTCCTATGATTGCCATGGTATATTCCTATATTCCTATATTCCTACATGCCACTTCTGGGAGTCTGGAATTCTCTCTGTCCCCAAGGGCTCTAAGGGCACCCAAATATTTAAAGTGTTCATCCTCAGGAGGGATGGCCAGTTCTGGTCAGTGGCAAATGGGATTAGAGCTCCTTGGAAAAGCTTCTCCCCAGGATTGTTGGGCCCTTTAGGTCTTGCTCTGCTCATTAATTCTACTTTCAGCCACAAGGTTTGACAATACAAATCGAGAGTTTTACTTCAGAATTAAAATATTCTGTGGGTAACTTTCCTTTCAAAATCAAAGGTGTCTGGCGACCATGGGATTTTGAATTATCTCAACAGCATAATGGCATCAAATTTATGAAAGTCATATATTCCCAGTGGATGAGTTGTGACCATTTTTGCTTGATTCATTTCGTGTTACATTTTTATGACGTGTGTTAACAAGCTCCAGTTTATGACCTGACATTTGCTTGCTGTTCTTTTGGAGGTCTTCATAAATCAATGAAAGATTTTTGTTTAAATCATTATAAATAAACCAAGCAGAGAATAAGTTATTGAAATGGACAGAGGCAATTTCCTTCCACTCTTTTTTTTTTGTGTGTAATATTTGCCCAGCTCCTGAACTATACAAAGAGTGAAACATTTGCAGAGCAGGGAGAACACAGCCATATCTGTGTGTGACAAAATAGCAGGACATCCATAAAGCTGTTGGCTTCTTCATTTCAAAAGGCAGATTTTAATATTACTGACTTCAGAGAAAGATAAGAAGGGCAGTGCATAAGACATTATCAGTCCAGGGTGGAAATAATGCATTCAAAATTAAAGACAGCAGTTTAATTAATTGCATGAAAGGCTGGCTTTTATGATCATATTTCAAATACTAGAATGTCTTTTCATCCATTCTGCCATATGACTTTATTTAATAATATATCAAGAACAAAAAGTGTAGGGGAGTCTTTCTGTAAATTCAATTAGTCCAATAAAAAGTGAAAAATAGTTTCTTTTTCATTAAAAAGAACTCAAGCCTAACTCTTCTGATGACAAAGTGTGAGATGAGAAGGGAGGGCAAGGCTGGAGAAGGATGAACATTCTGCCTTTGTGATGCATTTCTGCTCGAAGGAAACAGATGAAGTGTCACCATTAGTAACATTTGTTATTGAAAGGACTAATTGCATTCTTCTGCAGGCTGCAGTTTATCAGATCCAGACCACGGGTACTTGCTTCTGCCTTGGGATGCTCTCCCAGCACAGCAATAATTCGGTTTATTAAAATATGCTGTGGGTAACTTTGAAAAGGCCGGGTTGTTGGGCTGCTGTGGTTGTGCTGAGGGGCACCTCTGGCAGGGCTGAGCTATCAGTGCTGTGGCACCTTGCCCTGGGGCTGCACAGGTTACCTGCAGCACCTCAAATCCATTCTGGGAAGGGTTTCTCTTAGAGCCCTGCTCACTGAGAATTTCAGACTTTCTGTGCTGGCAGCCACTGACCCCCAAGAGAACCCTGCATTCGACCTGAGGCCATTAAGCTTCCAAAATTAAATAGTAGAACTAAAGTTATGAGTGTGTAGTTTGAATAAAAGTGTGTAATATCACATAGTAGAAAACTCAGAGTTTAAATTTTTAGAATATAGTAATATATACAAAACAAAATAGAAGTTTTAAAGCAGAGACTAGCCTTTCTTCTTTACCTTCCCCTTCACCTTCTTCCTCATAGGTTTAAATAGTATTGTGCAATTAAATAAAAAAGTTCACATTATGAGTCACAGGTAGTTAGTTGTTAGGTTAAAAATATAAATTATTTGACACTGTTGAGGCAGGACGAGAATGAATAGACTCTGTTCAGCAGGCGAGAGAAGAGAGCTCTGATTTATTTCAAAATACATCACTCTTTATACAGAGCTTCATGCAGACCAACTCCATTGGTCCTGAAGTGAAAACATCTGACCCTATTGGTGTGCAGTAAATGACATGCAGCAGCAAAACCTAACCATTTTGAACAACAAGAGAGATAAAGAACCTTATTTAAATTCTTATCAACAGTTTCTCAGGCTTCTGCCTGGTTAGAAACTTTCCGTTTTCTCTTTGACTGAATCTGAGAGCTACAATTTAGGTGTCATTTCTTAATTAAACAGTTTATCTTTAAAAAAACCTTATAAAGAAAGAGATACAATTCCATTTTTACCTTGTTAGTAAAGTGCTGTAGAACTCACGACTTGTAAGACTGTTCCTGCTCAGGGGAATGCAGGGATCACATTTCCCTGTGCTAAACCAGTAAAAAAAAAAAAAAAATTAAAAAAAAAATGAAGAAGAATAAATAACCCACGAGTGCAGCATTTCAGATGAGACCTCGTTAAGTGCCAGCCACAATAAAGGACAAAATGTGCTCTCAGAAAACTTTGAGGTGATTTTCAGGGGGTGCCAAAGGGGGCTGCAAGGAGCTGCTGTGCTGCAGGCAGCATGTGAGAAGCTCAGCACGGCACACCTCTGCACTGACTGGAAGTTATTTCCACTTGTCAGCTCCTGGGTCAGCCCTAGAAATGAGGTGCTGGTCCCAGCAGGCAAACTCTGCCTTCTGCAGCTCCCCCAGTGCCACCGGGGCTGGTTTGTCACTCCCAGCCCTGGCACAGAGCCTTGTCGTGGTGAATAAACAACACCCTCACCTCTGCAGCCGGCTCTGGGGTCAGGGCTGGCAAATCACTCTGGAAGGTTGGAAAGCACTGCTAGCACAGGGTAAATAACCCATCTCATTTCCCAGAGCTGCCTCTGGCAGCTTGCACTGCTGCTGGCAGAGCTGCACGTGGCCCTCGGGGCTGTTAGGAATGATCTGGTCCTCTTCTGCTTCTGGGCACCCACCCCACAACTGATTCCTGCCTCCTTTTCCTCTCACTTGTCTTATTCTTCATTCTTTTAATACTGTGCTATCTGTCTGGGGGATGGTTGCCAGTATGTTTCTCTCAGTGTGTGCTGATGAACAGATTCTGTTCCAGATATCTATTCATGTCCTACCCTCATTTTAACTTCAAAATATTCCTCTCCCAGAGGTTTCCTTAGAATAATTTTCCATACTGTAGAGAATCAGACAGGCTTCATTCTGAAAATCAGCAGTGAATTTACTAGAGTGACTCATCAGGTTTTTTAAGCAATAATTTCCATATAAAAGAGGTAAGAACAATAAAAATTATTTCCCTTTGCAAGCCTGCAGGTGCAAATAGGAGCGAGAGTTCATGGAAATGTGATTTAATAAACAGATGTTTGTTTTTGTTTTTTTTCCTATAGGTAACCCTCCTGCTACGGGTACAGGAACTTTGCACATCACCTTGGAGGATGTCAATGACAATGTCCCATCCCTTTATCCAACACTGGCAAAAGTTTGTGACGATGCAAAAGATCTCAGGGTAGTGGTTCTAGGAGCATCAGACAAAGACCTTCATCCCAACACAGATCCATTCAAATTCGAGCTCAGCAAGCAATCTGGCCCAGAAAAGTTGTGGAGAATCAACAGGCTTAACAGTAAGGCTGTAATTTGAATTTTTTGTGAATTTATTCCTCCCGCTCCTCTGTCCCAGGGTACTCCCCCTGAGGCACTGGGGGAATTTAGGAGGGGTTTTGCCTGAAAGTGCTGTAGGATGGGCCCAGTGCTGTGCTGGGGCTGCTGGACCTGCTGCCTGTGGGACACATCTGCTCTGAAACCTGAAACTTCTCTTCTTGTGTTGGCTGAACTTTCTTCTCTCAGTTTTGCATTAATCAGGGGCTACTAATGACTGGTAATTTTGTGAAGATTACTGCACCTCATGGCACACAATTGGTTTGCAGGAGGGGCATGAGGCTTTCCTATAGGACAAAGTCTTTTGGTGGGGTTTGGAATAAGCTTGTAATTAGATTTCACCCATGAAAGAATTTCGGTACTGTCTCTTCCCTCCAATTCAATTATTTTGTTATTTTTCTTGATGTGTTCTCATTTTCTTCTTGATTTCCATCACTAACTGGCATGTCTGATGTTGCTTGCAGACTCCTTCACCCTCCCAAACAACAAACATTTGGTTAATTGTCCCCTCATCCTTTGCAGATACCCATGCCCAGGTCATCCTGCTTCAGAACCTGAAAAAGGCCAATTACAACATCCCCATCTCAGTGACAGATTCTGGAAAACCGCCTCTGACCAACACCACAGAACTGAGATTACAAGTGTGTACCTGCAAGAAATCCAAAATGGACTGCAGTGCAGCTGGTGCTCTCCACATCAGCCTGACCCTAATCCTCCTCTCACTCCTCAGTTTATTTTGTAAGTCTTTTGCTGAGCTGTAAGTAATGAAATGTTGTTTTGGTACTCTGCATCGGAAAACCCTCCAAGGGAGGAGTTAACGTCACACATTGATATCATCATGCTGTAATTTTGGGGTTCTTTGTCCATGAGGGAATAGCTGTGAGAAAGGTGGGGGGAAGGGGCTTTTTAATAGTTAAAAAAAAAAAAAACAAACAAAAAAAACCCCACCCAAAAAAACCCCACAACAAAACAATGAATGCCTGATTGTAAAATTAAGAAATAGAAGCAATAATTTTAAGAGGAATCAAAGGGAATCAGAGCTAACACATGATAAACTGAGACGGACCAGGTGTAGTAGCAGATTTGTGCAATGCTTGCTTTCATCTCTCCCCACTTTTGAATTCAATTCAAACCCAGAAAGAGGAGATTAAAGGTGTTCCTGTAACAATGGCTGTTCTGGGTCACCAGGAAAACGAGGCCTGTCTGCTTCAATCTGTTCCTCCATGTAAAATGTGCAAGTGACTGGAACATGAGGAACTCATTTGAGATTCTGGGCTTAGAACCACCCAGAGCTGATAATCAAATGGCCAGGCTGGGTTGGAGGGCAGAGAAAACTGACAGGTAAAATAAATTTCTGCTGTTTCTGAGAAAGGAATTTTGTGAATCTCATTTGGAAAACTACCTTGAATTTGAAGTGGAAAAAAAATCCCAGAATGACTGAAAAGTAGGAATTCAAAGCCACAGAATTCACAATTAAAACAGGGTGTGTCCCTGGGTAGTCCTGTGAAAGCTTCCAGCAAAATTTTTGATGCAGTGTTAGTTTTGAATTCCTATCTGTTCCAATGGAATAGCTGTATCCTACAACTATTACAGTAATTCTATTATTTAAGGACTGTTACCTTCATCTTATATTAACAGAATCCCTTGTATGCTGACTGAAAACCTGAGCCATGGTGAAAGATTTTTGGATTCCCCATGAGAGAAAATATGCCACGAGGCAGGGGAGAGGTCAAGGCAGAGATCCTTTCCACATCTGAGGCTTGGTGTGTGCTTGAACACACATCCTGTCCCTGTTTTCTTCTCTTTTTATCCCAAAAGCTTGGCATGAAGGTCGTTGTGAGCGAGCTGGTACCAGCTAATGTTTGTGATGCTCTTTGAAGATGAAAAGGCACTATATAAATGCTAAGTGCAAATTCCTGTTCTCAGTCTCAGTCAGTGACATCTAAAGTATCTGCTTTGGCTTTGGTTCAGCTGGGCTGGGTTTAGTCTCCTGGAACCAAATGCAAACTTCAGCTGTTAGGAGTAATATGTTAAAAATATTTGACAGGGTGTGACACTATTGCAGCAGTGATATAAATATGCAGCCCATTGATTCAAATATATTCTTGTTGCCACTTCATAAATGTTGCTGCTGCTACACCAGGCATGACTTTCACCACTGGAATTACTTTCTTATCTGATGTGATTTGCACTTGAACTTTATTTACATTAATTCATCTGCTCAGAATACAATGAGGTAGGGAAAAGCTTTTTACTTTGGAAAGTTGCCATTTTCATGTTGATTCTTTACAGCCCCCACCAAGAAGTCTGATCATTTTCCTTAGGTTGAATTATAAAGCCAGTTTGAAGTATTGAAAAGCACTTTTGGACTTGCTTTTATTGGCTAGAGGTCCTGTCCAGCTCAGCTGTGGGTGGAATACACCCCAAGGGCATCCCAAGGGTTTTCCATGGCTGTCATTCCAGCTCTGGAACTGTTCCCCAGCCATGTCTATGCAAAGCCAGCAAGCACCACAACTCCCCTGAGCATTTTCCTCAGGTGTGAACGACTGCATGGAGACAGAAAGGAATGGGGCTGGGAGCCAGTTAAAATAATGTGGTTCTGTGTTTGAACTTCTCTGAAATGTGCTGCTATCACCCCGTTCCCAATTCCTTTCCACACACAGATTTTTTTATAGCTGTGATTAGCTCCATTGTAATGTTTTGTATAGTCCAAATATTTATCAGAGTAATCAAAGATTATGATGCCATAAAAACAAAGAGAACTTTAGTGCTTATTGAACAGATGAAACGTCCCATTTCTAGTGGCAAGTTATGAGTTTAATTTTAGCAAAAGCCCTTACGTGGCTCACTTTGCTCCCAGTGTTTGTGTTTTACGAGGCTCTTGTTCCTGGGAGGTAAATCCTTCAGTCAAATGAACTTTGTAACTCATGCCAAAGTATTTCTTTTTGTATTTGACATCTGGTGTGAGGATGGATAGCCCTCTGAAAGAGCTGCTCGTGGTAAAAGAGCCCTGCATGAATATCTTTCCTGTAGAAAACATCTTGGTATTATCATTTAAATGGTGCAATTATTATCTATACTTAGAATATGTGCCTCCTTCGTAAATCATGAAAGAAGTCAGATGTGGCAGATTTCTGAAGTGTCGGAGCACACAAGTGAAGAGCCTGATTAAAACTGAAATGGATGCAAAACCCAGCAGTTCCTCCCATTCTGGAGTATCCCACTGTGCTCACTATATTGAGGGATAATGGGATACAGACTGCACCGTTGCCCAGACGCCCCTGGGGAGGCAGATATAGCTGGAACAAGAAAAATGTAGGAGTTCCTGGCAGCCAGAAATAGAAAATGTGAGATGCCAAAATAGATGGGCAGATTTGCACAACAAAACAACGAGGTGGAATTAAAAAATGATGAACACAAAGTTGATTGGAAAAAGGACATCTTTGTGTATTTTGTACTTAACCTAATTACCACGGGGATTTACTGAGGTCAAGCTGGAATGGTGGAGAGTGGACAGGCAGAGGAGATTCCAAAGTTACAATAGGTAATGGTGACAAATATTGGAAAGAATAATGTCACTGACTTGTCACTAAAGCAGAATCTGTGTTTAAGATGAGACTTGGTGTAATGGCATTTTGTCCTTTGTCAGCTTTTCCTTGCTATTACTGGAGACAATATTCAGACAGAACTCAGATTTTAGCAGTTCACATTGAGGAAAAAACATGAAAAAAAAATTCCTGGGTTCCTGGTCAGGGAGGAGAGCTACAACAATCAGTTCCTGGAGGAGGAGAGTGAGTGGAGGAAAGAGAAAATCTCTCAGGAGCATGTCTGGTGCTGCTCTGAGATTGTCCCTGAGTGCTGCAGTGCCTCAGTGTTTCCAAGTGACACAGCTAAAGCAGCTCTGCTCAGAATTCATGTGGAAAAGGGATCCTCACCACTGCCAGAATTACAAACAGGTTCCCTCTGGAAGGCTCCTCAATGTTTTTAGTGAGAGAGTAGCTACAACATCCCACAAGGATGAGGGATAACAAAGGAAAACAAGCAAAAAATAAATTTGTGCATGTTGGCATAACAAAATCAGCAACAAAATCTCCCCCAGGCCCTGTGGGATGCTGAGAAAGAACCACTCTGACTGGCAGAACTAAGCTTTAGATCTATTACAAATTATTTATATTATTATTAGTAGTATTTAAAGAGTATTTGAATTCTGGGCTTTTGATTTTATAATAACTATTTCACTTAATTGCATAATCATAGAATAGTAATTGCATTTCATATCTTCTTTTATATTCCACCAACATAAAAGTCCACGTTAGAGTCAAATGTATGGAATGAAGGGAATAAAAGAACAACCAAAGGCACAATAGTCCTGTTACTAATATTTTACTTAAATTTCCTTGTTATAAAAAGACTGGGATTCAAACACTTCATGTTGAAAACACCCAATTTTTTATCTTTTTTGACTATCAACCATGGATGAGAAGCTTTTTTAGTTCACCTGGCCAGTGGACTACAAAGCTGCAAGTTGACTTGAGCTGAAATAAGGGAAGCTGAAATAAGAGAAACTGAAATAATGCTCTGTTATTCTGAACAGAAAGTGAGGTGCCAGATGAGGGGGGGAATGCCTCATTAAATTATTGCTTAATTAAATAAGCTGGAGGTCTCTACATTGCAATTAATTGGTTAACGTCAGGGTGAAAGGCCTCAGGTGTGTTTGAAAAAAAGAGACTCACATAGATGTCTGCAATTGCAAAGAAGCCTTAGAGATACCCCTGAATTTAATTTCCTAGTAATTTCCACTAACTTTTCCTATTTAGTGCTGTCTGTCCCTCACTATATTGGGTTTTTTTTCCCTGATTTGAGGAATGAAACTGCAGCGTCAATAGAGAAAAGACATAAATGATAATGGCTTTTTTTATCTCTTGAAAATGATGTGTTTATTGTTAAAACACTACAAAAAAAAAACACAAAACAACAACAAAAAACTAACCAAACAACAACAACAACCAAAAAAAACCAAATTATATGAAAGTGGTAGTTTGAATTTCCATAGAGCTGGACAGGCAGAGTTAATCCTGAAGTGTTATCTCTCACCCAGCTCATTTTTCAAAGCAACAGCAGCCCCTGTATCTCTTGTTTACCCCATGTTATTTGTGCAGGAACATCAAATGGCTGAAAAGTGAAACAAAGCGTTCCTGAAAGGCACCAGAACAAGACAAATCAGAGCAGGCTTCAAATGGAACAGACCTCTAAGGTCACTGCTCTTTCCATTCCCTGTGCAGATTTGTTACCTGCACATTCCCACTTTTCAGCCTTTATTTTGAATTTCTTGGCTTAGTTTTAAAAACCAGGTTGCTTTTTTTTTGCTTCAGGGCTCAACAGTTCAGTTTTTCCAGTAGAGATTTTGGGTTTTCTCAAGAAAAAAAGGAAAAGGTTCACCCCTCTTCCATCCAGTTCCAGAGGAAGCATCAGAGGAAGGGTTCCCAATCGGTGAATTTGCTAAAACAAATATTTCTTCTTTGTTTCTTTGTTTTGTTGGTTAGGTTTGGTTGCTTTCTTTTACATTTTAGGTTGTCTTAGCACCTTTTAATCTTCTATGGCAATTTTCTACTTTTCAGAGCAGTTTGTTTTTAAATAAATTTTATGAAAGATCAGTTTAAGTAAAAAGACTAAGTCTGCAAGATACATTTTCCCATTTCTGAGAAGTGAAATATCCCTATTTTGGCTAGAATTATCAAAACTGGAGAGTTTTGCTGTGAAACCACCACAAAGGTGGTTGTTTGGCTTTTTTTTTTTCTTTTTGCACTGCTCTAATTTGAGTTGCATTCTCATGCTAGACCACAACCATGTAGATACCTAAAATATCACCTACATTTTGCTCTCCAATTGGAGATTTCTGATATTTAGTGAGTTCCAGTGATGTAAATCTCACCTCCTAAACCAAATAACAACAGCAATATCCACTATCACTCACTGCCTTTTTTACAGATGCTTTGGTCCACATTAATATTATTATTTTTTGCAGCTAAATATCACTGAAATAGATGTTTTCTCAAGTGCCTGTATGAGAAAAAACACCATTTTTATTCGTGTCCTTAAAGATTTTGGTTGATTTTTAAGGAAAAGGTGATTTGGGGTTAAAGGACTGCTTCAATTTGAGCCAGCCTTGACTTGAATCTCACTTTTAACACAGAGCTGTGTCCACTCTTCTGATTTCTGTGCAGGTTTTTCCAGTCCTGCAACATATTGTGCAGTTTGGGAGCCGACCTAAAGTTAATGGGGCTTGAAATGGCCCAGAAATCCATATGGATGTCCATAATTGAGGACAGGATGTTTGTACACCAGGCAAGACAAATAGAAATGCCCCCAGATTACACATCACCATATTGCAATGGTGTACATTGAAATGTGCTTAATAACATTCCTTTTTATTGCGTCAATTAGGTGGGAAATGGGATTTAACACACATTTGAAACCATCCAAACACGTGCAGAGGTGAACAAACAGGGCAGTTTAGAAGATGTGTGGTTGGAATGCAGAAGGGAGCAACGTAGCAGCAAATGCAGCTCCTTCCCCAAGAGCTGCAAAATTATTGCTGATGGTCATTCTGGAAGCATGAAAGCAACATTCCAAATATTGGTTTGAGAGCCCATTTAGTGCTGGGAATTCAAGTGAACGCTTTTATGTTTTCATTTTCTCAACAGTACTTCACAGTAACTGTTTATACATAACATTTTGTATTTCTTTTCTGAACAACTTCTTAAAGCCACATAAATATTGAATTTCAGATAGTTATCATCAGGATTCGTCTGGAGTGGGCTATGATTAAAAACTGGCACTGAATACATGACCAGTTGAAGTATTTTTTTCTGCCATTAATGGTCACTACACACCATGGGATGTTTTTTTTCTTTTCACCGCATCTGTCCTTGGCTATTTTCCCTATGACTGTTTTTCTCTTCCTTTCCTATTTTCCCCTCTATAACACCCAAATAACTCAATGTAAACAGTTTTCTATTTGGATTTGGGCAGGATATTAAAGATTAGGAGGAGATTTGTGGTGCCTAAAGGTTTGATGATGTTGCCTTTGCTTCTGTAATACCCAGTGGATACTTACAATGCCCTTTAAAGGGCCATTAATGTTTGGAGTATTTTAGATGAGGTCTTAAAGCCTCACTTTATCAATATAATTATTTGGAATAGGTCATTGGTTGGTGCTTAGGTAAGTGCCACATTTAGGAGTAGTTCTTCAAAAAATTTGAAATGAGCAGGTTAATACCAACACAGCCAATTTTCTAGTTTGGTTTTCCCTTTTCTGTGGCTTCTAAGCATAATTCCTCATTCTAGTTTTTACTGTTATTCAACAAGAATTTCTTCAGATGATTAATTTAGGATTTCAAGCTGGGTTTAGTCTGTACCAACAGATCTGAATGTGTCTGGATTGTTCATGTTCTGCTTATTTAAAACTGATGGTAACCTGTGCTGTGCTGCTGTGGGTGATGAGCTCTGCCTGCCTGAGCAGCTTCCAGTCCTTTAAAAGGTTGGCTCCCTGCTACAGTTGATGCATTTCATTTTCAGCATCCATATAAAAAAAATCAGCAGACTTGTTCAGTGCTGCTATTTCAAAAGTGTACTTACTCTTTTCACTTGTTGAATATTTTCAACCATTCCATTCAATTTATCAGATTAGAGCATGGGAAAATATCCATGCAGGCTGCAGGCAGCCACCTCTGCAATTGCTTAGTTTTGACAGAATTGAGAAATGAAGGAAGTATTTATTCCCTATTGCTTAAGTGAAGGCAACACTGCTTTGACAAAGTATCCAACTGAAATTCACATCAATTTAAAAAAAATAATAATGGAGTACATCTTGGCTTTTCTACCCAAACCCCCCCCCCGCCAGTGAGATTCTTCGTATCCCTGGAAAACAGGAATTGTATTAGAATATGTTTTTTTATCTGATAAACCTAGGGAAGCACATGGCTCTGAATTTCTAAGCAAGGAGAGTCAGAATTTTGCTTCATCTGAGGAACTTTTCTTTCAGAAAATGTTTATTTTATGCACATCTTAGGAACAGCTCATTATATAGGGAGTGTGTGTGAGTACCTGACAGGGAAGAGGTGATGCACAGACAAGGATTCAGCAGTGCCCTTGCCAGGCTCAGAAAAGCACTTTGGCTTCCACCAGCCTTGCTTTGGATCTGCCACTGCAGCCTCCTAATAATAAAATGTAATAATAAATTATTATAATAAATATAATTATAATAACTTAGCAGTGTGGGAAATACCCTCTGCTGGTGTCACATGAGCTCAGCAGGGGGACTGTGTCCCCCTGTGCAGGCTGGGCTGTTGGGGTGGCACATTTCCCCTCTGCCCTGCCTGTTTGGGCTGACTGCAGAGCACGTGGCAGAGTTTCAGCTCTCTCAGGGGTCTGGAGGCTGAGGTGACCCCGAGAATCTAAAAGTCTTCATTTCCCAGTGTGGCCAAAGAAGAAGATGGAATGCGCAGGGTGGGCTTCTCAAGGTTGTTTATTTTCCCTTATCTACAAGATGCTTTCCCAAGGAGCTGCAGTCTGTCCAGGTCAGTCTGTGACAGATTCCCATCCCTTTGGGGTGGTGCTACCATTTTATACCAAAAACTACGTGTGCTATATTTACAATAACGTGCCAATATCTGACGCTGTTGAGGCAGGATGGGAATGAGGAGACTCAGAGTCAGAAGGCTGAGAGTAAAACTCTGATTTATTTCAAAATGCATCACTCTTTATACAGAGCTTCATCCAGGTCGATTCCATTGGTCCTGAAGTAAAAACAGCCCACACCATTGGTGCACAGTGCATGATGCACAGTGGTAGACCTTAACTATAAACAATGCAAACAACAAGAGAGATAAAGGACCTTATTTACATTCTTTTCCAACAGATTCCCAGGCTTCTGCCTGGTTAGAAACTTTCTGTTTCTCTTTTTGACTGAATCTGAGACCTATAAATATCTATCATTTATGTTGGACGGTGTGTCTCTGCCTTAAACCAACAAAAAAGTGTCACCATCACAGCAAGACATGGAGGGCAAGAAGAAGGAGGAGAAGGTCAGGACATGCCCAAATCCCTCCATCTTGTCTCCTGGAACGCCTCATTTTAAAACCCTAAAATTCTACTTTTTCACCCTGTGTTAATTCAACTGCCACACTACTCAATCCCTTGTGGCTTGTAATTCCTCATGCAGAGTTGGCAGCTTTTTCCACGGGCTAAAATCGAAGCCACAGGTGGTTTTAATTTCGTGCCAGGGTCTGGAGACAGCCAGGGCAGCCCGAGGGATGTGCTGGACTCCCACACAGCTCCTGCAGTTAAACACTGGCACTGATTTACGAGAGCCCACCGAAGCTCTGAGTGCAATTATGAGACTCTCATTTCACACATGCTTCTCCCATCCTTAACAACTTTCAAATAATTTCTCACATAAATGAGAAACAAACTGCGTGTGATGCTATAAGCTGCAATTTTTCAGGATAAACTAATTTACTTTTGGAGTCTTTATAAACTTTTCCCCAAGGTGTTGTGGCCAGTGAGATCACCAGTTTGCTCTAGCTGATATTAAGCCCAAATTTCTTAATGGCAGGAATGAAAATACAGGGTATCTGTCTGGGAATAGTCCTTCAAATTCAATGAGATTTTGGGGGAAGTTTAGAATAATTTATAGGCACATGGTGCAAACACAGTGAAACTTCTGCAGTTGAAACCTACCCGTGACAGATCAACCAGTCATGCACATGAAAATCATTTATATTTTTCAAAGTTCTACATTGAGGCTAAGCTAATAACTATGCCTCTAATTAATGACCTTTCCTAGATGGTAAATCCAGGAAAGAAGTACCTGGATGTTGATTAGCTGCCTAATCAGACACATGGTGCTGATCTCTTCTATCATTTCTGTTACCTCTTTAGCATTACTGAGGTTTCAATAAAGTCCATGATGTAATGTAGACTTTTAATTATGCCAGATTAATGTAATATTTCTGATGAAAGGGTAATTGAAAGAAATGGAGCATGCATGAGCTGAACTCCAAACTCCAGCTGCGTTAACTCTCTTATTTTAATGGGAATTAAAGGCTGAATGCATTTTGGGTAAAGCTCATTCCTGTACAGAGGGTCAGCAAGAAATTTAAATGCTTTTAATTTTTATGAGGTTTTAACTGCAGTGTAGAAGCAGAGTCTGTGAAATAGAGGGTGAACTTGGTCTCATAAAAAAGCATATCTTTCAAATGCTTTTAATTACTCAATTTAGACCTGTGTCTTTAAAATAAGCAGGGAATTGAGTCACTAACACGTAAGTGTGTTCAGAGAAAGCTCTGGCTGCAACAGGGAAAGCTGGGGAGCACCAAAGCATTTTCTGAGATCAGGAGTTCTGCAAACACCACTGCTAGCTGGCTGAAGGGAAGGTGCTGCTGGAATATGAGCTCTTGGCAGCCTGAACCACAGGGAATGAATTTACATCCTACCAGTTGCTTCTTCCCTGGAATGCAGATCATTAAATCTTGGTCTTAAATTTTGTGGGTTTTTTTTTTTTCCTCCATTTTCTTCTGTTGTGTGGATGAACATGAGGAGTAAACCTTGAGTCAGCCCAGTGTGAAAGAGGCAGAAAAATGTCTCTGTAGTCATTGAAGAAGCCAACATTAGCAACTTGGGCTGAATTAGGTGAATTGCACCTTCTCAAACCAAATCAGCTTTTGAAACTCTAATTCATGGCTTTCCTGTGGAGTTGGCCACCATCATCAACTCCAAATACAATCAGTAGACCTTGGCTGAATAGGAAGAGGGATTTATTCCATCTAATTTTCTATGTCACGAGTCTCCCTACCCTGAACTGTGCACTTAGACCTAAATCCCCACAGTATAACTATTTTATTAATGCTATTAGTACTTCAGATCCAGACAAACTCTCACAATGTTTGTCAGTTTTCTTGACCAGCAAAAGCAAAGAAAAGGCCTTCATTTCCAAGGCCAAAGCCCTGATGGCAACAGCCACCAGCTGCTTGTGAGAACGTGCTGTGCTTTCTTATCTGAGCCCATGGACCAGGAGTGTAAAAATTCAGAAACACATGGCAGTAACCCTGCTGTTTTCACTGCTATGGATCTTTAAAGTCTCTTCCAACCTAGTCATTCTGTGAATTCTGTGCTATCTCACTGTTATCGCAGAAGGGATGAAGCTGAATGTGTGTCCCAAGTATCAAAGAGGTAGAAGAGCAGAGGAGAACTGTGAGATAAAATTGGTGAAGGTCACATTAGAGACTGAAACGAGAGAGATTTCTGGAGAAATAAGTTCCCCACAACTGTGCTCACTTAGTGCTGCTGTGCATCCCTGGATAGGTGGAAGGGACAAAATAGGAGCAAAAATTCCCACCCCATGTTTGTGGCTTGAGTGCCTTGGGCAGCAAATCGCTCCTTGTAGGCAATTTCTGTCAAATCACATCTAAAACAACACAGAGGGTGTAATAATTCCTGAGTGCTGAAGCCAGATACAGAGACAGAGCTGATAAAAAGAAAATAAAATAATTACTAGGCCTAATTATCATTAATGTGCAGATCTAAACCTGCAAGGCACAGGCTTATAGAGAATTAAGTTCTTAAAAGAAATAGTTCTCATTGATCAGCAATTGTGCTCCCTGCACACATTATTTACACATTTTATGCTCACAGTATTCCTTAAATATTAATATATTTTATGAGCTATTGCCAGCTGCAAACTATAAATTGTCTGTGCTATAAAATACATAGAAATGGGTAACAACAAAATTAAAAACCAGTGCAACCCCATCAAAGTGAATGGAAAAGTCACCAGGTGAGCTGGGGCTCAAATAAGATGTGGACTCTAAAAATTTGGCTCTGTGTGAGCATTTCTGGAACTTTCATTTACTTCTTCTTTATGGGGACAATAAATGAAAAGAAAAGCCAACAAGAAAACTACAATTCCTATACAGAAAACAACAATGAACACTGGAAATCTAGCTGGGAAAACAGAAATTTTAAATATGGCCCAGAGGCTCAGAGCTCCCCAGTGAGTTTAAAACAGAGCAGTTGTGTTGGTTTCAGTGGATTTCCTCACGTTCAGGGTTGAGTTTTCCAGGCAATATTTTGGTTATCTGTGATTCCTGTAGATTCTGTGTTAAGGGAGTTACTGGTCAGAATGTTTGTCCAATTAACACCTTACATGACCTTATCAGACTCTTTGTAGAAAGTAAATTTGTAATTTGCACTCAGTTATTAACCACAGATACTAAAAGACTGATGATGCTCTCTAGGACAGAAGCAATTCCCAATCAATTTTGTGTGCAATAAAAAGAACCAAGATGGATTTGATCTGGCATGTTCTTACTCACCAAAGGTGGTGGTCTACTGAAACTTCACAGACCATAATTTTGAGTGTTGAATCAGATTTCCAAAGGCAAGAACTACTCCTTTAATAATCCACCTATGCAAAAGGGTCAATCACCAGTAATGGCTTCCAGGCAGTGTTTGGAATAATTCTTTTAACACAACCTTGGCCAAGGCTTAGGTGAATTCAGAGCAGTCTTGGCACCCTCTGCCAATGCCAAGAGTTTGCTGGAAGTGCCAGCAGATGCTGGGACACAGCTTTCTGTGGAAGGAGTCCAGGTTTGTTTGAGCACACCTCAGGGGAAGCTGTCACCATGGCCTGTGAATGAGAGGAAAAACAGGGAATTTCCTCCAGGGAAAATCCAGGAATGTGCAGGGGGGGAAAGGCAGTGAAGGAGCCACAGCTACAGAGGTTTTGTCAAAGTGGCAGAGCAGGAAAATGCTCTGTAGAGCACAAGGCTGGCAGGAGACGAGCACAGAGCAGCTCAGTTTGTCAAGGGCTCAGAAAAGATGCTGTAAACCTGCTAAGTGAGAGCCTGGGTAGGGGATTTAGCTGTTTGAATGGCTACAAAAAGCCCTTTGGGACAACCTGTGAGAGAGAATCCTCTAGATTGACATAACCTAAATATACAGACCTAGACCTAGAAAGGAGATTCCATGACAGAAACCTCCTCTGGTTTGTTTGTGCTTTCAGGCTTTGAACAAGAGGCAGGATGATGGTGTTGTCCTGAGCAATCAAAGAAGGGAGTGCTTTAGGGGGAAGATTTAAGAGCTGGGTTGTAGCTGTGCAGAGCTGTCAGGAAAACATCCAAAAGTTATCAGAGCTAGAGGCTGACATTTTAGACTCAATGGAAAAGTGGGAAAAGAGAGTGAGAGCTCTGAACTGTCAGCACAGATGTGATCGCTGAGCAGGAAAGGATGGTGGCACTGAGAAGGGGCAAAGTGGGGGAAAAAAGGGTTTCCTTTAAAAAATTAACTGGAGGAACAAGAGCAAAGGACAGGCTGGAAAAGTGATTAGAGAAATAATGGTAAAATTACAGGAGGAGAAAGTCCCAGGAGCCAAGGGAACATCAGATCTTCAGGCATGTGATTAAATGGATCAAAGGCAATAAAGGATGAAGTCGAGAAGCAATTTTAGTGAAAGAAAATCTGGGCAAGGATTGTAGAGCTTTGAGGTAAAAGCAGTCAAGGATGGGGTGGCACTTGCAGAGGCAGGGGCAAGAATTCCTTGTGAGAGAAAAACTGGCCTTCAATAGATACAAAAATAGCAAGGAGAAAGAGTCATAATTAAAGATTAACTGAACTAATTTTTGTACATCAAAAAAGTGCATGAAAGGTAGTAACATTCATTATGTCTGTCACTATAATGTAAAATATACAAGCTTTTCTTCAGGTGTGCACATAAATCACCAAATCCTGCCCTTTATTTACAGGCTGTTGGTGAAGCAGCTCTGTGGCTGCTCGAGTTGGTGGGGTGTTCATAAATTTTGTGCTGACAGATTTCTCTGGTGACGTTTCAGCCTGTGGATTGCACAGGAACAGCTCCACAGCTGCTGCTCATTCATCATGTCCAAGTGCCTGTCCTTAGCAGGAAGACCCCCAAGGATGTCCCAAGGATCCAGAGCAGCTTCATCAATCCCAGAGCCAGTGTCAGTTCCTTTGAGCCAGGATTAAACAAATGCCCTTTAATGACACTAAGCTTCATTGGGATCTGGAAATGCTATTTTTCAGGTTGTCTGTGAGATCAGAGTCTCAAATTCTTTCTTTTCACTACCCAGGAGATCAGGTTGTTTACGAGAATTTAGTTCTAGCTGGCATCCCTAATCCAAATACATCCAGACTTTGGCAGTCATGACCATAAATCTCCTATATGTAGTCTGGATCCTGATTTTGTGGCCAGACCTTTTCTTTCAGCAGCAGGCTAAAAATTCATATGCCAAGCAATTCCAGATTTTGTCCTGTTTGGAAATCTCAGTTAAACTTCTCACTTCAGTGAGCCCCATCCATCAGTACCTCTATGGATTTCTTACACTTAATTTGCTTTATTTACCTTTGTTTACCAGAACTGAAGTGCTGCAGGGAAGGAGCCAGGCAGATGTTGGCACCCAGGTGCCTGCATTGCTGCAGAATTCAACATTGACATCAGTTCAAATGATAACAACAAAGAAACAGATAAAACAAAACAGCCTTATCAATAATTATATTACATTTGATTTGCCCTAAAAGGCAAACAGATCATTAAAAATTTTTAAAGGCCATAAACCAGCATCTAACTTTGACCATTACATTTCTGTGGTAGCGACAAAACTGTCAATATTGCAATATCACAATCTTCTAAGTGTACAGATACAATAAATAGTTGACAAACATTTGATGACTGAGTTTTGATGTGTCTTTCCCTTGGTTTTATAGGCTCAGTGTGAGCTACAGCTGATGTTAGATTTGCTCCTGAACTCTCCTTTCCGAATTTCTTCACTGCTTTAGTATTATCAGGGTGTCCATCTAAAACAGAATTCAAGTGCCACATTCACTTTATTTACTAGAAACCCTATAAAAAATCTTATATTTCTGCAGCAACATTAATGTGATACACCAGGCCTTTTATTCCCTGGTATATTCACAAACTATAAGGCTCTATTAGAGTGTTATTTTTCAAAAGATATTGTTCGTTTGCTCTTTGCTTGTCAGGGTGTGCAGGGAGGGAAGGGCTGGCATTTCCTTGTGCACAAATGGAACTGATGGAGGTGCCCAAAGGGGGGAATCAGGTCCTGGCTCAGGATTTATCCTCTCACCACAACTTCCAGAATTGCACCACAAAGGTCTCTGACTGCCCCACATGCCATTTTGGGGTTTCCTCTTGGAGATTTCTGCACTCACAAATAATTGTTTCTGGAGCCAGATAATCGATATTTAACTACTGG
This sequence comes from Chloebia gouldiae, assembly GCA_003676055.1. NCBI lineage: Eukaryota > Metazoa > Chordata > Aves > Passeriformes > Passeridae > Chloebia > Chloebia gouldiae. The sequence goes on along the minus strand of QUSF01000023.1, from coordinate 1,297,149 downwards.
CAATGTTCATGCACCCAACTAGGAATTTGACTGGGGGGAAGAGAAGCCCAAACAGTAAAAAGATCCCATGATTTGCATGGCAATACTCACCCCCATCTCATCCTTTAGGTCTGTAAGAATTCCTGCCATTTGAAGCTGTCCTACCGAGTTGCCATGGCAACGAGAAGAAGGAAAAAACCATCAGATCTGAAGATTGCAGTTTACAATTACTGTTCTTCACTCCTCGGCCTCAGTTGCTCCAGTTTAGTTTGCAATCTCACTCAATCTGTCCGACTGTACCTTGGTGTTCGACAGCCTCCACCCCTCTGCCCTTTGGCCCTGGATTCCTCCTGCAGGACACAAGGTTTACTCAAAATTTACTCCGAATGTTAAAAGACCATGACATCCAAACCCAACCTTGGGGGAGCAGGAAAAAAAAAAACAAAACAAAAAAAACCAACAAAACCAGATTGACTCCATTTTTTTCTATCTGTTGACTTGTTGCTATTCAACTGTTCAGAAAATATTTTGTCTGTGGGTTAGTATTTGTATATGTATGAGTGTATGTATATATATATTTATATAGAGAGAAGAGTTATACCACAGGTTTAGCTTTTATAAAATGTTCATCTGGAGGGTGAGAAGGGAGGGAGCAGAATAACACAGCCACAGATGAACTGTAGCTGTCCCACCATGGCTAAACCTGCTGGGTTTGCTGCTCAGGAGCGTGGCCAGGAGGAGTGAGCCTGTGGCCACCCCGGGCTCTGCCATGGCCCTTCTCGTACCTCAGGTTCAGCAAACACGGAATGCAAGTCCCCAGGGCTTGTTCCTGGTCTGAGCTGGGCCCCAGAGGGAGCTGAGGATGCCAAGTGGAAGCAGCTCAGCCTGGTCTGAAGGGCCAAAGGGCTGAAACATTGGCTGGGGCAGGTGACAGAATGTTTTTATCTGCAGGTGAGAAGCTGATCCAGCAGCAGCGCTCAGTGCTTGCCAGAGCACTGATCTCTGTCTCAGCCTCTGTGCCAGCAGCAGCACAGGTGCCCTGTTCTGAGAATACCCTCACAAACACACAAATCCATCATTTTGGATATATATATATACATACATACACACGTACACACAGTTTCCAGTTAAGAGTAACAAGAGCATTTCTTTGTGTGTGTAAACTTACCACACCTGTTTGCAGACATGGGAAAAAAGGGTGTTTGTTCTCTATGAATATGGATCCTTTTTTATTCTGTGAGCATGTAAGGTCAAAGAAAAAAATCCTTCTAACTGTATGAAGATGATCATCTTGTTAATAAACTGTAAATGATCCATCAAAGCTCACACCAAATTTTTATAAAATTAACACAAAAAGTATACTAGTGACAGACTGTGGCTTTTATTAGAGCTTGCCAGTAACTAGGGTAAGGTAAGTGTCTTAGAATATTTTAATAAACTTGCTTATTTAAAGTTTAAAGAAGAAAGCTTCCTTATGCAATAGAACTTTGCAGCTGCATTCTTTAGTTAGCATTTTTACAGTAATTATGGGTCATACTCGATGGCATCCTTACTACAGTGAGAGTATGAGCATATCTTCCACACCACATATATGTTTCAATAGTAAAAATTTTTGGAAACATTAAAAGTAAGTCCAGACATACATTTAGTTTCCCATAATGCTACACTAGATATTAAATGTGTGTTGGTGGTTAAAATTTGCTGTACAATAGCTTTTCTCCGACTTCTGTATTATACCAAATATGAAACACTTTTTTTCTTTCTTTCTTCCTTTTTTCTTTTTTTTTTTAATCAAAAGGAGTAATAACAACAGCGACAGAGGAAAAATGAGTTTGTGTTGTGAGCTTTCCTAACGTTGTAGATTTCTTGATAAGATATGAGCTGCCTTCAGATCAGTTTTTCTCTTCCAGCTTAACTCCTGCAGTCCTGACCAAGTGAAATGTGCCCCTGGTCCCTGCAGGAGCCTCTGTGTCACCAAAGTGGCACTTGAGGGTCAGGGGGAGCTGGTCAAGGACACCAGGAGAGGCTTTTGGCAGCTTCAGCAGGGAAGTGCCTGATCCCAGCCATTAACATGGGCACACTCCTGGTCCTCCCTCCCTGCCCATGCCTTGTATGGACCCCACGCTGCTGCTTTGCCATCAACAACCACATCCTTTTTTTTATTAAAAAAAAATATTATTTTCAAGCAAATTTTTCCAAAAGGAACGATTTCACTACTGTATGGCACCTCTGGAATTCCAGCGTGTATGTTCAGTGAATGCACTCAAAGATGTTCTGCACCCTGTGCTTTGAGCTACAAAACCTCTATCTTGAATAAAAGAAATTATATTACCCTCCCCCACAAATACTTGCTTTTTTCCTCTCTCCACCCAGCCAAACCCACCTTTGGAAAGAACCCCCCCCCCCTTGACTTTGGTGTCATTTCTGTCAAATGCCAGAAAAATCTGCCCTTCCCTACTTTAAGCCAAGGCTCACAGAGTGTTTGGTGAACCATTCCAAGGGCAGCCAAAATGAGGAACAAAGAGAAAACTCTTCTGCCTGGAACCACACGAGCAAGGGGAAGACTCTTCCTACCACCCTGTGCCCAAGGATAAGAGCTTTCTTCTTGGATCCACTGCAAAATTTTATGTGCAGAGAGGTCAGAGCCTGGCTGATCTCTGACCCGAGGTGCATCCAAGCCTCCATTCCCGTTTTCCCTTTATTTCTGCTCCCACATTAAAGCCTCCCAGGCTCTCCCAAGTGTCCCAGGCTCCCCAGGGAGCCCATCCCTGGCCTGCCCAGGCATGCCAGGAGGAAGATGAAGCTGCCATGCTCAAGTTTCTCCCCATTTAACACAGACTGTGGCATGTTCATGGTGAGACACAAGCGAGGAACCACAGCAAACTCTGAGTTTTCCTACCTGAATAAAGGCTGTCACCTCTGGCTCAAAAAACCAGTGTCCATTTCCTGAAACAAAGGAGCAACAATCATTCATCCATTTTTCTACAATATAATGAAAAAAGCAGAAAACGTATAAAATTGGTTGTATTATTTTCTAATAGTTGGTTATGTTTAACATTCGTTCAGCCAAGTTTGCTGTTTTTATAACATACCCCATACTCCTACCCAGCTGTTTTAGCCCCACCAACAGTTATTTCAGTCTGTGTTTGTAGATACATAAATGCTGTCTAGATTTGGAAAGGCAGTGGACCTGCTGATTATCATTTTGTAACGTGCACAAAATTTTTATTTGTAAAAGTCATTTCACTTGAAAAGGCTCTGTGCTGTTGACACAAAAACTGGGAATAACAATCAGTGAGAGGGGTTTATTAGCAAAAGAAAGGTCTCATTTTTGGTGTGCTTGCTAAATGAACCCTGGTCTGTGCTCCTCATGCTTTTCCAGTATGCCTGTGTGCATTTATTAATGTCCATTTTGTTCAGTAGCTGTAGGTCTGAAGAGTAAAAAAAAAGAAAAAAAAAAGGGAAATGAGCTGAATTTCCTGCTGGTTGTGGAGGAAAATGAGGTAAGGGTGGAACACTGGTAACAAAGTCCCTGAGCCTTGTTCTCATCATGTTTACACTGCTGGAAATCAAACAGCAGCTCCATCACCAGAACTGAGGTTCAGTTCATCATATTTAGGTGAAGTTTTCCCTCCCCACATATTGCTTTTTGCTGGTTGGCTGTGAACAGTAAAGCTGCAGTGTTTGTCACAGGACTGCTGAGTGCTTACACATTATCAGAAGTCTGGGGTTTGTCACATCCAGCCACCCACAGGTGACTCGAGCCCTTCACTGACCATCTGAAGGTGTCTCTAAGGCTCCCAGAATAATTTGGTTTAACCTTTATTTCAAATGGATGGGGTCAAATAATTCGTTCTGTTCTCTTACACAGTCATTTTTTGGATTACTATAATACAAACCTCATTTATTAAATTATAGACTTACAAGCAGTTTGTAGGGCCCTATCTTAAATGCCTTATCACTACAAAAAGACATCTATTCCACTGACACCTTTTGTCTTTCCTTTGCAAAGGCCTCTTGTCTGAAATACTGAGAAAGCTGCCAATTTTCTTCTCAAATATTACTAATTCACTTGGAGTAGAATTCTGTACACAAATGATTTTACATCATTTGGCCTAAAGGCTAAGTTGCTTTCAGAATGGGTTTTAAAATGTCTTATTTAATTTTAAAAAATACTTACATTAAAGTCACATTGGCTTGAGAACACCAAAAAAGCAAAACACTGCTCCTGTCTTGCCTTCATTGCATCTCTAGAAACTGTTGTCTGAGAGATCCAGTCCAATGAAAATACAAAGAAAAATAAAACAGCAATTACTTCCTTTCAGTTAACTCTGTGCTCTATAATCTTTAGAAGTCACATGCAGTGCACATCAGTAATTATCATTAGAGCCATTCTCTTTAAAGCAACTAGAGCTGAGTCTTTCCTACACGAAGCACACAAGTCCTGGCCTCCTGCCTCACCCCAGGACACACGAGCTGGTTTGGGTTTGTCCCACTGGCATGGATGCACTCCCCCACTCTCAGTGGAAAGTTTCTAGTTGCACAACTGCTATGTGTGCATATATGTAGATATATAGAGATATACACATATAAATATATGTATAATATATATGCAGGTGGAGGGAGATTGCTACAACATGGGAGGCTTGGAATAAGCAGTTTAATTCCCTCAATTAGGGATGAATTCATGAGATAAGGGACAGCATGGGCTACATGCACTGAACCAGTCTGATTTAAAGCCAATAAAAAGGGCAAAAAAAGCTCACACACTAAACCCCAGGCTTATCTCAACTCTCCTGCTGTGTTTCTGCTACCATGAGCTGTGCCCTCGTACCACAATTGTATCAGCTGAAGAAATGCATCATTGTTTTCTGACTCATTTTTAGTTGTCTGTGGCTCGGCAGGTCACCAGGAGTGGGAAGGGAAGGGTTTAGAGCCAGTATTCCTCATTCCTGAGCTTTCAGTGGGACTGCTCTTTGGGAAAGCTCCATCCAGCCCTGAGCATTACCCTCCTCTGCATCAGCAAGTGACTGCACTCTGTAATTTGGGGTGAAATGAAGGTAGGCAAGAGCCAGGCTGGGTGTTTGGATGTGCACACACCCCCTGCCTGAGGAATAAATCCGTGTCTGAGGGACTGTGATGGGGAACTCAGCACAAATAAGTTCTGTTGTTGCTGCCATTTCCACCAGAACCCTCCTGTAAAACCACACCTACCCCACAACAACCTCTGTCCCTTTAAGTTCTTTAAGTTACCATCACGATATTTTTTTTTTTCATTTTTAATAGTCCAGGCAAGGAGGAAAACATTTGGTTTGATTTTCAAGATGCTTAATTCAGCTGCTTTTCCAGTTAATCATTCCTTTGGGCCCTAGTTGCTGAATCGCTTGCTGTTTCTGAGGTGTAAATAAACGTTTTGATTTATGACGTGGTTGCAAAGAAACTTGTAATTTATTTGTGAAATGCTCAAATAAAGGATGTATGGGCTTTTACCTTCTGTCTGGACCTAGACCTCGCCACAGGAATGGAGGGCCACAAAATGACCTCCAGACTGGTAAAGGAATGGAACAACCTCTGCTAAACATCAGATAAACCCCAGGATGTTCTTAGTGAAGGAGAAAAATTGCAGCCTTCACCTCACCATGATGGGGTTTGAGAGTGAGAATTGGGAGCTTAGAGAAGTAAATAGAATCATAGAGAATGTTTTGGGTTGGGACCTTAAAAATCATCTTTTGAATGATCTAAAGATCAGGGACACCTTCCACCAGAGCAGGGCCTGGCCTTGGACACTCCAGGGATGGTTTGACCACACAAGAAAAAGCTTTGCTCACACAGGAAAGCAGAAGTGAATATTCAGGTAACAACAATAATTTGCTGTCTAAAGCCCCATTTCCATTACAGACCCAAATCAAATGTCCCCAGGCTGGACTGCAGCCAGGAGCTCTCATGGATTTTTGTGCATTTCCTTTCTGCCTCACCTGGTCACCCACCACCATCAGCTGAGCTTAGAGAGAGCAGCCAGGCACAAGAACTGCAAAAACAATACAGAAAACTGAACAGATGCCTCCTTACCAATGAATTTTTGTTCCAGTGTAAAGCTAAAGCCTGCTGCCTTGCTGAAATTCCTGCAGGTTGTATTTTAGATCTTCTAGGAAGTTATCTAAAGTGACAGAGCCACATAAAGGTAGAATATCTCTGGAAATAGCCTTTTAATACCTGTGAGAATAGAGGAAGCTGGGGAGGGAGGGCAGCAGTTGAAGCAAACATTTGAGTAGAAGCCCCAGCAGCTTTCTGTCACCGAGAGCCACCTCCAGCTCCTGCCCATTGCTGATCCTTTTTCAGGCTTTGAATCTAAAGGGTTTTTTTTCATGTGGTCCATAATAAGTAGAGGATGAAAGAGGCTACATGAAGCTTGTGGTGTAATTGAGCAAAAGGTCATTCACAACCTGAAAGCCACAGCAAACCTGTGTCACCTCCTCTGGTCTCAGCTGACATCACAGTCCTAAATCAATGCTGTGCCTCCAGAGGAGGTTTGAAACAGCACCAAGTTAAATTAGAAGCAATGAAGTGTTAACAAAGAGAGAAAATGCTGGATGGTTTTTAGCTGGGGGAAGTTTTGTGCTGCCCTTTCAACCTTCCTGTGTCTCCTCTCACACCTCCCGTTCCGGGCTGCAGACTGCTGTTAGCTGCTAACTTTGCACAGCTCAGCCCAGTTATGGCTTTTCTCCAGCAGCTGTAAATCAGAACAATCCCCCTGCCCTCAGTACAACCTTCTTACCTGCAGAAACAAAGCAAGGGTCACTGCTCCTGCTGCAAAGCTTTTGGGAGGCTCAACCTCCTCGCCTCTGGCCGGACTCCACTCATCCTCCTGCTGCCCTTTGGCAGCTCCCGTGGCTCCTGCAGTGAGTGACTCCATCCAGCACAGCCCAGCTCTCTGTGGCAGCACAGCTCACTCCTCTGACTCCCCTCCCAACTCCCTGCTCCACATCCAGCTGGGGGTATCAGCACCAGCTCTGTGGCTGGATGCACTTTCCAAAACAGGCTGTCCAAAACAAGAAAAAGCATTTAGGCTCCTTGATTACTGCCAGGTATGCTGAAAACTCAGCAAGCAAAGCATAGCTGGACAGTTGTAATTAAGTGTGTCACATAATTACAAGCAGTGATTATAACCTGCCTCGGGGTTGCAGTGTGCAGTATTGGCTCAGCTGGCACCAAGGGAAATAGCCTTTGGTGGGATTTATGTACCTGGTTCCCACTGGAATCATTAAAACCCTAAAAGCCTAAGAGCTGAACGACCCCTCCCTCAGCTGATAAAATAATTATATAACTAGAACGTATTTCCTTTGGTTTTAAGTCATCATGAGCTAATACAGGCACTAAATTTTTTTCCTACATCTCCAAGGTAACTTAATTGGCATCATGTTTCACACTGAGCAAAAGCAGCAAAAGCCCCAGAGAACTGGGCCCCCAATTAACAGATTCCCAGCCTTTCATATCCTTGATTGCTGAAAAGAAAAAGAACATGGGGGATATGTAATTCATGTGGGGATGACAGAGAATGTGACAGAGTCCATAGATAAAGCACGGCAGAAACCATATATTGCAGTAATTAGAAAACCTGTTGTTACAAGACAGTGTCTAAAGGAAAGATTTCAACTTTTTTGTGCCATTAAACTCACATGTCCAAGCTGTGATCACTCCCTGCATCATGTTAGATCTACCCCAGTGCTGGAGAGCCCAGCCACAGTGCCTGGCAAGCTCTGCCATTGTTACTAATGCCAGAAACTGCACTAATCCACGTGAAAATGGAGAAGTCAAAGCAGAAATGGCTCTAGAGAGGGCTGAGCAAGCCCTCTGCACCCTCAGCCCTGCCCAAAGCACCCTGGCATTGGAGCCAGGTGGAGATTCACCCTCCTGCAAGGTGGGACAGCCAAAGGGCCACAGGGCAGGGACCCCTCACCCCAGAACCTCTGCAGGCCCAGAGCCCCACGTTGTGCTGGGCTGCCCATCAGCATTGGCACAGGGTGATCAGACACCCAGGAAATGAAACAAGAGTTGTTTGTGGAAGGTTTTTCCCTTTGGCTGGACATTTCCCCCTCTGCCTCAGCCCTGGTTTCTGTGCATTGCACTCCTGCACTGGTGCTCTGGCTTGGCACCTTGTGGATGACCCAGCAGGGCTCTCTCTTTCCTCAGTTCTGTAATAAACCTACTTTTAATTGCACTTGTCTGTCTTCACTCACACCTGAGGAGCTCAGCCCCTCCTCACACTCCTAATTCCCTTTTTCTGGCACTGGGTTCTTTGTTCTTTTTAGCAAATGAGCTCCTCGAGCAAAAGCAAATGAGTGCTGTACTCACATCTGGGCTGGAGTGGATGCAATCCAAGGCTGGTTTTCTGCAGCTCTTTCTCCAATTTTAGGCAAAGTCCTCTTGCCACTGCAGCTCTTCCTAAGTAAGTGAGGGAGGTGTTAAGAGCACTTAAGCACCATCATTTAGTGAAGGTATAGCTCATTCAAAACAGAGCTAAATAATTAGGTGCATTAGATTTATTGTTCAAGTCAAAGTAATAAAATATGTATACATATAAATATAAGCTGTTAAGGTGATGAGCTTCATTATTACATGCACATAAAAATAATAGGCTGTTTTTAATTGCTTATTAAACAAGTGAATGCTCATTAAAACCTCCACTCATTGGGGGGAAAAAAATAACATGCAATTAAACTATTCTACAGACTAATTAATATGGGAATTGGGGCAATTCTGATACCTTTAAAGAGGTGGAAGTGGGGACAGTTGGCAGCATGGGCTTGGAGCAGTCATCTTGATTGGCCTGGCAGATGGATTTCCTTCTACTTCAAGGTTTTGAGAAGGTTCTGTTTTTTTGGTTTCAGTTTCAAGGGAAATAGAGGGGAGTGAAACGGGAATTTTTTTCTGAGGGTGTTCACACAGCCTGTACAAAAGATAAAAGATAACAAATTCATCTACTCACCCCATAAAACACCTCTCCTTTGTTTCTGTACAGATCCTCTCTTGGCAAGCTGCACCTTTCCTTTAAACAAATAAATTTAAAATGACCTAAGATTTGACAATAGAATTCTCAGCCTGCTCAGCTCCTCAGCCATGGAGCATTTTTCCCTGTAGGAGACCCCTGTAGGTTTGTTTTTCCCAAAGGCTGCTGTGCCATGAACCATTGCTAAAAGCTGCCCTGTTTCCTGTGAAGAAGTTTCCAGAAGACATTCACCAGGTATAAACCAGACCTTCAGGGGAAGGATTTTGCTGCATTTCTCATAACTGAAATCAAAGAAGAATGCTATATTTCTCAGGAAATACCACCAAGGGAGCCTTCTAGCCTTTGTTTTCGTTGTTGTTTGTATTTTTAAGTCCTCAATCCAAGTTTTCCTGTTCAGAAGCAAGAGGGCACAGAAGTCGACAGTGAAAATTTGCCCCTCATCGTGATAGAGTGAGCATCACACAGAGAGGTAAATAGCACAGATTTACTGAGAACAGTTGTTCACACCCAAACCCAGGATGGGTTTCAGACTAAAAGCCAAAGTTTGATGCTGGTGGTCCCTGCTGGAAGTCTGAGTCTTGTTGTGCAGTTTGGTGGGAGCTCCACGAAGCAGCCAGCTCTGATTTCTGCCCTGTGGAGGTCAGCCTTTCATTACAGAACACAGTTTTAATATTTGCTGCTCCCACCAGCACTAAAGGTGTTCTCAGCACCTGAAGCTTGGCCGGGCTATGGTTTTGGGAATCCATTTGAGTCTTACTTTACACCTGAGCACATTTATACAGCCGGAGCATTTACACCAAAGCACGAGACTGTAAAATCAGCTCAGCTTTGATGCTGCAATTTTTCCTCCCAGTTTGCAGAGCTGTAAATGACTCCGAAGGACTCTGTTCTAATGTGGGAGCACTTTGGTTTTGAGCTGTGGTGAGGAGCAAAACCCATTCACAGGCACTCATTCAAGACAGGTGTCACTGGTCTAACACAGTGGCTTCTTCCAATCCCTGCCTTGTATTTCATTCTGTTATTTCCCTGTTAATAAATAAATAAATAAAATCCCTGATGGTTTAGGGCTGTGAGAAATGAAAGAATTTTTTTTTTTTTTTTCCAGTGTGCAGTGCTGATGGAGCCTGGCAGCAGCTGAATCCTGGCTCGGGCTCCTGCTCTGTTTTCCTTATTAACATTTTGCTTGGCTGTCCCTGCCAAAGTCCCCTGGACATCTCTGAACTCTGAGAATTGTTGCAAATATTGCAACGTCCAAGTGTGAAATGAACTGCATGGAGCCCCCCCAGCGGGAACCTGTTGGCAGTGAATTACCAATAACCTCGGGTTCACAGCAAACAACAGGCACCTGCTCAACGGCAAACACGTTCTTAAATTGACACCCAATTATCGCCGCATATTTTAGCATAATTTTTGCACCTTATCTAGGACCTACCATGAGCCTTGAAAGCCTGTTCGTTAATTTAAAAGCAGTCCACAGAAACCAAGACAAAAATGAGAATATGAAGGACTGGTGTACACAGGAATCCTGGCATTTTAAGAGATGTTCTAGAAAGACTTCTCTTATACGTTGCAATTCTGGTTTAGTTGGATGTGAATTGAGATAAAAATGTGTAGAAGACAGGCGCTTAATCTTAATAATTACCTCGAAGGTACCATAAGCATCTAAGAAAGATTTCCTTAAAAAAAAACCAAAACAACAACAACAACAACAAAAAAAAACCCAAAACCCAAAACAAAACAACACAACAACAATAAATTATGAATAAAGACTCGCAACCTCCCAAAAAAAAAAAAAAAAGAAATTAAGTTGAAAAAAGAAAATAGTTCATAGTGCTCCAGAAACATTCCTTGTGACCATGGAATACCTTAAACATTTAAAAATTGTAGTCAACATTTTTAGACTGGGGAGCTAAAACTTAATGTCTAAAATAATTTTAAAAGTATTACATGCTCTCAATCGTTACTTGCATTATAAATAAATTTGTATTTTCAACAGCCTGATATAAAATTAAAATACATCTCAATTCATCCAGCAGCCCAGGAATGAGTGCAGCCCTAAAAAGCAAAAGAACCCAACTCTTAATCATATATACAATATAGGGGTTGTGAAGGGAGGTGATTTCAAACTCAGCTGACTTTTCCAGCATTAATTTTGACTTTTTATAATTGCTGCAGCCTGATGCAAACTGTCTCTGAGTCATGGTTAATGATTAATGTCCTTTAACCACGGTCTTCTCCCTGAATATTGAACTCCTTGGGCAGGATGGGGTATTTGGATTTTGTGTTAATGCCAGACAAATTGAACTTCTCAGAAGCCCCCAGAGTGACTCTTTCTAGTCACACACTGCTGTACTTAACCTTAAATCCTATTAAATCCTATTTTTCACATCCTTCATGACTGGCACAAAGAATTGTTCCAAGGAATGAGCATCCTGAGGATGAGGAGGGGACAGAGAAAATTCAGCATGGCTGAGTGAGGAATACTCAGTCTTTGATAGCTGGATTATTGTCTCCTGTATGCTCCACAGGAAAATCTGTGTCTGGAAACACCTTCCACTTGTAGGGATTGCAGAGTTGTGCACCCACACACTTTGTATAAATGTATATACTCCATATAGGCTGCCTTGTTTCAAATTAAACTTCTCAGAAACAAGCAGGAAAGCCAGATAATGGAGCCAGGTAATTTGACTCCAGCAGGCAGGTTAAACCACAAATATATTCTGTTCTGTAACATGTCCCAAAATATTATTGAAAATAATACCTGAGCTATTACTCAGAATGTTTTCTCCTATTCCAGCAGGAAAATATACCTTTATATTAAAAATGCAAAAAGTGCTGGAACTGCATTAGATAAAATTTTTGTGCCATCATAGCTGGGAACAGATTTTAGCAGGGAACAGCTCTGGCTACCAAACATTAGGATAACCTGGAAGAGTCCTCTGCTGCTGTGGCCTTGGCTGTGTACAGAGACCCAGGAATGGTTTAAGGACACATTCTTCACCTTGGAAGAGCTGCAAGGGGCTGTGTTTTGGAGTGCAGTCTGACAACAGTGTGTCACTTGGAACCTCCAGGTTAAACATATCTATAGTGATATTCAGAAAGGAATTTGATTCTGATAGGCAGAGGAAAGAACAGGAGCCAGGAGACTGCATTTTTCTCCTGATCACCTCTTTTTAATTTTTATTCCTCTTCTTGGTCTTCCTCTCTCCCCCTAAAAGTGATGCTCTGATAATCCTTCCCTACTTTCTTGTTAGCACTTCAGATCCATGTTCCCCCTGGACATCTGCAGTCAGGCAAGTCCCACTGACACCAACACCAGATTTTTAAGGGGAAAAATGTGTTCACTTAACTGTTAATTACCATTAGCTGCCATTGTTTGCCATGTTATATAACTTGTATTATCTTCCCTGCCTTGCTCCACACTTGTCCTCTTACCTCTATTACTCATCCTCTGTTAACTTCTCTCTCCACCTCATTTCTGGGTTATGTCTTTGATGGACCAAGTGATTATTTTTCAGCCAATGATCCAATTTACACATAAAATAAAGTGTCCCTCGAATGACTCACGTTTTCCTTCACTTCAAATAGCTTAATCTGTCACTTCCAAATGGTGTTTTCTAATGGAGCATCTCATTTTCTCCTTTTCTCTCCCTTCTTTGCAGCCACACCAGTTGCAGCCTAACAATGAACGAGATGGATTGATTAAATGGATGAGTTCTGCATGAAACTGTTCCAACTGGAAAAGCATTTAATGGTGGTTAAATATTACACACTTGTACACACTGCCTGAAAAATGAGCATGACTAACACAGCAGTCAGAGCCCTTTGAAAATGCCTTTCTGGGTAGAATTGGGCACGTTTACTGACATAAATTTTGTCATGCCAGCTCTAATTAAGCCTGTCTAATTACTTCTCTTACAAGGGTTTCAGGTTGAGCATATAAATTCCTGAGGCCATTATCTGCTTTAGGTGTATAAATGTCCTGCAGAATAGCAGGGAGGGAAATTAACACTTTTCATTAGACAATATGACATAATTGGGGGAGCAGACAAGGTTTTGGACACACAGGATCTCTGTTAAATATCAGTGAGGAATGATTTCACCAAAGAATGTTCCTTTTTTTTTCCCCCCCCTCTCTCCACTGGTCAGATAAAATAAGTAGAAAACTTTTCTGACTCATATTTTTTTCAAAGTTTGAAACCAGTGCAACATATAAAATATATCCAGTGAGGAAAGGGAGCTTTTAGATGAAGAAACTTCTCTTTGGTTGGGTCTGTTTGCAGCAAGTGAAAGGAAAGGAAAAAGGGGAAAGGGAAGGGGAAAGGGAAAGGGAAAGGGGAAAGGGGAAAGGGGAAAGGGGAAAGGGGAAAGGGGAAAGGGGAAAGGGGAAAGGGGAAAGGAAGAATCCCTTGGATTTTTTCCCTCCCCCACACCCGCTGGGTATCTTACACTGATGTACAGGTAGGCTGTGAAGTCACCTGAAATTCAGCTCTTCCCAAGAACAAGGTTTTTTTAACCAAAAAAAGAGAACAAAACGAAAACCAAACTAAACAAACAGAAAAACTCCCCAAACCAAGAACTGCCAGTGCTTGAGGTGACCAAGGTGGCAGCAGTAGGGAAGAATCTGCCCTGACTGCAGGGTACATAATTGCCATGAAAACATGGCATCCATTTCCATGAACCCACACAGGAGTATACAGAATTATTCTCTATGAAATCCACTCTTAAGTGCAAGTGGTGTTGAGTTTGAGGTATGAGTTACAAGGAGCAGTTTCCTGACTTTTCCCTGCTGTTGCTCACAGAAATGCTGCCACCACAGCCCCCTGTATAGCTCACCAAGCCCCAGAATTTTGATTTCCATGCGTTTGACCAGTTGAAGAGGCCAACCAGGGCTGAAAGCACAGTACTTAAAGTAAGGAATACAGGGCCCAAAATTAATTCCACTTTGCAAATTCATGTGCTAATTTAAATTGGGGGGGAAAAAAGGTCATAAACTTATTCTCCTGAGTTCAATTGGGAACAAGGTTGGGCTGCAGGTAAAACTTAATTACCACATGGCTTTGAACAGTTATTGCTTGAAGGGCTGGTGCCAGAATCAGTTAGTTCCTATTTTATAATATTTAAAAAAAAGAACAACCACCATCAGCTCCCAAAGAAAACCAATAGCACAAGCCCCCTCTAAACTACACAGACAAAGGACTAATTAATGTCTGTAAAGTGCATGCATTTAATAGCAAAAGGCTTTTATTGTACACATTTTCTATAATTTAGTCTGTGCCATTACTTGAATGTTGCCATTGTCGCTGTTTTACTGTGGCCTTGGCTTTTCTAATTTAAATACCTTTGCTGGAATTGAATTCATTGGGGAAAAGCAGAATATTTGCAGCATGCACAGTATCCTGATCAAACTGAGAGCAAAGCCAAAGCTTTCCAAGTTCCAATCATATTCAGCATTTTTGTGGTTTTGTTTTAAGTGTAGAAACATAATGAAATAATTCCATACCATAAAGCTTGATGAAAGTGGCAATTAAAAAGGAATAGATCTGATACATCCTGCTCTCCACATTACCATGCTCTGTAAAATGTAAATCACCATCTCCAGCACTAAAGCTTTCCTTTCCCATCCTGATTAGACAAATATTGAAAACAATAATCATTTTTCACTGAAGTGAGCCTTTAATATGGAGCAGAAAGGGAACACTGTGGATATTCCATTTTCCACAGCAGACTGGCTCCCACATTAGTGGCTATCAGCAATTCCATGTCACTCCATCATACTGTCTTTCACTCAAATCCTACATTTGTTGGAGCAGATGGAAAGTTTGTTTAAATTAATTGAAAACATGCTGTGCACAGCTTGTGGCACCCAGAACACACAAAGAAGAAAGGAAGATGCATCAATTTCCTTTCTAAGATACCTATAACTGAGAGATCTCTTAAGAAATCATCAAGATATTATGCTGCCTTTTTTTTCCCCCCCCTAAGCAAGCTATACTGCTTTGATTTTTACAAGAGGAGGATGCAGCAAAATTGGCCATGTGAAAAACAAATCTTCCTGGGGTGATTCATGATTATTGTTTTCAATACAATGACACAAAAACCTGGTACTGTTTGGGTTGCCTACAGTCCTTGGAAATGCTGACTAGTCTGAAGGTTAATTACCTCTTCATCTACTTTAGTTAATGCTCCTTTCTTATATTTGGGTCCTCAGCTGTTCTGTAGTCACTGAGAAAATCCAGTGACCTTCCCTCTGCTCTGAACCAACAGGCAAAGCTGCCATCAGTGCCAGCATCACCTGTGCACCTGAGGTGGCCAAACTCCTCTGCTGCTTCCCAGTGGCCAGCACGTGGTCATTCCTCAGCCCCCTCACAGCTCCAAAACCACTAGAGAACAAATCAGTTCGTTTTCACAGCTTTCTGACCCAGCTAGAACAGAAAGTTTTATCAATTTGTTCACTGAGTCCCTTTTAACAAAATATTCCAGGTGTTTGTTTCTGTCTTGGTTTGAAAAGACAGGAGTCTGTGAAGGAAGGCAAGAGCCTCCTGTGAAATGGAAAAGTAAACACCCTCCCTCCGAATTACCACAATTTCAAAATTAAAAGGCTCTTAGGCAAATATATGGGAATGGGAATAGCAGTTCTTTACTATGAAAAAAAAACTAAATTAAAAAAAATGTAATTAGTACAAACAAAACTAGTGATGGAGTCAGAAACCTGCCACCCTGAGGAGTCAGGGTGTTGGGAATGGTCCAGTTAAATGGTGGCTGCTCCTCCTGGAGTGGCAGATGAAATGCTGCTGAAAGGTGAAATCTGTACAAGGGTGGAGTTTTCTCTGAAGGTCTGGGGATGGAGTAGATGGGTCTGGTCTTCCTCTGGGAACCCAGCAGGGAAGAAGCTGCTCTCTGGGAACCCAGCAGAGAAGATGCTGCTCCTCTGGGAATCCAGCGAAGGGCTGCCCAGTGTTCCAAAAAGTGCTGATTTTATGCAGGTAGGGATGCTTGGCTCCTCCCTCTGGGTGGAGCATCTCACAATGGATGATGTAACTTTACCAGTCATGCAGTCAGTCATTCAATGGCCCACTAACAGAAGATATCTCCCTGAGGGAGACATTGTTCTTGGAAGAGGTAAGAAAACTTCCCAACCTCCAACAGATGGCAAATAGAATCCATGCTTATCTTACAAGCCAGGACAGTTTCACTTCGGGATGAAATGGGAGCGTGAGGGAAATGTTCCTAAAGTGGATGGCATCTGTTTGGTTTGTGTGCTCTGCTAAAAACCTGCAGGAAAAAAAACATCCCTGTGGCCCAGAGCAGGAGCTGTTTCATCTCATAAAGCAGCTGAAAGTGCAGGAATCAATGAGGAAAAGCAGGTTCTGGTGTGAAGGTGGTGAAAGGCAGGCAGGAAACCAGGAGTGTGCAGCACAAGCCTGAGGATTTGAGAGGGAACAGATGCAGCTGAGCTTTAGGAGTGGTGGAAAGAAAACAGCCCCACATTCCAGCAGGACTGGAAATTGGAACCTGCTGCAAAGAAGGAATACACTGAAATTTGTTGGACTGAAAAGGACCCAAGGATCCTGCATGGAAATGGGGAGAGAGCTGTCATTTTAATCTGGAAATAGGGGAGAGAGTTGTAATTTTATTCCACTTTGCTGAGTTTTCTCTGTCTCAAATGTTCCACTTTGCCTTCAGATAAAAGCTGACTTTTGAGGTTTAGCTCCCTTTTGTTCATCTTGGTGCCTCTTCCTTCCTCAGCTCCTCTCTTTGGTGCCTCCACACGAGACTTTGCTTTTCTTCTCTGAAAAGGTCAAAAGCTAAGAAGAAGGTGGGAAAATATTTTTTACATTTGCTTTTCCAGTCTTTCAGTCTTGAACTCCTCCAAGGATGATGGGGAATGAAACTAAACCAAGACCTTCTGGGTTTAGAAAAGTAACTATTCATCTGTAAAAACTCAAAGGAAAAAAAAAAAATACATCCCACATTTTTTTTTCCCAGATTAGTAAGGTTATTTAGTACTGAGGCATTTATGCCCTCCCCACTCTGAGGGTAAGTATTGAACCTGTGCTGTTGGGACCTTATTTCTCCTGATCACTGATGCATTTTATCACCTCTACTCCTGGCAAATCAAACACAACTCCAGCAATTGTACATGAAGAAGATAAAATAATGCAAACCTTTCTCAATCCTACCTGCTTGACCTCGTCCTGCATCTTTCCAGAGAGACTTCAGACCTTGCAGCTGAGCCCATCTTCCTTTTTTTCAAGATCTGATGACATCACTTATGTGTACTTGTCTTAAACATCCCCAAAATTCAATTATACTCTCATAAGATTTTACAAAATTCTTGCAGCCTGTATTTTTTTCCACAGCTATCTTGATATCTCCATGCTTTCCCCAAGTCTTTGATTTAAATTCTTTCCTTATCATTTTTATGCACTTTCAGCTTTGTCCTCTAAACTGTGGTGCCTGCAGAATTTTCAGTTTATTTTTACATTGTACAGATCTTTTATGGGCATCCAAGCCAGCATTTTCTTCTGTTCCTCAAGATGTATCACAAGTTTTCCCTTTTCCTATTTAATTCACAGCAGAATCATGTTCCTTCCTGCATGCCAAACTCTTTGACTCATAAACAAAATGCAGCAGCAGAATAAAAGGAAAAAATTTGGCTCAGAGTTCACAACTTCTCTCGAGCACATGACAGGTGTGTTAGCTCACATTAAGAAAGCTCTCTGGAAATTCAGAGGATTGTACAGGTAATCACTGTTTGATTAATAATTTACAACACCAACAGGACAGAAATGAAAACTGGGGAATGACAATCTCCAAGCAGCTGTGGGCCTGTCAAAAATGTTAATTTTTTACCCTTTTTCCTGTGCTTGGGCACTGCTTAACCCCATGCTGAGCTGCCTTTCTAGAACACAGCCCCTACAACTCTCGGGAATAATTAGATAGTCAGAAAGGAACCAGGAATGCTTGAGAATTAACTTCCCACCTCCTGGTGTCACTTGAAGATTAATTTACCTAAAAACTAATTACCTGACATATCACAAGCACAGAAACCCCAGTGAAATGAAGGGGGGAAAAAAAAAGAAAAAAAAAAGAAAGAAAAGAAACCTCAGAAACCTCAGAGCTTAACCAGAATTTTCCATCTCTGAGTTTACACACAAGAAATCTCAGTTCTTCTGAGAAAAGCCACCAGAGGAACCCCCCAAAGTCTGTTTTCACAGAGGAGCAAAGGGAACCGTGGGACAGCCGGAATGGAACACCTCAGCCCTTTCTTTTCTGACAGCTTCCAGGAAAGAAAACATCACTACTAGGAATTTATTTCTGAAGATAAAAGTGTAATCTATCTTCAAGATTCCAGGATTTTGGCAGCTGTGGGCACGTGGAGCCCTCTCACTGAGTTTGCCACTTAATGCCAGACTTGGCCTTTCCAGAGCAGGGCTCTGGGGTTGATGCCTTGTGAGGGCTGAGCTGGAGCAGAGGCTGACAGAGTTACAGAATAAAGCAGAGATTTATTAAAGGATCTCCTCCATGGATCCACCTTGGGCAGCACCAGAGCCCAGCCAGGGCTGCACCCAAATGACCCAAAATGGCCCCAAAATGCACGAGCGCTCCCGGGGGCTCTCCCTGGGATCAGCTCTGCTCCATCGGCACCTTGGAGTTCATTGTCCCATTCCAGCTCCAGCCCAGGCAGTCCCACCCTGCTGGTTTTTCTCTCTCCAGCCCACGGGGTTTGTGCTGCTGGGCTGAGATTTGGATCATTTGTCCTTGGTGCCCAGCTGGAGCAGGAATTGTTTTGTGTCCCTGCTCTGTGCACAGAGCTCAGCATCCCCTCATGTGAAGCTCAGAACTGCACACTAAAGCAGCAGAGAATGTGAAAATATAAAAGCTGAACCTGAGGCATCAGGGTAAAGAAAAGCTCCTCAGGTATCTCCCAGATGGTTTCCTCACTCCTGGCCCCAAGTTCATCACAGCTCACTGCTGGGCACTCCGTGAGCAGCCACGCTGGTGGCTCACAGCTGGAACATTCTGCCCTGCTCTGTGCTTCTTCTTACGACACCTCTGCACAGTTCCGATGGGATGCTGGAATCTGAAACACAGGGAGCTCTTAGAACTTTGGGCTTGTAAGTTAAAGCTTAGAATTAAACACAGGATTTGATTTGAGACTTTAGAAAAGGCTTCTAAACTTTGGTGCTAGAAGCAAGGAGGTAGATTTATAGTTCAGGGACATGTTAAGCTAAGTAGAAGAAAGTTTAGGGTTTTAGAGTACAGTACTGTAAGTTTATGTGTCATAACATCATTAACTAAGAAAGCTTACACTGTAGCATGTGTTTATAAGATAAAATATTTAAAGATAAAGTCAAAAACATAAATATCCTTGTTAGCAGTCAATATTTATAGTCAATAAATCCTTAAAAGCTCTTGTAACTAGAAGTCTTGTGATCTTCTGAACTATGCAGTGAAGATGTGAGCTGCACTCACCCTTCCTGCTCATGTAGAAGATAAAAAAAATAAAACCAACACATTATCTAAAACAATTCAGAGGTCCCAACTCGAATTCTTTCAGAATTTCTCATGGTGGGAAAACATCCTCTTTCTGTTGTTAAGCATTTATGCACGTTTATAGATACATGTTTTTCAAAAGTTAACTGTTTGGGTCTGTGTTTGCTTTCTAGAAAGCTTCAAGACAAAATTCTCTGTTCCATCTCTGTGCCTTTGAAATTGGAGATGCCCAACAAAAAAAATCCACCTGCTTCAAATCTTGGTTTGTGTCTCGGCACCAAGAGCAGCAGCAAATGTGTCCCTGTGTCCCCAGAACTTGCCACTACTTTTTTCTTGGAAGGTTCCAAACCTGGGAACTGGTATCCTAATTTTATCCATCTCCAGCTGTGAGGCAAACACTGCTTTTGCTCACCTCCATGTCATATGATGCAACTGTTAATTACTTTTTAAACCCCAGCCATGTTTCTTTGAATCCTCCTGCAGAAGCAGTATTTTCTGCACGTTAATTCCACTTTCTTTATGGGATAGTTGTTATGCATGACTGATTAACAGGCCCCAAGCTATACTCAACCTGCTACCCACAGTAAATTGTTCTTTCTGTTGCTGCTGTCATTTCCTTTAAAATATCAAGCTGTTTTATAATTAAAGAGTCCCTTGAAGGTCTTGTTTCAATAAACAATCATTCCTTCCACCGTGTGAAGTTCTCGTGCTAATAAACAATTAAACAGCACATATTATTTCTCTTGTCTCAAGAATCAACCTTTTATGGAGGACCCACTGAGGCAAAACCCAAGATGTGATCCCAGCTCCATGCTCAAAAATGAAATTTCAGCATGTGCTGTGTAGCTCAGGACTAGATCTGCTCTTAATCTGCACATGGGGTGAGTTATAGAAGATTAATTGCTCATGGGAGTGTTTAGAAGCTTTCATATGTCACCCAGAAGATGGCTGAAGAGTTACTTATCTCCAGCAGCTTTATCCTTAATTACCTTGCTCGCTGATAATTCCAAATTTGGGATTCAACACACAGTGAAAATCTCCTGTATTAATTAGAGATTGTAACTTTGTTATACAATGTGTTTTCTATGATAAACGGATTTTTCTTTGAACACTGGAAATTTTGTGGAAAAGGCAACAACTTTAGAAGTTTTGCAATGTTATCAGGAAGTTTTTCCAGAATTTTAACATTGCAGAACACAGTACAGGGATGCTGGGGCTTATGCATGAGTGTACATATATTTTCTCAGTCACTCATAACATGGACTATAATTCCATTGTTCTGGGCAAAAATAAAGAGTAATTAATGTGGAGTTTTAATTTTTAATGCAATTTAATTAAAGTGTTCTTTTAAAGTGATAAAAGAAAACAAAATTAGGAAGTCAGATCAATTTGTGGTCTTACATCACCTATGAAACAGGTTTTTAATTACTGTTTTAATGAGTTACACTTTGGTAGCAAGCTTAAGTTTCTAAATATTTGATCATAAGAGCTTTTTTTGCTTTAGGTGTGTTTGTGCACCAGGATATCTTATTTTTCTTTTCAGGTGCTGCTTCCAGTACAATTTTAGATAGATTCCCCAGCTGATAGAAGATGTCATCATTTTTTCTGAAACACTGGAGGTACAGCAATCTGTGTTAGATATGAATTTGCCCCAAAGACATCAGTTTTTCACATTTAAGAGCTTTCTCTAAGACAAAATAGATCAGACACTGCAATCACCACATCAGTATTTTTTCAAATTACTCTGGATGCTCTCCTGCCTTCACCTCTAAATGCCACACAACCCCAATTTCCCACTGGTAAGTACATTCTGCTGATGGAATTCCCTGTTAGAAAATTCTGCCCTTTCTCAGTTTTCACTCTCTTCTACATTAAGTAATTTACAAATCTGTGGCCTGCTTCACTATAACACACATGTGAAAAATTGCTGAATTCCAGGGCTCTTTGCTGCCCAGAAACAGCAAAGATATAAAGAAATAGAGCTGTGCACAAAATACCCAGTATTAAAAATATCCTTCAAGGACCACACGTGAACCCTTCATCACCTGAAAAATTATTTTTTTTGTTGTTTCATTCTCCTCTGCTTTTTCCAGTGGCTGTTGGCTTTTCATGTGTCCAGCATCCTCCAGTTTGGTGTGGTTGGACAGAGCTGGGCTGGTTTGAAACTCCTCATTCCACTTCAGGGTACAGTAAAAACGCAGCAAACCCCAGATGCAGGAAGAAATGATGATGTCTGTCTCTAGATCAGAAGGCTGAAGGATTGCTTTACTACAGCTATACTATATTACATTAATATACCATTTAAAGAGATACTATATTATTCTACATACTTACTTCCTTACCTTTCTAACTCAAACTGGTGACTCTGCTGAGAGCCCGAGCCACAGCTGGATCCCCCTGGTCACTGACCCCAAACAACTTCACCAGAATCCAACCCAGCATCACTGCAGGTGAACAATCTCCACACCACATCCCACATGGGCAAAACAAAGGAGCAGAGATAAAGATTGTTTCCTCTTCCTCTCTCTGTGCTTCTCCTGAGAGACAGAACGATGTCTGTCTGTCCAGAGAACGTGACTGGCACATCAGGGCTGCCTTGTAGTGATCCCTGTGGAGCATTCTCGTTCCTCCTGGTGGGATCCACACCTTCAGAGGGTCCTGCCACCCCTGGCTCGAGCCCTAACACAGTAAAAGTGTTCTCACAAACAGTCTGAGGGCTTTTTGCACTGGGACAGTGCCAGGCTGTGGGGCAGCATCCCTGCTCTCTGGGGCAGGTATCAGGGTGGGTATCCAACCCAATCTCCCCTTATCTCTGAATGCTAAATAAAACAGGCCTAAAGCAACACCAGCCACTGTACGATATAATTTGCATTTAGAGTAATCTGAACCCTTCAAAAACTTTTGGGGCAGACCCAAAGAGTTGGGTGAAGGGTTGGGAGAAAATTTCCCCTGCTGTAATTTCCTCACTGTAAGTACCATTATTAAATAACCTCAAAAACATACAGTTAGAGTGTGGTGGCTCGAATCCATGTGCCCACCAGCCAGACGAAATTAAAAATCCATTAATTCCTCACCTTATTAACCCATAAAACAATCTGGATAACATCCACAGCAGCCTTGGTTATAGGACCCATGTTTAGATAAGGGCCTGCAAATGGGAGAAATACAGCCACGACCACGTGCCACCCAAACCAGGGCAGGCTGGACCACATGGTGACAGTAACAAGGTTTCTGTAGCAGCACACAAAAATTAGGTTACTCAAGAACTGTTATTCTTTTTTCACCCTTTTTTTCTCGATGCCCTCGAGCCTTGCATTGGGTGCCAAAGTCTGTCTTTGGGATGAGAATCCAGGGAGTGATGGGAATTCCCTTGCCCAAACTCCATGATAATGTTGCTGAGTGACACAGGTCAGGAAGAGGACACCCCATCTCTTGTTACTGCTCCAAATTTTGGTTGCTTTGTTCTCCTTTATTACCCCTGCTCCAAATTTTGGTTGCTTTATTCTCCCCTCATTTCCACCTCTTTGCACAGACGTGGCAATAAATTTGCATCTCATTTCCTTAAAAGCTTGCCCACTCACTTTTCTGGCATTTTATATTATAGATTCCTTCCTGTTGGTAATAGAGAAGCTTTTCCATAAACTCTCTAATCAATAGCCAGCACCTGAAAGCACTTGCAATACTTTGCTAAACTCATCTCTGCTCAGCTGGTACATATTTCAGCATGCTAAACTCATCCAACAGGATAATGGAGTTTTGTTTCTTCCCTCCCAGGAGTTGCATAACAATATTCCTGCTCTCAGCAATGACACCCAGTTCTCACTGCATTTCTGTGTAATGGCAAAGTTTCAGCTTTTTTCTTTTTTTTGATTCCGATCACATTACAATTTTTTTATCCATTTTCTGTCTCCACCCAGGAGACACTGGAGCACTTCTCCCAAAGGTGAAGAGTTCCCCCAGCTACATGAAAACCCCATTATTCAATGCCAGACCTCGTTCCTTCAGGTCTTTTTGTCTTTATGATCATAAACTTTTCATCCATATCTGTGCCCACAGTGAGAGATTCTGCCATTAATCCTTTACCTTCCCCTTTCTGGTTCTCAGGGTGGTTCCTTGCCTTGTTTTTGGCCAGAGTGATTTGGCAGAATGTCCAAAGCAGGGCAGTCCATGGATCAGCAGTTCATCAAGGAAGCAGAGTCAGGAATAAAGGACAGGTGACAGAAGTACACAGAGGTGGAGACAGCTCAGGAAATTTGAATGGAAAGCTCTTTCTGGGAGCCAGGAAGGAGCAGGAACCCAAAGCAAACCTTGGCAGAGTTCCCAGCACTGGGGAAGGAACAGCCCTGCATGGCTGAGCAGGCAGAGCAGAGCATGGGTTGGACATCCTCTGAGCCAGCTCCCCAGCCCTTTGTCTGGCCTTTCCACCTCTGCATTTTCTCCTTCACAGCCCTGCTGTGCCTAGAAAAGAGCAATCCTTGGTACAAACTCCAGCAGAAACCCCATGAGGCTCCATTCCTGTGACCTGCACCCAGCTCTGCCTGGTGCCTTCCCAAAAAAAAAACAACTCATTTCCAAACACACAGGGATGCTTGGCATGACCTCTTTCCTCCCTGTGCTCACCTCAGATTAGTCACCTTTCCCAAAAACCCACCCTAAGCACTCCTGATCTTTCAGTGGGGTTCGGCCCTGCCAGCCACAAAAGGGCACGTCCTGAGCACGATGAAAATGCCTCTGCAGATGAGGCAGAAGCATCCTGCAAACCCAGGAGCAGAGGAGGCAGCCCAGGTCTCCAAAGCTGAGATTCTCTGGTTAGAAGATCTGTGAGGCAGATTTCAAAAGCAGATCTGTGAGTATGTTCCTTTATACTGCCGCCAGTAAAGTCACGTCTGGTGTCATGAAGGAGAAAAACAGAAACACCTGACATCATTAAATTAGGCCCATTCCAATAAAAAATCAGTAGGAGCCCACAGATGATGGAATGAGTTGATGATTTTTTTAACATTTCTCTCCTCTTTCAAAGTCCATCTGAAAATGGATTTTTTATTTTAGTGGAGATTTTTGAAGGTGTTCAGTAGTGAAAAAGTGCCCTTCAACAGCTAAATGCAGTGTACTGTAAGTGAAAAAAAGGAATGAGGAAAAGGATTTAGAATTCCTAACAACCATTGGAGAACAAAAAAAAAAAGCTGCTTCTATATTTTAGAAGAATGAGTCCATCTACTGCACATCCATGAAACATCAACTATTTACTTCACCTTATCTAGAAAATGAGTCACCAAACTGAAAAAAAATAAAAACCAAAGCAAAATCCATCCAAATGAGCAGTTTGGTGTTCTTAGTGTAAGAACAAAGCAGAATTTCAATGGTGAATCTTCTAGAACTCTTTGGATTACAAATAGAGCAGTTACAGAACAATTTTCCTTTGAAGCACAGAGAGTCAAATGAGTTCTCACAGACAGAAATATCAGACTTGAGGACTTCAACCCCTTGTTTTGGTCTCTGGGCTGATGCTGAGTGTTGGCAGAAATCTTCCACCCAGAATATTAGAGGAGATTTGTAATAACATCCTGCCAGGGAAGGGTTGGACCAGCTGTCCAGGGCTGAGCTCTCATGAATTTTTCTTTCAGGGATCAAATGACAATTCAGGACCTCTGGGCTCTTATGTGCCATGACCTACAGCCAGGATTTCAAGTAAAAGCTATTTCTACTTAGATTGGAGACTTAGAACTGTCACTGGCAACCATTAATTCTGCTGATTGAGGATGTATAGATACACATTTGTTTGTTTATCAAATACACACATATACTGGCATATGCACAATGCTTTGATGGTCTGGCAGAGGGAAATCCCAATGGCAGTATTTTTTAGTAGCCTCATGCTGTAAAACTTCCTTTTGTTTAAGACAAAAAAAAAGGGGGGGGAGGGGAGAAACAGCAAGATCTTAAGCTAAAAATTACCTAAAAAACATATCAGTGATTTAAATCAAGAGATCCGTTTCTTGCTACTCTGTGACATTTTAGGTCTTTTATTTTTCTTTTCTTTCTCACCCCTCCCTTTACTTTTCACCTTTGTTCTCAATTTTCTTTGTTCTCTTTAATTATAATCCTTCCAAACCTGGAGTTCTCTCTCTCCTGCTCCAGTCATTCCTTGAATACTAACTAGGAGAAGAGAGCAAGGAGTTTCTCCTGGCTGCTCTCGAATGCTAATATCAGAGAAGTGCTGAATCAAAGAGCAGCCAGAGCAGAGCCCTGAGCCAGGAGGGGAGGATCAGCTCAGCTATCAGGAGCAGCCTGGCTTGCCAAGCACAGGGGAGGCCCCACAAGAATGAGAAGGGCAAACATCCCACCCAACCCCACAGAGAGGTGGGAAAGGAAGACACAGACAGCTGGAGATGAGCTAATTTATCTTCAGTGCCCAGAAAAATTCTGGGACAAAGTGCTGGAGAATTAATGCATCGGCGCCAGGGGAATAAATAACTGCCAAGAAATGGTGATATTTTTCAGGAATCCGTCGTGTCAAAATTGTCTGGTTTCCATCTCTGGCAAGGTACCTTGAGCAGGGGATGCAGTACATTTT
Source organism: Chloebia gouldiae (assembly GCA_003676055.1). Lineage (NCBI taxonomy): Eukaryota > Metazoa > Chordata > Aves > Passeriformes > Passeridae > Chloebia > Chloebia gouldiae. Next base: position 1,271,089 of record QUSF01000023.1, on the reverse strand, counting down.
AAATTCAGTAGGACTAAGTGAGATTAATAATTCCTGCTCAGCAGCAAATTCTCCAAGCTGCCTCTGAAGGATTTATGCTGCAGAGGCTGCGTGATGGGCACCAGCACAGGGCACCCTGTGGCAGCCAGGGGCCCACAAGCAGAGCTGCTCAGGAAATCCCAGAAAGGTTTGGAGGGACCTTAAAGCCCACCCAGTGCCACCCCTGCCATAGCAGGGACACCTCCCACTGTCCCAGGCTGCTCCAAGCCCTGTCCAACCTGGCCTTGGGCACTGCCAGGGCTTGTCTGGGCATAAACCGTAAAAATGATGCAAAATCAGCAGTATTTATAAATAAATACTAATTAGGAAAAACAAGGTTTATCCATTGAACTAGTAAAATAGAGAAATACTCCAAAGTTTACCAAATTTGTTGAAAAGACAGACATTGATAGCTTAATTTTGGAAGGCAAATTCAAACAGCAGGAGTAGGAGTTGAGCAGGACAGGAGAAATTCTGAAAAGGAAAAGAGAAGGGGCCCACAAAAAAACAAATTGATATTGTGGTGTAATTTACAGTCCTCAGGTCAAAGCTCTGACAGGATCACCACTGTTAATTATGGATCATTTACTGATAAAAAGTAATGGGTAGCTCCCAGTATACAATCAAAGCTGAACAGCAATTTTGAGAATCTGGAGCTTTGGGCTTTCTTTTCTGCAGGAGCAGCACTGGGAATTTGCCACCTTATCCCTCAGTTGCTCCTATTTAATGAAACATTCTCCTGTAATCTCAGGAAAAGGGGTTTTCCCTTTTGCAATAATTGAAAAGTCTGTGAGAGAGGCTTTAGGGAAATTGATTCAAAATTAACAAATAGATTAATGAGTTTGCATAGTTAGGTATACTACACTGAATATTATCCCATAATACCACTTCAGTGCTCTATCAAGAGGTTTTTAGAGTTATTTTATTAGATTATAAATCACCTGAGGTAGGACTCAGCCCATGATTCTTTGTCACTCTGTCAATCCCTGTCCACTGACATGTTAAGCTGCTACTCCAATAAAAACAATAATAATTTGTCAACCAAAAAGCTCTCAGCCATCAAAGAGAAGAGCTGATCCAACACAACCCTGATGGACCCAAACGGGGCATTTCTGGGATCACCCTGCTTCCATAACTCCTCCAGATTAATCTCAGTGCTGCTGTATTCAATTCCCAGAGCTGAAACCCCCAATATTGCTGCCACTGTGACACAACAAATCCCTCCATGAATCCCCTTAAAGCTCCACCAGCTGCTCCCAAAGTTAACCTGGGCACGGCTGTGGCGCTGAGAGAGGATTTGACCCACGGCAGGCTGTGCTGCCAGCAGATTCCTGCATTCATTTCCTGCAAATTTTGTGGTTTGTGAGTTTTTTATTCCCCATAAAGGCGTAACTTAATGTGCCTCTGCCATGCTTTTCACTTTACTTATACTGAGATAGCTCAGAGTGCATCTAAAATGTTACATAACCATCTCTGAGTTCTGAGTCTATCCCCCGCCCTTCCCCTTGGCATTTAGCAAATGGCATTTTTGTTCATGTAAGTCACGTTCTTCCCAGCCACGGAGCCTTTTCACAAAAAAAAAAATCAAATTAATCTTATATAAAAATCAGATTCTTGGTATGAATATGCCCAATTTCATTGAATTTTTTTTTTATCGCTTTCTGCTCACGGGGCAAGGCAGTGAAATATAACTGAAATGTCAAATGAAATGTATGGCAAAGTGATTAGGAAGAAACTTTTAGCATTTGTTACAGATTAATATGTTAATTACGGCACGTATTGTGGAGAAAGATTAAGTATCACCAAAGTAAATTTATTTTTAACCAGCTTTATTCCTCGCACTTCATAAATTAACCAGCAGAATACATAATGGGAAAGAATTCCAGCACTGAGATTACTGGAAATTATGCAAAACTCCAAAGCATACAGGGTTGCAGTAGAGATAATGTCTGTGTTTTAAAATAAGCACTTCATCAAAGGGAATTAAGCCTCCTCCAGCACACCTAATTTCACAGGCTGCTTGCAGGTATCTCTACCTTTGCCACAATGACAATGCCAAAAACTGATCTGTATTTTAAACTGATCAATAGTTTATAAACTCTAGTTTTGGCTTGTTTTGTATTAAGGCTAAATGTTGGTTCTAAGCTTCATGGTGCAAAGGCCCACCTGATGTTAAAAAACTGCTGAGAGAAGCAGCTGCACCTGTAAAATTAATGAAAAACTACAAGGGGATGCAACCCTGAGTCCTTGAAGAGCACAGGCCAGGAGATGTTGATGGCTGCATCAGCTTCTCATTCATTCCTGGGCTTGTTCTGTGTGGAAGCTGAACAAGTCCTCAAAAGCAGAGTCCAAAACAACACCCATAATTAAAATGTTTGGGGGTTTTGCCATAGATTTCAGAAGAAGAAGGGGTTTGAGCCATTTGCAGAAAGTTCTATGGATTCAGTGGCTGCTAAGCCAACGCGAGTTTTTCCTTTGGTTTCAGCAGATTTGGAGATTGGCTCATACAGACCATGGGGTGGGACCCAAAAGCACAGCTTTTTTTATCTGATCCCCCCCAAAAGCACAGCTTTTTTTATCTCCTATAACTCATCTGCTGCACCATCAAATCCCAGCCCTTGAGCTCGGGTGCTCCACAGGATAAGCCAATGGGAAAATACAGAAATGAGAAATACAACACTGAGTGATTTATAGAGCAGCCAGTGCAATTTACATTAAAACTCACGTTTGGATGGTGTTTGGTTAACTCCTGTTCTGGCAAATTTCTGGATTTTTTTGACACTTTGAGTGCGACAAATAATTTCTTCATGTTAAAAAGTATTATTTTTATAACAAGTAAAAGAAAGTGCTACGCTAAATCACAGGTCCATCTGTCAAGAATATTCCTAACCAAACAACAGCAAATTTCAAACTCATTAATCCTGTAGCTGGTAATTACTCTAGTAATTAGAGAATGATGTCCCTGTCTTTTTGAGGGTTTAGAAGGCTATTTGTAGCCTTTTGTGGAAAGTCCCTCATTACATTCCCATAAAAAAATAATTTTACTTTATTTTTGGGGACAAACCTGTAATCTAAACCTATAGGTTGTGATGTCTGGAAGCACACCGTGGTGATGAGACCAGAGAGGAACAGCATCTCACTTCTGCTTGGGGATCTGCCTCCCAGCAAAGCACCAGAGCAATCAAAATCCTGAGCTCTGAGTTCCTCAGCCACCCCTCTCTCAGTGAGGCCTCCCCTGTGTGCAGCAGGACATATTCTGCTGTTAATTTTGTTAATTGTGTTTTCTGGTCGTTGGATCCCTGGATTGAATCAGGAGCCCTTTTGCTCCTGGTGCTCTTTCAGCACACACAACAGCCCATCACAAATTCCAACAGAACAGACAAATTTGTCCCCATTTACAAAACAAGGAGAACAGAAAGGCCATGAAAAGTTCTGCCTGCCCTTGAACGTTCCTGTGAGCAAAGCAGAAAAAGAGAGACTTTGTGGATAATGTTCTTGCAATCACAATTCAAGATGTGCAATTACAACTCATTAAAGCACTGTCAGGCCATCACGAAGGAGAGGGGATGTCTGGTTTAGCAGCCACCACATTAACAGGAAAAAGCCTCAAAAACTTAAAAAACCCCTGGGTTCAGGCTGGCAGAAGTCCTGCCAATGACACTCCCTTTGCTGCATCTTGACCTAATTGCTTTTCTTCTCTCGAATAACCCATTTGGAGCACGCTGCTCCCACAAATGATCTATATCCTCCCTGGGACACTGCACGGCTGACAATCAAATCTGCTCCTGGCCTCTTCAGCTGCAGCCTCTGGAGTTTCAAATTGCTGAATAACTCTAAACATATCTGGAAAACCATTAAGGATCCGTCCCCTTGGCTTATTGCAGGATATCAGGGGTTGTTCATTCTCAGAGTCCATAAACCTAATATTTTCCTCAGCCTCATAGCCTGGCTCAACTGTGCCTGTAGGAATTGAGACATATGCTGGTCATTCTCGTGGCTGGCCCTTTCATAAAGGGTGAGGAGAAAATCCAGGAAATCTGTGTGGAGTGTAGGTGAGGCCAGGCAGGTTGTGAAAAACTTGTGCTGCCAAAGGCAGCTGGAAGAGAAACTGTTATATCTTCATTAAAACATATTTTCAGCTTTCATTTCCAGCTCAGCCTTGTGTTTAAGGAGCCTCTCACCAACTCTTCCTCCCATGAAAAAGCAGACAAAACTCACAACCTACTTCCATAAGTTCTTTACACCCTCATATATTTTTAATTGAAATGCAACTCCCACAACACCTCATTAGTTCATTGAGTGATGTATTAATTTAATTTACTGAAGGGCTGGGGTTTTTTTGCACCTGCCTCACACATTTACCCCATTTAGCATGTGCAGGTTATCAGGTAACTGCTCAATTAAACTAAACTATTATTCTAATTGAATATTTCATTACAGTAACAAGGTAAAAAGCTCTTTGGCTACATGTTTGCTAATACATATTAGCAACCATGGCTTGTGCCTCACTGAAACATTTCAGATTAAACTCATGATCAACTCATAAAACAATCATGTTTCAGATTAAATTTTGCCACTTGGACACTTCAGCCTGCACATGTCAGTAGGAAAAAATCCAAGCAATTCCAATTACCTTTGGATAAACTTTTTTAATTTAAATCACTTTAAGATTGCTTATCTGAGGGAAGCTAATTAAAGACTGCATTCAAATTAATTTGGTGTTTTTTGCCAGATTTCCTGTACCTAAACCTCTATAGATGCAACCAAAATTCAAAGTCAAACTCATCAAAACTCAAGAGTTTGCTCTGTTGCATTTCTTATGTTTTTGTTTGAAACTCAGCAGCACTTTGAAGACTTTAATGAAAATTCTGGTTCAAAGGCAGACTCAGGCTGGCTCACACATTACACGCTCCAGGTGGAATATCTCAGAACATGCTATTTTGGGTGGCAGGGGATGCTCATTTTCCTGCAGAAAAGTGGCCAAGTTGTAGGTAGTACAATTTAAATTGTGCTGGATTTTTGTAATTCTCTGATGGTTCAATTCTGTCATCCTTGTTCACTCTGAACAGCGGCTTAATTTGAATTTAGCCAAGTGATTCAATGGGGAAGTATTTGCAAGGGAAATATTATTTAATGCAATGTCGCAGCAAGATCAGGAGGCCTCACCATATACAGCTCCCAAGCTCAGGAGCTGCTGAGTTTTAACTTCTTTTTGTTAGGGTTGGGTTAAGTGTGTGGGGTGGTATTTCTTGTTTGGATTTAGATGTTTATTAGTGAGAGGAATGAGGGATTTGTCTTTCCAAACAAGCAGTGGGTCTGCTGGTAGATAAAACTGGCACTGAGAGATACAAGAAACAATGGGAAGGATTCCACTGATTGATAAATGGAAAAATATATTTACCCTTACAAACAAAGTGTAGGTTTGCTGATAAATGAAATTGGATACTGAAAGATGGAGAAACAATGGGGAAATCCCATAAATTCCTTAATAATTAAAAATGAAAAGGGAGGGTTGTACATTAAAAGGAAATCTTCAGTATCAGGTGTTCTGGGAAGTCTGAACCTCTCGAGTGCCTCAGCCAGTGGGGAAAGAGAGAGGGAAATGTGGGAAATCAGGATAAAAAGGAGGCTGAGTCCACCAGAAATTTGAAAGACCCCAGGGGAATGTCCCATGGCCTCTCCCTTTATTTGAATAAAGTAACAGGACTCCTCTGTCTCCTTTTTGCATAAACTTCTGATGTTTGGGGATTAATTTTCCTGACATTAGTTCTTATCCATGCTGCAGTCTCACAAACCCTGAGTTCTCCAGCACTTTATGCTAACAAACTAAATGGAGACATATCTTTCTCTACAAGGCTTTTTAAGAATAAATTGTTGAATTAGGAAATGACACCTAAATTATTTTTACTTTTAATTTAATAACTACTCGTGGCTCTCAGTGCAGATGTTTGATGGGATGGGTAGGTTAAATTCTGTCTCTGCAAGTGAGAAAGACCCATGTCCATGCACTAACAAAAGAGTAACCAAGGTTCTAACAAGGAGCCTCAGCACAAGCAGCTCCTGGAGAGTTCTTCAAGACACAGAAGCTGAACAAAGAGATCAGAGGGGTGAGTGGGGCCATGGCACTGAACACAACCTCATACAGCAAAAAAACATGACCCTGGCTCAGGGAAGAGATGATGATGTCTGCTCGGGATCAGGAGGCTGAAGGATAGCTTTATTTAAACTATACTATATTATATTAATATACTATTGAAAGAGATAATATACTATTTACATATTTCTTACTTACTAACTTCTAACTAACTCAAACTGGTGACTCTGCTGAGAGTCCAGCCCAGCTGGATCCTTTGGTCACTGACCCCAAACAACTTCACCAGAATCCAACCCAGCATCACTGCAGGTGAACAACCTCCACACCACATTCCACATGGGCAAAACAAAGGAGCAGAGATAAAGATTGTTTCCTCTTCTCTCTGTGCTTCTCCTGAGGGACAGAATTGTGTCTCTCTGCCCAGAGAATGTGAATGGCACATCAGGGCTGCCCCTCTCCAATTCCAAAGCAAAGCCTTGACCCCAAAGAGAGCTCAATGGACATTAGAGAAGTGCTGCTGGGGAGATGGCTGAGCACACTGGGTGCTGCCTTCCCACAGAGAGCAGGAGGCAATCTGCCCTGGTGGGTGTTATTGCCTCACTCCTGCCTGGGCTGTGTTTATTCACCATCTAAGAGCACACCCTGAACCCTGGAGCCTCGTTTTGCTCTCTCACCTCAGCTGTCTTGCTGTAAAAGGCACTGCTTTTACTTTTCAGATACTTTTATTTCATCCAGCTCAAAAATGTGGAAGCAGAGAGGTGGAATCATGGAATGGTTTGGGTTGGAAGGGACCTGGAAGCTCCTAATTCCAAACCCCTGCCATGGGCAGGGGCACCTTCCACTAGATCAGGTTACTCAGAGCCCTGACTGATTAATGAGTCTGCTCTAAAGTAAAATTTAAAGAAATATTAAAATAAAAAGAGAAAGAAAAGGAAAAAGAGGAAGGAAAGGAAGGAAGGAAAGGAAGGAAAGAAGGAAGGAAAGGAAGGAAAGGAAGGAAAGAAGGAAGGAAAGGAAGGAAAGAAGGAAGGAAAGGAAGGAAAGGAAGGAAAGAAGGAAGGAAAGGAAGGAAAGGAAGGAAAGAAGGAAGGAAAGGAAGGAAAGAAGGAAGGAAAGGAAGGAAAGGAAGGAAAGGAAAGGAAGGAAAGGAAAGGAAGGAAGGAAAGGAAGGAAAGGAAAGGAAGGAAAGGAAGGAAAGGAA